>CM060949.1:235797492-236494992 GCA_030765055.1 Mantis religiosa
GTTATCGGTTATGTCCATCTGATTTAATGACATTTTCAGTGTGTTTCTTTCCTATGTATGGCTAATTCTAGTTTTGTATGTTTTCTGATTGCTTTCAAATCTAACAAAGCAATTTCATTGTTTGTCTTTTTTGAATGAATATGTAGTGTTTAATGCCCACTTTTACTTCATATGGCACCCCAGGCGATGACACTGATGATACATGAGATGAAGATGGAGCACCAGTGGAATGAGATGGTGGGGAAACCGGAGATCCCGGAAAAAACCCGCCCCAGCACCGTGTTTTCCACCACAAATCTCACTTTGCGGTCGCCTGGGATCGAACCCGGGCTGCCTTGGTGAGAGCCCAGCGGTCTAACCACTGAGCCATGGCGCTGCCTGTCTTTTTTGAAATCTTATAACACAAAGGAGATACCCACAGACAAATAACCAGGCCTGTACCGGATAAACTGCAAAGGCAAACTTTACGTTGTCTTTGACAACTTTCACTTTGGAGAAACTAAAAGAAATTTGAACATTATGCTTAAAGAAAATTATAGGAACATCAGGAACAAAGAAATAGATGAATTGGCGGTAGCTTACCACTTTTAGATTCATGATTTAGAATGAGAAATCCACTTATTAAAAAGAGGGTCCAACTGCATCAACCACGTAGGTAAAAATATTCATAAAGAAATATGAAAGAAAACTGTTCAATTTTGAAACTACCTTTGTAGAGAACCCAAACTTAAGGTTCCGTGAAGATATCAACAGAGATGCCCCTTAGCCTCTAAGAAGTTCACCAATCCAACATTCATTAGTCGACATTAGCTGATGATGTTAGGAACATCCCAACGAAATGTGTTCTAGATAAACACTCGCAATAAATGGAGCATTGAGTACTAGTTTGACTGATAATTAGATTAATTTTGGAGTTCATTATATCGTAGTCCTTACTCATAGGAATATTGTTAAATTAGTTGGTCCCATGGCTAGCATGTAAACAAATTCTAAAACCACAAAATTGTAATACTTGCCAACTTTGCAACTTGTATTTGAGGAATATTTAATATTTTACATTGGCTGTAAGGTTATCCATCATAGTCCAAACAGAAAGAGTTAATGCTCCTAAATATATTTTAGTAAGATAGCTGAGAGATATAACATTGGTATAAAAGCCTAAAGTACAAGGTTTAATTCCCTTGGCCTCATATCATATTTCTCATATTAGATCAACTTTCCATGAAATATGTTTATTTACATGGAAATATTGTAGGTTGTGTCTTGGTTTCAGCAAAATCTGATGTATTCAAAGAAGTTGATGGTAAAATTTAAATATTTTATGGTATGCATAAAGTGTTTCTTTGTTCACAGACGTGCTACCAACATTAAGCACACCATCGAAGATATCAATAGTTCTGAAATTGATCCCAAAATAGAAATTAAAGAAGATCCTCCGTCAGGCAGCATAGCCTCACAGAATCAAAGACAGTTTCTTAAAATGAAGACAAGGAGTAAATCTGCACTCGTGGTTGAAGATTGCGACACCACAGTCAAAACAGAAATTAAACAAGAGTCTCCTGTTACCAAACAACTGTTAATGCAGATTAAGACTGAAACTGTTCCATGCAGCAATAACAGTGAGCTGGATAGCAAACCAGATGTTAAGGGGAACACTCTGTTATCAAACATTACTTCACAGAATGACGAAGAATGTTTTACCAAACATCTGCTACTAAAGATTAAGACTGAAACTGTTCCATGCAGCAATAACAGTGAGATGGATACCAAACCAGATATTAAGGGGAACTCTCTGGTGTCGAACATTACATCACAGAATGACGAAGAATGTTTTACCGAACATCTGCTACTAAAGATTAAGACTGAAACTGTTCCATGCAGCAACAGCAGGAAAGCACGTAGAAAAAAACAAAAAAATAGACAACAGACTCTGGTTACAGATTCTCGTCAGAACAAGAAACAATTTCTTCAAGAGGATACTCTCATGAAGGATGAGAAATATAACAGTAGCATGTACAATGAAATAGAAATAAAAGAAGAACCGTTGTGCTTGGGAACTGAAAATTCAACTGCACCTGATTACATTAAGGTAAGCTTTGTATATTTATACTACAATAACATTTTTATTTACTAAAGAAATTTAATACAAAAAACTTTTATTAGGAAAACTGAGTGACATAACAGCATGTGCATGTGAATTAGAAATACTGCAACGATTCACTCTTCCATATTGAAGAAATGTAGACATCTCAGCAACTTCATTTTGCATTGCTACGAGTGTATTCCTGTTACATCTTTCACATTTAGCTTGGGTGCAGTCAGTCTGTCATGTTCAAAACATTTTAGGTGTCATCTCAGTATGTCACCGAGAATTTAGAGCTTACCTAGGCATTTTACACTTTGGGTTCTTCCAATTTCTTGCTTTTTAAATACAATACAGTATTCGTGTTTAAGTATGTTGATATGCAATTATGTTATTGAGAAGACCTGTAAGTGTTAAAGCCATATGTTTCTGTCTTAAGTTTGCTAAATGCTTCAGCATTGGAATAAAATATTTGGATAAAACGTTTGTTTTGCCTGTTTTTTGTTCTCTTAGACAAACAATTAAATATGCTCTTTACTACGTTTTACTAACATCATTACATAATATATGAAATATTTGTTATATATACTTTTGAATTAATCTGTTACAGGATGGTGACTTTCCTGCAGTAAAATCCTCAAGGTAAGACCTCACTGTTTAATTACAAGCCTTATGCCTTTTGTGTTATGTTAACTTTTGTTCTTTTATATCTGTTACATTTATGTGTTACATCTTGTCTTGTTAAGCTCTTGAACTGATACAAATGGATGTATGGTAGACCTTACTCAAATTGGGATGATATGGGACCAAAACAGATTTCCATATTGTACCAGTCTCTGGATTACACAAAATTAAATAGGTGACGTGCATTTTATTCATTACTATGCATAATAAATATGCAGAATGTTTCAGGATTCCACCAAAGAACTTTTAAGTGACCATAAAGAGATTTAAGGGAACAGGTTGAGATAGGACACTCAATAACCAAAGTAAATTTGATCCAGTATACCATTGATGTCACCATTTGCTGCACTGTCAGTAAGTGTACATGTGTGGCTCATAGTAATATAGGAGGCTGTTAAGCTAATGATTATAAATTGTACATATGAGCCTTGATGAATATTTCTCTCGTCTCCTTAATGTTTATTTTCATCCTATGTTGATTGTGAAAGATGTGGAACACTGCTCTCTCCATTTGTTATTACCACTTTTGTTAAATGTGATCAAACAAATCAAAACAGTCAAATGTATTTGGAATAAGAATGTATCACATAAGATACTTAATGTTTTAAACGAATACATGATATGTAACTAAAATCTTTTATCGGAAGTGACTATTATAAACATGACATTATCATGTCCTGGGATTGATACAGAATTGTGCTAAGAACTGAAAGAATGTACTATTACTGGAAATAGAATAGCAAGTATGCAAGGCAAAATAGTTATGTTCCTGCTTTAACTCTATTCACTTCCAGGAACTGTAGAAAAGGAAAAAAATAAGAAAGTGCCCCTTCCTCAGGTGTACAGAAACGGCATTCCAACATACTTCTCAGAAAAGAAATGTTGCAAATGAACAAACATATATCACTATACATTTCTAACTGGTAAAATACATGATAAGGCTGAAAACACCTGCATTAACTCACCTGAATACATCAGCCGGTAAATTGTTGGCTATAGAGAAATGATGAGGTGTTCAATTCCCTCTGAGAACTAACTTATTGTTGCAAGGCATCGTTTGTGGTGAGCCGCAGACATCTATGGTGGAAGATTTCAAAGACCTGGTGAGCCGCGTTAACCTAGAGGGAAATGCCGACAGTAACACCAAGTCCCTGAATGCCATGGTGGAGGACATCGTTGGCAGAAGATTAAAGGATCCCAAGGCCAACGCACCGGGGCGCGGGCAACATCTGCGAGCGTCAAACCACCAAAGTACGACGGCACATCAACTTTCGAAGTCTTCCGGTGCCAGTTCGACACAGTGGCTAAGCACAAGTGATCACCAGAAGAAAAGGCCGCACAGCTAATAGCCAACCTCCAGGGACGGGCCGCAGAGGTTTTCAACGCGATCGAGACTGTGGCGGTGCCCAAGGGCATCTGAGACGACCTGGAAGTCCGCTTCGGGAACCACCGCTTAGCCGCAGCAAACTGAAGTCAAGGACGCAGCAGCCAGGAGAGACGTCGCAGGAGTTCGCCGTGCCAATTGAACAACTGGCCAGCAAAGCTTTGGTCGACCTCCCACCCGAGTTCGTGTCCCATGAAGCCGCCTACACGTTCGTCGACGGGGTACGAGACACCGAGATACGTCAGTGCCTAATGCTCGGTGACAAGAACATCCACGAGGCGCTAACGGCCGCATTTAGGATGGAGGCAGCCAAAGTGACGGATACCCCGAAGTCGAGAACGAGCAGTATTTGCTACATTGGAAACCGAAGGCTAGCCGGGGGACGCCGCCAAAGACCAAGAGGCATGTAGCCTAGAGAGAGATTGCGCACATCAGGTAGAGCAGCCGGAGAAACAAGTAAGGTCCGGCGTGGCGAGGGGCGTGTTGGTGCCATCACTGCCATCCTCTCGTGTGACACTGCGCGCTGTCAGCCGACGGATGGATGACAGCCTCTTCACGCACAGTAGGGTGAGAGGGACGCCATGAGGTGTGCTTGTGGACATCGGGGCTGCCTTGACCGTCATCAGACCTGATCTAGCCAGGAGTTTGCCATCCAAAAAACCGAACCGACCATACCAGCTTGTGTCGGCATCAGGTGACACCTTGTTTGTAGAGGAGGCCCTGCTGAAGTTGACCTTGGGACGGACTGCCGTGCGTCAGTGGGTGTTCGTCGCGAAGGTGGCTGAGGAGGTGATACTGGGACTGGATGCCCTCAGGAGCCACGAGGCGACGGTCGACATCGGCAGAAGGGTCCTGCAGCTCAATGGAGAAGATGTGATACTCCGGCACACCTAAGAATGCCTGGGAATCTGCAGGGTCATCCTGAGGGAAAATGGGGTTGTTCCTGCAAGAAGCGAGGTGGTTGTGAAGGCGCGACTGGAAGGCCAGCGGACGCGAACATGATGCTGGACCAGAAGACGCCTGTGCACAGACTGTGTAGCCGCGCATAGGAGGTGCCGGTGATGCTGCTTAATTCAACAGGCACTGATCACGACGTCCAAGCCGGGACGGACTTGGGGACTTGCGTGCCCGTTGTCAGCGTAACATCAATCGACCAGACTCAGGAGCCGGTGCCGACGCAACACCTGGGCCCCGGCTGAATGGCTCACTGGAGAGGGTGGCCGACCAACTGACTGCAGAGCAGCTAGTGAAGGTGCGAAAGATGAAAGAAGAAAGAACATAAATGTAAAACTTAAATGAAAACCAGGGAGGACAAGAATGATTCCAAAATGGAGGAAATAAGGACGGAAATGAGAAGTGAATTAAAATCCTGCATAGAGAGGATGGAGAAGATGAAGACAAAAATAAAATCCAGCATATATAAAAGTATATATATAGTTTCCAATACGACAAGGTTATATTTCTATCGCAGAACATTTCTCCACCACCGCCAGGAAGCCCTCCTTAAAAAGAAATGAAAAGTGTAGTGTTTAATGCCAAGTTTTACTACATGCGACACCGCGGGTTGAGCCATCTTCAAGTAGTTGGTAGTAGTCTGTTGACCGTTGAGTATTGTGCTGTGAACGATTCTGGCCAGCCAGAGCAATATAAAAATGAGAGTTAGAGAAGCATTTTATGTGAGCTGAACAGCTACATGCAGCCCAAATTGGTCTTCCAGTGGGGACATTAAATAAACAGGACAGTGAAAAGATACATTTAGTTTCGTTTATTTCTAAAAGTAATAAAAGTGATTGAAATGTATTGTATGAGAAAGGAACTCATTTTAATGAACCTTTAAGTCCCTTGATATATCGTCTACAGGTATTGTTTTAAGACATCTTCATCAAATGTTGTCATACTTATTTTGATTTAGTGTAGGAGCTTCTAAGATCTCCATTCATGATGAGCAAAATTTGTCATTATTAATCTGATATTGAAGCCCAACAGGCAGGAAATATTAAATTTATATCTTAAACAAGCTCACAATTAGTAAAATACATTTTGATGTCAATTACATCTGATAACATTTTTATTCATTAACAGCTTCATGTTGTGTTTAGTCATATTGGATTGCTGTACAGTTAAGTGCACATACTGGCTTGCTTTACCGAACCATATGGCTAATTTCTTTGCGCGCTCTAAAGATACCTATTACACAATTATTCTGCCTGACTAGAAAGAAAAGAATCCTTAACAATCAGTGAAGAAAAGCACACATGTGCTATGTTGCAGCTGCATTTCGCACCTTGTGTTCAGTTAAGTGGCGATCTTTTAAGAACACACACCTGCTGTTCAAAATGAGTAAATATGCTGCTCAGCAAGATTAGTACTGGTGTGCCTAGTACTAACTGAGATACAACTTATGTGATTTTATATAAGCGGGCTAAAAATATTCTTTTTAGTGTGTATTCCTTTTTCAAACAGATGTCAAAGACATTTTCGAAAGTACAACTCTTGCTCAGTCAAAAATTAATGATACAAGTTTGTCACATAAGTGCTCATTCTGTGACAAACATTGTAAACGAAGGCAAACAGTTCACTAAATTAGGGACGTTTCCATATTTAGATCTCCGGGGATACATCGAGCAACTAAAAAACGTGCTACTAACTTAGACAATTTTCAAAAGTGTGTTTTATGCAGAACAATTTATGATTTATATGACAAGGGTGAATATCCAACTGCAAATTGTCTGACCAATTTAATGAGGGGGAAAATAGAACATGCAGATTCTGTATCTTCTATGCATTATATTCTGAAATCTCTTGGGTTCCAGTATAGGAGAGCCAATGATGGTCCCAAATTTCTGCTTGAAAGTAGTCATACTAGTGCTGCTAGACTAAAATTTTTGCACACAATGCACAACGGTACGGAAGATTCATGGAGAAAAAATGCTGAATAAATACACATTCATAACTTAAATATTTATGAACTATTTTAATGAAACCAAAATCGGTTTAAAGTCCATAACAGTTAGTATACAAATATGGCATCATTAAAATAGAACCTATATTAACAAAACATTGAAATGTAACTATTTTATTCCACTCTAGCAAACGTCTTCTTTCATAGAACACATCTAATTGAAATCATTTTGTTTTGTGTGCATATGAATAATTGGTGCTTAAGCAAACTCTTCTACAGTTCAAGGTTTTAAGGTTCAGATAATGTGATAATCATTGTATATGTTCTCACACACAAGCTGAAATATAAAGCGAACTTCTGTCAGCGTCTGTATCACTACATCTCAGCATCTGTATGACGCTTGCATGGTCGATTCGGTGAGACAAAGACAGATATATCTTCCATCTCTGTCGCCTGCTAGCCCTGGTACTGGCAACGGTAAGACAGTACAATAACCATATTGGCTCAACCCATGTTCATTCTTATTTTGTAGCTACTCTAGAGTTGTCACCCTGATCTGTGCGTGTACTGACACTTTCTGTTTTCTGATTTTATTATCTCGTTCTACTAACTGCTCCAACATTTCAGATTAAACGAAGAAGCATTTGCTGGTGCTACTAATGCCAAATCACCATTGCTCTCGGCTGAAGTCCCACCAAGAGAGACAAACCTCCGTAATGAAATCTGCTGTCTTGAATATGAATATACACATTGTGATGGTCTAACTGCAAAGGAATATGCTCACTCTGATCAATATAGTAAATGTGATGAGGCAGAGAAGTATATACCGCCTTTACACTTTAAACACAGGAGTTTGAGTCGTCAAATTTGTGAGAAACACTTAAGATCTATGTCAGATATGAAAGCTCATAATTTAGTTAATGAGGGTAGGGAAACACATCAGTGTAAAACCTGTGACAAGACCTTTACTGGTTTGGTTCATTTGAAATCTCATTTAGTTCATGAGCATAAGAAGATTTGTCAAAGTAAAATTTGTAAGAAGAGCTTTACTCAATTGACTAATTTGAAAACACATAGCTTAGTTTATGATGGTAAAAAACATCAATGTAAAGTGTGTAATAGAAGTTTTACACACTCATCAAGTTTTAAGAGACATAGATTAGTTCATGAAGGTAAAAAACACAAATGTAAAGTGTGTAATAGAAGTTTTACACACTCATCAGGTTTTAAGAGACATAGTTTAGTTCATGAAGGTCAGAAAACAAACCAATGTAAAGTTTGTGATAGGAGCTTTACTCAGTTGTCGCATCTTAAAAGACATAGTTTAATTCACGAAGGTAAGAAGGCATACAAATGCAAAGTTTGTGATAGGAGCTTTACTCAGTTGTCAAATTTGAAAAGACATAGTTTGCTCCATGAGGGTAAGAAGCCACACCAATGTAAAATTTGTGATAGGAGCTTTACTCACTCTTCAAATTTGAAAACACATAGTTTGCTCCATGAAGGTAAGAAGCCACACCAATGTAAAGTTTGTGATAGGAGCTTTACTCAGTTGTCAAATTTGAAAACACATAGTTTACTCCATGAAGGTAAGAAGCCACACCAATGTACAATTTGTGATACAAGCTTTACTCAGTTGTCAAATTTGAAAATACATAGCTTGCTGCATGAAGGTAAGAAGCCACACCAATGTAAAGTTTGTGATAGGAGCTTTACTCAGTTGTCAAATTTGAAAACACATAGTTTGCTGCATGAAGGTAAGAAGCCACACAAATGTAAAGTTTGTGATAGGAGCTTTACTCAGTTGTCAACTTTGAAAAGACATAGTTTACTCCATGAAGGTAAGAAGGCACACCAATGTCCAATTTGTGATAGAAGCTTTACTCAGTTGTCAAGTTTGAAAGCGCATAGTTTAATTCATGAGGGTAAGAAGTTAAACCAATGTAAAGTTTGTGATAGGAGCTTTACTCAGTTGTCAAATTTGAAAACACATACTTTGCTGCATGAAGGTAAGAAGCCACACCAATGTAAAATTTGTGATAGGCGGTTTACTAACTTGTCATATTTGAAAACACATAGTTTGCTCCATGAAGGAAAGAAGCCACACCAATGTAAAATTTGTGATAGGAGCTTTACTCAGTTGTCAACCTTGAAAACACATAGTTTGCTCCATGAAGGTAAGAAGCCACACCAATGTAAAGTTTGTGATAGGAGCTTTACTCAGTTGTCAACTTTGAAAAGACATAGTTTACGCCACGAAGGTAAGAAGCCACACCAATGTACAATTTGTGATAGAAGCTTTACTCAGTTGTCAGGTTTGAAAGCGCATAGTTTAGTTCATGTAAATTTGTGATAGGATCCCTACTCAATTGTCAAGTTTCAAAACATAGTTTGTGAAGGTAAGAAACCAAACCAGTGTAAAGTATGTGTTAGGATCTTCAAAATCTCGTCAAATATGAAGAGACAGTTTACTTTTTGAAAGTAAGAAGCAATTCTAATGTTAAGTTTGTAATAGAAGTTTTACATATTTTTCAGTTTGAAAACATGTAACAGTACCACCATTATTTGGTAAGCAGAAGACATTGTAAACTTGTAGGCATTCATTGGATGGTATCTTACATTCATTTTCAGTGTCAGCTGTTTCAGGACACATGAAGAGGTTGCAGGTTTTGTAATTTCTTCGGCCACCTATAGATAGTGTTCAATTAAAATAGTTCTAAATGGTTTTTATGTACTTATAAGTTTTCTTTTACATAAGGAAGTTTTAATTTTTGTTTGATTTTGTTATTTTGATAAGGAAATTTTGTTGAATTTTAATTAGACAAAGAATTTGCAGAATGTTGAAGTTTCTATATACAAGTGTTGGTTTTGTATACTTTGTGTGCCTACCTTGGTAGCGTGGTTATAGCATGTCTGCTTCCGTTCAAGAGGTCCCGAGTTGGAATCTCGGTCAGGGTGAGTTACCTGGATAAGGTTTTCTCCAGGGTTTTACCTTATCGAGTGAGACGAATGTTGGGTAACTAAGCCCTATGGACCGGGACTACTTTGAGCATCATTTCAGCCACTCCATTCATCGTTCAATATGACGAGGACGTAAATTACAAAAAATATACATCATGTAAACGTTTTTTAAGTTTAGATAGTGCTTTCTCATTTCTTACTTATCAATCTTTACAATAGGGTAATTTTGTTGCAATTTTTTGCACATAGTATCAATGTCCTTTCCATGCTAATATCAAAATAATTCTAAATATTTGCTTCACATGCTTCTGTGAGTTTTCCTTCTATATGAAGGGAAATACTAAATTATTTCTTTTTTACCATGGAATTAAAATTACTTTATCATCCTTACAACTGCAGTGAAGCATGTGTTGTTGGAGAAAGTGACGTGTCCTATGAATGCTTTGGCGTCCGCGATGTTGAGACAGAAGAAAGTGCTAAAACTACCTAATATAATTGTTGAAATTATTTGTAATTCATGGGGAACAATTTTAAATGATACTCTGTTGAGGGAATGTATAAGTGAAACAGGCAACACTGAAAAGCTTCAGCACAATTTTAATTTGTTCTTCGAACCCGGACTGAATTGATGGAAAACTTAGGGAAGGGGATAAAGGGGCATGAGGCACGTAATAGGAACTTATGTGGTATGGCCTTTAAATGGTCGTGTCACTGATGTGAATTTGTGGGTTCATAAAATTAAAAGCCTTGTTAAAGAGATTTAAAATTATCTTTATTTAAGTAGAAAGATGCTTTGTACACTGCTTATAGGTTCTAAAAATGATGTGTCTTACACAGTCTCTTATTGCTTCACCAAACAAACGAAAGCACTTGCAGTACACTTCAAATAGTGGCACACACAATTAACAGCTCAACTTGCAAGTCCATTAACTGCACTATCAACTGACTAACGACTAACCGACACACAATTTTCTGCCAGCTTTTATAACCTCAGCCATTGTTCCAGAAATGTTCTGACGTTTCAAGGCCTTTCGTTGTGCATTGAGACAGAATGGAGCTATCTGTCTCTCAGCAAGCGCCAAGCGCTTACCTACGTGTGGGTGTACTTTGGGGTACTATGTGGCTCTTTCTATCCTGGCAACCGACTTGTCACTTACAACGAATAATGCAATTGGTGCCCATAGCAATATTACCTTCCTTAATTTTCAGTGGAAACGTCAGGATATTAACGTAACACTGTACCTGCAACCATTAAGACTTCAGATTCTATTTTTTGTAGTTGGCATGGAAGATGATTGATATAATATTAAAGAGTGTTGTATTAAGGATACTAGTGTGAAATACAGCACGGTGTGTCTGTTAATTTTTTGATAATTTAACATTATGTTTGTTTGCATTGAATAATGAAGCATTATTCAATTATTCATCATTATTCAATAAAACATTGAATAATAAATTCATTGATCCAGTGTAATATTTTGCCTTATATATTCCTACAATTTTAAGTTTATTGTGCAGTTGTTGCTCCATATACAATCATATGCACCTTGAAAGTCAATGAATATTTCTAGTGTATATTTTTATTCAATGCGTCTAATGTCTTGACTAAGATTTAAAACAGTTCATTTGTTAAATGGTGTTTTCTGAATCCTGCCTGTTTATTTGAAATTAAGTTATTTTTTTCTAGAAACCAATTCTATCATTGGAAATAACTTTTTCCATTATTTTAGCCAATATGTCTGTAAGTGGTATCCCATGATAATTTGAAAAATTATTTGTTGGTTTGATTTCAAAATACCTATTATTGTTGCTTTCTTCTATGCATCTGCAATTTTTTCGTGGTAAGTTATAGAGTTCTAGGAGTCCTAATTTTGATATTTTTTATCCTAATGGTTTAATAAATAGCACAATTATATTATCAGGTCCTTTGAATTTTTTTCAATTGTAAGTTATTTGTTACAGTGTTCAGTTCTTTGAATTTTATTTTCTGATTAACTATATTCTCTTTAAGTTAAATTATTGATTCTAAGTATTTAATGTTTTCCTTCAGTATTTTTTGTTCTTTGTAGTATTGGCAGGTAATTTATAGGTATTAACATAGTATTAAATGTATTATCTATTTCATTGTCATTTGTAGTCGTTTTATTATTATAAATAAATAGTATTCTTTTTATTATCTTTCTTGTTTTGTATGCTTTTTACGGAACTTTTTTAATGTTTCAAGTACTATAAAAAACTATTGAACTATTTGAATATAAAGTATATTTATATTTGAATATAAAATGTACTTTTTGAGAAATAAACATGTTAGAAAAGTACTTGTATGTTGCCTGAATAGCATAATTCAAAAAGGAAGTTTAGTGAGTTCACTAAAGTGTTGACATAACAGCTGCTCACTGCACTTTGAAGCTGACCAACTTTCCTTTGTTTGAAATTTGACTTCTCATTCCCACATGAACTCACCCATCTTTGTGCCAAAAATCTTCTAAGGCAACTTAACTTATTTCCTCTTACTCCATACTTTTCTAGTTTTCTTTTCAGGTTTCCTCCAGAGAGAATAATATGCTCCTTGAAAGTAGATGAATACTGCCAATTATGACGTTTGATTCTTTGCTTTGTACTAATTTTGGAATAGAGCTGGATGTTGATATATTTGTTGTAATTGCTGATTGTTCTGCTATGATACCTTGGGACTCGATAATAGTTTAATCTCAATGTCATTATTTGTTTACAGGTTTAGGCTATTATAGAGGTCTGTGCGATTGGTGTATAGAATGTTTCGTCTTGTTTCTGTTTTGAGAATTGGTATGATCGTGGCATTTACTTATTCGTTCGGTAGATTTAGATTGACAGAGGAAAGTGTTTTGCTTGTTCTCCTAGATGTTTTAGGAGTTCTGGGAAGATATTTTCTGGTCCTGGTTTGTTAATTTGGATATTTCTTTATTGCTGTGTGTCAATTCTGTTATGTTAATTTTTTTTCAAACAGTGATTCTTTTGTATATATTCGTTTACATCTTCGCTGTTCAAAGATTATTTGTTTATTCTTTTGGGTCTTATTCAGTTGATATTGATTTTATGTAATCCATAATATTTAAAATTTTGCTCCAAGTATGTTTTTTAGGTTTATATATTTTCTGTTTCATAACTGCATTTCTTTCGCCATTTAATGATATCATTCTGATCTTCTGGTGTCTTTCCTTGTGTTCCTTCAGCTTCTGCTCTTCGTTTGTCTCAGATTTTGCTTTTCTTAGCGAGTTCATAATTCCAGAAGGGTTAATAAGACTGTACTCGGTCTCTTGGGATGCTCCTTTTGTACCTCTGCTTAGTACTTCAGAGAAATACCATGGTTGCTTTATAAGGTTATTGTCCTCTGGTTGATGTTGATTATATATTCAACCATATTTGTGAATTTGGTCCAATTTGCTTTTTTAAAATTCCACATAAGTAGTGTAGTTTCCTTTTTAACTTTGGTTTTTGTTAACATTGTTGGCCAAAGAAAATATTAATGCCTCCTTTGTTAAAAATGTAGGTATTTTGAAAAGATTCGTGAAACCACTGGACAATAATGGTTCATATTTCAAATACCAAAGCAGTAAATTTTCTGTGACAGCGAAGCTTAAAGAGGTTAGACCTGATGGATGTCAGATAAGACTGTTACTAAGGACACCATGAATGATAGATATCTGCAAGTACGGAATGCTTTCAAAGAGGCGGTAAATTAGTTTCTTGTAAATATAAAGTATCTGTGATACGAAGAAATTGTGAGAAATATGCTACAAAGAGAAATGATCTCTTGGTTTTAATATGGGTGTAAGGCTTCACTTTAATTTTGGTGTAGACTATTTATGTGATAATTTGGGATCCTTAAATATAGAACAAGGTTAAAAATTCCATTAAGAAATGAAGCAGATGGAGAGGAGATATAAGGCTCCATGTAACACTACGATATTAGCGGACTACTGTTGGTGCTTGGAAAGGTAAGTTCCTCAACCATGACAAACATAAATTAATGCAGACATCCTTCCAGCCAAGAAAAAAGTAACGCCAAACCATCCTTTCAAGGTGCCTAATGTATTTATTTGTGAGAAATGCTCCATTCTGTATTTTATTTATAGTATATATTTTTACATCAGCAGCAGTAGCTTCAAAGTATTATTTCTGAGATATCCTTATATGATAGAGAAAAACGGAAAGCATTTGATTTAGCACATCAACGTCAGTTAATATCACCTTTTGGATCGCAAACCGGTAAACAAAAATTAGATTTAGCAGGACAGTATAATTAATTTCCTGAGTTGCCAATTATCAATACGTAACCACTTTGAATCCACTGTTGAGCAGAAAGCTTGTAATATGATTGAAAATGAGGAAGCACTGAACCACGTTAACAGCTGTCTGATATTGATTGTTGCATTTTCTTTGATTTTATGTCTGCTACAGGAATTACGTTGTTTCATCCCTAATCTTCATTGCACAATATTATTTTACAAGATGTCTGGGTACATAAACACGCTCATTACCCAATGGTGATAGTAAGTCATATCATTATATGTTTAACTTACTTTTTTCTTCCAAGTTTTGCCAGAACATACATCCATTTACGAATTAATGCATGTTTTATCTACATATATAACATTTGGTTGCTTGTTTTCACATACTTTATTGAGTAGCAGTAATGTTAACATTACTATAGTCAAATGGCAAATACAAGAGCAACATTTGCAGTTTTTTATTTGAAACCTAAAATGTATGATTTCCCTTGGATTATGCATTTATATGCATTAAGAAAAACTGCTGAAACTGGAATAGTGTGACATACAAAAGATACCATTTAGGCGTGCTTTCAGGCATTTAGAATAGAACATGAATTTGCATGCAAATCCACGCTCTCGCTATAATATACACATTATTATTATAATTATACGTCCTCCAAATTTAAGTGATGTAAGACGATGAATGAAATGGGTGAAATTATACTCAAATGAGCCCAGGCTCCATAGAGCTTAGAGTTAAATTACATTCATCTTTCGGATAAGGGGAAACCTTGCAAAAAACCTTATCCAGAAACCTTAACTCACCGTAACCAAGATTCAAACTCAGGATGTCTTGAACAAGAGACAGACATGCTACCGCATATGCCACTGAGGCAGGTATAATATACACAGAGCATTATAAAGAAATAAAAAGATTTGTATAATTCCTCCATCACATAAATATGTTTCTCTTTAGGACAATCACTGAAGAACTTTGAAAAAATTAAAAATGAGGAAATATTCATATCTCATAGTGTTATTGGATTTTGGTAATCTTTATTGCCAATATGACTTTGTTTTTATTTAATTTTAGGAATTGCAATGATTACAAAGAGAATCCTTGAACTTAATAATGGGGCTTTTCCTGATATTAAAAGGAACTAATTTATCTTTGACTTAATTTGTATTTCTTTGGCGTCAAGTTTTAGTAAATAGTGTGACTATGTGGGTTCGTAGAATTAAAAGGCCGAGTTGTGGATATTAAAAATCTCCTTTATTTTCGTAGAAATACTCTTAAAAATTACAACAGCATTGCGTTACATACACCATCAGTCTACCAAGGTCGGTGACAATAAATCGTGACAGCTGATTACATTAGCTTTCACAACAACACTCTTGTTACACAACAACAACCACAACTCCTGCTGCCGTGTCATAATCCCTTTTATATCTCCATTTATGATTACCAGACTGTTCTGTCAATCACTAGAGGTTTCTGGAAAACAAGGCATCTAATTACATAATTCGAACATTCTATCACCTTCGAGAAACGTAACTTAATCTACACCGGCGAGGCCTTTGCCTCAGATAACATTATTTGTCGGCTTTGTGATCACTCGCCGCGTTATCGTTGCCTGCTTATGCAAGCTCATTATCCGCCATCTATTGTGTGTTTGTGCCGAAACGCTTATGCCCAGCGCCGCGTCACTACTCCCTCAAGGCTGGTCGTCCCGAACAGCACCATCGTAGCAGGCCAGGCGATCCAGGTGTACCACCATCTTCCCTTGGGGCACCTGGATGCGATAGACCAAGTCGTTAATCCTCTTCACCACCCGGTCCTTGCCATGGTTGCTGGAGCTTCGGGCAGCGTCCCTTGGTCCGAGTAGGGTCACCCTGCTGGAATCCTTGGCTGTTGGCTTGCTTGTATCGGGTCTTCATGCGGTCGCTCGCCTTCTGGATGTTCTGACGAGTCATCTCATGCATGTCGTGGAGATGGTTCACTAGGTTCTCCACATACTCGGTTGCTAGCTGTTTTGTGTCCGGGAGGCTTCCAAAAACAAGATCACAGGGGAAGCATAACTCTCGGCCGAACATTAAACTGGCTCGCGCCATCCCAGTGGTGTCGTGTGTTCACGAGCGGTAGGCCACCTTGACGTCCCAGTCTCGCTGATGGCGGGCCACGACCTTCCTCAGGTGTCCCTCTACGGTCTTGATGTATTTCTCGACCATGCCGTCCGACTGTAGATGTAGGGGTGTGGTGCGCGTCTTGTTCACGCCAAGTCGTTCTAGTGCTTCCTTCATCAAGTTGGATTCAAAATTGGTGCCCTGGTCGCTGTGGAGCTCTAGTGGTACACCAAATCGGCAGAACACTTGCTCCACAAGGCACTCCGTGATTGTCTTCGCCTCCTGGTTCGGAATGGCAAACACCTCCGGCCACTTGGTGAATTAGTCCACGATCACCATCAGGTACTTATTGCCTCGGTCGTACACGGGGAATGGTCCAACTATGTTGACGGCGATCCTTTCGAATGGCGCTCCGACGTTGTACTGCTGCATGTGACCCCGGCTCCTAGTCTCGGGGCCGCGACTCGCTGCGCACGCATGACATTGGCGGAACCATCTCAGCGTCTGCTTGGAGCCTCAGCCAGTAGTAACGCTGTCGGAGTTTGTCGATCGTTCGGTTTGATCCCAGGTGTCCTCCTGAAGCACCGGCGTGCACGTCCTCCAAGACTTCCGGGACCTTGCATCGGGGGAGTACCAACTGTTCTCTCTGCATCTTCCCATCAGGCTATTCCCATACCCGGAACAGCACGCCCTCTCTTGTCTTCAAAGAATCCCATTGGGCGCAATACGTCTTGTAGGTGGCGCTCCTCGGTGCGATGTCCTCCCAGGTTGGTCTTGTCCCTGCCTCCACTTCTTTCAAGAGTGGCCCCAAGTCTGCGTCCGCCAGCTGCTTCCTCAGGCCTGCGCTATCACAGTCATCCGCAGCTACTGCCGTGACTACTCGGACTGCTGCGGCACAATCCTCTACCACTCTTGTGCATTGGCTGCAATCCTCTGGGCACGGTCTTCGAGACATGGCGTCTGCGTTACCGTGGCTATTCCCTCTACGCTGTTCAGAGGTGAAGTCGTACTCCTGCAGCCTCTGGACTCAACGTGCTGTCTGGCCTTCCAGGTTCTTAAAGCTCAATAGCCAGGTTAGGGCCGAATGGTCAGTCCTGAGTTGGAATGGCTGACCGTACAGGTACTTGTGGAAGTGCTCCAAGGTCTTTACTACCGCCAGTAATTCTTGCCTGTTGACGCAGTAGTTCTTCTCTGCCTTGCTTAGCGTCTGCCGCTCTGTCCAATAAGCCTTACAGCCGGGGCCCCAGGTTTTGCGTCGGCACCGACTCCTGTGTCTTGTCGATAGCTGCCACGCTGACCATGAGCTCGCACGTGCCCAGCTCTTATGGGCTGGACGTCGTGGTCGGTGTCTGCCAGGTTGAGCAGACTCACTGGTACCTCCTCTTGGCACGCAATAATGTCCTGGCTACACAGTCTGTGCACAGGCGTCATCTGGTCAGGCATCATGTTCGTCCGCTGACCTTCCAGTCGCGCTGTCACCACCACCTCGCCTCTCGCGGGGACCACCATGTCTTCCTTCAAGACGATCCTGCAGATTCCAAGGCGCTCATCCTGTTGCCGGAGTATCACCTCTTCTACATTGAACCGCAGAACCTTCCTGCCGACGTCGACCGTCGCCTCTTCGCTCCTGAGGGCATCCAATCCCTTATCACCTCAGCCACCTTCGCGACGAACACCCGCAGACGTACGGCACCCCTTCCCAAGGTCAACTTTAGCAGGGCCTCCTTTTCCACAGGCAAGGTGTCGCCCGATGCCGTCACAAGCAGGTATGGTCGGTTTGGCTTCCTCGTCGGCAAAGCCTTGGCCACCTAAGTCTGATGATGGTCACGGCCGCCCCGGTGTCTACGAGCACGCGGAACGGTTTCCCCTCCACCCAACCGTCCGCGATGAGGCTATCATCCAAACGCTGGCTGACGGTGCGCAGTGTCACTCGAGGGGATGGTGGTGATGGCGCCGACGTGCCCCTCTCCACGACGGCCCTTACTCGTTTTCCTGGTGCTCTTCCTGGTGTGGGCAGTCGTTCTCCAGGTTTCCAGGCTGTCCACATCTCCAACACAGGCCACTAGGTATTCGCCGGCGTCCCTCATCTGGTCTTGTGTTTCCGGTGTAGCGGACGCTCCTCGTTCTCGACTTCGGTATAGCTATCACCTTGGCCACCTCCATCCTTAATGCTGCCCTTAGCGCCTCGTGGATGGTTTTACAAGGGCGCCGCCGTTGTCTGTACCGCGTTCAGAACTTCCGTGGCCCGTCCCTGGAGACTAGCTATTAGCTGTGTGTACTCTTCTCTGGTGACCACTTGTGTTCGGCCACCGTGTCGAATTCACGGCGGAAGACTTCGAAATTTTCGCGCCGTCGTATTTAGGAGGTTTTACGAGCGCAGAATTTGTGTCACGTCCCGACGCGTCGACCTTTAAATCCTTTAACCTCCTGCTGACGTCCTCCACCATGGCGTTCAGGGGCTTGCGTTGCTGTCAGCCTTTCCCTCCAGCTTGTTGACGCGGCTCGCCAGATCTTCGACGCGCTCGTCTACTTGGCCCATCCGCTTGCCCAGCTCCGTCACGTCATCCCTCACACCGGCCAACTGTTCCTCAAATTTGGCAGCGAGAACTTCGTTCGCCACCTTCATTTCCGTGACCAGAATGTCGTTCGCTGCTCTCACTTCTGTGGTTAATTCGGCCCTCATTTCTTCTATCTTCTCGGTTATGTCGTTAGCCGTCTTCATTTGTTTCAGCTCTGCTGCCAGGTTGTTACTTGCCGCCTCCGTCTTCGCTGTTAGTTCCGCGGCCAGGCTATTATTTGCCGCTTCTGTTTTCGCAGCGAGGTTGTCATTTGGTACTTTCATTTCCGAGGTCAGTTCGGCCTTCATTTCCATCATCTCCAAAATCTTTTGCAATGTCGCGTCCATGGCTGTAATGTTCGGTGATGTTGTCGTCCCACTTCCTGCCACTAGTTGTGACTAAGTGGGTTCGTAGAATTAAAAGGCCGAGTCGCAGAAATTAAAAATATCCTTTATTTTCGTAGAAATACTCTTATAGATTACAGCAGCATTACGTTACATCCACCATCAGTCCACCAAGTTCGATGATAATAACAAACCGTGACAGCTGATTACATTAGCTTTTATAACAACAACACTTGTTACACAACAACTGTTTCACAACGACAACTCGTGCTGGCGTGTCACAATTCTTTTATATCTCCATTTATGATTACCAAACTGTTCTGTCAATCACTAGAGGTTTCTGGAAAACAAGGTATCTAATTACATAATTCGAACATTCTACCACCTTCGAGAAACGTAACTTAATCTACACCGGCGAGGCCTATGCCTCAGATAACATTATCTGCCGGCTTTGTGATCACTCGCCGCGTTATCTTTGCTTATGCAAGCTCGTGAAACATTATCTATTAGTGCCGAAACGTTTATGCCCAGCGCCGCGACAATAGTTGTCTTTTTGTCAAATGCAATATCACATTGTATTTGTAGTGTAATGTCATTAAAACTCTCCAAAATCTTTACAAGTAATTTATAACTTCCAACAATTACCACCGACATTACCTTCAACATTTTAAATACATCAACTCATAATGTCACATATACAAATTATTGTACTATAAAACTCAAATTTTTATCAAGTTTACAAGTTTCATTATCCTTGTCCTTCTTGGGATACATAGCAGATTCCCTGGAAGATATTCTCTGTTTTTCCGTGCCACACAACTCTTGACTTATTCTGCTTTACAGGATGCTTGATAAAACATTGTGGAACAGTCTGTAAAAGCAAAGTGTAATTTAATTACTACATGACAATAATTGTTCACATCGCTGTTTGTCTTCAAGGTATAGAAGTCTCATTCTGTGTGACTGAGAGGGGATCGTTTTCTTTGCTTTCCCTATTGGTTTACATTTGGCTATCGTTGTGCAACTGATGGACTGTGAACATGTAAACATAACTTAAATGGTAGAACAATGTCAAAATGAGAGGACTATTGTATGTAATTGTGTCGGTTAGAGCCCTACTCAGTCCCCTTCCCTAAAGCTGCTGGCTCAGCTCTCTTATTTCCTGTAGCTATACACTCAATGGAAGATTAAATAAAAATGAGACGTATCTGTTAAGATATATAGTAAACTAGATGTGAGATTCAAATCACCAGACAATGCCTGTCCCAATGTACATAGATAATAAAGTATAAGCGCAGATTACAAACATGAAGATCGGAGCTTTGTTTGGTACAAGTAAATGTTATCACTTTTTGTTCACCTGTTGCTATAAACAATATGTTACTTCAGCTGAGTAAACAAAACAGCTTCTCTGACAAGAGACAAAATATATGCTGTACTTAAATATTCATGTTATAAATATATTGCTTCTCTTTAAGGTATACGTTGAAAGAAAATCTGTAAGGAACGTCCTTGTTGAAAGAAGTTCAGTTTTTTGCTGTAATTGTGATGTATACTCACATCTCTCATACTAATCAATAAAGCAAAGTATAAGGCTGCTTATATAAGTGGTTACAAATTGTTTAAGATATAATTACATTTAATCTGTTTTTATTTGTTAATGCTACTGGCTATGTTTTTTGTATAATTGGTTCAAAGGCCGTAGACGTTTAAGTATATTAAACAACAGATGGTTTTCCTAATTATATTTAAAAGTATTGACGTTATTTCAACTTTGTTAGGTAACAAAGCATTTACCAGATGGCGCAAGCTGTCCATTTCTTCACCTGAATTTTTACTTTTTTTAATACAGTGTTCCTCACTGTATCAGATTGTTAAAAACGAAGACTTATTTGAGCTATCATTTGCTATACACAATATCGTAGCAAATCCTAAGTTATTGCATGGATCAACTGACTTCGCTGGGTTTGGATTGGATAAGTGGGTTTTAGGGCCCGTCGACAACGAGGTCATTTGGGCCCGCATTGCTGGGTGCATGCAACAAAGGGAAGGAGGAATGTTCACAAGTGTGGGTGCCTGTCTGTCTTCCATCACATGATACGAGTTACTGCTGGTGCATCACCTAACATCCGTAACATTGTTTCTGACAAGCAGTGTCGTAGCGAGCTAGTCAGTCTCTGGAGACCGTACTGCTCTAGCCATCATGATTACTAAGTTTGGGATAGCGTCCCTTGGCTGGGATAGGACGGCACATCCTGGTAACACATTGTTTCTGACAAGCAGTGCCGTAGCGAGCTAGTCGGCCTCTGGAGGCCGTGCTGCTCTAGCCATCATGATTACTGAGTTTGGGAGAGCGCCCCTTGTTTTGGACAGGACGTCACATCCTGGTAACACATTGTTTCTGACAAGCAGTGTTGTAGTGAGTTAGTGGGTCTCTGGAGACCGTACTGCTCTAGCCATCATGATTACTGAGTTTAGGACAGCGCCCCTTGGCTTGGATAGCACGGCACATCCAGGTAACACATTGTTTCTGACAAGCAGTGTCGTAGCGAGCTAGTCAGTCTCTGGAGACCGTACTGCTCTAGCCATCATGATTACTGAGTTTAGGACAGCGCCCCTTGGCTTGGATGAGACGACACATCCTGGAAACACATTGTTCGCGACAAGCAGTGCCGGAGCGAGCTAGTCGCACTCTGGAGACCGTACTGATCTAGCCAACATGATTACTGAGTTTGGGACAGCGCCCCTTACCTGGTTAATTGCAACTCCATGTTGTATTTGTTGCTGAACCCTTTCTCATCTTCTTGGGGAACTCTGTCATTTGTTTTTATTTAATGTTAAACTATACCGTATCTTTAATCCGAACTTGTTTGATTTTGGAAAATAGCTTTATATGCTTAATAAAAGAGAAATGTACACTCAAGTTTGAGCATTAAGTTAAGTTCACATTTCGGTATTTGCTATAGTTTGTAATTGTCCTGGTTCTTTTCTTGCATGTTTTTGATTTGATGTCTACTACAATTCTGCCCCACTTCTTCGTCTGGCTCGTGGAACTTATTCTTTACGCATATCTTGTGGTGAAATCCGGGTATAGAGGGCAATGTCGTGACTTGGTGCCGCGTGCTGCACTCTCTAAGGTAGCTACGAGATAGTAATGAACATAAGGCGGGGCTATACTATCGCTGCTTAATTGCTCGCCAAAGTTAAAGGCTGGCCAATGCTCAAGCGGAGCGCTGTTGCCAAACGAAGTACGAGTACCGCAGAGGTTCGGTACATAAGAGGAGTTTAACCGGCCAGCAAAGGTTTTGGCTATTCTTCCCGTATTTAAACAACTCATTAAATATTCCTAAAAATTAATATTTTATCTTTACAGCAGTGGAACAGCTAGCACGGTTTCCAATCCAGTAACCTTTTCCCACTTCCTGGATCTTTCACAGTTACGCTCGATTTTTCTGAGGATGAAGCTGCTTCACTACAAATTCGTGACACTGTGTACACTACCTACACCACAAGGTTACAGAGTTAATTGCTGGAATGTTGTAAAGTATACAGGTGTCCTATATTCTGGATTTGAGGGCTTTCGTAAAAACTAGTTCACATTAAATATAATTATATAATTTTTCTGCCCTGAGAATGAATTACTTCACGTTTGTTGTTCGAAAAGCTTTTTCTCTCGCTTCGAGGGACGCACTCGATTCACAAACACTGAAAAAGATATGCTAACTTTCGTGTTATAAGATTGGCATCTGTAATAATGAAATATTTATCCGTAACAGTTAACCATAACCATGTGGAAGATAAAATATGCATCGCTCGTGTTCTAGGTATCATAGACAGAATAGCTCAGGTTCGCGAGATGCGTGTACCGTATTCGGCAGCGCTGCTAGGCGGGGAAAGCTTAGGGTTGGCAGGAGTCTGCAGTATTGTGCGGCTCCATGTGCCTTTAGCTTTTGCGAAGATTATAGCCAATGCGCTGCATGCAACATTGTACATTCGCTTTACCGAACCGTACGGCTAATTTCTTGACGCGGCTAAAGTAGTCATTTTGTTTTTCCCATGTTATAGAGCTATTTTTTCTGACGAATACTGTGCAAACCCCATATTTGTAGTACGCCTGGTTTCGGAGATATTGTAAGATAAGGCGATTGACTAAACAGGAATCACTAACCTTCAGTGAAGAAAAGCACGGACGTGATATGCTGCAGTTACATTTTGTACCTTACATTCATTTCATTGGTTATATTTTAAGAGTGCACATGAATAATTTGCATTAATTAACTTAATACATGTTTGATCTTACACATCTTTTACATTCATAGACTCCTTCAAAATTTAAACCTTTAAAACGATGAAGTTCCCTGTAGATTTTGTCACTCGAATCAAGCGAGTGCTCTCCCTTTCCAGAACTTCGAGAACTCAAACTGACAATCACTAAATATGCTGTGGTTCCTTTCTCCATGAATCAATGTCAGTTTTTTCAAGCTTGACAGCTAAATACTCTATTACAAATGACATGCGTGCTGACCATAACTTAATGAATCTTTTATATCTTTTCAAACTTCGCAGTTGAGTAAATGCCTTGTGCAAAATGTTATTCTTATGTATTGTCTATCTGCTGTGCACCACTTTGTGTTGTTTCAAATCAAGCAATCGAGTAAAAGCCTTATTACAAATTTCACTTATGAGATTTTATGCCCACGTGTATCAATTTGTTTTCTCACGCCTTCTGATGTAATGAAAGCCTTATTACAAATGTCGCACTGGTGATGCTTTATATCCTCGTGCATCAATGTATGCCTGCTCATACCTTCTGACCTACTGCAAGCTTTGTCACAAGTGTCACATCTGTGAGGTTTTATACCCTTGTGAATCAATGTGTGTACTCTTCAAAAGTATAGAGAAGTATAAGTTTTTTCACAAGTGTTATATTTGTGATTTTTGATGCTGTCGTGAATCAATTTGTGTGCTTTGACATTGTCCTACCTACTGAAATTGTTCTCACAAGGTTTTATGTCAACTTGTGTTTTTCACGCTTTCTGTTCTAGTGAAAATTTTCACAAATGTCACACTGGTATCGTTTTATGCCCTGAAGGAGCAATTTGTGGATCTTTAATGCTGTAAATGTATTAAGGTTTTGTCACAAGTGTCACATTTGTGTGGTTTTATGTCCTTGTAGATCAATTTGTGTATCTTTACACCTGATAAAGAAATGTAAGCCTTGTCACAAATGTCACTCTTGTGTGTTTTTGTGCCTTTATGAATCGATTTGTGTTCTTTTAAACTTTGCAATCGACTAAAATACTTGCTACAGATTTCACACCTACATGATTTTATACCACTGTGACGAAATCTCTGTTTTGAAATACTCCAAAGTACGAAAAGCTTTGCCACAAATGTCACATTTGAACGGCCTTATGCCTGCGTGAATAAAATCATGTGTTTTTAAATAATCCAGCCGAGTAAAACCCTGTCTCAAATGACACACTTATGTGATTTTGTGCCCTCGTGAATAGTTTTATGTTTTTTTCTAATTACATGATAAGGTAAAAGTTTTGTTACAAATGTTACACTTAAAACGTTCTGTACCCCTGTGGCTCATTGGATATGTTTTCAAACACATACTGAATATCTCCTTGTTGACATCTTGTATATTTGCGTTGCAAAGCTCTTTCAAACACGATGCTGCGCTGTCAATTTTCTTAATATCAGGAAATTTTGAGCAAGCACCTTTTTGACTTGGAGATTTTCTGCCACTTTTACATTCAGGATTATCCTTACTGAAGTTTATGTAGTTCTTCAGGTCATCAGAGGAATGATCCGACGTATAAGTGGAAACCTTTACTTTCTTTAAGCTGAAATTTTAGAGAAATTCATCAGTAATGACTAATGAAAATGGAAGAAACAAATAAGTGAGGTGTAAAACAACGTTCTGGATGTTCCGTTATGTGTACGTTTCCAAGTGATGATTGAATCTATTTCAAAACATCATCTTATCTAAAAGTGTAAATGCAAGCACTGTTTTGGTTTCGACAAACAATTTTATGATTATGTAATTTTTTACGCTACATTCATTTATTTTTTGTTAACGTCTATCTCTCTGATGTGCATCAGAATGACATTTGAGAATATATAATTAAATTACATCCAATTATTTTGTCTTAATTCTTTTTATCTGCACGTATTATTTTTGAAAATTATAAATTTAATCAGTATTTCCACCATTATATAAAAAGTAGGAAAAAGAAATGGCTGAACCAACATTGGCTATCGAAATGGTACTATGACAACAGAAAGGCATATTTAAATAGAGATTAAAAGAAAAAAGGAAAAAATTGTCAGTAAAATATCCATATGTCAATTTTGTTTATAATAACAATTTAAAACAGCTGTGGCAAATTTAATTTCCAACATGTACCATGATATAAAGAGATATATGTGACAAAAGCATCCCATAATCCTGCTACAGAAGCCATCTATGGGTAATGGCAATCTACAGTCTCAAATAGAATAAAAAACAAAGAATGAAGTTATATATAAGGAGACTAGCTAGACCATCAATGGATGATAAAACAATGGACTCAAATGTATTGTTTTCATATTTGTTTATAAAGGAAACGAAATACCATAAACCTAGATTAGTACTTCAAATGAAGAAAAATTACTAAAGAGGCACAGAGAGAAATAGAACGGCAACGAACATACTTAGAGTACATAATTAAGAAGTTAAGCATTTCGTCTCTTACATTGAAATATTCAATAACTTCATTTTGATGATACAATACACATAGAGTCCTTGACTTAAGCCTATAGATGTAGCACTTACGTTAAAAATTATATATAATTTGGAAATATATGAAGCATAAATATTATCAATAAAATAAATAAGTGCTGCTTATTGATGACAAATAAGGAATAAGACCACCTACCCTGCAGATTATAATTGAACACGGTCTTAACTTTTTCATTATGTAACAGAATAATTCACAAGCAAATAGCGTGATTGGAATTAGTTGTCAAAGATAGTCATAAATACGTATAGTCACTTCTTGTATCAGGGTTATTTTTCTTTTCTAAATCACTTAGTATGCTGCCTGACCAGACAAGCATAAGGAGAAAGATCTGTACACTGTGCTACTTTGCAACTAGCCCAACATAAAATACACCAAGATCAAGGTTAATATGTTAGATGTATTGAGCTGAAAGTACTTATACATGGCCGCCATCATTTTTTTCTCCTGCCAAGTGTGAGCTGAGAAGCGTTATTCGCTTTCTACAGGGAGAAGCCAATAATGCACGAGAAATTCATAAAAATGAGCTATATTTATGATGCACATTGCTGTGAGTGATGCTGTTGTGCATGAATGGTTCAGGAAATTTAAAGGAGGCTGAACTGATATTCATGCCGAAAGTGGACGCGGATGCAAGTTTGTCGTTGTTGACAATCTTGTTCAAATAGTCCATCAAGTAGTTCAAAATAACGTGGAGGTTTACCACCTCTAAGTTATGTGTTGATTTGCTCAACATTTGAAGATCAGCTCCATTCATGATTAATTAAATGTTCTCAAATGCTAGGCTTTGGCAATGAAGCCATTAGCTCTCTTGCTCCCCAATATTTCTGTGTAGTGGGTCCAGCAGGTAGAACTTCACAGGTTAAAAAATGTCCTTCCGTAATTTCCTCTTTGTTGTCAAATGCTAGGCTTTGGCAATGAAGCCATTAGCTCTCTTGCTCCCCAATATTTCTGTGTAGTGGGTGCGGCTGGTAGGGCTTCACAGGTTAAAAGATGTTCTTCAGTCATTTCCTCTTTGTTGTCAAATGCTAGGCTTTGGCAATGAAGCCATTAGCTCTCTTGCTCTCCAATATTTCTGTGTAGTGGGTGCGGCAGGTAGGGCTTCACAGGTTAAAAAAGGTTCTTCAGTCATTTCCTCTTCTTTGTTGTCAAATGCTAGGCTTTGGCAATGAAGCCATTAGCTCTCTTGCTCCCCAATATTTCTGTGTAGTGGGTGCGGCAGGTAGGGCTTCACAGGCTAAAAGATGTTCTTCAGTCATTTCCTCTTTGTTGTCAAATGCTAGGCTTTGGCAATGAAGTCATTAGCTCTCTTGCTCTCCAATATTTCTGCGTAGTGGGTGCGGCAGGTAGGGCTTCACAGGTTAAAAGATGTTCTTCAGTCATTTCCTCTTTGTTGTCAAATGCTAGGCTTTGGCAATGAAGCCATTAGCTCTCTTGCTCTCCAATATTTCTGCGTAGTGGGTGCGGCAGGTAGGGCTTCACAGGTTAAAAGATGTTCTTCAGTCATTTCCTCTTTGTTGTCAAATGCTAGGCTTTGGCAATGAAGCCATTAGCTCTCTTGCTCTCCAATATTTCTGTGTAGTGGGTTCGGCAGGTAGGGCTTCACAGGTTAAAAGATGTTCTTCAGTCATTTCCTCTTTGTTGTCAAATGCTAGGCTTTGGCAATGAAGCCATTAGCTCTCTTGCTCTCCAATATTTCTGCGTAGTGGGTGCGGCAGGTAGGGCTTCACAGGTTAAAATATGTTCTTCAGTCATTTCCTCTTCCTTGTTGCACAGAGGACAATTTGGACTTGTATAAATTGCTATTCTGTGTAGGTGTTTTGCCAAATAATCATGTACAGTAAGTAATCTAACATTTTTCTACTGTAGCTTTACGTGGGATTTCTGGAATTACTTCTGCATTTTCAATTTAAATGTTCCAGTTTTTATCTTTGGCTTTGTTAAATATTGATTGGTTTTATTTGTTTTTATATTTGTTTTTTATTAATTTTTATGGATGTAAAGTGTAAGATTTTACTTTTGTTCTTAATTAAATTTGCAGATTTTGGGAAAGAGAATCAGCTGATTCATTTCCAGCAATTCCACAATGTTCAGGTATCCGCAGTAATATAATTATTTTCTGTAGTTTTTGAAGTTGTTGGATCATTTTGTGACATTCTTTAATTTGGATTGACCTCATTTTATATGAACTCATTGCACATAATGCTGCTTTAGAATCAGAAAGTATGGCAGAATACTGTGACTCTGTGGGTTTGTAGAAATAAAAGTCCAATTTGCAGAAATAGAAATAGTTCTCTATTTCTACCGAATTACAGTTGGTACACTTACAAATCACATCAGGATCACGCACCACACGCAATTACGTAACACTCAGAAATTCACCAGTTCACAGGACGCAGGTCCACACTGCACTCGCTTCTCGGCACCTTGCAGTACAACTCTCTCTAGAACCGACTACTAAAACCTCACTGACTCGTCCAATATATCGCTTATTTCGACAGATCGCTGTATCTGGAAGTTTCCGCCTATTAACGAAACGTCACAGTCCTCCAAGGCAGCAGTAGGGGGGAGTCCAGTAGTTCCTCGTTATCTCTCCCCACACACCGTCTCCACTCGGCAGCCCATTAGCACTATGCATTAGCGTAGGCGTGACCTGGCGTTATTCATCCCCTTTCTCCCACAGCAAGAGCCATTCGGTTACACGAGTAGGCCTGGCCTCGATGTCATAAGTCCTGTATTGGTCAGCCCTTCCTGCTAGCTGATTTTAAGTTCGAGGATGGGGTAACAATACTTTCTCAGATGAAGTTATGGAGCCAGAAGTTATGATCACAACAAAAGTGTACCGCTAGATATGTCACCTGCAGCTAGCCATTCAAAACAAAAGAAGATGGATGCTTTCATCTGGAATTGTTCTGGTTCATGGCAATGCAAAACTACATACAGCTGCAGTAGCCAGGTGGATGCTACTCAGATTCATTGGGAAGTGTTTGGTCATCCGGCTAACACCTCAGATCTAATGACGAGTAACTCATCTTTTTCACAAGCTGAAGAAAGTAGTAACAGGACAGCTCTTTAAAACCAGTGAGAAATTTAGGATGCTGTGAAGTATGTATGTCATGGAGAGTCTCATGAATGTCGCGGAGACGGTCCACCAGGCTCTTCACATACTTGGTTGCTGGCTGCTTCCCCTCCAGGCGGCTTCCAAAAGACAGATCACAGGGGAGGCGTAACTCTCGACCGAACATTAAGCGTCATCCCAGAGGTGTCGTGTGTCGAACAGTGACGCCTTGATGACCCAGGCTCGCTGATGGCTGGCCACGACCTTCCTCAGATGTTCTTCCAGGTGTCACGTTGCCTATTTGCGCAGCATGATCTGGAGGAGGCATAGCTAGGTTAATGACGGTAGAGCTTGATTGCATGAATTATTGGTTTATTATGCATAACTACTTACCCTGAAACTAAAGGGGTACAACAAGCAGAAAGTGCTAGTCAGAGTTACATGGCCTTTCCTCTCCTGACACTAGGTCCTTCGACCTTTACATTAGCAAAGTTAGAGTATACTCATCTTACCTTGAGAGATGTGTGAGGTAGGCCAGAGGGGTGCCGTCCTCGAAGTCACTCGGTGCAGCCGGTCCGCGACAACGCGGAGTGCCGCCAAGCGGAGAGGGCTGAGGCGAGAGTAGAGATAGAGAGAGCGATGCTTGATCTCGCCCCCGCTTATATAGGCACTCTAAGTGACGTAGATTCTTCCAAATACGGGAAACTCAGCCCATCCTGGAAGCTTCTAGAACAACCGGGTCTAGACTCAGTCACCGTACGTTCCAGAACTTCCGATTCTGGGAATGCCTTCGGGAAAAGCCACGCACTATTCACCGGACATGAGGCAAATTAAGGGGACTTTCCATAGGCTTGGCCGGATGTGCGTAACCATCACATATGTCCCGGCCTGTTGCAGCATGATGCAAGAATTAAGGAATGAGACCTTTCAGCCATAAATTAGAATGACCCGAGAATTTAGAATTAAATGAAATCCAATATATCGATTGTAGGGGTAACTGGATGGAACCCTCATAACATATGTGACACATCTCCTATGGGTACAAAGTTGGTGCTCACACCAACATCAGGACACCCTGTATAGTTGTGCAAAAACGAGTAACCACCAAAATTAACAGAACTAAGAGGTTACCCATGAATGAAATAACCAAAGTGTAAACATAATAACATGACATAAAAATACTACAAGTCTAATAGAAATGTACAATAAAAAAATACACAACCCTAAAGGTAGCAAGAAACAAAAAATTGGATAGATCGCTCAATTTACAATAATACATACTAAAGGTAAACACACTACAGGCCTATAGTCACTGGAGAAAAAGAAACGCTAAAAACTAAAAACAAACAAAAGAAAGGAGTATCGGAAGAAAAAAAGGATTGATAGAGCATGACAGAGTGCACAGGTAGCACCATGAGTCCAGTTCCTCAGAAAGAAGAAACGGTGCACACCGACTTATACGACGGCAAGTATATAGTTCTCGAACACGGCCAGAACGCGCACACATTCGCACAAGGCCACAGTGCAGGGCAGAAGTACCTTCCTGGATGTTACCTCCGTATAACATTTCCAAAGATGAGTGTCTATGCTGTGACATTCAAAGGACGTAAAGTCCACTGTATCCGCCATACCAAATGTCACTATAAGGCCGCTGCAAACGACGTTAACAGTTTGTTGATTGATTTTGCGGCCATATAGGTCTCATTGTAGACTTGTAGTCGTCTCTCCCAGACATAGCAGACGATGCATGACGATCCATAAGAGTCCAAAACAGTCCAGTCACATATGCGACTAATGCCGACTGCTGGTGGCACCGACATCCACAGGTAGTGAACATTGTGGGTGCGATATCGAAAGGCGAACAGCTTATGCATCCACTGTGTGCGCGTTCAGACCAGATGCACCAGGGACGATGAGACAGCAGGATCCCTTTTTCCAAGCCGTAAAGTCCCTAGCTGCCGCCCCGGGGTAACACTGCTCGTGCCGAGTATTTTGTCTGGTGCAGTGCTCGTCAGGGAGGAAAATCAAACACAAGATTAATGGTAAGGCTAGAGAAAGGTAAAATAACATAAAAAAAGGTTAAAGACAAATACAATATAAATTCTATGAGAGTAAATGAGCGACATATCTCTGAAAATTTAGTATATAAATACAAAAATCTTAACTGAAATAAGATATGCTACGCCAAACAAAAAAGAAAAAAAGAAAAAGAAAATTGCAAATCTACAATCATTAACAACATTATAATGCAGAAAAAGGGGCTTATAATAGAGACCGTTAGGGAGTAATAAGTAAAAATGAAATGAGTTATCTAAGGTTACAATAATATTAAACTTGTCAGCATATATGTACCAAAAATTGACTGCAGAAATAGTAGTTTACAACATAGCAATTAACACTGCAGTTATACATAAAATTAGAAAAAGGGAATAACATAGTATGAGCCTTCTCAATATAGCCATAATAAATAAAAAGGACTCAAAAGCTCATACATAGGATGTGGCAAGGTCAATATATGTGGATTTATCGGTAGGTCGGGGCAACACATGAATAAATTTGGGAGAGACTGGGATCTCATACACGGGTTGGGGTACTGAAGTGGAAACCTGTGGAGGCAATGGCGCAGGTATTAGGCAAAGAATACAAATCAGCTTCAGCTGTAACCTCTATTAGAGCTGGGTCAATGTGCCTTTTAGCAATCAATGGAGATATCAGAATACACAAAATGAAAACAACCATCTGTACTACAAATAATATCATTGTAATCCGTATTTCAACAATGATAAAGTGATCTTATTAATAATGCTTAAAGTTCATAGTACCGGTTCTAAAAACGTCTAGACGTATTATTCACAAATAAATATGGCGCGCCCGCGCCACCCTAACATTGAAAATCAATACAGTCAATCAACTTCCGCTTCGGGAAACGTCGCGGTAGACCCAAAATATAAAGTTGATATACTCCTAAATCAATCGATTCGCATATATCGGGAAACCTTGCGGATAGTACCCAATACAGACGAATGTCATTAAATAGCGCAACTATACAACTAAAACAACACTACACACCTCAAAAAGTCTCAGGACCAAATTTGAAATGCGGTGTCAAGTATATCAAAATTAATTCTGATATCTCTCACATAAGTGAATTACTTTATAACCAACAGCAATAACAGTTTGCTTAAACTTGATATAAAAATCTTGACCCAGAGAATGTCTCAAGAGATAACAATGTAAAATAACTGGTAACTGTCCTTCCGTCGGGATTCCATGGAGATAAGAAAATTGAATGTATTAGTAAGACAGCTTAATGCTACAAAATTAAAACATTATGGGTAAACTTAATAATTAATAAGCTGAAATATCCTCCTGAATAACTTCCAAACAGGTGTCTTTAGGGCACCTTGGCGTTGCTTGATGTGTAGTCAGTAAAAGCACACCTGTGGTACCAACATGTCGATCCTCCGTGGTTTCCAAATTGTCCAATTGCCTTATCTGACAACACAACTTGAAAAATCTATAAGTGACAGAATCAACCATAATCAACCAATTAATAGCAAAACGAATTACAAAACTATCATAAGCACTATCAGGTATATTGGTAGAAGCAATTGCTCCAGGGATGCGCGTAGCGACAATGAGTTCTGGACGGCGAAACAAGATATCCGCTATCAAGACAGATAAAATAGATGTCTATATCAATAGTAATGAAGGGACATAAGACGAGACTTGGTAAGAGAGAAGTACAGGGGATGAGAAAACAGCATGGGGAACGTGGGATAAGTTTAATTGAAGTATCTCATTAGGCCAATTAGTATTGGGGCACTGAGATAAGTTAATAAAAGTCAATTGATCAGAACTGGTCATGGGCAGAATTTTCAAAGAAGCTAAAGTATACCAACCGTGGTTGCATTGGGATGTTCTCGCGGTTTTCATAAGCAAGACATCCGCAAAAAGGGGTTTTCCCACTCATGCTCATATAAAAAGAACGTCACTAATTACACAAGACAAATTTGTTAACAACGAGCTTAGGTACAACAAAAAAAGAAGAAGATAAAATGGCGCTTCTGCGACGGCAACAATTTTGGCTGGGATTACTCAACCGGCTGTTGGGCTCGTTCGAGGAAACGGGATGCGAGCCCTCAGTTCGAGTACACGTGGGGGTGTGTACCAGGCTGCTGCCCCTACTAATTGCCATGTTACAGCACGGGGTCGCCACCCCCGAAACTCAGCAGCAATTGCAGGCGACGCTGCCAGATGTTTGGCAGGCGTTCTTAGAAGGAGTGGTAAGTACGGCAAAAACCATTTTTCCTACCCACAGATTTACATGTTTTGAAGCTTATCAATACTAGTGAGAAAAAAGATCAGAAAAGTCATGCCTAACTAACTTGAGTGTCGTCAAGGGTGTTTAGAGACAAAAAAGAGATTGGGAGCATTTAGGGATTTGTACACATTCGGAACACGGATTACACACACAACTTAAAAAAGAAAGGGTGCAAATACCGCAATGTCGGAGGAATCATATCAAAAAACTTTTGAAAGTACATAGTGTAAGCCAAAACTGCAGCACACTCTAATCCCGCACATATGTACACATACATCCATACACATATGCACATGTATGAGTACACAGGTTCACACACAGATATAAACAGAAATACTCAGATATGTAGAAAAAGTGGACGTGTACTAAGCACAACTAATGGCATTTCAGAGCCAGGTGATGTGGCGCCTCCGGGATAACCCGCCTCCTTACCCCATTCCGGCTCCATTGGGGATGCCGGGGAAGGAAGAGGTGGCCGAGGGAGTCCACCGAGGAGGACAGAGCCGAGGGCAGCGTCAACCCCCATAGTCAATGTAGGATGAGCGATGTGGAATAAAAGAGGAGAGGAAGAGAAAAACTAAAAATCAAAGAAAGAGAAAACAAAAATCATATGTATAACCATATTTAAATAAAAGATAAATAAATATATATATAATAACCTAACAGAAAAAGTGTAATTATTTGTTATACAAAAACTCCAAATCGCAAATTTTGGAAATTCCTTGGGAATAATAGCAGAACGGGGCAATCACTAATTTCACATTATGTAATATAAAATAAATCATAGTGGGATGCGAATGTAGGAAAGTTTCCTTATAGTGATGTCAAGCAGGCTCGACTTCTGCAAACACCGCAAAATCCGTTGATTCGCTACAGAGAGATATGCAGATAGAAACAACACGTATTCCATCCAGACATGCTGTGTGTGATATGAGGGAACAATCGACTGTGGATATCATAAAAACAGCACACCAAGGAGTTTGTTATTCAAAAGATACATGACAGGTAAGTAGAATCAAATGCGTAAAGCCACAGAACAAAGGTACGTATCAATTTTTGAGTTTTTATGCACATTCGTAAAATACAAACGTGTATACAGAAAAAGAAACGTTAAGGAGGAAAAAGTGCCTTCGTCAGTGCAGTGATAGCTCTTGAGTCGATTACTCCTGTTAACCGTATTATAGCTAGGCGGAAAATAAAAGTGTAAGCAATAAATAAGTTTACAAATAAATAATGAACAAAAATTATTATGGCTATTATCATTATTGCTTTGTGGGAATATTAGTGATTTCGTTATTAAGAATGTTATGTACAATGTCAATACGCAATAATAACTGCGTACGATATCAGTAAAACGAACGGTATTATTAATAATTATTATTTAGGTAAAGTAATTATTAAATCAATTATCAAATGATATTATATTATTGACAAAATAAAAGTAGCAAATTAATGATTGCATTATTATTAGCAGTGCTATTAATCTTATAACATTATTATTAACAGTTGTTTAGATCTAATGATATATTCTTCCGTGTTTGTAAATTTCACTGAAAATATTTTATTGCAGCATTTAAAATAAAAGAAGTTTAAGAATATTAAAAGAAACAAGTCGCATGTAACTAAATTAATTTGGATTAGAGCATTAACAAATAAACTCTGCAATATTGCCAATATTAAGACTAAAAGGTGACGTATAATGCATGTCAATCTTTGAATAAAAAATTAATATTTGGGGGATGCTAAAAATAATATAACATAATTTAATTAATCATACGTTGAATTAAAAGAGATTAACAAAAGCTTATGTAATGGCATTGTAGAGGAAACCTAGCTCAGAAGAATCTCTACATAAAGACGTCATGGGAATTTTAACCGCAGATAACATGATTCATACGCCGGAAACAAGCATGTCGGTTAAAAGCTCATACTCAGAAGAATAAATAAGGTCAGACATATGAAACACGATGAAATTACCTTCAAATGAGTCATGAAAAAAGTAAGTACATATCATTGTTAAACAATTATTATTTATTATTATTATTATTATTATTATTATTATTATTATTATTATTATTATTATTATTATTATTATTATTATTATTATTATTATTATTATTATTATTATTATTATTATTATTATTATTATTATTATTATTATTATTATTATTATTATTATTATTATTATTATTATTATTATTATTATTATTATTATTATTATTATTGCAGGTACTAATCTATTTAGTTAACTACAGTATTATAACGTCGCTTAAAGCATATTAATTATTAATAAAGCATATGAATGTAGTACATATTTAAATACAGATTCATTAATGCAATAAGTAATTAAAACTTAAGTTTTCCAAACTAACTTGAGATGCAATTTATATATTTAATAATAATTCAATGAAGACAGATTAATTAGTGATGGTGATTAAAACAATTTATATTAAGGGTGTTTCAAAAATTAATTAAAAATTATTACTGCTAAATATATTTGGGGAATATATAAAAAATTATCAACAAAGTTTTTTAAAACAACTGCTTTAAATATGATTATGATAAATATTACTTAATTTTAAGAAAGTATCTACTTAGATATTGTCTTTAATTATTTCTATTATTGTTATTAATATTGCTACTATACAGTAGCATAGTAGCGTATTATTAGTGCATGCTACTTAACCTTTGTCAGCACAACCAAGGTACCTAAGTTATATGTGTTTAACAAATTAAGTTTTAGAACGTGTCCACGTCGCGGATAGAAATGAACTTCTACATGCGTATATACTAAAGGTTTAGGAAATATACACTGACAGCCAATAATATTATAGATAAAACAGAAGCATTTTAAAACAGTGAAGTTTCATCGCTACGTACTTCCTTGAACATCCGATGATGAGGGAGCTTTTTTTATATGATACATAACATTGGATAATAAACGAGTGAGACAAATTTAACTTATATAAATAGTGGAATTATAAAATCATAGTATGTGAGCACAGACAATTATTAAAGAGAGGCGGGTGGGGTGGGGAACATAGATTTCACATTATGGCATCCTGGAGATTCATAACTACAAGATAATATATATGTATTCATTAATCATTTAAACACAATAATACCCATTTATATACATTATCAGAAACATTCATAAAATAAGATAGTTTTCCGTGACTTATTATGTTTTGTTTTTATATATAGCAGTGCTAACTTAATGTCCACACTTATTCAACTGTACTGAGGTAACAAATTAAGACAATACTCTTTACCAAGGAAATATTGTACTGCGAGTTACTTAATCTATCGTCATCTACATAGTGAGAGGAGATAATGTAACGCCGTCAACTTATGCACAAAGATTTACGCATAAATACTTTATCTTATACAATATCTTGCTATATATATATATATATATATATATTGCTTTCATTATACACAATAATCAAGGATAGTACATATACATGCCATATGGATAGTAAACTTAGACTTAGCTTGAGAAATAGTAATCGAGCTTAATCTCGTTTAAATGGAACATGATATGGGTATAGTGTGGACACGTGAAAAATAAGTTCTTTGCGTGACGTGCCATGCTGAGGCTTAATGAGATAGTTAACTGAGGACGTTTGTCGGACTATGATATAGGGGCCAAAGAAATTATGCAACAATTTAGATGTCCTCCCTTTCTTATGCACAGGTGTAAACAACTTGACCACTTGTCCAATTTTAGACGTAAGGTTACGTCTTTTCCAGTCAAATACTTTTTTATGACCTACTTGTTCCTTAATTAAGATATCTTTCGTGATCTGGCGGGCCTTTTGATTATTCACCTGGGTCTGTTGCCCAAAGAGAGTATCAGTGGTGGCCTTTAACTGTACTTCCTCTGGCAGGGTCGGATGCCTACCATAAATTAAAAAGAAGGGAGACATTCTTGTAGCTTCCTGTCGGGTAGTGTTGTACGCAAAAACGACATGTGGAAGTGGTGTGTCCCAGTCAAGTTGCTGAGTGTCTGTGTAGTGGATCAACATATTGATGATAGTGCGGTTAGCACTTTCCGTCAATCCGTTACAAGCTGGATGATATGCGGAGGTGAAGGTGGGTGTGATCCCAAGTGATTTCAATAAATGTTGGGTGACGTCACTAAGGAAGACGGATCTCCTGCCTGATAGGAGTATTTCCGGTGCTCCATATCGTAAGATTATGTTTTCCAATATAAACTTGGCTACATGATCCATAGTTCCTCTTGGAATCGCTTTGGCCTCAACCCAGCGGGTAGCGAACTCTGTTGCCACTACTGTCATTCTTTTACCTGACCTAGATTTACGAATTGGGCCCACCAAATCAATTCCCCATTGTTGAGCGATGCCCTTGATAGGGATCGATTGCAATAGCCCTGCCGGCTTAATATCTTTCGGTCCTCTTCGAGATTGGCAACTGGGGCATCCCCGAACGTACCGATCAATAACTTTTCGCATACCTATCCAATAATAATGTGACTGAATTTTGGTAAAAGTCCCTGTGAAGCCTAAATGACCTGACAAGGGATAATCATGGATAGTGAATAGTATTTCTTTTTTCAAGGACTCAGGTATAACCAGAAGGTGCAAAGGAACACTGGCGCCAGCATTTTTGCGATAATGTACTCCCGCCTTCAGGACGTAGGAGGCTGCTTGGCGCTGAATTTTCGGTGGTGCCAGCTCTGGATGTTCAAGAGCTTGAATTATTGCTAACAGGGGATCATCCATCTGCTGCTTGGCAACTTCCGCAGGAGTCAGCAAGCAGGTAAACAAGTCATCTGTTTGTTGTAATTCCTGGGGGTTCGGACTATCTACAGGTGGTCTGGAGAGTGCGTCAGCATCTAAGTGTTTGGCTTCGGACTTATACGTAATCGTAAAGTCATAATCCATGAGCTTCCATGCCCGACGTGCAAGGCGTCCTGAGACGTCCTTGAAATTGGGTAGGTGACAAAGAGCACAGTGATCATTGACAGTATTAACTGGATAACCATAAATATGTGACCGAAAGTGTGTTAGTCGATACACAATTGCCAATAATTCAAGTTCCCAAATTGTATAGTTCTTTTCACATTTATTTAAGGTACGGGAGCAATAAGCTATGGGGTGCATCTCACCATTAACTTTCTGTAACAAAGCGCACCCGATACCAACGCCGCTACTGTCGGTATGCAATTCTGTAAATGCACCTGGGGTGTAGTGGGCAAGGACTGGTGCATCCGTTAGAGCATGTTTCAGTTTGTAAAAGGCCTCCTGGTGGTCGGAAGTCCAGTGAAACGTCTGATTATTTTGTATAAATCCGTGGAGAGGTTTAGCTATGCTAGCGAATCCTTGAACGAACCTGCAGTAAAAACTAAAGGGACCGAGGACCTTCCGAGCTTCCCGCACCGAACGAGGGACAGGTAGTTCACTAATGGCCTTTGGTTTATCCTTATGGCTTTCCATACCTTTAGAACTTAGTTCGCATCCCAGCATTTCAATGCGGTTCATCGCGAAGAAGTGAGTGAGTGAGTGTGTGGTGTTTAAGGGCCCGTCGACAACAAGGTCATTTGGGCCCCAAGTCAACACTAAAACCTAAAAGCTATAAAAAAATTAGCTAAAAAGGTAAAATGTAATAAAACCACTCAACTGTTAAAAGGACATAAAAACCATCTAAAACTTATAATTTAAAATCTCTAAAATTGATAAATATAAAATGCAAGTTCGACTTGTTTGTTAAAACCGATTTTAAAAACAAACCGCAGTGCCTTATCCACGGCCACTGGGTCGTCACCTAAAACACCGAGCAAGTTGGTCCCCAAGCCCAAAGATTGGCGAACGCGGGCGTACTGCGGGCAATCCAGCAATACATGCCGCACCGTGAGGCGTACTGCACATGGAGCACACACAGGGGCCTGTTCCCCTCTTAACAAATGGCCAAAGAAGAAGCATTTCTCCGGTTTCAACTTAAAATTATGGAGTTCTAACTTCATAAAGACCTTTTCCAGACTAGAAAGCATTTCCTCAAATGTAGGAGCGAACATTAGAATATCGTCCAAATATACGATCGTGTTTTTAAATTTTAGCTCACCTAGCAACTTATCGATTACGGAAGAAAAAATCCTGGAGCATTAGCCAGTCCGAAGCTGAGGCGTTCGAACTGGTACTGTCCGTCGGGGGTTACAAATCTGTATATTTTTTACTGTCTTCCGCCATCGAAACTTGGAAGTAAGCACTCAAAACGTCAAGGGAACAATGCCATTTTGAATTACCGAGGTAGCTCAACAAGTCGTCAATGAGTGGGAGGGGATAAGATGAAGTCACCTGTAGTCCACACAGAAACGGAATTGACCATTTTTCTTCTTTACCAGAACTACAGGGCTCGCCCACGGGCTATGATATTCCTTTATAATACCGGCTTTTTGCATATCTTTCACTTGTGACTGTATAATTTCGCGTTGTTTTTGAGATACCCGGTAAGGCCTTTACTTGATAGGTTTTGACGTAGTGACCTGGATTTTAAACTGATCGATATTAGTGGTACCCATCTCCGACAAATCGGTAGCAAAAACGTGTCTATATTTTATGAAGAGAGACTGTAGCTTTACACGTTGTTCGGGGGAAAGAGATGAATTTAAATGAAATTGAGTATTGCGAAATTCGAAATCATTGACGCCTTGTGTCTGACAATTCATAGATTGGATGAGTGCTACTTTGTGTACATGGCCAAGTGCAGTACCCTTAAAAATAGACTTTGGTTTGGCTGTAAAATTGTGGACCGACATGACAAGGTTGTCAGAAGCTTCACATTGGAAGAATTTCTAATTGTTTTTTCTGCTGAATGCTATCGGATGACTCTAATAGGAATATACCAGCATGGTTAGATGTGTGCTGTACATTCACCTGTGACGTCGTAAAAGGAGGGATTCGTATGTCTACCGCATTACAGGCCTTACATACAGGATCCTCCGTATCTGGTTCCTGGGTTATTTGGGCTAAAGGACAATCCAACTTTTCCTTACAATGGATCTCCAACTTAAATCAGTTGGGCAACTTAAGCGCAATCATGCGGTATTCTAAATTTATCAAAGTCCTATACTGCTCTAAGAAATCCATTCCCAACAACAGATCGTGACCAAAATTCTTGACAACGAGCACATGCTCGGAAAAACTAGTACCATTCAGCTAGAATGTTATACCTGTGGAATGCACTGCAACAATTAATCTGTTGTCAGCTCTCCGTAATAATGATTGAGATAAGGGTAGAAGGGGAGTATGGACCTAAGTGTGACTAACTATGCTAACTGAACTTCCAGTGTCAAATAGGACACTTATTAGCTTATTATGTATCGTACATGTTGTGGATAAAACATTAGCTGATGCAATTATTCGTGGTAGTTTTCCACAATTGCTGGCAAAGTGTCCAGTCACGGGACCTAGCCTCGGAACTTGCTTTGGCCGTTTGGGTTGCCTGAGCTGCGACAATTAAGTCGTACGTGTCCAGGTTTACCACACTGGAAACAAATGGGAAGTCCATCGGTGGTGCGCCATGTGATCGCACGTCCACGGTCACGGCTACTTCTGCCACGTCCAATATTTCCATACTCGCCTCGGCCGTGCCCTTCATTGTACACTAGTTTACGTGCTGAGTCCAGTGCTGTATTAGATGTACTCCGGGAATTATGTGAAAAACGGAGTCTCTGCAATTGCTTCTTGAACGATTGCATATCCTGTTCCAAGGAACTTAATGTATCCTTTTACGTGTTGTTCGCATCACTAACACGGGTTTATGGGTAGCTGTACTAGCTAAATTTACCCTTTATCCAGCTAGACACCGTGCAGTTTCAATACGTCGTACGTATTGGACTAAATCATCGACCAACCGGGGGTCCGCAGGCAGCACTTGCTCTAGAAGCGATGGCTTCAACCCACGCAAGACATGATGGACCCTTTCTACTTCGGTCATTTCTGGATTAATTTGATCACACAATACCAATACATTACATAGGGTAAAGGTGCGGCAAATGGACAGCGGGGCAAACGGACAGCTTCTAAGTAATTTTAGGGCACTTTTACTTCTGAGGTTGGTAGCAGTGCATGATGTGACGCTGAGTGTTCATCAGGCTTATGTTGATCAGCTGGGAAAATATTTCTCATATAGACCTTCCAGAATTCTTGGAATCAAGCTTCAAAGCTTTGCATAAAATGAGGGCTTCTAGAAACTTTAGCCACATGTTGTAGCCATCATGGAGGACACATTGGTATGTTGTAATGCTTACTAGAACCAAGAATCTGCTGCCATCTCTTAGGGGAGCTATGTATTAATAGCATGTAGAAGGGGGCAAAGGGACAATCGCTGTACATGGAGTAAAGAATGTATGTCAGCTGCTGTGAATGCTGTAAGAGGGAAGAGGATGCCTTTAGCAACTGCTGCAACCATATATAATGTACCGCGCAACACACTTCGTAGGCGTGTAATATCAAAAATAGAAATTCCCAAATTTGGTACACACACTACGTTTACTAAAACTACAGAAGAACAGTTGGTGAGCTATCTTATAAAACTTGATAACTTGGGATATGGTCTAACAAATAAAGATTTGCATGTTCTCGTATATCGGTACGTATTTGTAAATGGTCTAAAACACAATTTTAACAGCGAACTCCAAATGGCTGGTAAAGACTGGGTCATTAACTTTATGAAGCGACATAAAAGCCTAAGTGTCCGGGTAGCAGAATCACTGTCTTAAGCGCGAGCTCGAGGGTTGTCCAAGGACAAAGTAAAGCAGTTTTACGACAGTATATCCAGCCTCCTAGACAAATATAATTTGTGGAATAAACTTGGTAATATTTTTAACTGTGATGAAACAGGGCTCCAGCTGATTTACAATCCAAAAAAGTGATATCACAGCGTGGTAAGAAAAATGTAGTGAGTCATACAAACCGAGAAAGGGGTGAAACAATCAGTGTGATGGCATGTGTCTCAGCAAGTGCACAATATGTGCCCCCCTTTACAATAATGAAAGGTCGGCGATACAATGATAATTTTGAGATTGGCATGCCTCCAGGATCTAGAATCGTCCTATCACAATTTGCACAATTTCCAGACCACTTTATTTCTGTGAAACCTAGTGGAACTGTGATACTAATTTTGGATGGACATGGGTCGCATTGTTCTGATCCTCCAACGCTAGAAAAGGCAGTGGCTCGCGATATTGTTCTGCTTTGCTTGCCGCCTCACAGTACCCATCAACTGCAGCCTCTGGATGTATCATTCTTTGCTCCTTTAAAGACATTCCTTAATGATGCCTGCAGACTCTTTGTCAGGAGACACCCTGGAAAAGGTATCAACAAAGTTGCATTTGGGGAAATTTTTGCAGAGACCTGAAATCGCGCAGCAACGGTTTGGAATGGTATCAGCGGATTCAGGAGCTGCGGAATTTATCCATTCAATCTCAATAGTCTTCCAGACCATGTTTTTTGTCCGGAACAAGTTCATCTACAAAGTAAACAACATGAAAATCCAGATCCTGATTTTGAAAATGCGATTCTTGAAGCACAGAATTAGGCACCGCTGGACATTCTTCAAGATGCAATCCCAGATAATGGAAATAATTGCGAAGGTCGCAGTTCATCAACACAAGCATGCCAGACTCCAGCTTCTACACCTTCGACAAGCTTCGAGCAGATAAGCTCTCCTCCAAGAGCTGCCCTGGAAGTTAAAGTTAAACCAGGAACTAAAAGGGAATCGAGGACGTCTGAAATTATTACAAGCCCAGAGTTTATAAATCGTTTGAAAATGAGGAAGACTGTCCGTGCTGAAAAGGAAAAGGCGGTAGCAGCTAAATTCCGGAACACTGGAGCTAAGAAGAAGCTTGCCTAGGCTTCAGAAGATATATGCAAGAAATGCCAAAAGTGTTACAAGGAAGGGGAGAATTGGATTTAGTGCCTCAATTGTGCAAACTGGTATCACGTTAAGTGTGTAGAGGCTGGCAATGATCCATATTTCATGTGCCACAATTGTGTGAGTGATAACACTGACTAAAATTCTTGGTGTCCGTTTGCCCCTAAAAGTGTGCCCTTTTACCCCAGTGGTTGGGGCAAACGGACATTGTTACATCCTTAAACTAATTAATTTTTCTCTGTTCATGTATTTTATTCCGGACTATATAATTTTCAGTTTTGTCAAATAAATGTTCAGTGCTTCGGTTAAAATAATATTTTTGATTCTATAGTAAATAGAATGACCTTAATTATGAAAAATGTGCTTAGCGTGTCCGTTTGCCCCCCCCCCTTTACCCTACGTATTTTTCCGTTGTTTCGGAAATATCCTGAATTCTTTGACGGAGTCTATATTCCAAGACATCACCTTGAGCAAGTTGTGCAAAGGCTCGCTTTAGCCCTACACGCAATACGTCCCATGTAAATCGAAGGTGCCGTGGTACAAAAGCTTTGTACTAGTTAGCGGCTGCGCCTCTCAAATAACATGGTAAAGATTGTTGCTTCTGCTCACTGCTCCATCCGTTAGCAGTGGCTTCTGTTTCAAAGTTATGCATATAAGCCCTTACATCTTCACCAGGTTTACCGTCAAACAATCCAGGATCATTGTACGGGCGAGACAATTTTGGAGTTTGTGCTATGACGGGTTTGGTAGTTTCAGCAGCCCATCGGTTGTCTTGGGACAATTGTCCATCATGTGACGATGCAGTCAACATTTCCAAATTATCAGTGGGCGAAGGGGGTGGGGATGATTCCTCTAACAGCAGCTGTTGAGCGACGGCTGCTGAATCACCTGCGCTAAATCGTCATTCTCTAACCGGGAAGTATAATAGTGGTACCTGGCCTTTTAGTCTACGGCTACTCTGAAGACGAATTGTATTCATAGAGTCATAAGCTTGTGATAACTGTGAGGAAATGACTTTAACGTTCTCTAAAGCAATGGTATATGTCTTAGTATTCTTATCGAAAGACTTTAGATAATCCCCAATTATATTACGGACTTCTGCACTAAATGGACTGTCGTTGGGAAATAATTTATCAATCTCCATCAAAGCGATCGGATTCACACCAGCAACGGACTCCTATAATTCCTTATAAACGCAGTGCTAAGTATATGATACATGCTAGCGACAGAAAGCACAAGAAGAGCAAACTAGCTGCAATAAAATCGCATTTCATACTGAATAACTAACTAGGAAGAGCAAAAAGAGAGAGAAAAAATTCCACCAGATATAACCAAAATGGTATAACACATTTTTAAATTTCGAACCATGCGAAATAATGGAATGAAAAGAAGGGAAGAAAAAAGTTCTATGAATAAAATACCATATAAATACCCGTGTCTCCACCAATTGTCACGTTTCCTATTGTTTGAGCAGCATGATCTGGAGGAGGCATAGCTATGTTAATGACGGTTGAGCTTGATTGCATGAGCTATTGGTTTATCATGCATAACTACTTACCCTGAAACTGAAGGGGTACAACAAGCAGAAAGTGCAAGTCAGCGTTACATGGCCTTTCCTCTCCGGACACTAGGTCCTTCGACCTTTACTTTAGCAAAGTTAGAGTATCCCATCTTACCTTGAGAGATGTGTGACGTAGGCCAGAGAGGTACCGTCCTTGAAATCACTCGGTGCAGCCGGTCCGCGACAACGTGGAGTCGCGCGATGCGGAGAGGGCTGAGACGAGAGTAGAGAGAGAGAGAGAGAGAGAGAGAGAGAGAGAGAGAGCGAGGCTTGAACTCGCCCGCTTATATAGGCACTCTAAGTGACGTCGATTCTCCCAAATACGGGAAACCCAGCCCATCCTGGATGCTTCTAGAACATCCGGGTCTAGACTCAGACATCGTACGTTCCAGAACATTGCTTCTGGGGAGTGCCTTCGGGAAAAGCCACACACTATTAACTGGACATGACGCAAATTAAGGGGAATTTTCATAGGCTTGGCCAGATGTGCGTAACCATCATATATGTCCCGGCCCGTTGCAACATGATGCAGGAATCAAGGAATGAGACTTTTCAACCATAAATTAGGATGACCTGAGAATTTAGAATTAAATGAAATCCAATAAATATATCGATTTTAGGGGTAAACGGATGCAACCCTCATGACAAATGTGACACAGGGCATTGAAGTACCTCTAGACCATGCCGACTACTGCGGTTGTAGTGGTGTTGTGCGGGTCTTGTTCACCCCAAGTCTTTCCAGTGCTTCCTTTACCAAGTTGGAATCAAAATTGCAGCCCTGGTCGCTGTGGAGCTCTAAAGCCACCCCAAATGGGCAGAGCACTTGCTCCACGAGGCAGTCTGTGATAGTCTTTGCCTCCTGGTTCGGCATGACATACACCTGGGGCCACTTTGTGAAGTAGTCCACGACTACCATCAGGTATTGGTTGCCGCGGTCGAACACTAGGAATGGTCCAGCTGTGTCGACAGTGATGCGTTCGAATGGCACTCCGACATTGTACTGCTGCATGTGACCCCGGCTCCTAGTCTATGGGCCGCGATTTGCTGTGCACACGTGACATTGACGGCACCATCCATCAGCGTCTGCAAGGAGCCTCAACCAGTAGTAGCACTGTCGGAGTTTGTCGAATATTCGGTTTGATCCAAGGTGTCCTCCTGAAGTAGCAGCGTGCACTTCCTCCAAGACTCCGGGACCTTATTCCGGGGAAGTACCAACTGCTGCCTCTGCATCTTTCCATTGAGTGTTTCGCATACCCGGAACAGCACGCCCTCTCTGATCTTCAACGACTTCCATTCGGCTCAGTACTACTTGTACGCACCGCTTCTGGATGCGATGTCCTCCCAGGTCGGTCTCGTCCCTGCCTCCACTTCGCTCACGAGTGGCTCCAAGTCGGCGTCCGCCAGTTGCTCCCTCCTCAGGCCTGCGCCATCCCAGCCGTCCACAAGGCCTGCCGTGACCACTCTGTCAGCTGCGGCACATTCCTTCTCTTCCACTTCTTGTGCATTGGCCGCACTCTTCCGGGCAGGGTCTTCGGAACATGGCGTCTGCGTTGCCGTGGCTCTTCCCTCCACGAAGTACAGAGGTGAAATCCTACTTCTGCAGCCGCTGGACCCAACGTGCTGTCTGGTCTTCCAGGTTCCTAAAGCTAAGTAGCCAGGTGAGGGCGGAATGATCAGTGCTCAGGTGGAATGCCTGACCGTACAGGTACATATGGAAATGCTCCAAGGCCTTTACTACCACCAGTAACACTCGCCGTGTGACGCAGTAGTTCTTCTCTGCTTTGGACAGCGTCTTGCTGTAGTAAGCTATCACCCTCTCGTGGGCATCCTGGACTTGGGATAAGACGCCTGCAATGCAATGTTCGCTTGCGCCGAAGTCCACAATGAAGGCGTCACCTGGTTGTGGGAATCCCAAAGTAGATGTTGTGCACAATGTCTTCTTCACCTCCTGGAAAGCCACTTCGGCGTCCTCCGTCCACACATACGGCCGGTGTTCTTCCTCAACCGGTTGAGGGGTTTGGCGATGTTGGAGAAGCCCTTTATGAAACGGCGGTAATAACTACATAGCCACAGGAAGATACGCAATTCTCTCTTATCCTTTGGCCGAGGACAATCTCTCACGGCCTGTGTGTTCTCGGGGTCTGTGGGCACTCCGGTAGGAGAGAGTATGCGCCTTTAGTCGAGGCCAATCTCTCACGGCCTGTGTGTTCTCCGGGTACGTGGGCACTCCAGTAGGTGAGAGTATGCGGCCCAAGTAGTCAAATTCCTTGCAGAAGATCTGTGATATATACAGTGTTTAACGCCCGCTTTTACTACATACGGTACCGCAGGCTATGACGCTGATGATACATGGGATGAAGATGGAGCAACGGTGGAGTGAGATGGCGGAGGAAACCGGAGATCCCGGAGAAAACCTGCCCCAGCGCCGTGTTGTGCACCAAAAATCTCACTCTGCTGTCACCTGGGATCGAACCCGAGTCACCTTGGTCAGAACCAAGTGGTCTAACCACTGAGCCACGGCGCGGCCTTGCAGAAGAGCTGGCACTTTGCGTTTAGCTTCAGGTTTGTCGGCTGCAGCCTCTGTGGCACCTTGCTCAGTGTTTCGAGATGGGCTTCCAATCCTTGCCGACTATGATGATGTCGTCTAGGTATAGCAGGCAGGCGTCATAAGTAAACCCTCTCATTACTGATTCCATTTGGCTTTGGAAGGTAACTGGTGCGTTGCAGAGGCCAGAAGGTATAACTATGAACTGCCAAATCCCTTGGCCTGTCGAGAATGCGCTTTTCTCCTTGTCTCTCGGGTCTAGATCTACCTGCCAGTAACCAGACTTAAGGTCCAGGATCAAGAACCATTGCGCACCAGCAAGCGTGACCAGGGTGTCGTCAATCCGGGGTAAGGGGAAACAGTCCTTCCTGGCGACAGCGTTCAGCTTCCTGTAGTCCACGCAGAAGTGTAGTTCACCGTTCTTCTTCGTCACCAATACTACAGGGGAACACAAAGGGCTGTCATACTCTTCAATCACTCCCCTGGTATTCTTATGCTCGCACATGTCCCGTACCGCAGTTTGTTTCGCCAGCGGAACGCATCTAGATGGTTGCCGATTAGGCAGGGCGTCTCCGTTGTCGATGTGGTGGAGCACTCCATCCGTGCGGCCGTAGTCACTGTCGCCTTGGCTTAAGACGCACTGGTACTGTCTCAGCAGTTGCCTGTCTTTCTCCAGCTGTTCTGCGGTCAGGAGGTCGGCCGCCCTCTCTAGTAAGCCTTTCAGTGGGGGTCTCAAGTGTTGCGTCGCCACCAACGCCTGGGTCTTATCGATTGCTGTAACGCTGACTTCGGGTTCGCACGTCCCTAACTTCGTCCCAGCCTGGATGTCGGGATCGGTGTCTGTTGGGTTGAGCAGCCTCACGGGTTTCTCCTCTCGGCGCGGCAACAATATCCTGGCTACACAGAGTCCATGCACAGGCGTCCTCTGGTCCAGAATCGTGTTCCTTGTTCGCTGGCATTCCAGTCGCACCGTCACCACCACCTCGCTTCTCGCGGGGACAGCCACGTCTTCCCTCATCACGACCCTGCAGATTCCCAGGCGCTCTTCTGGATGCCGGAGTAGCACATCTTCTCCATTGAGCTGCAGGACCTTCCTGCCGACGACGACCGTCGCCTCGTGGTTCCTATCACCTCCTCAGCCGTCTCCGCGATGAACACCCACTCACGAACGGCGCTCCGTCCCAAAGTCAACTGCAGCAGGGCTTCCCTCCCCACGGGGAAGGTGTCGCCCAATGCCGTCACTAGCTGGTATGGTCGGCTCGGTTTTCTCGTCGACAAACCCTTCGCCACGTCAGGACTTATGATGGTCACGGCGGCCCCGGTGTCAACGAGCACGCAGCACGGCTTCCCTCTCACCCAACCGTCCACAATGAGGCTGTTATCTCTCCGTCGGCTGACGGCGCGCAGTGTCACTCGAGGGGATGGTGCTATTGGCGCCTACGTGCCCCTTTGTCACGACGGCCTTTATTCGATTTCCGGCTAACCCCCCTTATGGGGAAGTCTCTCTCCATATGTCTCGGCCGTCCGCACCCCTAACACACACCACTTGGTCTTCACCAGCGTCCCTCAGCTGGTCTTCAGTCTCCAGTGTAGCGGCTACTCCGTGTTCTCGACGTCGGAGTAGCGGTCACCTTGGTCGCCTCTATCCTAAATGCTGCCGTTAGCGCCTCGTGGATGGTTTTGTTGTCGCGAGAACTAGGCGCTGACGTATCTCGACGTGTTGTACCCCATCAACGTCCGTGTAGGCGGCTTCCCGGGATACGAATTCAGGTAGGAGGACGACCGAAGCTCTGCTGGCCAACTGTTCAATTGCCAGGGCGAATTCCTGCAGATTCTCTCCTGGCTGCTGCGTTCTTGAGTTCAGTTGGCTGCTTTAGGCAGCGGCCAAACGGTGGTTCCCAAAGCGGATCTCCAGGGCCTCCCAGATGTCCTTGGGCGCCGCCGCTGACTGGACCGCGTTCTGGACTTATGCGGCGCGTCCCTGGAGGCTGGCTATTAGCTATGCGGCCTCTTCCTCTGGTGAGCACTTGTCCTCGGCCAACATCTCGAACTGGCGACGGAAGATTTTGAATATGGACGTGCCGTCGTACTCCGGTGGTTTGACGCGCGCAGAGGATGTGTCGCGTCCCGCCGTGTCGGCATTTAAATCTTTCATCTTTCTGCCGACGATTTCCTCCACCATGGGTTTCAGGAACTTATTGTTGGTGTCGGCCTTTCCCTCTAGATCACTCTCGCGGCTCACCAGGGCTTCGACGCGGTCGCCCAACTCCGTGACGTCCTCGTTAATGCCGGCCAACTGCTCCACAAATTTGCCGACGAGGCCCTCATTCGCAGCCTTTATTTCAGATCGTTCGGCCTTCATTTCCGTGGTCAATTCGGCCATCTTCGTGGTCATCGTCGCAGTCAAGTTTTTATTTGCAGTCTCCAACTTCTCTTCCAGTTTCTCGGTGATTTTATTGTTAGCCGCCTTCATTTGTTTCAACTCGACTAGATACTGTGCCAATGCGGCCTCCATTGTGGTACGTCGCACTCCTGACACCAATTGTGACTTTGTGGGTTCGTGAAAGTCTAGGTTACAAACACCAAAAATTGCCCTTTGTTTCCTAGAGACACTTCGTACTCAACGGTTCAGAATTGCGTCACATACACAATACAACTTGCAAGGTCATCGACCACAAACACACAGCTCTTTACTCACACGAGTTCACTGACTACTGTGGCGGTCGGACTGCCTTTTTATAGATTACTCACATTCCAGAAATTTCTCAAACAATCGACACGCGGTTAGAACAAAGTAGTAGAACTCTCAAGAACTCCATCTCTTTCTCCCTCCGTTTCGGAGAACTTTCGTCTACACACTGCACGTTTGTCTGTTTGAACTAGTCACCGGCGCTGCCTCGATCAACAATGGGCTCGCGACAATATGGTATAGTGCAATACTGTGATTACATTGCGTTTATTGCCTTTTGTACTTTTAGTTGTGTATTTCATTACGTGTTTGAGGTTTTTTCTCAAAGGTTTTTCCTTAACCTTGGGTAAACACCAGGTAATGCCTTGGTCAACTAATCTCACTAATATTGAAACATGTATTGTGCTGAATACGTAGCTAAAGTGTTATAATGTAATGCTAAACTCTCTTTGTAGTACAATAATTTACTCATGTTATTCATCACTTTAAACTTTTAAAAATTCCTTACAGTAATGTTACAGAATGTTACGTTAAAGCTTATTTGTAAAATATTCAAGTTTATCATTTCTGTTATTTATATTACTTTGTGCAACAGATGCAGCTTTATGTTAGTACATTTGTTTTAAATGAAGGGGGTTTCTCGTGTTATTCTAATAATTTAAATGATTTACAAATGTATGTAGTATTAAACAGAATGTTTTGCTAAAGTTCCTTTGTAATTAAATGAGGTAGGCATGTTGCATCACTTTTAAGTGTTTTGAGTTATAGCTACAGTGTTGTAACTAGTGTTGCGCTATACATTCTTTGTAATTGATTTAGTTGAATTTCTCATGTTATTTAAGTAAATGTCTAATTAGAGTAATAAAAGGAAGCAGTAACTGTGAAAACAATGTTAATATTCAATTTTCTTGACAAATATCACATCCTATTGTTAATTCCTTGACAGTTCATACAAAATTTTGAGGAAATTAAGGTAGAAAATAATGTACAGCTGCCATGTAGAAAATTCACTACAAGACTCAGCTGAGTATATGTTCTAATACCGTATTGCTAAAGATTATGTAAGGTAATTATGTGAGCTTTTAGAAAATGTAAGAGCTTTGAAACTGCAGTCACAACTCTCAAAGCTCACGTAATTATCTTTGCATCACATGACGCAATGCGATATCGGAACTTGATCACCTGCTGATGCTAAGCAAGAATGAAAAATACAGCGATAGTATTCCAGCTACGTAAAATGTTTGGGCGCGTAATTTTTCATAATATGGTTTGCCATCCGGAACTAGAGGCGTTGCCATCATCTCGTGTTGCCAACATATAACATGGGAGGTTCACTTTTATTAAGTATTTGTTCTATGATAAAACGATAGTGATTCGTTTGAACGACGATTCATGCATTTATGCGATCGTTCTTTGTAGTTGTTAATATGAACAATGCGTTCATAAATCATCTAAAGTAGTTTTGTGCAAGAATAAATCGGTGGATAATATAAAGTGCGATAATAATTAAAGTTTGTCAGAATACAAAATTTTGCTTCTGAGGGAGCAGTGCAAGATTTAACAGAATTTATATATAAGGTATGTGATGGCAGTATTTTTATTTTAAATTTCTTTGGACCGGGAGGAAATGACTCCAATTTTCCTTTCATATGTTGGCACTTCCAGCCGTACAAGCACGGTATCTTGAATGTGTCGTGGTGTCAGAGCAGAGTGTTGTTATAAATAAGAAGGTAATAACGTCTACTTCAAAACAATTATTGAGGTAATTACATAATATTACTAACTTTAGTTACACTTTCTTTTGACCCTGCTGGGTGTGATTTTTGGTTATCTGTAGAATAGCAGCCAAGTGTATGGCTGTTACTAACATGCATTACTGAAATCTGCAGTCATTAATGAACTGCCAACTACTCCATATCAAAATATGTTCAATCCTGACATATTCAATAGAACTAATATGGGGTAATAGTGCAGATAGGGATATCATGGCTCCGACGTCATAGCTTGGCAACTTCCAGAGCATGCTACCGCGGAAAATACCAACATTATGCAAGCAAACCAGCGATGCAGTAATACGCAACATAAGGATCAGTGGTTCATTGCCAGAGTTATTATTATCATTATTATATACTATTATATATCTACTATTATCATCATAATTATTTAACAACTTAAAGGAATTTAGTACAAACTTTTGGAACAGTCAACTTTGTGTAAGCAAACCAGCGATACTATAACACCCAAATAAACTGACGTAAAGATCAGTGGATCATTGCGAGAGTTATTATCATCCAACATCAATAATCATCATCATCATAATATATTCATATAATATCATCCATCATCATCATAACCATTATCTCTGCCTGCCTCAGTAACATAATTAAACGATAACGATAATAAATACGACAGTAGTAAAATAATAATAATAATTACTATGCACTATTCCCATTACAGTATCGATAGTTTATAACAGAAAAAAAATGTGTTGGCAACGTTTATCTGTATTCACGTGTATCAGGGCTCTGCAGTTGGACACAACTTGTTTGCGTGATGGCATTCCATACCAACATAACAGTACGCTGTGAAAATGCATCTTTACGAAACAAATGAATCTTTGGATGAGTAAAGCTACACTGAAAAATTCAATGTCATAGCCGGGATTTGAACTGCGGATCTCCCGGTCTGCGTTCGGTTGCTCTAAACCACTGATGCCTGCATCAGTAGCGTGGATGCTAGCGTGTCTGCCCCACATTCAAGAAGTCTGAAGTTCAAATCTCGGTCAGGGTGAGTTACGTGGATAAGGTTTTTTCCGGGGCTTTCTCTTATCTTGAAATATGAATGTCAGATAACTCTAAGCTTTATGGACCGTGGGTTTATTTGAGGATCATTTCATCCATTCCACGGCTCATTGTCCGATATGGCTTAACGTTGGAGGACATTAACCGCTTCGCCGATGGCCATTTAAACCCTGCACGGCCGGGAACGGATACCCAATAAACAGAACAAGACATTTAAATTGTTAAATGCTGCAAAAATGCTTCATAAATAAATATTCGTATCTTCCGTATTTTCTAAGTTATTTCAGGGAAACAAAAACTGGTTAAAAGCCCATTAAAAGCTGTATGCATCTGCGGTATCATTAAAATAGAGACTATATTAATAAAGCGATGAAATTTCATTAATTTGTATCACGTAAAGAAAGGCATTGTTTGCGTCGAACGCGCCTAATTCTGAGTACTTTTGTTTTACAAGCTATATGTGTATATCAGCTGAATAAACGAAGTGTTGGGTTCAAGGGTTCTAGGTTTCAGTTCATGCTAACACGTAATAATAACTGTTTATATTGCGTTATACACCCTGGAAGGAAACTCCATCAGCATCTCTCTAATTGCACAACTGAAGTTTATGTTAGCTGACGTAACTTCTTTCTTCGCTCAGTTGACATTGTAATTTAGATTGCATCAGAGTTCCAAGCAATTTCTTTAGCTAAATCACAGTTGAAATAGTTTTCTCAGTGCTAATCATGGCTTCAACTAGTAATGTAGCATATCAATTAGCTAGTGTAGGACGAGTGCGGGCTTCTGATATTACATCAGAAAATGTGGAAGACTTTTTGCTGTTAGACAGTGATTTGGACATTGATGGCGAGTTTTCAGATTTTGAGGGGGGTGTTGAGGATATAGGTAGCAGTGAGGAGGAAAATGACTCATTTCCGACAGGTGTTCGTGAAGAATCAACATTATGGAGGTGTCAAAATAACTCTAACACTAATAGACATACGTTCACGAGCACAACCTCTGGTGTACAACCGCATACTCAACTAACTTCTGACAGCCAACCAATTGACATTTTCACAAAATTTTTTACTACTGACTTTTTGTCTCTCATTGTTTCGGAAACAAATGTATATGCGAGTAGGGTGAAGGAAGACCTGATTTCTAAAGGCAATTTAGGACCTAAGAGTAGATTGCAGAAGTGGACAGAAGTAACAATGAATGAGATTTACAGACTACTTGGTCTAATTATGCTCATGGGTGTTATTCGTAAACCTACGCTAGACATGTACTGGTCTACAGACGACATGCTAGCTACCCCATTTTTTGGGAAATGCATGTCAAATAACAGGTTTACTTCCATTTTGCGCTTCCTTCATTTCACCTGCACAGAAAATGTGAATGATAAACTATCCAAAATCAGACCAGTTTTTGATTACATTATTTCAAAATTCAAAGAAAATTATGTGCCTAGTGAAAAGATCACTGTTGATGAAAGCTTGATGCTTTGGAAGGGCCGTTTAGGTTGGAAACAATACATCAAAACAAAGAGGGCCAGATTTGGCATAAAGAGTTTTGATGTATGTGAAAGTAAAACAGGATATCTTTACAATAGCTGCATATACACTGGCCAAGGGACTGATAACACCGGAGACAAAGATTTGGGGTTATCTGGTTCCATAGTAATGCACCTGATGGAATTTGTACTTGATCAGGGTAGGACTGTATATTTAGATAATTGGTACAGTTCCCCTAAATTATTCATGGCCTTACACAAAAGAAAAACAAATGCAATTGGAACAGTACGTTCAAATCGTATTGGTTTGCCAAAAGATGTGAATACGAAGGCTCTAAGAAGAGGAGAAATGCAGGTGCATCAGCTCCCACCCTTGACCTATGTTGCTTGGCAAGACAGGAGGGTTGTTACAGCATTATCCAATTGCAGCTCTAAAATTTTGATGATTGACACTGGAAAAATTGATGCTCGTAACAAAATGTCAATTTTCAAGCCCGATATTATCCAGGAATATAATATACATATGGGTGGAGTGGATCTAGTAGATCAGGTATTACACGCATATCCCTCTTTGCGAAAAACAATCAAATGGTATAAAAAAATATTTTTACACCAGCTGGATATAACCATATACAATTGTTTAGTAATTTGGAGAGCTCTAAACCCACGGAAAACAATGACGTACCTGGACTTTCGCATATCAATAGCTCGCAGCCTAATTGAGCAGTATAAAATTCAGAGACCTCTCCATACTGGGGGTAAAAAATCCACCACCCCAGCACCCCTCAGACTTGAAGGAAAACATTTTCCTAAAAGGATACCACCCACAGCAAAAAAGTCGCGTCCCTTCAGAAAATGTTTGGTGTGCCGCAAGAAAGGTGTCCGAAAGGAAACTAGTACGATTTGCCGTGAATGTGGAGATGTGCCCTTGTGTGTTTATCCATGTTTTGAGGTGTACCATTCAAGAAAAAACTTTTAAAGGTAAGCTTTTACTTCTTATAGAATTTATTTAAATTTACTGTAAAACATAAGGTTTAAAAGAATTATCATTAAATACGCATTAAAGGCATGTATGCGCAGGACGTCTATACACGTCCATATCGGTTTGGGGCCTTTTAACTTGGACGTCATATGACGTCCATATCGGTGAAAGGGTTAATTACAAAAACAAAACTAAAAAACAAAACAAAAAGCCACTGAGCTACTTGACATTAAATTCTCCAACTCACTCTTACGTTTCCCGGTAAGTCACTAGAGGTTCTGATATACAGTGTGACACACATCCGTTGTGGCTACTTACTATGCTGTAAGTAGTTAATCTCTATTTCATGTAACCTTGCCCCACTGAAGTGTATCACTCCGCATTCAACTACCTTCCCCCTCACCCTAATTGGCTAATGCTTTCGCACCATAGGCCATAGGCGATGTCTTCACATCACTTTTAAACATGCAGTAAATGACATAATAATTGCCGGGAAGATAAATAAAATCATACAAATAAGGATATGAAGGCATGCAAAAATGCAAGTTTTTAATGAACTGAGCAAGTTGAAACTGAATGAGGGAGCAATGAAACTGGAACAAGTTTTTAATGAAAGGCCTTTGGGCTTTTCCACTGGGATTTTTTAAACCAGCTCACATACCTTTCAAAAATGCTTGTCTTTCAGTCTTAAAAGTCGTGTCATGCCATACCTTACTTTTCGTGTGTTCTTCGTGTATATTTTGCGATTTGTATCTCGGCACAGTCTGATTGTCCTTAAATAACGTCTTCGCCACAGCAATATCGCCTCTGTCTTTTAGCACATTTTTCTTGCCTCTTTTGTCATTCACAAACCCCAGCTGTATAAGCAATCTGCTGAAATTTGGTAAATCTGCATCCTCATTTACAGCAGACGAAATGTTACTGATGTTAGGGAGTTTGTTACTAAAGAAAAAACTATGCACATGACGACGCACAACACTTTTCACGTATTTTCTCCAAGCACGCACTTTTGTCTGGAGTGGTAAAATTTCCAGTTTTCTTAATTTCACATTGCGATGTTCCTACGGATCTAACATTCACACGTGTAACTTCAGAGCACAGCTGTTCGACTTCTCTCACTGACAAAGACGGATTGTTCTCTGTGAGTGCATTAAACACATGCACCACAATTCTTTTTTCGACTGTTTGTAAAGAATTATCCTTGCGATACTTCAGCGAAAAAACTGGCGGCAGACTCTGCCATTATACATATAAGTACATGCACAATAAACGATCAATAAAATAATTTAGCTCTCTCACTGGGCACAACACATAAAAGTTATGATAAAAGTCATATAAACAAATGTCACCACTACTGCTAAATCACGTGCTATTGTGCCATGTGCTTGAGAGCAAAGGAACCTCCTCTTTACTTCGTTGAAGAATTAACATGCATTTCAGATAAATTAACACTGTTGGGTAATATATTTAATTCAAATAGTTACAAAAATACGAGCAACCATATGGATACTGGGAGATCCGTGGTTCAGATCCCAGCTTGGGCATGAAATATTTCAGTGTGGCTCTACTCATACAAACCTTAGCCCACACACAGCCAGTGTGGAAGAAATGTTTATCTCCAATTAAGCCTTTATAGAAAGAGTGAACTCTCATTTGTAAAAGATATGTAAAAGAAATTTATACCATACATAACTTAAAATTTTAAAGTTCACTCCCCTTGTCCCATTATAAGCACTTTTACCTACTTTAGCCTGGCCAGTTTCCTTAAGTATAGTTAGTTTGGTTACTCATTGTTGGTAACATAAGCTAATGCATGTTTTCACTGATGGCAACATTCCAGCCACCAGCATCATGCTCAGCATCCTCCTAGCAGAAGACATTTGGCTACTGATCAGCAGTACGACCAGATAATTGTTCATATATCGTGTAGCAGATTACTAGTTGAAATTAGAAAACCACAGAAGATCAAGCAAACAAGTTTGGATTTGAGTTAGACTGTAGGTTAATTGCCAGGGTCTGCTTACGCGGTTGTTGCCATTTGTACATCTTTCAACTCTGCAAATTCAGATTTATTAACCAAGAAAATTCATGATGAATATTGGCTTTGTCAAAAAGTGCAAAAGAATTGTCTTATTTACAATATACAAAGTTTAGAAAACAACACAAGGTTACCCTGAGGTGAAACGCAGATATCCAACATTTCCTTTAATGACTGAGGGAAACCTCAGAAAAACCTCAGTAAGGTAATTCATCAACTATTATGGGTGCATTATAAGTTGATGATTGACAGTTGAAGGAGTGGGGAAAGAGGGGATAGCACCGTTGCCACTTTACCATCCCTCTCCACGTGCTAGGCAACGAAGATGACGTGTAGAGGAGAGGTGGAAGTTCAGTTGCAGTCAGTTGCAGTAATGCACGCGCACATATTTCTAGAAATTTGCATACTGCCGTATTAATCGTAAGACTGCCTTAAGACTGTCTACACATTTAAGTGAGCAGTTACCTAATTATAGCGTACGAAATCTTCGGAATGAACAAAAAACAAATGGTTAGCTACAGTTAAGGTTTAGAGAAACAAAAGTGCCATACCTGCACAGAATTATGTATTCTAATCCAACGGGAATATGCCGCTTATCTCAGAGTCGCTGCTGTCATTACTACTGCTTTTCTGATGATCGTCGTCACCGCCGCTGCTGTCGTCGTCAGAGCTACTGCAACCTTCCACGGAAATTATGAGTTCTTCCACACTTTCTTCCAAAATGCCTTTGTTTTCCCATGCTGCCACTATAACTTTTTTTGTGTGACAAACAGCTTCTTCCCAATTTTTAGTACTTATTTTTGCTATTGCTTCTTCTGTTAGTTCTGTAACAGATGTTATACTGAAATCTGTATTGTTGCACGCTACATATCTCTTTATTTGGGCCCAAATCAACTCTATTGCATTAAAATGGCAATGGTAGGGAGGAAGTCTAATAATTTTGTGGCCTTTTTCTGCAGCAATTTCATCAACTATATATTTTGGGAACTGCGGTTTGTTTGCTTTTACCAGTTCAAGCAATTCATACTTTTTAAATGGTCTTGAACACACACATTGTTGCAAACAAGCCATTCCAAAATAACACTCTTCCTGGATGCCATTGTTGGAGCTTTGTCTAAAATAACAGAGTGATATTTTGCGTTATCCATGACAATTATGGAATGCCTCTCCAAATTGACTAATAACTGCTCTTTGAACCAGTTAAGAAATTTGGAATGGTTCATTTCTTCATGATAGTCTCCTGTTTTCTTATATTTGAAGAGGACGCAACAGTTCGGAATAGATCCAAAAGAATTTCCCGTGTGAAGGAGGATTATTCTTTCACCTTTACCTAATGGCACCCGCATTGTTGCTCCCAAGGTGTCATCAGTCCAGCCCTTGTTAATGCAGTGATTAGCATTCAGCCAGGTTTCATCAATCCATACAATATTCTCAAAATCACAAGAAATAATTTCTCGTGGGAACGTACAGCGCCAGTGACATATGTCTGGTTTTCCAGTAAGATCTTACGGCCATGTAGCTTTTAATAGCGAAATCCTAAAGATTTAACTATTTTTCGAAGTGAGGTCTTGCCACCTGTAAAACGATCATCCATTTGTAGAGATGAGTGCAGTTTTGAAAGTGTAGGATATTGCTTCCTGGTATAATACGCATAAATATGGCGGCGAATGGCATCTTGTTGAAATTGATCCAGGTTAGTGACCGAGTTATGTCGCTTCCTCTTCTTCCCTGGAATTTGTAACCGCGATGTACATGCCTGATTTTCTTCACTAGCGTATTTCTCTTTCCTTACTCTAACTATGGTATTCTTACTTACACCAACAGCAGCTGAGGTTTCTGTCCAGTCCTTTTGAAACAGGAATTATTGGACCCCCATTGTCTCTTTGATCCTCAAAATATTTTCTTACGGAACATATAATTTCCCTTGCTTGTCCTTGGCCACGCCGTGACTCAGTGGTTCAACCGCTTGGCTCTCACCAAGGCGACCTGGGTTCGATCCCAGGTGACCGCAAAGTGAGATTTGTGGTGGAGAACACGGCGTTGGGGCGGGTTTTCTCCAGGACCTCCGGTTTCCCCCGCCATCTCATTCCACCGGTGCTCCATCTTCATCTCATGCATCATCAGTGTCACTGCCTGCGGTGCCTATGTAGTAAAAGCGGGCGTTAAACACTACACATGCACATGCTTGCTTGTCCTTTAATTGGGATTCCGTGCCCAAAAACATTTTTTGTGGTCTTAACAGATAGTTTCTCTCTGTCTGTTTCTGTAGCACAAGTGTTTGCGGTAGCCATGAGTAACGATAATTAGCTAAATATTAAAGTTGCACTGAAACACTGAAGTTGATCACTGAAACACTAAAGTTGTTCACTGAAACACATGAATTATGTTGCAAAAATGTAAAGCTGTTTACACCCTGTGAAACATTCGCTACCTGAAGCAGTACACTCTTAGTTTGGCAGTGATGACGGATAAATTACCCTAAGTACTGTAAGGGTTATTCATGTTAGAACTGGACCGGACAAAGGCAGGTAAGAAGGGTTGGTTATTAAACTGAAAAGGTTGCTCATTGACCCAGAAAACCTCATAAGATATTCCTTGAAACTAAATCCACACCTGTTCCCTTCCAACAACGCATACCATCTGATACTAAAGGGCAACGAACGACGACGGTATTGTGATACCGCTGATTCATAAGCGAAGCAACAATAGTAGCAGTGTCTGTTTACTGAAAACCTCGACATGCCGATAGACTAGTGTCATGCATAAAGCACGTGGTGTAGTGCGATAGAGTTCGCAACTCAGGATAAGTGTCCCAGGTTGCTATGGCAATAGTTTACTTTTGATTGGTGGATTGCTGGTTGCTAGGCGACCGCAATGACGTGTCAGTGACGTGTTTATCCCTTCTCCTTGTTTTCGCAGCTGAACAGCACGTGGAGACAAAACGCCAATCACCAACTTACGATGCGACAACAATAAATAAGACAGATGTTTTAAGAGCAAGTTTTTAACTTTGTTTTTAAATGCTTTGATCTGTGGAACTTTGATGGCCTTAGGTACTTTGTTATTTAAGTTAACAACTTTATGGGAAACTGAAGTAAAACTTTTTGTTAATCTGTGTTGTTGTAGATTAATGGATATTGCTATCTGTGTATTGTATTAATAGTATTCATTACTAAGTTTATAGATGCTTTCTCTGTCATGTATAAATAAAACTGTTTCTAAGATATAAATACATGGTAAAAGTTGAACTTTGAGATCCAAAAACACTGGTTTACTTGGGTTGCATTGGTTCACTTGTTTGATTAATCTTCTTAGTCTTTTTTGTAGCTTGAAAACCTTCATGCAGTTTTTGAAAGATCCCAAAGGGGAATTCTGTTTCTCAAAACTGAATATACAGTGGCAGTTGATAGTCCTGATCAGGTGTTTTCTAAGTTTGGGTAGCAATAATAAAATTTCCTAAGTGATACAAAAACGTTACTTCCTGATTGGTGCATTAATAAGGAATGGAATATGAAAAGATAAACATAACTGGGCCATTTAAGTCAATTGATGGAAATTAATCATTTCTTCACACTAGCCATATATAGGCTAACGTTTTTGATAGTCAACATGAAAAATTCAGTGTCACGGTTGGGATATGAACCTTGGATCTCTTGATTTCCATCCAATCGCCCTTACCCATTCAGCTACTATGGCCAAAGTGCATTGAATATTTCATGTTGACTATCTATAACGAGGCCAGTCAGAGTCATTATTAAACATCTAATATTTCGCTATGTTCACCAACATTTTCAGCACACAGTTGAAAACACCACACTGTCCGTCTGCTTCCCTGCCTGAGCATTTCAGGAATGATTGTCCAGAAAATATGGATGATCTCTCTCTGTGTTCAGTTAAGGGATTTTGCTTTCAAAGTTAGGTCGTAATGTTGTTTCATACATGCATTTCCAACCAAAATTACCTTGCTGATTTACTCAAGGAACACCGCGGTTATTCAGGCAGAAGATTACTAATATCTTTACTGCAATATTTTTAGGTCTTCTGCTGCGTTCTGCATCCATTACAGAGTCTGTTGAGAAAGTCTTGTTTTCCAGTTTTCAGAGATTGGTTTCACTGGGTGCTGTTTCATTGAATAAAGAAAGAAGTTTTCTCTGATTTTGTTGTATGTTTCGCCAGCTCATTCTTTTTCATGAACCCGCACTCTAAGGATGAGGCATTCCTCAATTGTATATTAACTTACATCGGCCATCACTTACAACATAAACAGCGTTTCACCTTGTCATCATCAACTAATAACCTGCAAAAGCCTCGCTTGCCACTGTAACATAATGCCCTAGCTGTGTCGCAAAATTGACAAACTAATAACTGGGAAATATCTGGCATCCAGCTATAACATAATGCTCCCACTGTATCGGAAAATTGACAAACTTATGCAACAAAAAGCATATGAATGGGAAAAATATCCCTCTCTAACTATGAATGACTTAATTTGTTTTTGGCTTCCAAAAGTTAGTTATTTCAATATAGACATTACCTGATCACGACTATAAGTAGCCAAAATACATTGTTACATATTGCCAATCATGACATGTAATAAAACTATTGTGGGAACAACTATCAATAAGCAATCTAGCATTGATAGAGTGAAAGAATACACCATGAAGATTAACTTATGAGGTTACAAACATCAAGTAACAGCGACTGAATTGATATTCTACAAAACTAATAAATATTAATAAAAGAAAATACCTAACATATGGATTCCTTTTAATACTATTTATTATTATTCCAATAATGTACTAGTGCATCATGTTTCATCATGCATTTGTGTAGCTCCACTTTAATTACAAATACATTTACTTTTTGCACTGCACATTTAATTTCATATTTCATGATACAATGGTCGGCTGGTAAAGTCCTGGGCTTCAAAATAAAAAATAATGTATTTTCTTTATTTCGGAACATAATCTCCAGAGAGGCTAATATATTTGTTTTATCAGTGTTCTAACTTAATTGAACCGTCTCTGTAGTGCGATGATTTGTATTTAAGGGCACTCTACTTCAAGATCATCAGCGCCCGTTAAAAACAATTGTGGCAGAAGACGTGCTGTAGTGCGATTTATCATGGTTCTTAAAATAGCTATTTAACACATCAATGATTTCCTCCTTGCAATGAAGACTTCATCCCCAAGAAATTTTATGAGGTTTGGAACAGGTCGTTCTAGAGCTGGCAAATAGGGTAGGTGTTCAAGGAATATGAACTTAAATTCTCACATTTTTCCCATTGCAATGACTGAAAGAGGGCCAGAATATTGTGAAGAGTTTTCTTTGTCTTATGAGGTATGTTTCTTTTCACCTCCTCACTCAAATGTTGCAATAAGCTTGCATAGTAGTCAACAGTGTTACTTTTACCCTCTTCCAGCTAATGAATAAAAATAATTCCCTGTGCATCCCAGAAAACATTCGCTCTAACCTTGTTAGTTGACAAAATTGACTTTGCCTCTTTTGGAGTTGGTTTACCTGGGGCATTTCACTGTTTTGACTGTGATTTACTTTCTGGAGTGTACTGATGTATCCAAGTTTCATCCATGGTAATAGGCTGTCTCAAAATTCACTGGGATTTTTATGTTAGAGCTCCAAATTCTTAACAGAATTAGTTTTTCTTTGCAACTTTTGATTAGGTGTCAACAAATGCAACTTCACAGAGAAAGAAATTGATTTTCTAAACAAAGGCCTAGAAACATTTGTAGATTACACAAAAAACATTGAAAACTATATCGCGGACATTGAAATATATAATTTGCCCGATACTAAAAAATCTACGATCAGAACACAGTGCATAGAAACTCTAGATCATATTCAAAATGCAAATTCAAAAAGTTATTCATATAAAAAATTAATCAAAAATTTAAATGAAAAACCGGTAATCTACACAAAAGCAGACAAGGGTAACAAAATAGTAATACTGGACGAAGAAGACTATCGCAAAAAAATGGACAACCTTTTAAACGGAAAAGAATTTGTTAAATTAGAAAACAATCCAGTAAAGAAAGCATGCAAATCTGTGGAATTAGCAATTAAAAACAGTAAAATCATGACTAAAAGAGATAAATTGAACAATAAAATAGACAATCCAAAAACACCAAACATGGTTTACCCAAAATACATAAACCTGAAATTACCCTCAGACCAATAATTAATAACATTGATGCATCCACTTACCAACTATCAAAATGGCTGGTTCATATCTTCAGATCCTTCACAAAATTTGAAAATATAAGTATCAAAAACTCGTTTGAATTGTTAAATCTCCTGAAGGACACAAAGATCAACTCTACAGATGCTTTAGTTTCCTTTGACGTCATTCTTTATATCCAAGTATACCTACCAATGAGCTTATTCCACTTCTCAAAAAATGGCTGGAATCAATACAAATAACATCTGAAGAAATAGAAGAACTTTCACAACTTACAGAAATTTGTATCAATCAAAATTTTTTCAGCTTTAATGGACAGCTGTATAAACAAAAAACAGGCCTAGCTATGGGCAACCCATTGTCTCCCTTGGCAGATTTATTTATGAGTGCTTTTGAAACACATATCACAAAAACTTTTTCAAATTATTTCAAAGTGTGGTATCGCTATGTTGACGTCATTTTTGCAATAGTACCTAAAAAACTCATACAAGATAGTCTTAAACTTTTGAATATACAAAATCCAGCTATAAAATGTACATTGGTAACAGAAGAGGATGGTGTGCTCCCCATTTTTAGACATCAAGATCAAAAAAATGAACAACAAACTCACCTTTGGTATTTACAGGAAACCGACACACACAGATAATTACATAAAGAACAACAGTTTCAACCCAAAACTACACCAACATGGCATTTTCAATAGTTTAATCTTTCGGATGATCAACTTTCCACTAAACAGAGAAGATTATCAAGAAGAATACCTACACATAAAAAAAGTAGCTATATCCAACGGTTTTAACCCAAATTTAGTAGACAAAACAGTTAACAGACTGAACAAAGCTAAGAAAATAAAAGAAACCACCACCCTAGAACCTACAGGAGAAAAAGATAAAAAACTTTTTAAAAAATTCACCTTCCACCCATCAGCTTATAACAAATTCCAAAAAATCTTCTCAAAACACACCATAACTCTTGCACCTCAAAATAGGTTTAATATCAGAAATTTGTTGAAAGGCCCTCCCAAAAATTCAATCACTACCAAAGAAAAACCAGGAATCTATGAGATCAAATGTGAAACTTGCCCTAAAATTTATATAGGAAAAACTAAAAGAAATATTAACACCAGAACTAAAGAACATCTAAGAAACATTAAAAATGGTGAAACAGAAAAATCAGCAGTGGCTTTTCATTTTTTGAATACTAGACATGACATCAACTTGGAAACATCTCTAATAAAATATGTTAATCACCCCATAGATCTTTCCGTATGGGAAAAAATCTTCATCAACAAAAATCGTCATAGAGTCATGAATTTTGAAACTCCACCACCGGACATCTTTGACAAGTACATCACGCCATCTATTGACAAAACGGAGGAAAAGGAAACCACTACAACTTGCACTAGTCGAGTGTCAGCTGAGGATAGGAGCAAGAGCTCTTGAAACATGTCCTGTGAATAAACAGTGTGAGTGAAGCAATGTGTCAATATATTCTCGATTCACTTTTGTACCAATATCGATCTTATTATCTGAAGATATGATGTACTCTACTGTCACTGGATGTTAAAAACATGTGTTAAATTACAGTGCATTGGGTTGTCTTATAAATGAAATGTTAATTGACAATAATTAAGTCTTCTCTTGTTTATTAATCCCTAACAAATTTAGGCATGCTTTTATAGCATGGTAATTATAAGTGATAGCAAAAGGAAGGGGGGGGGGGGGTTGTAGATTGTAGATTTCATTGTGCTGTGATCTGTAAACAGAACTTGATATAACGATTAGTTTAATCTTGGTCATTGGTCATGTCTCAGATCCATAATGAATATTGTCAAGGGATGTATTTGAGTTATGTGATGCCCGCTGAATTAAAAGTTCAATAAATGATGGAGAAACTGACTGGTTTAAGAGGAAGTACCCTTAGAATAGCATACCACGATAATTACATCAAGTTGATCAGTCTGCTTTGACAAACAATGAAGATAAGTCATGGGTTTCTTTACCAATACTTAAGGGTGAATTGGGGAAACATAGCTGAATGCTATGACTTAGAACCTTAGGTAACACCTTAGTTAAAAAAAAAATTCTGTGCTTTTCTTATCACATGATTTAAGTCGTTTATTGAGTTTGCTCTTCAGTCATCATAGCTAATACAATTTCTTATATGATCTTAGGATTTGAATGTATTTCTATACTTGTCTATTCTACCATTGTCATTCATTAAGGTAAGCTAATGAAGGGTGGCCAACCCTCAATGCAAACTTCACATTCACGCTGCGCAGCTCTCACTCATACTCAAACATTAATGTTATTTTGTCTTCACAACATCTTTATTTACACTGATCAGTAATTATATAACTTTAACTTAGCAATGTTTATAAGGAAAACGCTCGCGCAAAAAAAATCCCTTTTATATTATAACAGCTTTATTTATATCAAATCACCATGAGAGGCATACACAACCTAAGGGTCTCGCGACCACCGAAGAATGTAGCCTCTGTCACTCATACACAAAACTCCTATAGCTTGAAAGCTTGAAACTTGAGGATACCATGGTATATGCGTACATATTCACTAAGATTGTCTCCGAAAATCTTGCGATGGATTCGGAACAGAACACATTACTACTAGAATCTATAAACATTTAGAAAGAGCCTCTAAGAACGCCTCGCGGTTGTTCTTAAGGTCAAAGGATACTACAAACATTATCTTAACAAATCCTAAGCATTTGGTTACTACGATCATAATGTATAACTTTTAAGCACAGAGAATATGAGGTCAAGTTGAACTGATTTATAATGAAAAGCACGGTGTACCTCTGGTAGATTTTAAAAGCATGGAGGGGAATAAAATGAGACAAAAGTGTTATTTCTTATGACGGTGATAGCAAAAGATAGACATATTAAAGCTTGAAGTTGGAGTTTGGATTTTTATTAAGACAAGAATAAGACAGATGGCAGTTGTAAAACATTCTTAGGAGCGAAAGAATTCGTGCCGTGTACAAAGGATGCTTTCCTTGTCGCAAGTGTGACTTCTGAAGCAAATTTGATCCGGCTTGCTATGTCAGCGGTTCCCAAGCCTACTGTGGCGGAAGTTGTTCCGGTAAGAACAAAAGGTTTCTGTACGCTATTGCTGGCTAAGCGCGCTTTTGGGAAACGTGATGATCATGTCGTCCATGATTGAAGTAAAGTCGAATTTGCTAGGAGACAAATGTGATAAGTATAGAGATGCTGTATTTATTAAATATGGTAGAGAGGTATAAACGTAGTTTTCGGTGGTAAAAGAGAGAAAATTTAATAATGACATATATTAAGTTAATTGGGAGTCGACACTTCCATGAAAGGATTTATTAATGAAATATATGTTAACTTATAACCAGGCTTTAGGGACTTTGATGAAGAAAAGGCATCATTTTGTTGATAGAGAAATAGAAGTGTATGCGAAAGTATGCTTTACCTTGACAAATTTTATTGTACTCAGCTATTAAGTAGGAATAATAGTACTACGCCACTGCGCCAAAGAACCTAGCTTGTGCAAGCTTCCTCTTTAAGCAGAGATAATGTATTTATAACATTAAGACATAAAAATTGCCTAACCATAATTAGTTAATTATATCAGGTAGATTCACGGACAGTAGAAAGGAAGAATTTACTAAGTCCACTGTCTAAGCTGGTCATCTTAGGTTGCAAAGAAGTACCTATACACTCGCTGCACCGGACGTGCTAAGCTGATGTCTGCAGAAGATGCTAAACAGGTAGGAACAAACGTTTCAGTGATATCACACAGATAGACGCTGACACAAAGAACTAATGCCATTACGTTTTGCGCTGTCCTTCTGGGATGTAGTGAATAAATAATCTTTTATGCATCGCGTAATTAGTTACAATTTTATACGGAAAAGTCGTTAAATGGGTAACGTCAAAGAAGAAATATAAATGTGTTATTTGGAAGGAAATTCTTGTTAGTTGTCGGGTGGAAATTATAGTTGTTTGGATATGGTGAATGTGATCTAAAGCAAAAAGTAGAAGTGTATATTCGGAATAAAAAGATGTTCGGAAAACGTTTGAAGGTACGAGTTTATAAAAGGATTAGCTGTTAGCCGCTTGAAAGGTGAGTCAAACAAATTGAAACAAATATATAATTTGCACTTAAGTCTCAAATTGAAATAGAATCGTCACTAATTAATTGTGATTTAGAGAAGGTTAAATATTATTTTGGGCTTGGAGAGATCATATTAGCAAAAACAAGCGAGGTAATATGCCAAATATGGAGTGTTATTAATTATAAGAAATAATATATTTAGGGTTGAGGAGTTTAAAAACTAGAAAGAAACTTGAAAATATTCTAGTGTTGTCTCTAGGAGTTATAAATAATCTTATAATGGTAATTGCTTGTTCAGAACACAGTCGTAATTGTTTCTGTTATCCTTTTTTTGTTGAATTATTATAAAATATTTGAAGGGAATTTGTTTAAAAGATTATGTACGGGAGACTGACAAGAATAAGTGCATTAAATAAGTGTAAGAAGTGTGTGTAATGTATAAAGACAAAGAATAACAAACTTTTAAGTATTGACCTTTTGGGGGAAATTTCACATATTATGAAACCCATGTTAGAATACAGAGTCCATGAATAAGAATTATATACTTAAAGTAAATAACCGATTGTTAATATAAGTTTATCAGGTAATGAACTTAAAGTGAAAATTAATAATCTTTAATCGCAGTAGAAATATAGCTGGAAAGTAATGAGGCTATTATTTTAATTTGATCATGCTTGGATTGTTTGTTTCTTAGGTTATTGGTTTACGTTACCATCTATCTTAAGTTTGGAGGCTAGAGAAGTAGTTTAAAAACCTTCAGTGTTTTAGTGAGGGTTATGAAATGTGTGAATGTATCTTTGCTTCTCAGGATATATTTTAAGAATAAAAAAGTGGTGTGGGTTGTTATGACTTTAAGGAATTCAGATTAATAATAAAATCATCTTATTGAACGAGAATTTATACAAAATATTGCAAAAGTAGTGGAAAACCATATTGGATTTGTTGTGGTTTTGTTTCTTATATGTGTAGGCATAAACAATTTACAATAAAGTGATGCAATTAGAATAAAATTGAATATTACCTTTAAAATACTGTAAATAGACAACAGATAGCTTACACATGATATAAAACAGTGTGATTAGTAACATTGCACTAAACCTTAAAGTTCGGAAACATTAAAAAAACTTGTAAAAAACCACATGAAATCACATGTACTAATGCTGCCAAAAAGATTTTGTAAGTAACTGAGGGAACACAACAAAACCTGTGGAGTTAACATTAGAATACTTGGTTCAAACAAAATCAAGCTACATTTAAAAAATGTTCAAAATTAGCGAGTGGTTGGGTGAGTTACACAGAATACTGATGGAGAAGACGCGGCTAAAATTAAACATCAGATTTTAGAGAATTAAGCATAGTCAAAGTTGTACAAGTAAGCAAAAATGTCCTGTCCTAATCGGCCTTCAAAGATTCCTGGGTCAATGACTGGACGTGTGAACAACATTTCTAAAGACAATGGAGATTTATTGTTTACGTTCTTCCGAGTTGAAGATCCCTTGATTCATTATTTTGTTATTTAGTGCCGACTTGGAAGCTGAATTTGAGGGGATTGGTGGAGTTTGTATATCAAAGGAACATGCAGTTAAATCTCCTATACTTAAATTTCTTCTTTTGTCAGGAATGTATGGAATAGGTGATAATTTACGAACTCGGCAGGAGGTTCTAACTGCCACTTTGTGCATATATATCTCCAAATTTCTAGGACATCAGGGGGAAGATCTTTAATGTCGTCAGAGGTAAAGTTATAAGTTGCAACTAACTTATTAAAAGAGAATTGCTGGTCCGGAGTGTTTTTTACAAATTTGCTGAGTTGCAGTTCTATTATTTGTGACTTTGGACGTTAAGTCCATATAGGGATAATTAGCCAATAACTTAGTAGTGGTTACAAAAGTCAATGAACTCGCAGTCAGCCCACAGCACAAAACATCAAATACGCACAAAACATATGCCAATATAAAACATACAATCATTATATTAGGACAAGAAAATGCAAAAGCAATAAGCCTGAGAAAAAAAAAACTATGTATTAATAATCTGTATTCGTAACACAAAAAGATTGCATCATCACAATTTCAACCTGAAATCAATGAACAAACAGAACAACATTTCTAAACTTTGAGTTTGCAAAAAACGTTTTTCAAGTTAGAAAACATAAAAATAGTGTTTGACATTATTTATTATGTCTGCTATTGGAAAATCTATGTGTGACAAAATTATAATTACAAAAATTATTTGTGAATATTTTACTCATTTATTTTATTTTATTTTATTTTACTCATAATAAAACTGATTTCACACTTGTAAAATCATCTAAAATCTGTTAGGGTGGGCTGGGAGGGTAGTTAAGATACTATTATGATTAAACTTGAAAATGATATATTTAATAAAAGTAACAATAAAATTTAAGCAAAATTAAGAGAATTTGAGGTATGAAAATTGTTATTCAACTATTGCAAAATGCAACACCCTGGTACTCTGCCATACTATTACATGAAGATAGGGGCGTTGATAGGAAGTACGAGAGGTACAAGGGTACAGGATTCGAAACCCGGTGCCGACACCATATGTTGCATACCAGGATTGTAAGGAGGGTGAAAGACTTACAAACCTAATCTACAACTCGGGTTTTAGCTACTGAAAAAGTAGAGTGAAAGAAACTTCTAAGTCAAACTGAACTGAATAACTGTATTTCAAACAAGCCTAGTGTTTCTACAAGGCACTCCCTGGATCTGGAAGAGATCAGGGGCGCTTTGGTAACATTTAAATACATAACATAATGCAACTTTACCTTTGGCGATGTGTTGTTTGTATGGCTTGACTCTTGTGACTGTCAAATGGTGTATGATCTGGCATGCCCTGCTGGCTATCTTACTCGTGGTAGCACTTTGAAATAAACTCTTGTTTATTCTTACGGAGACCGGCAGCAAGTCCCCTCTGAAATCTGGTGAAGTCTCTCCCGCGGGTGCTAACTCAACCAAGCTTAAATAGGGGTCCTACCAAAAAGTCAATTCAGCGATTCCAACGCTAACTGTTAATTTGCACCATATTGTTTACATCATTGAGAACATGTTTAAACCTATCGAGATTTAACTGTATTGGAACACCACAGTGAAGCAAAAAATTATAATTTTTAGATGAGTCGTATTTATTACACATCTGCTTCACTTTGGTACCTATTTTGAGTCTAACTTTCGCGTGTTCCTCTTGACTTGATGTCACTTCAATATATCGAGATTTAACTGTATTGGAACACCAATAAATCTGCCAAGAAGGGAGACAATGGGTTGCCCATAGCTAGGCCTGTTTTTTGTTTATTGATCTGTCCATTAAAGCTGAAAAAATTTTGATTGATACAAATTTCTGTAAGTTGCTAAAGTTCTTCTATTTCTTCAGATGTTATTTGTATTGATTCCAGCCATTTTTTGAGAAGTGGAATAAGCTCATTGGTAGGTATACTTGGATATAAAGAAATGACGTCAAAAGAAACTAAAGCATCTGTAGGGTTGATCTTTGTGTCATTCAGGAGATTTAACAATTCAAACGAGTTTTTGATACTTAAATTTTCAAATTTTGTGAAGGATCTGAAGATATGAACCAGCCATTTTGATAGTTGGTAAGTGGGTGCATCAATGTTATTAATTATTGGTCTGAGGGTAATTTCAGGTTTATGTATTTTGGGTAAACCATATATGTGTGGTGTTTTTGGATTGTCTATTTTATTGTTCAATTTATCTCTTTTAGTCATGATTTTACTGTTTTTAATTGCTAATTCCACAGATTTGCAGATTGCTTCTTGGCAGATTTATTTATGAGTGCTTTTGAAACACATATCACAAAAACTTTTCAAAATTATTTCAAAGTGTGGTATCGCTTTGTTGACGACATTTTTGCAATAGTACCTAAAAAACTCATACAAGATGGTCTTAAACTTTTGAATATACAAAATCCAGCTATAAAATTTACATTGGAAACAGAAGAGGATGGTGTGCTCCCCTTTTTGGACATCAAGATAAAAAAAAATGAAATACAAACTCACCTTTGGTATTTACAGGAAACCGACACACACATATAATTACATCAAGAACAACAGTTTCAACCCAAAACAACACCAACATGCCATTTTCAACAGTTTAAACTTTCGGATGATCAACTTTCCACTAAACAGAGAAGATTATCAAGAAGAATACCTACTGCACCTCAAAATAGGTTTAATATCAGAAATTTGTTAAAAGGCCCTCCCAAAAATTCAATCACTACCAAAGAAAAACCAGGAATCTATGAGATCAAATGTGAATCTTGCCCTAAAATTTATATAGGAAAAACAAAAAGAAATATTAACATCAGAACTAAAGAACATCTAAGAAACATTAAAAATGGTGAAACAGAAAAATCAGCAGTGGCTTTTCATTTTTTGAATACTAGACATGACATCAACTTGGAAACATCTCTAATAAAATATGTTAATCACGCCATAGACCTTTCCGTATGGGAAAAAATCTTCATCAACAAAAATCGTCATAGAGTCATGAATTTTGAAACTCCACCACCGGACATCTTTGACAAGTACATCACGCCATCTATTGACAAAACGGAGAAAGAGGAAACCACTACAACTTGCACTAGTCGAGTATCAGCTGATGATAAGAGCAAGAGCTCTTGAAACATGTCCTGTGAATAAACAGTGTGAGTGAAGCAATGTGTCAATATCTTCTCGATTCACTTTTGTACTAGTTTGTGCTTCACTGTCCCTACGCTTCTTCCAAGTTTATACTTTGTATGTTTAAACCTGTTACTGACCAACTAAGCATTATTCCTCTTGAACAGCAGGATGTGTGATTCATTGTTTAAAACATGGGGAACAAGTTGAGGCCTGTTACCGACCACCTGTGAATTATTTCACTAAGCCAGCAGGATTTATGATTCAACAGTCCAAAGTACATGTTTTGCCAGTCAACAGAATTAACACTTGATCATATAACTTTTATACACAGCTGTGTCGCACTCCTCTCCCCTCTTTAGTTATTCATCATAAACTTGAGCACATTCATTACAACCACAGAGAGCTTGGACCCTTGCAGTATGTGTATGTTTATTTATGTATAAAGACTAAAATTGAGTCATACCTTTTAAAACTTGTAACTTCACTCACATCATTTTACAAATTCAGAAACGTTTTCAAAACTGTTGCAGTTTCATCCTCAGCTGATTAGCAACTCATCACAGTTGGTTGTTGTCTGGATCTCTTGTAATTGGCTCTTTCTCTCTTGGAAGATTCTTTTTGACCAATTCAGCACTGAATCCATTATAATATATTCTGCAGTGTGAATTATATTATTGTACTCTTTGATATATTCCATTTTGTTTAAGGGTACATTAACCACCCTGTAAGCTAAACTATTGAAAACAGAATGCTTGTGTTGTTATGGGTTATGTCCATCTGATTTTATGAAATTTTCAGTGTGTTTCTTTCCTATGTATGGCTAATTCTAGTTTTGTATGTTTTCTGATTACTTTCAAATCTAAGAAAAAATTTCATTGTTTGTCTTTTTTGAATGAATGTGTAGTGTTTAATGCCCACTTTTACTACATATGGCACCCCAGGCGATGACACTGATGATACATGAGATGAAGATGAAGCACCAGTGGAATGAGATGGCGGGGAAACCGGAGATCCTGGAGAAAACCCGCCCCAGCTCTGTGTTGTCCACCACAAATCTCACTTTGCGGTCGCCTGGGATCATACCCAGGCTGCCTTGGTGAGAGCCCAAAGGTCTAACCACTGAGCCACGGCGCGGCCTGTCTTTTTTGAAATCTTATAATACAAAGGAGATACCCACAGACAAATAACCAGGCCTGTACCGGATAAACTGCAAAGGCAAACTTTACGTTGTCTTTGACAACTTTCACTTTGGAGAAACTAAAAGAAATTTGAACATTATGCTTAAAGAAAATTATAGGAACATCAGGAACAAAGAAATAGATAAATTGGCGGTAGCTTACCACTTTTAGATTCATGATTTAGAATGAGAAATCCACTTATTAAAAAGAGGGTCCAACTGCATCAACCACGTGGGTAAAAATATTCATAAAGAAATATGAAGGAAAACTGTTCAATTTCGAAACTACCTTTGAAGAGAACCCAAACTTAAGGTTCCGTGAAGATATCAACAGAGGTGCCCCTTAGCCTCTAAGAAGTTCACCAATCCAACATTCATTAGTCGACATTAGCTGATGATGTTAGGAACATCCCAACGAAATGTGTTCTAGATAAACACTCGCAATAAATGGAGCATTGAGTACTAGTTTGACTGATATTTAGATTAATTTTGGAGTTCATTGTATCGTAGTCCTTACTCATAGGAATATTGTTAAATTAGTTGGTCCCATGGCTAGCATGTAAACAAATTCTAAAACCACAAAATCGTAATACTTGTCAACTTTGCAACTTGTATTTGAGGAATATTTAATATCTTACATAGGCTGTAAGGTTATCCATAGTAGTCCAAACAGAAGGAGTTAATGCTCCTAAATATATTTCAGTAAGATAGCTGAGAGATATAACATTGGTATAAAAGCCTTAAGTACAAGGTTTAATTCCCTTGGCCTCATATCATATTTCTCATATAAGATCAACTTTCCATGAAATATGTTTATTTACATGGAAATATTGTAGGTTGTGTCTTGGTTTCAGTAACATCTGATGTATTCAAAGAAGTTGATGGTAAAACTTAAATATTTTATGGTATGCATAAAGTGTTTCTTTGTTCACAGACGTTCTGCCAACATTAAGGACACCATCGGATATATCAATAGTTCTAAAATTCATCCCAAAGTAGAAATTAAAGAAGCTCCTCCTTCTGGCAGCGTAGCCTCGCAGAATCAAAGACAGTTTCTTAAAATGAAGACAAGGAGTAAATCTGCACTCGTAGGCGAAGATTGCGACACCACAGTCAAAACAGAAATTAAACAAGAGTCTCCTGTTACCAAACAACTGTTAATGCAGATTAAGACTGAAACTGTTCCATGCAGCAATAACAGTGAGCTGGATACCAAACCAGATATTAAGGGCAACTCTCTGGTGTCGAACATTACTTCACAGAATGACGAAGAATGTTTTACCGAACATCTGCTAATAAAGATTAAGACTGAAACTGTTCCATGCAGCAACAGCAGGAAAGCACGTAGAAAAAAACAAAAAAATAGACAACAGACTCTGGTTACAGATTCTCGTTGTCAGAACAAGAAAGAATTTCTTCAAGAGGATACTCTCATGAAGGATGAGAAATATAACAGTAGCATGTACAATGAAATAGAAATAAAAGAAGAACCGTTGTGCTTGATAGCTGAAAATTCAACTGCACCTGATTACATTAAGGTAAGCTTTGTAGATTTATACTACAATAACATTTTTATTTACTAAAGAAATTTAATACAAAAAACTTTTATTAGGAAAACTGAGTGGCATAACAGCATGTGCATGAGAATTAGAAGTACTGCATAGATTCACTCCTCCATATTGAGGAAATATAGACATCTCAGCAACTTCATTTTGCATTGCTACAAGTGTATTCCTGTTATGTCTTTGACATTTAGCTTGGGTGCAGTCAGGCTATGTCATGTTCAAAACATTTTACGTGTCATGTCAGTATGTCACCCAGAATTTAGAGCTGACCTAGGCATTTTACACTTTGGGTTCTTCCAATTTCTTGCTTTTTAAATACAATGCAGTATTCGTGTTTAAGTATGTTCATATGCGATTGTGTTATTGAGAAGACCTGTAAGCGTTAAAGCCATATGTTGCTGTCTTACATTTACTAAATGCTTCACCATTGGAATAAAATATTTGGATTAAACGTTTTTTTTTTTTTTCAGTTTCTTGTTCTCTAAGACAAACAATTAAATATGCTCTCTACTACGTTTTACTAACATCATTACATAATATATGAAATATTTGTTATATATACAATTGAATTAATCTGTTACAGCATGGTGACATTCTTGCAGTAAAATCCTCAAGGTAAGACTTCACTATTTAATTACAAGCCTTATGCATTTTGTGTTATGTTAACTTTTGTTCTTTTATATCTGTCACATTTATGTGTTACATCTTTTCTTGTTAAGCTCTTGAACTGATACAAATGGATGTACGGTAGACCTTACTCAAATTGGGATGATATGGGACCAAAACAGATTTCCATATTAAACCAGTCCCTGTATTACACAAAATTCAGTAGGTTATGTATATTTTATCCATTACTATGCATCATAAATATGCAGAATGTTTCACGATTCCAGCAAAGAACTTTAAGTGACCATAGAGAGATTTAAGGGAACAGGTTGAGATTGGACACTCAATAAGCCAAAGTAAGTTTGATCCAGTATGCCATTGATGTCACCGTTTGCTGCACTGTCAGTAAGTGTACATGTGTGGTTCATAGTAATATAGGAAATAATATAGTAATAGTAATGTGTGGCTCATAGTAATCTCGGTCAGGATGAGTTACCTGTATAAGACTTTTTCCGGGGCTTTACCTTACCCTGAAAGATGAATGTCAGATAACTCTAAGCTGTATGGAACCTGGGCTCATTTGAGCTTCATTTCATCCATTCCACTCATTGTCCGATGAGACTTAACGTTGGAGGACGTAAATCCCCCCCCCCCCAAAAAAAAATGTCACTGAGCTACTTGACATTAAATTCTAATGTTAACATTAAATTAACATGCATTTCAGATAAATTAACACTGTTGGGTAATATATTTAATTCAAATAGTTACGAAAATACGAGCAACCATATGGATACTGGGAGATCCGTGGTTCAGATCCCGGCTAAGGCATGGAATATTTCATTGTGGCTATACTCATGCAAACCTTAGCCTACACACAGCCAGTGTGGAAGAAATGTTTATTTCCAATTAAGCCTTAGTGAACTCTCATTTGTAAAAAATATGTAAATGAAATTTATACCATGCACAACTTAAAATTTTGAAGTTCCCTCCCGTCGTCCCATTAGAAGCACTTTTACCTACTTTAGCCTGCCCAGTTTCCTTAAGTATAGGTTGTTTGGTTACTCAATGTTGGTAACATAAGCTAATGCATGTTTTCACTGTTGGCAACACTCCAGCCACCAGTATCATGCTCAGCATTCTCCTAGCAGAAGACGGTTGACTACTGATGAGCAGTACAACCGAATAATTTTTTATATATCTTGTAGCAGATTACTAGTTGAAATTAGAAAACCACAGAAGATCAAGCAAACAAGTTTGGATTTGAGTCAGTCTATAGGTTAGTTGCCAGGGTCTGCTTACGCGGTTGTTGCTATTTCTACATCTTTCAACTCTGCAAATTCAGATTTACTAAGAAAATTCATAATGAATATTGCCTTCGTCAAGAAGTGCTAAGACAGTTGTCTTATTTACAATATACAAAGTTTAGAAAACAACACAAGGTTACCCCGAGGTGAAGCGCAGATACCCAACATTTCCCTTAATGACTGAGAGAAACCTCAGAAAAACCCGCAGTCAGGTAATTCATCAACTAAATAAGACATATGTTTTAAGAGCAAGTTTTTAACTTTGTATATCGAGATTTAACAGTATTGGAACACCACAGTGAAGCAAAATAATTATTAATTTATAGATGTGTAATAAATATGACTCATCTATAAATTAATAATTTTATCTTTGTTTTGAAATCTATGGAACTTTGTTGGCCTTAGAGACTTTATTAAATAAGTTAACAACTTTATGGTAAACTGAAGTAAAACTTTTGTTAATCTGTGTTGTGGTAGATAAATGGATATTGCTATCCGTATATTGTATTAATATTATTCATTACTATGTTTATACATGCTTTCACTGTCATGTATAAATAAAACTGTTTCTATATTACATTTAATGGTATTAATGGTCAAAAGAATTGGTTTTTCTAATATATCGGTACTAGTGAATAGACGAAGAATCATATACCAAATACAATACACTGCAGTTGTAGATTATTTCAACGTTAAGCAAACGTTTGCACCTAGAAGAGTTGCCATTTTTTTACATTTCTAAGTACCATATAATGCTGATATGTACATGGTAAAGGTTGAACTTTGAGATCCAAAAGCACTGGTTTACTTGGGTTGCATTGGTTTACTTGTTTGATTAATCTTCCTAGTCTTTTTCGTAGCTTGAACACCTTCATGCAGTTGTTGAAAGATCCCGAAGGGGAATTCTGTTTTTCGAAACTGAATATACAGTGGCAGTTGAAAGTCGTGATAAGGTATTTTCTAAGTTTGAGTAGCAATAATTAAATTTCCTAAGTGATACAAAAACGTTACTTCCTGATTGCTGCATTAATAAGGAATGGAATATGAAAAGATACACATAACTGGGCCATTTAAGTCAGTTGATGGAAATTAATTATTTCTTCACACTAGCCATATATAGGCTAAGGTTTTTGATAGAGTCAACATGAAAAATTCAGTGTCACGGCTGGGATATGAACCTTGGATCTCTTGGTTTCCGTCCAATCGCCCTTACCCATTCAGCTACCAGAGCCAAAGTGCATTGAATATTTCATGTTGACTATCTATAACTAGGCCAGTCAGAGTCATTATTTAACATCTAATATTTTACTATGTTCACCATCATTTTCAGCACACAGTTGAAAACACCACACTGTCCGTCTGCTTCCCTGTCTGAGCATTTCAGGAATCATTGTCCTGTAAATATGGATGATCTTTCTCTGTATTCAGTTAAGGGATTTTGCTTTCAAAGTCAGGTCGTTATGTTGTTGCATACATGCATTTCCAACGATCATTTCCTTGCTGATTTACTCAGGGAACACTGCGGTTATTCAGGCAGAAGATCACTGGAAGTTTCACTGGGTGCTGTTTTGAAATGAAGAAAGAAGTTTTCTCTGATTTCGTTGTATGTTTCGCCAGGTCATTCTTTTTCATGAACCCACACTCTAAGGATGAGGCATTCCTCATTTGAATATTAACTTATTTCAGCCATCACTTACAACATAAACAGCGTTTCACCTTGACATCATCAACTAATAACCTGCAAAAGCCTGGCTTGCCACTATAACGTAATGCCCTAGCTGTGTCGCAAAATTGACAAACTAATAACTGGGAAAAATCTGACATCCAGCTATAACATAATGCTCCCACTGTATCGGAAAATTGACAAACTTATGCAACAAAAAGCATATGAATGGGAAAAATATCCCTCTCAAACTATGAATGACTTAATTTGTTTTTGGTTTCCGAAAGTAAGTTATTTCAATATAGACTATACCTGATCGGGGCCGTAAATACCCAAAATACATTGTTAAATATTGCCAATCATGACATGTAATAAAACTATTGTGGAAATAACTATTAATAAACAATCTAGCGTTGATAGAGTGAAAGAATACACCATGAAGATTAACTTATGAGGTAACAAACATGGAGTAATAGCGACTGAATTGATCTTCTACAAAACTAATAAATATTAATAAAAGAAAATAACTTACATATGGATTCACAATAAAAAAAATTTCTTTTCTTTATTTCTGAACATAATCTCCAGAAAGGCTAATATACTTGTAATATCAGTGTTTTAATTTAATTAAACCACTCCTGTAGTGCGATGATTTGTGTTCAAGAGCACTCTACTTCAAGGTCATCAGCGCCCGTTAAAAGCAATTGTGGCAGAAGTCATGTGCTATAGTGTGATTTGTCATGGTTCTTAAAATAGCTATTTAACACATCAATGACTTCCTCCTAGCAATGAAGACTTCATCCCCAAGAAATTTTATAAGGTTTGGAACAGGTGGTTCTAGAGCTGGCAAATAGGGTAGGTGTTCAAGGAATATGAACTTAAATTCTCACATTTTTCCCATTGCAATGACTGAATGAGGGCCAGAGTATTGTGAAGAAACAAGAGTTTTTTCTTTGTCATATAAGGTCTTTTTCTTCTCACCTCATCACTCAAATGTTGCAATAAGCGTGCATACTAGTCAACAGTGTTACTTTTACCCTCTTCCAACTAATGAATAAAAATAATTCCCTGTGCATCTCAGAAAACACTCGCTATAACCTTGTTAGTTGACAAAATTGACTGTCTTTTTTGGAGTAGGTTTACCTGGGGCTTTTCACTGTTTTGACTGTGATTTACTTTCTGGAGTGTACTGATGTATCCCAGTTTCATCCATGGAAATAGGCTGTCTCAAAAATTCACTGGGATGTTTATGTTAGAGCTCCAAATTCTTAACAGAATTAGTTTTTCTTTGCAGCTTTTGATTAGGTGTCAACAAACGCTGCTTCCATCTTGCACTGACTTTGTAAAAGCCAAAAGCATTACTTAAAATATTCCCTACATATCCTTTTGATATGTTTACAGCCTCTGCTATCTTAGACAAACTTTAATTTGCAATGTTGCAGCACTATTTTTTCTATGATCTCTGGAGTTGTGACTTCCACAGGGCATTCAGAGCAAGGCTCATCACTAGTGCTCATATGTCCTATTTTAAACGCTGTAACTCAGCTTTTCTTTATTGTATATGAAGAGGCAGAGTCTTTCAGAGTAATGTCCATTTCTTCCTTGATTTCTGTAGTTGTTAAGTGTTTCAAATGGAAGTATTTAATCGCTGCTTGTTTTTCCAAATCCTCCATTTTCCTGAAACCTCTACACTTGTCATGTGTAAGATGATGTCATTCAAAAACTAAACAAGCTATTCACCTTATGTTATGGATACAAGCTAGTCTAGAGTTAAACTATATGAGCTATTCATCAAACTGGCCCAGTGGCGCCATCTCTGTGTGAGGCCTGGAACTTATCACCTACCCATGTATACAGAGGACATAGATTATGGTTAAACTATATGTGAAAACTTAGTTTGATGCACACTGCTATGCCTTAGAAACAATTGCTCATTAATGGAAATTAATTATTCTTTCACACTGGCCGTGTGTAGGCTAAATTGTGGAAACGTAGAGTCAGACTGAAAAATTCAATGCCATAGCCGGGATTTGAACCACGGATCTTCTGGTTTCCGTCCAGACGCACTACCATTGTGCTACTATGGCCAGCATGCCGATATGACATTAAATTCTCCAACTGACTCGTATTTTTCCCGGTAAACCACTTAGGAGTTCTCATACACACATGAGATAACTACCTTAATGGCGACTTACATATTGTAAGTACTTCAAGGCCCGGGCTTCATATAGTAAACCACTATTAGGTTAAGTAATGAAAATTAATTATTCTTTCACACTGGCCGTGTGTAGGCTAAATTGTGGAAACATAGAGTCAGACTGAAAAATTCAATGCCATAGCCATAGCTGAGTCAGTTGACATAACCAGTTTATTATTTTGTACGGGGACAGATTAAAAAAAAAAGCAGTCAAGATGCACACTTGAAAAGTAAGTTTATTTGGAAGTGTTACTGAGTATTATCAATATGACTTTTCTCGTAAACTTAGTATAATTTCAAGGAGAAGAAAAACTTGTCATAATTCTTATATCTAACTGGGGTCCCTCTGCTTTTGCCATACCAGTTTGAGATGGAAGTCAAAATAAATACCTTACGTTTGTTAAAGGTCAAAATATTCATGAAGAGATATGCAATACTCCAAAAACAGGATGTCTTTAAAGTCACTATCCATTTCAATGAAGGAAGACAGTGATTGAAAAATCAATGTTATTTTGAAGTGTTGCACATATTCTAGTGCCCTCCTACATGACCTCCATCTAGCTCAAAACGCATACGCCATCTTTCAGTAGTGGAACGAAATGTAGACTGTAAAATGTCAGCTGTAATTCAACCTGGTGCTTCCCTGATACGATTCTGTAACTCAGGCAGACCATTTACTTTGCTAGTGTACACTTTCGATTTGATGTATCCCCATGCAAAAAAGTCTAAAGGAGTAAGGTCTGGTGAATGGCATGCCCATAGCCGAGGTGAACCTCTGCCTATCCATCTCCCTGGGAAGGTTCTGTTCAGGTAATCACGGACAATGTTTGCAAAATGTGGAGGTGCACCATGTTGCTGAAACACAACTGTATCCAGTATGCCATCCTCTTGAAAGTACGGTTCTAAGGAGCAGTTCTAACATGTTGAGGTAGATGTTACCTGTTATTGACCTTTCAGCAAAGAAAAATGGGCCATTCAGTTTTGCATTTGTCATACTCAACCAAACATTGACTTTCGGTGTATCACGTTCCCACTCCGATACCTCATGTGGTTCTTCATATGCCCATATTTGGCTGTTGTGTCTGTGCACTTTCCCACCAACATGGAAAGTGGCTTCATTGGAGAATAAAATGTTGTCCATTAAATTCTCATTCTCTACACATTCCGGGAGGTCATAACACATTGCCCGACGACAGGCGAAATCCTCGTCCTTAAGATGGTGCAGAACTTGAATGTGATACGGACGTTTCAGAAATGAGCTGCTATTGCGGACTTATCAATATTTTTGTATCTTAAGTGCCTAAAATATTCTTTCTTTCTAGTGCCTGTGTTTCTTTTTGTCCTCCTTATGTAAATCTTTTCACAGTCTTTTCACTTAATCTTGTAAATGCCTGACCTTTCTTTCGAAAGAACATCTTAGGCATTTAAGAAACAGAAGTATAGATAAGTGTGCAATAGCAGCTCACTTAAGGTCTGAAAATCATGAAATTGAAGATAGCACCAAATTACTAAAATACGTACAAAAACATAGTGAACTCGTTATATGGGAGAGAATATACATAGAAAAACATAAAAACCAACTAATGAACTTCGATATCCCGCCAGAAGACAACCCCACATTTAAATTCATCAAAAAATCGTCAGATTGTAGCAGCAACTCCGGAACTACCCACACAACTGGATCAAGCTTTAGTTGCATAAGAGCCGATGATGCGAACAATAGTTTGAGAAACATGTCCTGAATATAGGTACGTAAGTGAAGCCGATGTGTAATAAATATGACTCATCCATAATTTAATAATTATTTTGTTTCACTGTGGTGTTCCAATACAGTTAAATTTCGATATATTTTCTGATATGTCAACATAACAAGAATCCAAGTAATTCTTCCTGAGAGTGGACTTGTAAATATTGCAGTTGCAGTATTTTTGTAAGAAATGCTTTGATTCAGGTAACTGATGTTTGACCCAGACTATGTTCCCTGCACCAAATGCCATCACAGTTCTCTGTAAAACTCACTATTTGATGAGGTAGACAGCCTCTGTAACTGTGTAAGTAGTACCAGTTTCTTTCTTTGAACCAAACTGTTTATTCCTAATATGTAGATTTTTTTTTTTTTTTTGTAAATTATGTCTTCCAACGTCAAGTCATATCGAATGATGAATGAAATCTCAAATGAGCCCGGGGTACATAGAGCTTAGAGTTACCCGACATTCATTTTTTTAGGATAAGGGAAATTTCCAGAGAAAAACTGATCTCAATAACTCGCCTGATCGAGTTTTGAACTCTGGATTACTTGAACGCAAGGCTGACACGCTACCATCTACGCTACCAAGGCGGGCATAGATTGATTCGTAAATGCTGTTCAGTTCTAGATTTCATTGTACACCGTCTATGTTTGTCACAAGTTTGGCAGAGGACTGTTTTCCCATCAATGATTAAAGCACTATCAACAGAAATCTATGTTTTCAGTTTTGATGATAATGAAGACGAAACCGGCGATGCCATGATTAACTTGTGTGCAACTGACTTAAAAATTCTGAAGTTTTTCCTTTCTTTTTCTCACATGTTTAAAACTAGTCAATGTTGTCTGCATTGAACACATGCCCTTCAGCTTTGAATTTTTTTAATAAGCAACAATCATTGTGGTAGTTAGCGCTTGGTCTAGATATTTAATGTGGCGAAGAAGCAAATCGAGCCCTTGATAAGCATCATAGCGAGGTTACAATAACGACAATTGATTAAGGCTTCAAGGATGATCAGCCACGTCAAATTTAAGAAGATCGAGCTTTCGGCCATTTTACACTCTATGGCCTTCATCATTAACTAAATTTAACGTGGCTCATCACCCGTGAAGCCTTAATCAATAACTCTCGCTGTGAAAGCTTGAAGTGTTACAATATTGACAATGTATAGGACTGACAGCAACTGATGATACACAATAGTGTAACTTGCAATATTTCTTCCCTTTCTTGCTATGTAACGATATAGAATGAAAAGATGAACATGTGTAATAAATATGCAAAAATATTGAAATATGTATAATTATATATTATGGTACCAAATACGTGTTATATGTAAGAATATGTAATTGAAAACTATGGGTTAAGGGTCCTATCAGTGTAACTCGACATTTTAGCATTTCCTATGACTATATATATATATATATATATATATATATATATACAGGAACAGATTATGTAATTACATAAAATCTGGACACTAATGATGAATAACTAAGGCCTCAACTTACATAATACCAACATAACCTTACTAAAGAAGACAGTGCAGATTGATTCAAGTACAACACAACATCGCTGATAAGCTATGCTTTATGCAATATAGAAAACAGGGTTAGTTAAAAACTCCTGACGATTTATTCTTCTGACTTTCAATGAAACATGCCCATGCTATAATTATGATCAGAAGAAATATGTTCTAACAAGATTTTTGAAACCCATTGAGGACTATAAGGCCAGGACAGTTACTAATTATTCTAACCTCTACCAGAACTTCAGATCCAGACCATTCAGCCAAAATTTATACCATTTTCTTCCTAATTTACAGCAATATGTAATTATGCGGTTAATTGGATTATTTCACGTCCTTGTAAATCACATAGTCACAGCCTGCCAGAATGATACGTAATGCAAAGAGTTGTACTTACTTGAATTGTGAGCCTAGATTTACCATCTATCATTAAACAAGCTTCTACTAGCAGAAATAGCAGTGCAAGGATTAAAGGATACCTACAGTCCTACAGGTTCTTGTATATTTACAGGTATGATATTTGTTCATTCATTGGATAAAAGCGGTGAGCCAAGCTCAGGGATTTGTACGTCACACCTTATGATGTAATAGCACTTTTATCATATTAGAAATTAGGTTTTTATTTGGTATCAAAAGGGCATTTGCAGCTGCAGTATCCTACATATGGGTAGTTAAGCTCCTCCACTGTGTACTGTTCTTTGAAAGTTCATCTGCTATAAGGTGGGTGCGTGGGTTGCGGAATTCCGAAGTGATAACATTTACACTGAAGCACTTTTTACGGTAGTTTGTTAATGCTGCAACCTTCATTTCTGCGCACCATTTTTTATTTTATTATTAGTTTTTTCTTATTACTTGGAAGAATAACTAGAATTACACTAGAGAGAGTACAGTGGTGTGGCAGTCGCAAATTTCGATGTTTCCAGGTTAATATTGTGACTTTGTGGGTTCGTGAAATAACAAGACGAGGTTACAAAACACAAAAACTACACTTTATTTTCCTAGCAATACACCGTTCACCATTACCATTTGCTAGATAACCTAAAACTGTTTATTTTTCAAACACACGCTCAACTGTCTCTCGCTTCCGGTAACGATCGGCCCCGAAGTTTTCCGAATCTCCACCGGCCATCATTTATTCATCGGCTTCGCGAGTCTACCGCCAGGGTGACACTACTCCCTCCTCAAGGCTGGTCGTCCCGAACATCGCCTTCGTAGCGGGCCAGGCGATCCAGGTGTACCACCAACATCTTTCCTCGGGGCACCTTCTGGATGCGGTAGACCACGTCGTTAATCCTCTTCACCACACGGTACGGTCCTTGCCATGGCTGCTGAAGCTTCGGGCAGCGTCCCTTGGTCCGGGTCGGGCGGTACAACCAGACCAGGTCACCTTGCTGGAACCCTTGGCTGTTGGCTTGCCTGTCGTATCGGGTTTTCATGCGGTCGCTCGCCTTCTGGATCTTCTGGCGAGCCATCTCGTGCATGTGCAGGTGGTCCACCAGGTTCTCCACATCCCTCAAGAGTGGCTCCAAGTCTGCGTCCGCCAGCTGCTCCCTCAGGACTGCGCTATCCCAGCCATCAGCAGGCATTGCCGTGACTACTCGAACTGCTGCGGCACGCTCCTTCCCCTCCACTCTTGGGCATTGGCCACACTCTTCTGGACAGGGTCTTCGGGACATAGCGTCCGCGTTACCGTGACTCTTCCCTCTGCGATGTTCCGAGGTGAAGTCGTACTCCTGCTGCCTCTGGACCCAACGTGCTGTTTAGCCTTCCGGTCGCGCCGTCACCATCACCTCGCTCCTCGCGGGGACAACCACGTCTTCGTTCAAGATGACCCTGCAAATTCCAAGGCGCTCTTCTGGTTGACGGAGTATAACCTCTTCTCCGTTGAGCCTCAGGACCTTCCTGCCAACGTCGACCGTCGCCTCGTGGCTCCTGAGGGCATCCAGTCCCAGAATCACCTCCTCAGCCACCTTCGCGACGAACACCCACAGACGCACGGCACTCCGTCCCAAGGTCAGCTCCAGCAGGGCCTCCTTCTCCACAGGCATGGTGTCGCCCGATGCCGTCACAAGCTCCTATGGTCGGCTGGGCTTCCTCGTCGGCAAACCCTTCGCCACGTCAGGTCTGATGATGGTCACGGCCGCCCCAGTGTCCACCAGCACGCGGCACGGCTTTCCCCTTATCCAACCGTCCGCGATGAGGCTGTCATCCATACGCCGGCTGACGGCGCGCAGTGTCACTCGAGGGGATGGTAGTGATGGCGCCGACGTGCCCCTCTCCACGACGGCCCTTACTCGTTTTCCGGCTGCCCTTCCTGGTGTGGGCATGAAGGTGTCCGGGCTGTCCACACCCCAACACAGGCCACTAGGTGTTCGCCTGCGTCCCTCGGCTGGTCTTCTGTCTCCGGTGTAGCGGACACTCCTCGTTCTCGACGGCGGGATAGATGCTACCTTGGCCGCCTCCATCCTTAATGCCGCTGTCAGCGCCTCGTGGATGGTTTTATAATCGCCGAGCATTAGGCGCTGACGAATCTCCGTGTCCCGTACCCCGTTGACAAAGTTGTAGGCGGCTTCCCGGGATACGAACTCCAGTGGCAGGTCAACCAAGGCCTTGCCAGCTAGCTGCTCAATCGCTATGGCGAACTCCTGCAACGTCTCCCCCGGCTGCTGTGACCTTGCCTTTAGTTGGCTGCGGTACGCTTCGGCTAAGCGGTGGTTCCCGAAACGATTCTCCAGGGCCTCCCAGATGTCCTTGGGCGCCGCCGTCGTCTGCACCGCGTTTAGGACTTCCGCGGCCCTTGCCTGGAAGCTGGCTTATTAGCTGTGTGGCCTCCTCCTCCGGTGACCATCTATTGTGCTTGGCCACTATGTCGAACTGCCGGCGGAAGACCTCAAATGTTGACGCGCCGTCATATTTCGGCGGTTTGACGCGCGCAGATGTTGTGTCACGTCCCGGCGCGTCGGCCTTCAAATCCTTCAGTTTCCGCCCCTCAAAATCCAACCTCTGCGGTCCTCGTCCCGAGGGGTGGGCAACAGGAAGTAGGGGACTGACTGATGGGGTGATGTACGGTGGGGACTTGGTGTACGCCACGACCGCTACGGCTGCCGAGAAGGCCCATCAGTAACCCCGAAAACTGGCAGAAGAGGCTCTGGTATTTTCCCCCAGGGACCTACTACGGTAGGTACGGGATTGGCGATCCCGGGGTCCCTAGCCATTCACCCTCAATTCATCCCCTTCATCTCCATCAACTGTGCCATGCTGTGCTACTGCTGATCAGTATGTATCACCTTCTTCCCCTTCTAGTTTTTTATTATAATTATTAGCACTTAAGGTCTTAGGTTTATAACTCCTGTCTCACCAGCAGGGATCTCTCCTATCTCCGTGGTTCTGTCCCACGGTTTTCAGCGCGGCTTCCGACATGTGTGCTCTCCGGAGGTCTCAAAAGTGAAGGTTGAGCGGACCCTTCGCACTGCCCCTATGTGTAGCCTTAGGTGCGGAGCCCTTCCACACCGTCAAGTACACCCACGTAGCTCCTTGAGGGCCCGGTCTGTGTTAACCTCCCGACGGCCGCGTTGCCGTTGGGTTAGTATCACGGACCGGACGTGTTACCGCTGACGGAACCCCGGTGTAATCAACCACAAGTCCCCTGAATCCGCGTCTGCCCTTTATGCGCAGCGCGGCCTAAAGTGGGGAGCCACAGGCGGTTATTCCTGTGGTAGGGGAATAAAGCCGTGGTGTGCGTGGTGAACGGTTTACCCATACGGACAAGCAGTGGATATTGAAGGGTAGCTTTTCTGAGGTACAAATGAGATCGGTCATGGGTGGGGTCCCCATGACGGCACAGACCGTGAAGATTTGGTGTCTTTCTTTTTTAACCCCCGGATGGCAGGCTGACGCCGACGGTTCCGGATGGGGGTCTATATCATCATGTCTCCGCGCAAACAATCTTTAATTGACCCTTTTTTGATTATGACCTTGGCTTGTGATGGGAAAACGTTTAAAGAGGTTAGTCCATTTTATATAAAACGCGAATTTGATAAAATCAGCGGCCCGGTTAAAAACGCTACGCGTCTCCGAGACGGTAGCTTACTGTTAGAGACCTCAACTGCAGACCAATCTAAAAAGCTGCAAAAAGCGTCTTTGTTGGGCTCCTTCCCTATCCGGGTAGCCCCACACAAAACGCTGAATACGTGTAGAGGAGTAGTCACCACCTCCAGCTTAGATGGTCTTGCGAATGAAGAGATAGTAAGTTGCCTCTCTGACCAACTTGTTTGTCAGGCGTACCGGCTAACAAGAAAGCAAGATGGCAAGGAGTACCCCTTACGTACGGTTTTTCTAACTTTTGCTGGGACTAAGTTACCCGAGTACATCTATTGCGGCTATGAACGTGCTAGCGTCCACCAGTATGTCCCGAACCCCATGCGCTGTTTCCAATGTCAGCGGTTCGGACATACTAAGGTCACATGTACCAATCCTGCTCTTTGTGAGCAATGTGGCCTACCGAAGCACGACGATCCTAACTGCAGTCGAACACCTTGTTGCGTGAACTGTGGCGGTAGTCATCCCTCCAGCTCGCGACAGTGCCCTAAATTCATGGATGAAAAAAGTATTCAGGAGCTACGTGTAAAGGAACGCCTGACTTTTCCAGAGGCACGGCGGCGCTTCGAACAACTGAAGCCTGCTACCACTACTACTGGATATGCACTAGCAGCTCGCCGTACTCCTAATACCACTGTTGCTGTTCAACACGTCCCTGTCGCCCACGCATCCACGCAGACTGACTTTCTAGCCGTTAAACCTACGTCTCAGACTGTTTGTATATCCACCAGCACTACTTCCGTTTCAACCGTTCAGACTCCAGACACCAAGCCATCAGCGAGTAACAACAATCCCGTAGTAACTGTGAAAGACCGATCCCGACCACAGCATAGATCGCGAAGTCGCTCGCCCTCTATTAGATCCCGGTCTCGTTCTACGAGCCGTAGGAGTTCTGACTCCCGAACATCAGCGGAGTCACAGGACGCTAACGATTTTCGAATCGTAGGGCCCAAGTCAGCCAAGGTCAAGAAAAAGGTTAAAACGGCCCGTTAAAAACTCTTTATGGAAATAATCCAGTGGAATGTCAATGGTTTTCGAGCTCGTGCTCAAGACCTACAACATTTAGTTTCTCAACGGTCACCATAAATTATTTGTCTCCAGGAAACCCACTTACATCCCAATCACTCGTTACACCTTCACTCTTTCTCTGCATTTAGAAGCGACTCTCTTGCAGGTATGCGTGCAAGCGGTGGCGTTGCTACCTTAGTGGCGCCTAACATCTCAGCCGCCAACGTTCCTCTCACCACACCATTGCAAGCCGTGGCCGTTCGGATAGAGCTGTAGAGCATCAGTTTTACCATATGCAACATGTACCTGCCGCCGCTCAGTATAGTTCCAGAGCGTGATCTTCAAGCTCTATTGGCTCAGCTCCCCCCACCACTACTCCTTGTGGGAGATCTGAATGCCAAGCACACGCTCTGGGGATCAGACACTGATGACGCCCGTGGATGCCTCCTCGTAGACGTCTTCGATAAGTCTGACCTGCTTCTGCTAAATACTGGTGACCCGACATTCCTATCATCCGCTTATGGTACACATTCCGTACTAGACCTTTCTTTCTGCAGTCCGTCATTAGTACCACTACTTGAGTGGTCAGTACTTTCCGACCTCTTTGGCAGTGATCATTACCCCATTAACATTCATTTTTCTGGCCGCCAATCTGTACCTTCTCGACATCCCCGCTGGATTATTTCCAAAGCTAACTGGGGAAAATTCCAATCCCTCATACACCTCATCGACGATAATTTCGACACCATCGATGAAATGGTCGAATATTTTACTTGCTCGATCCTGCTCGCAGCAGAATCCAGCATTCCTCGAGGTTCCCCTACACCACGTCATATCCCTGTACCGTGGTGGTCCGAGGAATGCAGTTTGGCTGTCGAAGCACGCAAACGTGCTTTGCGCATTTTTCAGCGGCACCCGACGGAAGCGAACTTCGTCGCCTTCAAACGTTCTCGCGCTAGGGCTTTATACTGCGCAACGCAAAGCGTAAATCTTGGGAAGCATTTGTGTCTTCGCTTTCCCGGCGCAGCTCTACCTAACAAGTATGGTCAGCTGTTCGGCGGATGTATGGCAAGTATCGCCGGACGGTAATTCCCGGCCTTGCCATCAACGGTTCCATGTGCACCACCGAGCAGGACATAGCTGAAGCCCTAGCTACCACATTTGCTGCCACGAGCCAAACTGCCCGCTATGACGCTCTCTTCCTGCCTATTAAGGAAAAGGCGGAGCGGGTAACACTTAATTTTAATAGTGACTGCACCGAGCCGTACAACCAACCCTTTACCGCAGCCGAGCTCGCCCATTCTCTGGCGTTAGCAAAGGATTCCTCTCCAGGTCCCGATGACGTACACCGACAGATGCTGCTACATCTTCCATCTGAGGCGCTATGTTTCCTTCTAAACATCTATAACCGCATTTGGCATGAGCGGGTTTTCCCTTCCTCCTGGCGAGAGGGTATTGTCATCCCCATCCCTCGACCCGGAAAGGACCGCACACTACCATCTAGCTACCGCCCCATTTGCCTGACGAGTGTCATCTGTAAGACCTTCGAGCGTATGATAAACGCTCGGTTAAATTGGTGGCTAGAAAAACATAACCATCTGTCCAACTTGCAATGCGGTTTTCGTCGCCATCGCTCAAGTGTCGATAATCTAACACGCCTTGAGGGGTATATTTCCGATGCGTTTCTACTGAAGCAGCACGCCGTGGGCGTGTTCCTCGACCTGGAGAAGGCTTATGACACCACCTGGAGGTACGGCATACTCCGTAACCTACATGGTTACGGTATGCGTGGTCATCTACCCGAATTCCTATGCAACTTCTTAAAACTTCGCCGTTTTCGGGTTCGCATAGGAAACACGATATCCCAGGAGCGGATACAGGAGAACGGTGTACCTCAAGGGTCGATTTTGAGCGTCACCCTTTTTGCCGTAGCGATTAACGGCATCACTAGTGCCGTTCGAAGTGGAATTCCATCATCCCTCTATGTTGACGACTTCGCAGTCTATTATAGGTCTGCCAACATAGATCACATTGAGCGCCAACTGCAGCTGACCATTACCCAGCTAGCAGCTTGGGCGCTTCAAACCGGCTTCCGTTTTTCAGCTGCGAAGACGCAGTGTATCCACTTTCACCGCCTACGAGGTATTCACCCGCCTCCTGATCTTCATTTGAACGGCACACCTCTGCCATTTGTCTCACACCTGAAGTTCTTGGGCCTCTACTTGGACCGACAACTCAATTGGGAGCACCACATTCGTCACCTTCGAGCCTCTTGCGATCGTTCTCTTCGGGTGCTGAAGGTATTATCTGGAGCATCTTGGGGGGGGCGATCGCACGGTAATGTTGAGGCTGTACCGCTCTTTGGTTCGGTCCAAGCTGGACTATGGCAGTTTTATTTATGGCGCAGCGACCGCCTCTAAACTTCGCCTTTTAGACACCGTGCATCACACTGGCATCCGCCTTGCCACAGGAGCTTTTCGCACCAGTCGAGTCGACTGCCTGTATGCAGACTCAGGCGAACCTCCACTCCATATTCGTCGCTCGCTGTTGCTCTGCTCGTACGTCTCGAAGTTGGCAAGTTATCCCAATCATCCTTGTTTTAAACCAGTTCTGTGTCCAGATTTAGTCCACCGTTATATGCGCCTTGGGGCTCGGACACGCCCCATGGGAATAAGATTTCGGGATCTCCTACATTCCCATGGGCTCCGAATGCCTCGCGTAGAGAGGTCGTCCATCAGCCCTTATCCTGCATGGCAGCTCGATCGTGCGCAGTTCGATCTAACTCTTGCAAACAACCCTAGACTCGCTACTCCACATTCGGTGTTCCAACAACTTTTTGCCGAATTACTGGGCCGTTACCCTAACTATGTTCCGGTCTTTACAGACGGTTCCCAGTTAGGTAACGCTACGGGTTGCGCATTCTTCATTAACGGTGAGGCTCATAAATTTAGACTTCTGGACTCCACTTCGGTCTTTTCAGCAGAGCTGTATGCCATCTTTTATTTGCTCCTTTTTATTAGCAAGTTAGCTCCTGGCTCTTTAATCGTCTGCACTGACTGCCTAAGTGCGCTTCAGGCCTTGCAACAGCACACTGCCGCTCACACCCGCGTTTTAAAAATACAGGCCCAGATCTCGCAAATGCTCAGTCGCGGATACCATTTTGTTTTTACTTGGATCCCAGGCCATGTGGGCATTTCCGGGAACGAGGAGGCGGACGCGGCTGCTAAGTCCGCTTGCCGTTTACCCCGGAGTTTAACAACTACGGTGCCGTACCAGGATGTGCAACGTTTTTTCCGTCGCCACCTTCTATCTGCTTGGCAGCAATCCTGGACAGCTTTGGAAGGCACACAACTCCGGGCAATAAAGGAGAGCGTACAACCCTGGCTAACTTCCTGCAGGGATAACCGGCGAGCCGAGGTGATACTCACCCGACTGAGAATTGGGCACACACGAGCGACACATGGCCATCTATTAAGAGGGGAACCGGCCCCTGTGTGTGCCCCGTGTACAGTACGCCTCACGGTGCGGCACGTACTGCTTGATTGCCCGCAGTACGCCCGCGTTCGCCAGTCAATAGGCTTGGGAGCTAACTTGCCAAGAATTTTAGGGGACGACCCAGTGGCCGTGATTAAGGCACTGCGGTTTGTTAACGAAATCGGTTTTAACCAGCGAGTCTGACTTGCATTTTATATTTATTACTTTTAGAGTTTTTAAAGTATGGCTTTAGATCGTTTTTAATGTCCTTTTAACAGTTGAGTGTTTTATTATATTTTACCTTTTTTAGCTAAATGTTTATAGTTTTTAGGTTTTAGTATTGACTTGGGGCCCAAATGACCTTGTTGTCGACGGGCCCTTAAACACACTCACTCACTCACTCCCTCAGTTTCCTGCCGACGACGTCCTCTACTATGGCGTTCAGGGACTTGACACTGCTGTCGGCCTTTCCCTCCAGGTCGTCAACGCGGCTCACCAGGTCCTCGACGCGCTCCTCCACTTGGCCCATGCGCTTGCCCAACTCCGTCACGTTATCCCTCACGCCGGCCAACTGTTCTACAAACTTCACGGCAAGGGCCTCGTTTGCCGCTTTCATCTCCGTGGCCAGGCTGTCATTCGCTGCCCTCATTTCTGTGGTCATTTTGGTCTTTATTTGTTTCAACTCCGCGGCCAAGTTTTTATTTGCCACTTCTGTTTTTGCAGCGAGGTTTTCATTTGCCGTCTTCATTTCTTCCATTTTCTCTAAAATCTTTGCCAATGCAGCCTCCATTGTCATATGTTCCACTTCTGACACCAGTTGTGACTTTGTGGGTTCGTGAAATAACAAGACGAGGTTACAAAACACAAAAACTACACTTTATTTTCCTAGCAATACACCGTTCACCATTACCATTTGCTAGCTAACCTAAAACTGTTTATTTTTCAAACACACGCTCAACTGTCTCTCACTTCCGGTAACGATCGGCCCCAAAGTTTTCCGAATCTCCACCGGCCATCATTTATTCATTGGCTTCGCGAGTCTACCGCCAGGGTGACAATATGTTTGAACAAATGCTTGGACAAACTAACAGCTATGTGGTCACTACTGACGTCACAAAACCCTACAAATCTTTCTTCAACCCGTGCCTCAGGTGTGACGTAACTATTAGTTGAGATTTATGTGATACATAAGTGGTTTTTCTATGATTACTGATATAAAACGTATCTCACTCACTTCATTGTTCATATCTTTAATTAAAATACAGAAATGCACTCAATAAGGTCATTCTGAATGTCATTTGACGTTCCTGAGAACAGGCGCAGTCCGAAGATGTTCCTCTAACTTATCTGTTTAAGCAGTTAGGTGTAACAGCTACACCTGTTATCCAAATTTTTGGATTCCTCGCTCGTTCTTGCTGAGCTAACTAACAAACAGCATTTATTAATCTCCCATTATATACCTATTTCTTTTCACATCTTCATCATGCTTTTCAATAGATTTCTTAAACACAAGTGTCAGTTCTGGTTTTTCCAAACTTTACTAACATTACAGTGGAAGCCATATGAGTTTTTGAATTATCATGATGAACCCTCAAGATGCAAAAACTATCCATGCTGCTGGTACCATCTGTTGTCCACACATTCTTTTCTTTAGACAAAAGAAGACATGGCCAACAAAATATTTTCAATAATTTGTCACAACCACTCAGCCAAGGAAACTTGTTATACCAAGAGATACCAAAATGTGTTTGAAAATGCCCATGTAATTTAGTTCTTAAAGGTTTAAGAGCCAGAGTTGAAATTATGTGGCATTTTCACCAAAGAAATGCAAACTCAAGGATTGATCACATCTTTGATCACATTATCATAGTCACCTTTAGCTGCAAATTTTGATACCATTCTTCTTATTGTACTTTTAACATGAAATCATTCACCATGTTATTGCTATACGTGAAGAATTAACACGAACTTTTTAACATTTTTTTAAACTAAGAAAGATAAATTGGCAAACACATATGCTGAATACATGAACATTAAATTATAAACATTATTAATCTTCCAAGTGCTCTTCAATCTGACAGCCTACATTTAATTGTACTTCACTGAATTCTTGAAATTTTTAATAACTCCACATCACACTTTGCAGAATTATAAAATGCTGAACAGGATTTATTCTCATAGTTCACTGTCACCTGGAGCTCTGTTTTGATTAATTCTATTGAGCAGTTGCCTCTCGTGTCAGTCCACTTACTTTTCAGGAATGAAAAGATTCGCTCTACAAAAGCATTTGAACCAGTAATGCTAAATAAAAGTCCTTCCACTTTGGGAATATTTTCCACAGAGTTGTCATGCCAGGTAATGACAAAAATAATGTAAGCAAATCACGATCTTCGTTCACACTGCTGCAGAAATAATCTTGATAACTGCCGAACTCCTCATACAGGTGTCAATGGAAATATGTTCTCTGAGGTGGAACACTTCTGTGCCTTTTCAAAATCTTTGAACTCAGTCCCTTCCTATAAGGGATGCATAGGGATTGTCATTTGTCACATTATGTGTTTCCTGTAGGTACTGAAGCATATTACTATAAAAGCTGTTCAGGTAGTGGCATAGACAATCCATTAATGAGTTCTCTTGTCTTGCTACCAAAAAAAAGGCTTTCGTTCTCTGCTGAATTTTACAACTGAGAAGTTTAATCTGTTTGTATGACCCTAGTATAGTTAAGTTTGACTATTCCAGTATTTTAGTTACCATTTGCAGCTGACTTCCAACATTGCTTAGAAAATTAAAGTGTATTTTACGCTGTACCGCTTACTCTGGGTCATTTTTCATGAAAATTTTAGATAATTTTGAACAGTCTGGAATGTTACTGAAATAATGTTTAATTGCTTCCCAATTCTGGAGCAGTTGTGAAATGGCTGGTGTTAGTGAGAGCCACCTAGTTGGAACATGCCTCAAAATCTCAGTCCACTCCAAATTCTCAAAGTTAAAGAATGACTCTTCCCTTCTTTTGGCAGAGACAGAGAAATGGTTATAAATCTTTAAAATTATATTTTCTACATCAGTGTCAATGGCACACTTAATTATGTTAAGTATGACATGATTAGGGCAAATAGCTTTTACTAAATTAAGGTTTGTATTTCTTAATAACTGAAACACAGAATTTTTGTTTCTATAGTTCACAATGGCATTGTCTGCAAAATAAGAAGACTCATAATTAACATCTCTGCTGCGTCAAACCAGTAATTGCTACAGATGCTTCCTCAGCACTTTCCACAACATCTAGTAGCTTATGTTGCACGCCCTTTAAAGGGACAAAGTACCGGAAGCAAACTGGGAAAACTTTTCGATTGCTTCTGTTTGATGCATAAGTAGCCAATGAAAAAAAGTTGGAAGTTTTTTGTATACATCTTTAAATGGATACAAAGTCATTAACAGTTTTAGGAGAAACAACACTCCTCACTATCTTCTCCACTTTACTGCGCCCACATGAAACTTTAGAACCAATCGCAGGATCACTGAAAATATGGAACAGAAGTTTGTTTCCACAGTCCATACTAGAATAACTTAAATTGTGTTTCTCTGCATGATACACTAAACCAAGTTCACACTCTGTGATATAGTCATACTCTTGTTTATTGTTCAAATTAACAAAATAATTCAAAAGTTTATTTCCAACTCCAGCATTACATTTTTCCTTGATTAGATGCCCCTTATAACATTCATGTTTCCTCAAATCACTTTGTCCACTACGTGAAATGCAGAAATCTTTCCTGCACGTGGTAAAAAATGCCCCATTCTTGTCCGGTGCTGGCTTTACCCACGGAAATATATCTTCTCATTTCTTGAGATATGTTTGAAGATGTTTTGCCTTCAGTTTCTTCCGTGGAGGAGTCAGATGGATCATCTTCATCCTATTGTTGTACACGATCACCAACGCCCAGCGCCCATTCTTAAAACAGATTTACAGCATAGAGTAGAATTGTATCGGAAGTGGAACTAAAAGCAACTGAAAGACAAAATCGTAGAGACATTAAATTCGCTTATTGTCGCTGGCAGAAACGGGCTGCACTGCTGCTACGTGATGGGACACACATGTACCTACATTGATTTAGAAGTCACTTCTGTTGCCAGAATTTGTGAAATGAAACAAAACTGAGTGCCATTTTCCAAAGATTACATAAACTTTATGAGATTTTTTAAGTCATTATATATAATTCAATAAATTGCAGTAGGAAAATAAAAACACAGCATGGCATACTCCAGGTAAATAATAAACAGAGGAGCAAAATTTGGGAGAAAAGCCGGAAGATTTTGGGAGAAACTGAGCAACCAGCAATCCTACTGCACTCATATCAGAAGCCTCACAAGGTCACTGACTTCCCACACGAATCTGTAAGCTCTGGGTTTCCGGTGAGTGCCATTGGCAAAATAACGAGCTATTTAGAACTGCAGGATGCTAGATGACCGGCCTCAGGTAATCTGTCACTGACAGTTTCCAGTGGATCAGTCTCAAATGAATGCAATTAAAATCTTAAAGTGAAATTGCTTGGACTTTCCATTATTCTTTGAACAAAAATTAATATAAAATTCGGATGCACTTTCATCAGTTGGCCAAAGAGGCAACATTAACACCGAACCGCTGTAAGTGATGATAATATGTGTATATGGGCGCTCAACTGCTGCGGTCATCAGCGCCCTAACAATAAACTAGTTCATGGCAATAGCCAGGTATAAATTATTCAAAATTTTAAAAACAGATCAAAACAAAATGCCAATAAAATAAATAAGCCCAAATGGATAAAAATCAATTAAAAACTATAAGTACTAAATAAATACCAAAATGCATAAAAATTACTACTTTCAATATGAACTTGCCAGGACAAAAGCTACCTGCCCAGTGGTGGTTGAACCAATTTGTTCTTTTTCTTTGGAGCAGAGCTAGGGCTCTCATCAGGTTTTTCCTGCCTTTTCCTTACTGTCGTTTGGGCACTGAGGACAGGATCCGCCCGCTCCACATCGTCAATGGAAGAGGACGGCTTACGCACTGGTGACTTCAAATCCAGTCTCTCGACAGTATCGGAAACTGCGACTGGCGAAGACGAAAGTCGCCGATCAGCGTCTTCTCCAGATGAGTCCTCAGATGTTGTGGACGGAGATGTTCGCTGACTTTTGTGCTGGCTAGCTCTCTTTTCACTGGTCTTACTATTTACCTTGAGGAAGTCCGTTCTGTCAAAAAGTGGTTTTAAATTTTCTTGGCAATACATTATATACTACTGGTTTACTTGATCTTGAAGTAGATGCTTTCGGCAGTGACTTGGCTTAAACCTTCTTCTTAGGGCAGGACTTGGTCGGCGCGCTCTAAAACTTTCTTCTTAGGACAGGACTTGGTCGGCGCGCTCACTGTTGTTCGTGTTGGTGTTTGTTGCTTTGGCTGTGATCTTGGTGTAATTGATTTTTCGGATACTACTTCCCTGTTTATTTCGCAGGTTTGTGTTGCAATTTCATGTCTAGGTACTGGCTTAGCTGCAACTGCACTTTAAGTAATGGTCCTAGGCCCAGAAGGTTGCCGAATACGCAAGAGTTTCCAGGCTTCCACAAAGGACACCCTCTCTCTTACCCGGATCTCTTGGATCGCCTTCTCCTCCATAAAATGGGGACATCTCTGGAGTTTGATGAGTGATTACCAATGCAGACACACTTTGCGGGTGAAGTGCATGCATTGTAATGCTTGACTTCCCCGCAGTCAACGCAAGTGTCAACTCCATTACATGATTCACTTCGTGGTCAAAGTGCTGGCATTTATAACACCTCAGTGGATTAGGTATATACTGCCTCACCTCAATAGCTTCATACCCTGCCTTAATCCTTTTCGGGAGTTCTATCTGATCAAAGGTAAGAAACAGGGTACGAGTGGGCACTGGTTCACCTCGTTCTTTGTGGTGAACTCGATATACACTTGTCACACCTTGTCCCGCCACTACACTCAGTTATTTCCTTTCCACTTTTGCTAATAATTTTAGTAATAGAGGGGTTTACCATAATAGATGGAGTAAGTTTCATCGCACAGTGCTCCCCACCCACCACGGAGCCCAACAAGGTGTCATCCCACTGGGATGATAGGGCTACACAGCGGATATAGCAAGCTCGCCGTCCCACTCACCCTGGAGTTCGGTACAGTACCTAGTCCTGGCCGATTGATTAGGGGTGGGTTAGTCCCTAACCTCCCGTTTAGGCGAAGGAGAAACCAAAGTAGTGTATTAGAAATGCGCACCCTCCTCGAATTCAGAAGGTCACTGGAATGAGCTCAGATGCGCATCCCTCAACCACCAGGACAAGCCTTTCCACCGACACGGGTCTCCACGCATGGCCTACACGTGGGTGGGTGTTTTGTCTGACCCCTCACCACTAAGAGGAACCCACATCAAGGGTGTCAGTTTGGCTCGGAACCCCGGGATCGCCAATTCCCGTACGTACATAAGTAGGCCCTTGGGGGGAGCACTGTAAGTGTAATAAATGTGTAAAATGATATGTCATTGGTACTTTCCATTTGTAATGTCAACAATGTCCACTGTGTTGTTTGATTGTTTGTCAGGTCCCACTGAGAGCAAAGCTGAGAGATACTAAACATGTCTTACATTTATGGTTATTGCACCAGTAATATATCCACCACCACAAGTACACTGGATCTTATAATTTTGTTTTTTTTTCTTTTAATCTTAATTTATGTAATAACATTGAAAATTTGGGAACCACCACCATTTTATGTATGACCTCAGAACATGCATTATAGTAAGTAAATAATAATGTGAAACATAAAATCATGGTTGCATGCAATCTGACTTGTGTATTGCAAATTAATATGCTGAAAGAAATATTAAAAAAATTTCTCCATATTGTATGTGTAGTGAGTATTTAGAATAATTTTAAAACATCCATGAAGATAGTGAAACTGAAAAATTCAATGCCATGGCCAGGATTTAAACCGTGAATCTCCTAGTTTCTGTCCAGTTGCTCTTACCATTGAGCTAGCATGGCCAATGTGCCGTCGTGACATTAAATTCTCCAGTTGACTCATATATTTTCCCAGTAAACCACTGACGGCTCTCATATTCCAGATACACCGTTTGTGGTGACTTCCTGTTGTAAATACTTGAGTCTCAGGCTTCATGATTAAACTCTTATTATTTAAGTTAATTGATGGAAATTAATCATTTGTTCTCCCTAGCTGTGGAGATCTGTGGTTCAAATCCTGGCCATGGCATTGAATTTTTCAGGTGTCTCTATCTATCTTAGCCTATATATGGCTAATGAGAAGAAATGATTGATTTCCATCAATTAAGTAAAATAACTTTGGTGAAGAATTTAGGATCAACTGGTATGAAGATTAATATAAATTTTTATTGCAGATTTGTAATATTTGTAATAATTTCAAGTTGTTTACTGGTCTGTGCAGTTTGCCTTCATTCCTCATTCTGTGGTCCTGCACACTACGCTCTGTTGTCAAGTTATTATAAGTTAGCTTGATAGAGAATGTATGTATTCATCAGTATAAGTAAGAATTTTCTGGGTTTTAAATATAGACCTACAGGAATGATGGGCCCAACACCACAAATAATACATACAAAACTTCTGTAATATGAAAACTTGTCTGCTGAACAGGGCACAACAGGAAGTAAAAGTAGACACAGTACACTATTCTTAAGCAGATTAAGTGTGGTGATTTACCATAAAGTTACGTACCAGAGCTCTTTTAACCATCATCTTTGAGAATGTATATCACGATTTTGTGTGTTCTGTAATGGTATTCTCAACACTTCATCAAGCAACATTCAACATCTAACTGGGTCCTGGAACTGCAAATTTGGTTTGAGTTAATGTGTGTATATGAGCAGAATGATAGGGTTCTCTGTTGTTAAAATTAAACCATTGTTAACTTATGATTGTTAATTTATTTTCTGTATGTGAAGGGGATGACATGGTCCAGTTTTACCAACATTTGTCTTCTGTTAGGTTACGATGCCTAATTTAGTGTCTATATGAACAAAATGACAGAGTTCTGTATTATGGAAATTTAGTCTGAGGTTATGTTAGGTTATCTTGAGTGTGTGCGTGTATGCAATACTTGTTAGTGCTTAAGATGTTGGTCTAGGACTTTCACTGAAGGATGTCAATGTACATTGTTTTTTCAAATATGGCTATTTGGAAATATCCACAACAAAAGAATATATTGCATAAAAGTTGTTACTTTTACCTTTATAGTCTACTTTGAATAACATTTCAGCACTTCTCATGCCATTGATAGTAATTACCACATTATACTTTTTAGTCAGTAATTGTTTAGTACCAAAATCATGATAGGTTAGGCTAGGTAAAGTTAAGTTCAGTATTTTTTTTTAAATAAGCTCAGGTTTAGTTATGTCTTGTTATGTTCAGCTCAGTTTTTTGTTTATATAATCGTACATTAGTATACATGAATGGAATTAATTGACAACTGCAGTGACAAATCCACCATTAATTACTTGGCAGTGGAAACAGAAATTTTATCCCAAATATAACAGTATTATTGCCCTTTTGAAATATGAACATCTTTAGTTTTACAGATTATGTAAAACTCCTCTTGTAAATGGCGAGAGTAAGCAGGTAACCACCCACCTTGAAGAATACGTGCAGTTGATTGCACTGATCTGGTTGTACTCATTTAAACATAAATTTTATAATATGCCTACTGTTCTGGATCTTTATATGTCTATTTGCAGAACTTTGCACTTTGCCTTTCTCCAAACTGTTTTGAGTGTGTTCTTGAGTATGAGGATTCACGAAATAAACCTGTGGTTAACTGTCCAGTACAGCAAGTCTATCTGAAACACAGCTGTATACATTCCAGCAATCACTCACTTTTGCGCAGTGTTGTATTTTTCTTCATGCACAACAGAAATGTTGAGTAGGTTTCTTTTATTTATTTATTAATTGTCCAACTGAAAAAATATATGTTATGGGACACGTCAGAAATATACATATTTTACAAATCAGAAAAGAACAGACATTCTAATAATACTTATGTATAATATTAAGGAGACAGATTTACATGCGCTAAAATAACCAGAAAAGAACGCACATTCTAATAATACATATGTATAATATTTACCGTGATTCTATATGAACTACAGAATTACATATGTTAAAATACTCTTTATTTGTTATAAAAACAATGAGTATACATGAAATCCTTAAGTCTACTTTTAAATTTATTGATGTTAGTTACATTTTTAATTAAGTTAATTAGGAGTCGATTAATAACACAAAACAACACTCCTGTGTTATTAATCGACTCCTAATTAACTTAATTTATACAACAACACTGTTTTCAACACTTCCATAAAAGGATTTACATTTTTAATGTTATGTGGTAAGTGATTATATAGAGAAATCCTGTTGTATGTGACACTTCCTTCAAACAAAACAGTTTTGTGTGGTATTACCGAGAGGTGACTATTGCTTCGAGTGTAGCAATTATGTACCAGTGAATTTAGTTGAAACTACTCTAAATTATTCTTAACATACACCAAGACTTCATATATGTATAATGAGGGTAAAGGTAAAATACGTAATTCTTTAAATAGCTCCCTACAATTACTTTTTGTTGGTGATCTTGTAATGATTCTAATGACCCGTTTTTTCATTTTGAATACTGCAGTATGTCTTACCGAGTTTCCCCAAAACAAGATCCTGTAAGACATGAGTGAGTTGAAATATGAATAATAAAGAACCCTTAGAGAATCCACACTTAATGTCTCTGAAGCCAATCTGATAGCAAAACAAATTTTTCTTAAAATGTTCTACATTATATCTGTAAAGAAAACCAGTGCCCCTCAATTATACAGCCACAATTATACTTTTTTTTTCCCTACCTTTGGCTCGATGTTTTCGATTGTTGACCTCCTGTCCTCCAGTTTTTTGTTTATTGTGGAATCATCAGAGTGAGCCAACCTTTCTGGAGAAGAAAGACGAGCCTAATACCTAATTGATGCTCTAGGTATGTATGTTGTGGTGGATGTCATGAAAGCCAATGCATAACAAAAAGCCAATACATTACACTTATGCCTGATTTCACCAACAGATGTTAAGACTTAACACGAGTTTAGTAATAGTTGTAACAAAAATTGCATTTCACCAACAAGTGTTAGCTTAACACTCATGTTAAATCTCCTATTAAACTAACAAGCCATATTTCTGTTGTTAAGTCCTTAACAAATGTAAATACTCAAGATGGTGGGCATAATTGCAGCTTTTGATGTAGATTTGCTACATTTAAGATTCGTAATAGAGTATGGCCTATGAGGAGAAATGATTTTGAGGAGCTCTCAGAAGAAAGTTTTCTACAGAGGTGTAGACTGTAGAAACAAGTTGCTATGAAGGTTATTGTGAAAGTACAAGAGAGGTTAGAACATGCATGAAAAGGAATATGCCGACCTCGCCTTTACTTCAAATATTAATAAATTTCATATTTTATAATTCACTGAATTATGTAGATAATACACTGTCCACCTCCCGTCTTGAAACTTTCAAGATGCTCGTCGTTTATCCTTCACACCTTGTTTTAAATTTACATAATGCTGAGTTAGAACATGTATCAAAAGGAATATGCTGATCTTGCCTTTGCTTCAAGTATTAATAACTTTAGTTTTATAATTCACTGAATTATATGGATAATTCACTGTCCACCTCCCGTCTTGAAACATTCGTCATTTGTCATTTCTGTCCTTCACACATCGTTTTAAATTTACATTTCCAATCCAATTCGTTTACAGTTGCATCAGCATGGCTTTTCTTTTTGATGAGTTCATTACCTTGGAGATGGTATGTAGGTATTCTGATATTTTGATGTCCTAAGTTTATAATCTATTATTGGGTACCAATATCCGTCCAACAGGTGATTTGGTGTGCTAATGAATTTTGGATCTGTGGCAGTCAGCATCCATTGTCCATGTCTTATTTATATTGGGCCAGATGAATTGTTCAGTACCACTTTTGGTATTTGCTTTGATTCCCGGATGATAGAGGCAAAGAATATGAAAATTCTGATGATAGTTTCTTGGGCTAATAGGCTGCCCAAGCTCTCAGTGACTAACTTTGTTGCCGTTCTCTGGGGAACTGAAGCAAACTACTGATGTCACAATATTTATAGTTAGCGGTGGAATGACATGTGCATACTCTTCTCATTGGTTGAGCTCTGGTCAATGCAGGCACAGGCACCAAGAAGACAATCAAGGAAGTGGGGAACCGATCATGATTCCTGGGGCTCTCCTCCACTGTGGTGGAAAGACATGTTCCATGCTTTGCTGATTTGAAGGCCGTCATTCCTGTTAAAGTTGTTTCTACTAGGTCTAAAGTATAGAGCTTCTTTAATCAGCGTAGCACAGTACTTTGAGGACTTAACTAACATTTTTGTGGAGGCAAAGTTGATTTTGTGGTCTGTGTTAAATGTTTGCTGTGTCACTGCAGATCTTTCTGGGTTGTCTAGATCTGACAGCAGTGAAAACCTCTTTGTTTTAAAGACTTGTTGTGAAGGAAAAGCTCCAACCTTATCCTTATCAGCAAATTGTAAGTCCTGGACTTCTCTCAGCATAACGTTTTGTCGTAGTCAATCAGCTTTTGGTGAGTTTGTATCTTTCCTGAAAGTGATGAGAAGTTAATTAAATCTGAGATGGTCATTATTATGGCACAAAATTTTGTTTTTCTTTCTGTAACATGCTTAACTTGAACCTATTATGTGTTTCAGATGGGAAGAGTTCTCGCCTATAGCGAATTAGATGCGTTAGAGCTGTCTGTTTCCACGTCGTTATCCTCACTCTTTTTATATCTCTCTATCTCTCACACACTTGCAAGTGTTCTTGGTGCTAACGCATACTGAATTTTCCGAAGTTTTATATTAATGCAGTTGTGAAAATCACGGTTGCAACATGGATAGTCGTATATTACACAAATGGTAAATATTTAGTTCAAAATTAATTATAGTTTATGAATTACTTATATTTCTAATCCAATGAAAATACCAGCGGTACATCCCTATAGTTGTGAATGCTATTTAGGTTAAGAGATAATTCGTCATTGTCATTGTCTTCATCATCTGAAAACTGCAAATTTATGATGATAGGTTGCAAACTTTCATTGCGTGCTATTTCTTTCCAAAAGTTGTCTTCTTGTAGTTAATCTAATGGATCACGCAGTTTGCCCAGCCTTGTTGTGTTTCTTGTTAATTTCTTCTTGAATAGGTCGTTCAATGTCAGTCAGTTTAAAAATGGTATTTCTATTTGCAACATAATTTTAGCCCACATTAACTCAACTGGATTGTTCTGGCAGTAGTAAGGGGGAAGGAGGATCATATCTCATTGGTTCAGCTGATACACTTTTTCATGGAAGAGTAACTGAACAGTACAGATGATGTGTGTTTGGAGGAATTTAGTAACAGTGACGTCAAAATTAATATAAAAATTATTTGTGGTTGGTTTATTGACACTCGTCACTTACTTTTTCATCTTACTTTATATTCATCTGGAAAAATAAGGATCGCGTAATAAACTTTGAAATCCCGCCAGTAGATAATTTGACAAAAAAGTTCATAGTTCCACCACCAGAGAGAGCAGACAACAACAGATGCCAGTTGGAAAGAGATTGAAAATGGAGGCCAGGGCCTTTGAAACTAGTCTCTCATAAATATATGAAAAAGTAAGTGACGAGTGTCAATAAACCAACCACAAATAATTTTTATAGTACAGATGATGTTGATTTTTTAGAAAACTTTTATAATTATGGCCCAAATGACCTCGTTGTCGACGGGTCCTAAAACACCACTAACCACCACTTTTATAATTTCTGTGTACATATAAAACTAGATTATACATATAAGAGGCAAAGTTGTGTCAAAATTCTTAATGTTTTAAAAAGTGGTCTGCAGGATGCTCTATAACTCGAATGTGTCATCATGTGTATGATTTTCTTTTGAATTAAGAAAAGTCTGTCAGAGGCTGTTGCATTTCCCCATAAAGTTATTTCATATGCAAGTAATGAGTGAAAGTAACCGTAATATACGATTTTTCTTGTTTCTAAATTTGTAATCTGTGCCAAGCAGGACATGTTGAAACAAGCAGTATTTAATTTTTTTTTTCTATATAATTTAATTGTTTAGTCCATTTAAGGCATTCATCTATAAATAACCCTAAAAGTTTTTAGCTTCTTTTGAGGTAGCTGAAGTTAACGAGTTACTTTGTGTGTTTTCTACTGCAGTCTTAAAATGCACAAGTGCAGTTTTAGTTTAATTTCAGACAATTGCATGTAAACCATGCTTCCAATTGTTTTATGGCCTGGTCAATGTTTGTTTTTAAATTATCCATATCTGATCCACTTAAAATAATTGATGTGTCATAAAATAATTGACGACCCATTGGCATAAAATGTTGGTTGTCCGCTGACTTTAACTGAAAGATCATTCGTGTAAATTACATACAGTAGTGTACCCAGTACGGAACCCTGCGGAACCCCATTTTTAATTTGTTCCCATTTTGTATGTATAGGACCAGAACTGCCCTCCAGTATAATTTTCTGTTTACGGCATTCTGAATATGATTTGAACCATTCCAAGTTTGTGTGCCTTATGCCGTACTGGTGTAGTTTACTTATTAATATTTTGTGGTTTACACAGTCAAACACTTTAGATATATCACAAATTAAGCCAGTAGCTTATCTTTTTTTGTAAAAATATTTTGCTACTTTGTTTACAAAAACCACGAGTGCAGTGTTAGTTGATAATTTTTTTCTAAATCCATGCTGAGAGCTGTTAAGAATGTTCACATTTTCAAAGTAGGTTATTAGTTAAAATTTTAAAATAGAAGTATTTATTAACAGTGCAGCTTTATCAATGTAATCTTTTTAAACCGGAGGCGAGACCTGAAGAACTAGGCAAACATCAGCTGATGATGGGGACGCGTGGTCCTTGAAGCAAGACCTAATTTTAAATGTAAGCGGAGCTAAAGTGTTTTTATAGTTTGGCAAGTGGTTTAAAAAGATTTTATTGTAGGTTATTAGTTTTAAATGTACTAGTTTTTATAGAATAATTGAGAAAGTTGGAAGTACTGAAATTGGGCGGTAATTTTTTAGTTCGCCTTCCCCACCTTCTTGAATAGGATAGATTATAGCATATTTCATTCTTTCTGGAAAAACTCGTATCATAAGTGACTGGTTGTATATGCAAGCAAGTGGCACACATAGTTCTTGTACTTTTTTAACTAACAGTGGTGGGATTTCGTCCTATCCTTTTGACATTTTTGGTTTGGATGTAGATATTATCTTTTTGACCTCAAATGGAGACACTATTCCTAAATCAAAATCAAGTGCTGCATGCAGATTATGTTTGCCCATTTCTTGTAAAGCCTTTGGGACTGAAGGGGGAGTATCCTGAATCATGTCTGCTACCTCAGTAAAGTATTTATTTAAATCTTCTAACCTGTTCTTGCTGTTTCTGTTTAAGTGGCTACTTGAATTGATTTGGTTTAAATTTTTGCTTGCACCTACTTCTGTTTTTATTACTTTCCAGGTTGCTGTTGTTTGGTTTTCAGAATTTTTAGTGTATCTTTCTATTGCCATTTATTTGGCTTTCCTGTATTTTGGTCAACCAATAATGATATTCATTCATAATGCATTGTTGTAAAATAATGGTACCTACTTTATTTATTTGTATTAGGAAAACTATTGGAGCTATAAATATGGAGTTTCTACGGTTATGCTAAATATATATACTCTCTCCTTCCACATGGATCAGTTTTGGCAAAATCTGAATTTTTATCTTAGCACAAATAGTATTTATTAGAGATTGATTAGTTTGGTGCTTGTCACACACCACATAGCGGGAATGCAATACGACAACACTGCAGTACTCTGATTGGTTACTCACCTAGTAGCGCTCAAGGAGAAACACCTTCCCATTTGAAACACATAATAGTCAAGTGAATAATTTGTTGGCGACACATCTTCCTGTTTTTGTTTTCAGTTAAACCCTTATGAGTATCACCCATGAATTTAAATTTGTTGTTAATGGATGGCCAATTAGGAACTTTTATGAATAGCAATCATGTACATTACAGCCATATGTCTATTGTTATTTTGTTTGTGTCAGGAAACGAAGTAAATCAGTGTATCAGGCGAAAGTCCAAATTAATACTTACGTGTTCAAGAAGCTAATTCACTGAACGTTGTTCCACATGGAACTGTATACTTGCCGTATTGTACAGTTGTATACTGTTAAATAATATATCCACATCTTTCCTAAATTTGCTTCAGACATTTCCTTGTCATTCAAACCGCATCTCTGTCTTCAGATTATTTCTTTTCCAGTTGAAGGTATTCATATATTGGTTAATGTTTCTAGTTTGACTGTGTGTATGTTTCTTTAATGGCAATGTTCATTTCATATAAATTCTATGATTCTTATTATTGTTTGGGTATTTGGCTGTTTATTGATTTGCATTCAGTGAGTTTGCTAGTAGTCAGTCATAAGGGCCTTGAACAATAAACATGTTAAATAAAGCACAGTTTGATTACATATATACTTGAATATTAAACATAAAAGACACATGATATACAGGCAGTATGCAAAACAATACTTGTGTAATTTCTACAGGCCTGGCTAGTAACATCTTAACATAACAGAAACAAATATGAGGATAATTGACATGCACATTACAGCCAACAAGCCATGGAGCATTAAATTCCTTGTAAAAGTCCTACCAAGTAATGGTAAATACAGCTTCTCTGATTTTTAATCTCATAAAATGCTGTCATAAACAAGTATGGAGACTCAGTAATTATGAACATGGTTTGGTTTATGATCAAACAATCTAGATATTGGATGGCACTTTCCTCTCATGTGGAAATGCAGCAGGAATTGCAGATATTTATGAACATTTTTATGAATATGTTTATATTATTTATATGTATAATTTACGTCCTCCAATGTTGTCATATCGGATGATGAATGAAATGGGTAAAATGATGCTCGAATGAGTCCAAGGTCCATGGAGCTTAGAGCTACCTGATACTTGTCTTACAGGATAAGTGAAAACCCTGGAAAAACTATATCCAGGTAACTTACCCTGACTGGGACCTCTTGAACGTGAGGCACACACACTACCATCTATGCTACCGAGGCAAGCGTTTCCATCGAATGTTATAGTTTCTTCATTCAGTTTAATAAAAATGTGTTATTGACAAGCTCAGATTTCATTGGTATTAACTTTATACTTGGCACTGAGTTGTCTAAATCCCTGTAGTCTTTAGCTTTGTTCTTATAGATGCCTTATCCTCAATGTCTATAAAACTATAAATGTACATTGTTTACGGAGGTTCTTCATGCCCAGCAGTACTTGTGAAGTTCTGTGTACTTTCTGGACATTCTACTCTACTTGCTACAAGTGATTGTATTACCTTCTCTTTAATTGTTTTTACATTTTTAGTTGTATATTTTTTGGTCTGTGTTTCTTTATTTCTTGCTATCTTTTCTTGTGGAACTCTTCCTTCCTCTTTTCACCAGTAAATCATGTGTCATCATAGTTTTCCTCGTCATTCTTAACATGTTTGTCCATTATCATTTCTTATAAGTGTTATTAAACTCATTGTTGTTTAGAGTCTATGTTAGTTGATACTAATCCCATTAGCTGAGGCCCTTCCTGATGTGGTCAGGCCTTGGGGAATGTTTATGTATGTACTGCTAGGGACCCAGCTCTGTGTGTCTGCAGGGAAAGGAGCATGGTGAGGAGGGAAGTAAGCTGATGACATGTGGCAATGCTTGCACAAACAAAAATTATCACTTGATATTGTTCTTGTTCCTTACATGAGCATCAGTGGTGGTGCTCTCGCTTCTAAGCATTTGTTTGCTACAAGAGCCAAGCTATTGTAAATTATTGTGGATGAGTAGGTAAAGTAAAATCTTGTGGTCTATAGTGAGGTTCATCAATTGGATTGTAGTAGAAAAATATCACAAGAAAAAAAAAAAAACCCTGAAGAAACCATATCCAAATAACACACTCTAACGGAGCTTTGAACTCGGAACTTCTTAAAACGCAATAATTTGAAGGAAAAGGTTTTTTGCCCTCCGTGAGGCCTACACCCTACCACCTACGTTACAAGCACGAGCAGCAGACTATTGTGGAAAATCAAAATTTCATTCTGAAGATTGGAAAGGAGCCAGGAACTTCAGGAACCAAGTGGACATTCTTTTTTATATTCAACACCAAGGGAAAAGTAAGTATGCCAAAAACACTCAAAAAGTGTTTGTGGCTGAATTTGATAAGTGTGTTATCCAGGAAGTAGTTCAGGAATTCTGCAAAATACAGGAAGTAATTACAAAAACAAAGAAAACTCATCTGACTGCTAAGCAGAGGATACCTTTTCCTTGGGTCACAATATCTTTGATAAGGGTCTTAAAAACTATTGACTTCAAGTGGAGAAAATGTGGATGCAGAACAGAAGATTTTAATTGAGAAGCCTAAAATTCTCCCTGACATGAGTATCTTGTATACATATTAAAATTTTGCAGAGATGTGGTAGAAACTCATTTATTTAGATGAAACTTGGTTGAACAGTAAGCCGAGAAGAGATTTTGGCAGATGATGTGTTTGAAGCTGCCGAAAGTTACATTGCAGATACTTGGATCATTGTTTTGCGATTCATGCTGGAGGGAAGAAGGGATTTGTGAATGTAGGACACTGCTGTGTAAGTCAGGAAGTAACAGTGGGGATTACTATGACCAAATGAACCACCAAAGTGGTTGAAGTGGATGAAAGAAATGGTTATTCCACATATCTTTAGTTTTAATTTTGGATATTGAATCTTTAGTGAAAGGTGTCCAGATATCCTACCAAGAAACAGATAATGAATTTTTTGCAAAAACTTGGTGTTAATTGTAATGAGTAAATGAGGAAAGCAGATTCGTTCCCATTCTGAAAGTCTATCGCACAAGAAAAGGGTAAGAAAGTGTAGGAAGCAGTGGCTGAATATGGGAGGGGGGGGATGGATAGACAGAATTGTGTCAGCTGTTATAGATTACATCATTGTGAAAGTGAATGCATAATAATGGCTATGAAAGCCTGTATGTCTCTTCTTCCTTTTGCCAATATTAAGTACTTTGCATTAAGTTAAATTTAAATGCACAGTATTGTTGCATACCAGGATTGTAAGGGGGTTGAAAGACTTACAAACCTAATCTACAACTGGGGGTGTAGCTACTGAAAAGGTAGAGCGAAAGAAACATCTAAGTCAAACTGAACTGAATAACTGTATTTCAAACAAGCCTAGTGTTTCTACAAGGCACTCCCTGGATCTGGAAGAGATCAGGGGGGCTTTGGTAACATTTAAATACATAACATAATGCAACTTTACCTTTGGCGATGTGTTGTTTGTATGGCTTGACTCTTGTGACTGTCAAAAGGTGTATGATCTGGTACGCCCTGCTGGCTATCTTACTGGTGGTAGTACTTTGAAATAAACTCTTGTTGATTCTTACAGAGACCGGCAGCAAGTCCCCTCTGAAATCTGGTGAAGTCTCTCCCGCGGGGGCTAACTCAACCAAGCTTAAATAGGGGTCCTACCAAAAAGTCAATTCAGCGATTCCCACGCTAACTGTTAATTTGCACCATATTGTTTACATCATTGAGAACATGTTTAAACCTGTTACTGACCAACTAAGCATTATTCCCCTTGCACAGCAGGATGTGTGATTCATTGATTAAAACATGGGGAACAAGTTGAGGCCTGTTACCGTCCACCTGTGAATTATTTCCCTAAGCCAGCAGGATGTATGATTCAACAGTCCAAAGTACATGTTTTGCCAGTCAGCAGAATTTATGCTTTATCATATAACTTTTATACACAGCTGTGTCGCACTCCTCTCCCCTCTTTAGTTATTCATCATAAACTTGAGCACATTCATTACAACCACAGAGAGCTTGGACCCTTGCAGTATGTGTATGTTTATTAATGTATAAAGACGAAAATTGAGTCATACCTTTTAAAACTTGTAACTTCACTCACATCCTTTTACAAATTCAGGAACGTTTTCAAAACTGTTGCAGTTTCATCCTTAGCTGATTAGCAACTCATCACAGTTGGTTGTTGTCTGGATCTCTTGTAATTGGCTCTTTCTCTCTTGGAAGATACTTTTTGACCAATTCAGCACTGAATCCATTATATTATATTCTGCAATGTGAATTATATTATTGTACTCTTTGATATATTCCATTTTGTTTAAGGGTACATTAACCAACCTGTAAGTTTAACTATTGATAACAGCATGCTTGTGTTGTTATGGGTTATGTCCATCTGATTTTATGAAATTTTCAGTGTGTTTCTTTCCTATGTATGGCTAATTCTAGTTTTGTATGTTTTCTGATTACTTTCAAATCTATGAAAGCAATTTCATTGTTTGTCGTTTTTGAATGAATGTGTAGTGTTTAATGCCCACTTTTACTACATATGGCACCCCAGGCGATGACACTGGGAGCACCAGTGGAATGAGATGGTGGGGAAACCGGATATCCCGGAGAAAAACTGCCCCAGCTCCGTGTTGTCCACCACAAATCTCACTTTGCGGTCGCCTGGGATCAAACCCAGGCTGCCTTGGTGAGAGCCAAGCGGTCTAACCACTGATCCACGGCGCTGCCTGTCTTTTTTGAAGTCTTATAATACAAAGGAGATACCCACAGACAAATAACCAGGCCTGTACCGGATAAACTGCAAAGGCAAACTTTACATTGTCTTTGACAACTTTCATTTTGGAGAAACTAAAAGAAATTTGAACATTATGCTTAAAGAATCGCCAGCATATAAACAAATTCTAAAACCACAAAATCGTAATTCTTGCCAACTGTGCAACTTGTATTTGAGGAATATTTAATATTTTACATTGGCTGTAAGGTTATCCATCGTAGTCCATACTGAAGGGTTTAATGCTCAAACATATGTTTCAGTAAGATAGCTGAGAGATATAACATTGGTATAAAAGCCTAAAGTACAAGGTTTAATTCCCTTGGCCTCATATCATATTTCTCATATTAGATCAACTTTCTATGAAATATGTTTATTTACATGGAAATATTGTAGGTTGTGTCTTGGTTTCAGCAACATCTGATATATTCAAAGAAGTTGATGGTGAAACTTAAATATTTTATGGTATGCATAAAGTTTTTCTTTGTTCACAGGTGTCCTACCAACATTAAGGACACCATCAGATATATCAATAGTTCTGAAATTGATCCCAAATTAAAAATTAAAGAAGATCCTGCTTCAGGCAGCATAGCCTCACGGAATCAAAGACAGTTTCGTAAAATGAAGACAAGGAGTAAATCTGCACTCGTGGTCGAAGATTGCGACAACACAGTAAAAACAGAAATTAAACAAGAGTCTTCTGTTACCAAACAACTTTTAATGCAGATTAAGACTGAAACTGTTCCATGCAGCAATAACAGTGAGCTGGATAGCAAACCAGATATTAAGGACAACTCTCTGTTATCAAACATTACTTCACAGAATGACGAATGTTTTACCAAACATCTGCTACTAAAGATTAAGACTGAAACTGTTCCCTGCAGCAATAACAGTGAGATGGATACCAAACCAGATATTAAGGGCAACTCTCTGGTGTCGAACATTACTTCACAGAATGACGAAGAATGTTTTACCGAACATCTGCTACTAAAGATTAAGACTGAAACTGTTCCATGCAACAACAGCAGGAAAGCACGTAGAAAAAAACAAAAAAATAGACAACAGACTCTGGTTACAGATTCTCGTCAGACCAAGAAAGAATTTCTTCAAGAGGATACTCTCATGAAGGATGAGAAATATAACAGTAGCATGTACAACGAAATAGAAATAAAAGAAGAACCGTTGTGCCTGGGACCTGAAAATTCAGCTGCACCTGATAACATTAAGGTAAGCTTTGTAGATTTATACTACAATAACATTTTTATTTACTAAAGAAATTAAATAAAAAAAACTTTTATTAGGAAAACTGATTGACATAATAGCATGTGCATGAGTATTAGAATTACTGCATAGATTCACTCGTCCATATTGAGGAAATGTAGACACCTCAGCAACTTCATTTTGCATTGTTACAAGTGTATTCCTGTTATGTCTTTCACATTTAGCTTGGTTGCAGTCAGTCTATGTTATGTTCAAAACATTTTAGGTTTCATCTCAGTATGTCACCCAGAATTTAAAGCTGACCTAGGCATTTTACACTTTGGGTTCTTCCAATTTCTTGCGTTTTAAATAGAATACTGTATTCGTGTTTAAGTATGTTCATATGCGATTGTGTTATTGAGAAGACCTGTAAGCGTTAAAGCCATATGTTTCTGTCTTAAGTTTGCTAAATGCTTCATCATTGGAATAAAATATTTGGATTAAACATTTGTTTTGCCAGTATTTTGTTCTCTTAGACAAACAATTAAATATGCTCTCTACTAGGGTTTACTAACATCATTACATAATATATGAAATATTTGGTATATATACATTTGAATTAATCTGTTACAGGATGGTGACATTCCTGCAGTAAAATCCTCAAGGTAAGACCTCACTGTTTAATTACAAGCCTTATGCGTTTTGTGTTATGTTAACTTTTATTCTTTTATATCTGTCACATTTATGTGTTACATCTTGTCTTGTTAAGCTCTTGAACTGATACAAATGGATGTATGGTAGACCTTACTCAAAGTGGGATCATATTGGACCAAAACAGATTTCATGTTGTACCAGTTTCTGGATTACACAAGATTAAATAGGTGACGTGTATTTTATCCATTACAATGCATCATAAATATGCAGAATGTTTCAGGATTCCACTGAAGAACTTTAAGTGACCATAGAGAGATTAAAGGGAACAGGTTGAGATAGGACACTCAATAAGCCAAAGTAAATTTGATCCAGTATACCATTGATGTCACCATTTGCTGCACTGTCAGTAAGTTTACATGTGTGGCTCATAGTAATATAGGAAGCTGTTAAGCTAATGATTATACATTGTACATATGGGCCTTGCTGAATATTTCTCTTGTCTCCTTAATGTTTATTTTCATCCTATGTTGATTGTGAAAGATGTGGAATACTGCACTCTCCATTTGTTATTGCCACCTTTGTTAAATGTGATCAAACAAATCAAAACAGTCAAATGTATTTGGAATAAGAATGTATCACATAAGATACTTAATGTTTTAAACGAACACATGATATTTAACCAAAATCTTTTATTGGAGGTGACATTATAAACATGACATTATCATGTCCTGGGATTGATACAGAATTGTGCTAAGAACTGAAAGAATGTACTATTACTGGAAATAGAATAGCAAGTCTGCAAGGCAAATAAGTCATGTTCCTGCTTTGAACTCAATTCACTTCCAGGAACTGTATTAAAGGAAAAACATAACAAATAACTCCAATATAAAATAAAATAACAATAACACCAAGTCCTTGAGAGCTATGGACCAACTGACCAACCAAGTGGCCGACCAACTGACTGCAGAGCAGCTAGTGAAGGTTCGACAACTGTTGGGATGATACCAGCACGTTTTCAGCCAGGGTAACAGCGACTACTGATGCATGGGCCAAGTGCTCCACCGCATTGACACCGGAGACGCCCGGCCTGTTCGGCAACCACCCAGATGCGTTCCGCTGTCAAAACAGGCGGCGGTACAGGACATGCGGGAGGACATGCAATGCGAGGGAGTGATTGACGAGTCTGACAGCCCTTGGTGTTTCCCGGTAGTCTTGGTGACGAAGAACAGCGAGCTTCGTTTCTGGGTGGACTACAGGAAGCTGAATGCTGTCACCAGAAATGATTGTTTCCCCTTACCCTGGAATGACGACAGCCTGGACACGCTTGCTGTTGCGCAGTGGTTCTTCGCCCTGGATCTGAATCTGGTTTGTGGCAGGTGTCTTTAAACCCGAGAGACAAGTAGAACACCGCATTCTCGACAGGCCAGGCAGTTCATAGTTACGCGCTTTGGTCTCTGCAATGCACCAACGCCTCATGGAGTCGGTAATGAGAGAATTGACTAATGACTCCTGCCTGCTATACCTAGACGACATCGTCGTCGGCAACATCTTTGAAGACCATCTCGACAACTTGAGGAAAGTGTTACGGAGACTGCAGGCGACAAACCTGAAGCTGAACGCGAAGAAGTGTCAGCTCGTATGCAAGGAAGTCAACTACTTGGGCCACATAGTCTCAGCAGGAGTGGCCAGACCCGGAGAGGACATAAGCCGTGAGAGATTGGCCTCCCGCAAAAAATAAGCGAGTTATCTGGGACTGTGCAGTTATTACTTCACTTCAACATCACCTTGCCCCTCACCCGCCTTACTGAGGAACACCGGTCTTATATGTGGATGGAGGAGGCGGAAGGCATTTTCCAACAGCTGAAAAAGAAACTTCGCAGTGCTCCTATTTTGGGTTTCCACAACCAGCCGGCGCCTTCATTATGGACACTGATGCCAGCGACCATTGCATTGGTGTTCTATCCCAGGTCCAGGACGGCTACGTGCGGGTGATAGCCTACTACAGCAAGATGCTGTCCAAGGCGGAGAAGAACTACTTGGTCACCCGGCGAGAGCTCCTGGCGGTAGTAAAGATCTTGGAAGAAGTACATGTGTTGTCAGTCATACCACCTGAGGACTGACCATTCCGCCCTAACTAGCTACTAAGTTTTAGGAACCTGGAAAGCCAGACAGCCCATTGGGTCTAGAGGCTGCAGCAGTTCGACTTCACCTTGGAACATCGCAGAGGAAAGAGCCACGCCAAAGGAGACGCCATGTTCTGAAGACCCTGCCCGGACGAGTGTGGCCAATGCACAAGAGTGGAAGAGAAGGAGCATGCCGCAGCTGTCAGCGTGGTCACAGCAGTGCCTGCGGATGGCTGGGATAGCGCAGGCATGGAGAGAGAGCAGCTGGCAGACGCCGACTTAGGGCCATTCTTTAGCGAAGTGGAGGCAGGGACGAGATGAGCCTGGGAGAGCATTGCACCCAGAAGTGCTTCATAGAAGTCGTACTGGGCCCAATGGGAGTCATTGAAGACCAAAGAGGGCGTGCTGCACTGGGTATGGGAATCACCCGATGGGAAGACGCATAGGGAGCAGTTGGTGCATCCGCGAAGTAAGGTCCCCGAAGTCTTGGAGAAAGTGCATGCTGGTACTTAAGAAAGGACACCTGGGAGAAAACCGAATGATCGACAAACTCTGGCAGCGCTACTACTAGTTCAGGCTCCGAGCAGATGCTGAGAGATGGTGCCGTCAATGTCAGGTGTGCGCTGCTAGTTGCGGCCCCCAGACTAGGAACCAGGGTCCCATGCAGCGGTACGTCGGAGCGCCTTTCAAATGCATTCTATCGCCACAGCTGGACGATTCCCAGTGTCCGACCAAGGCAACTTGTACCTGATGGTGGCCGTGGACTATTTGACCAAGTGGCTGGAGGTGTATTACAATCCGAACCAGGAGGCAAAGACCATCACAGACTCCTTCGTGGAGCAACTGTTCTGCCGTTTCGGGGTGCCATTGGATCTCTACAGTTACCAAGGTGCCGGTTTTGAGCCTAACCTAATGAAGGAGGCACTGGAAAGACTTGGGGTGAATAAGACCTGCACAACACCCCTACAGTCGCAGTCGAACGGCATCGTCGAGAGGTACATCAAGACCCTAGAAGAACATCTGAGGAAGGTCGTGGTCAGCCTTTAGCGAGACTGGGACATCAAGGTACCACTGTTCCTGTTGGCCTACTGCTCGTTCACACGACATGACTGGGATGACACCAGCCAGCTTAATTTTCAACCGAGAGTTACACCTCCCTTGTGACCTGGCATTTGGGAGCCCCCTGGAGGCGAAACAGCCAGCAACTTGTGTATGTTGAGAACCTGGTGGACCTTTTCCACGACATGCACGAGATGGCTCATCAGAACATCTAGATGGCAAGTGAGCGCATGAAGACCCGATACGACAGGCAAGCCAGCAGCCAAGTATTCCAGCAATTTGACTTAGACTGGTTGTACCGCCCTACCCGGACTGAGGGATGCTGCCGGAAATTTCAACATCCATGGCAAGGATCGTACCGGGTGGTAAAGTGGATTAACGACATGGTCTACCGCATCCATAAGGTGCCCCGAGGAAAGATGGTCGTACACCTGGATCGTCTGGCATGCTATGATGGTGCTGTTCGGGATGACCAGCCTTGAGGAGGGAGTAGTGCCCACAAGAGGATAAAACAGTAACATACAAGGACAGACACTAGCTGTTACAAAACCGGAGGTGTGGGCAATATTGTACTGTGCTGGTGTGTTCCGTACCTTTCAGTTGTAACAAATATAGAAGATTGTACTTCAGCAATGTTCCATACCTCCAATTCAGATATCTCGGTTGTCGGACACTTTCTTCCGTGACCGGCAGCATATAAAAGTGGGTATAAATGCCAGCCTAGAACATATGTTAGTTGTAAGTTGACCAGTGAAGATCGGGGTAGTTGTGAATCACTTCCCTTTGTCCAGTTAGAATGAATCAGTGAACCTGAACTGCATTAAAGTGAATGGTTAGTTTCACAATTGAAGGGTAGTGTCAGTCTGCAAACACTTGTGTTTAGTTAGTGTGGAGGAGCGACAAGTTTGTATGGCAACAGACATAAAAAGACAGTGCTACAGAAAGAAACGTGTTAGCTCCATGTATTAGTAAGAACATGAATGTTTCGGTTAATAAAATCCTGCATAGAGAGGATGGAGAAGATGAAGACAAAAGTAAAATGCAGCACACACACACACATATATATATATAAGATTTTAATACGACAAGGTTCTATTTCTATCGCAGAATATTTTTGCATCACCAGCAGGGTATAACAGGGTTAGCAAAAGCCATCCTTAAAAAGAAATGAAATGTGCAGTGTTTAATGCCAACTTTTACTACATGCGACACTGCAGGTGGAGCCATCATGAAGTGGTTGGTAGTAGTCATTTGACCTTTGAGATTTGCAGTTGTAAACAATTCGGCCAGTCAGAGCAGTATAAAAATGAGAATTAGAGAAGCATTTTCTGTGAGCTGAACAGCTACGTGCAGCCCAAAATTGGTCTTCCAATGAGGACATTGATTAAACAATGCAATGGAAAGATACATTTAGTTTTGTGTATTTCTAAAAGTAATAAAAGTGATTGAAATTTATTGTATGAGAAAGTTAAACTCATTTTAGTATACTTTAAAGTTCCGTGATATATAATGTCTACTGGCATTATTTTAATACATTTTCATCACATGATGTAATATTTATTTTTATTTAATGTAGGAGCTTCTAAGATCTTCATTCACAATGAGCAAAATTTTTCATTATTAATCTTATATTGAAGCCCAACAGGCAGGAAATATTACATTTAAATCTTAATCAAACTCACAATTAGTAAAATACATTTTGATGTCAATTACATCTGATAACATTTTTATTCATTAACACCTTCATGTCCTGTTAGTCATATTGGACTGCTGTTCGGTTTTATCTTGTGCTGTGCATGAAAACTATAGAATTTTATTCATGTGAAATGATCCGTCCAATTTATGTTTTTCCACTTGTTAATGGTGTTTTACGAATATTTCTTTTTACCAAAGGTAGACACAGGAACTGCATAAAAAATATATTGAATAGTTGCCTTTATAGTAGACAGCGATGTTGATGTTATTGTCATGTAACAAGCATTGTTTATATTGCCCGCCTCAGTAGCGTGGTGGTAGAGTGTCTGCCTCACGTTCAAGATGTCCCAAGTTTGAATCTCGGTCAGGGTGAGTTACCTGGATAAGGTTTTTCCCAGGGGTTTTCCCTTATTCAGAAAGACGAATGTCGGGTAACTCTAGGTTCTATGGTTCCTGGGCTTATTTGAGCATCATTTCACCCATTCCATACATCGTCTGATATGACTTAACGTTGGAGGTCGTAAAATTACAAAAAAACATGTTTTGTATTGCCAGCAACATAAGGCTGTTATTCCTATTTTTTTTTAAGATTGTAATATTGAAATATATTGTGGATTAAGATTACCAGTAGGTTATAATAAACAGCATAGTTACTTTGCAGGAATTGAGTTAACTAAGGTAGCTACAAAAAAGGAATAAACATAAGGGGGGCTAGGCATGGCTGTTGTATCGCTACTAGCCATTGCGGTACATCCAACGTTGTACAGTTAAGCGCACATACTAGCTTGCTTTGCTGAAACATATGGCTAATTTCTTTGCGCGCACTAAAGATACCTATTACAGAATGATTGTGCCTTTCCCATGTTACAGAGCTATTTTTCTGAGAATTGCTGTCCAAACCCCATGTTTTTAGCACATCTGGATTCGGAGATACGGAAAGATAAGCCGCCTGACTAGAAAGAAAAGAATACTTAACAATCAGTGAAGAAAACCACACGTGTGCTCTGCTGCAGTTGCATATTGCACCTTGCATTCAGTAAAGTGGTGGTGTTCTAAGAGCACACACATGCTTTTCAAAATTAGTAAATATGCTGCTTAGCAAGCCTAGTTCTGGTGCGCCAAGAACTAACTGTGAAACAACTTATGTGATTTTATATAAATGGGTGAAAAATCTTTTTAGTGCATATTCCTTTTTCAAACAGATGTCAAAGACACTTTGGAAAGTATAAATTTTGCTCAGTCAAAAATTAATGTTACAAGTTTGTCACATAAGTGCTCATTCTGTGACGAACATTGTAAAATAAGGCAAACAGTCCACTAAATTAGGAGAGTTTCCATATATAGATCTCCAGGGATACATCAAGCAACTAAAAAACGTGCTACTAACTTAGATGATTTTCAAAAGTGTTTTATGCAGCACAATTGATTTATATGACAAGGGTGCATATCCAAGTGCAAAACGTCTGACCAATTTAATGAGGGGGGAAAATAGAATATAAAGATTCTGTATCTTCTATGCATAATATTCTGAAATCTCTTAGGTTCAAATATAGGAGAGCCAGTGATGGTCCCAAATTTCTTCTTGAAAGAAGCGATACTGTTGCTGCTAGACTAAAATTTGTGCACACATGCACAACAATACAGGAGATTCATGGAGTAAAAATGGACATTCATATCTTCCATATTTATGAACTATTTTAATAAAACAAAAATTGGCTTAAAGTCCATTACAGACAGTATACAAATATGACATCATTAAAATAGAAACTATATTAACAAATCATTGAAATGTAACAATTTTATTTCGCTCTAGGAAATGGCTTCTTCCATGTAACACATCTACTTGAAATCATTTTGTTTTGTGTGCATATGAACAATAGCTGCTTAAGCAAACTCTTCTCCAGTTCAAAGTTTTAAGGTTAAGATAATGCCATAATCAATGTATAAGTTCTCACACACATGCTGAAATAAAGCATCTGTATGATACTTGCTTGGTGGATTCGGTGAGACAAAGAGAGATATATCTTCTATCTCTGTCGCCTGCTAGCCGTGGCACTAGCACCGCAACAACAGTATGATAACCGTATTTGCTCAACCCATGTTCATTTTTATTTTGTAGCTACTCTAGAGGTGTCACCCTTATCTGTGTGTGTACTGACAGATTCTTTTTTCTGATTTTATAATCTCGTTCTACTAACTGCTCCAACATTTCAGATTAAACGAAGAAACATTTGCTGGTGCTACTAATGCCAAATCACCATCGCTCCAGGCTGAAGTCCAAATGAGAGACGCAAACTTCCGTAATGGAAACTACTGTCTTGAATATGAATGTCAACAATGTGATGGTCTAACTGCAAAGGAATATGTTCACTCTGATCAATATGGTAAATGTGATTTACACTCTAAACACAGGAGTTCGAGTCGTCAGATTCGTGAGGAACGCTTTAGATCTATGTCAGATTTGACAGCTCATAATTTAGTTCATGAGGGTTGGGAAACATACCAGTGTAAAAGCTGTAACAAGACTTTTACTGGTTCGGATCATTTGAAATCACATAATTTTGTTCATGAGCACAAGAAGCCTTGTCAAAGTAACGTTAGTGATAACTTTACTCAATTGTCTAATTTGAAAACACCTAGTGTAGTTCATAAGGCTAAGAAGTCACACCAATGTAAAGTTTGTGATAGAAGCCTTACTCGCTTGTCAAGTTTGAAAAGGCATAGTCTAATTCATGAAGGTAAGAAGCCACACCATTGTAAGGTTTGTGATAGGTGCTTTACTCAATTGTCAAATTTGAAAGCGCATAGTCTAATTCATGAAGGTAAGAAGGAACACCAATGTAAAGTTTGTGATAGGAGCTTTGCACACTTGTCAAATTTGAAAACACATAGTTTACTTCATGAGGGTAAGAAGCCCCACCAATGTAAAGTTTGTGATAAGAGCTTTACTCAGTTGTCACATTTGAAACTGCATAGTGTAATTCATGAAGGTAGGAAGCCGCACCAATGTAAAGTTTGTGATAGGGGCTTTACTCAAATGTCAAGTTTGAAACTGCATTGTTTAATTCATGAAGGTAAGAAACCACACCAATGTAAAGTCTGTGGTAGGAGCTTTACACAATTGTCAAGTTTGAAAAGGCATAGTTTAGTTCATGAAGGTAGGAAGTCACACCTATGTAAAGTTTGTGATAAGAGCTTTACCCTGTTAACGCATTTGAAACGGCATAGTCTAATTCATGAAGGTAAGAAACCACACCAATGTAAAGTTTGTGGTAAGAGCTTTACTCAGTTGTCACATTTGAAACGGCATAGTGTAATTCATGAAGGTAGGAAGCCGCACCAATGTAAAGTTTGTGATAGGGGTTTTACTCAAATGTCTAGTTTGAAACTGCATTGTTTAATTCATGAAGGTAAGAAACCGCACCAATGTAAAGTTTGTGATAGGGGTTTTACCCAAATGTCAAGTTTGAAAATGCATTGTTTAATTCATGAAGGTAAGAAGTCACACCAATGTAAAGTTTGTGGTAAGCGCTTTACACAATTGTCAAATTTGAAAAGGCATAGTTTAGTTCATGAAGGTAAGAATCACACCAATGTAAAGTGTATGGAAGAAGCTTTACTGAGTTGTCAACTTTGAAAAGACATAGTTTAGTTCAAGAGGGTAGGAAGCAAAACCAGCGTAAAGTTTGTGTTAGGAGCTTCAAAAGCTCATCAAGTTTGAAGAGACAGTTTACTTAATGAGAGTAAGAAGCAATTCTAATGTAAAGTTTGTAATAGAAGTTTTACATATTTGTCGGTTTGAAAAGATGTAACATAGTGAGTTTTACTTAGTGGTTCAACTGAGTTTGATATAATTTAACTGCCTTTTTTGTATAGAACATAAGCTGTTTCAGTACCATTGCCTCCTTGATGTGCTGATATCCACTGAATTAATACTCTGTTATTTAAATTAACTGTTTTATATTTTTGCGGCATTGTAAGATTTAAGTTTTTAGTTATTTAAGATGTTATGGACTTTATGGCTGATTATAGACAGATAATAATAGGAACGTTTTGAATTTGTATGATATAAAACATCTTGTGAGCTCTTAAGCTCCAACATTCTGAATCAAAGTTGACAGAATTCAAACTTAATGTTTTGTAGTAAAAAATAAATGACAAATGGGGCGAATTCTGCAGGATTTTTAATGCATACTTTGACCATTGCTGCCCAATAACAGTAATAAAACTACAAATTATGTTTAAAAAACCATTCAAATTTTCTTCTCAGTTAATTAAACTAAAGCAAGAAATGAAAAAAAATTGTATAACATACAGAAATACAAAGGTTTGGCATTTGATGTCTTAAGAGAAGACTCATATAAATATGGACTAAATAAATGTAGTAATATTTAAAAAACAGCATGTGGTTTCGTAAATGAAAGCAGACGGAATAAGATTACTCCAAAAAATATTAACCTTAAATTAGATGGGGAAACAACGATCCTGTATTAGTGAACTTTTTAATGAATTCTTCTAAATGTAGGTAGAAAATCTTTAACATGCAGGGATAGCATAAATCATGATATTAGCTCTAAAACAAGGTCATCCTTATTCTTAAGTCCGACATCAGAAAGGAGATAATAGATATAATATCAGACTTAAAAAATAAATCATCACATCGGTGGGATGAAATAAGCCCCATAAAGCATTGTAAATATGTAATAGCAAAGACCATTTCGTATCTTATTAACAATTCAATAGAGAAAGGTGAATTTCCTCACTGTCTCAAAACAACCATAGTGTGGCCCATATATAAAAAAGGAGATGAACATGATACAAACAACTATAGGCCCATTACATTAACCTCTGAAGAAACAAAAATATTTGAAAAGGTAATATTAAACAGACGTATCATTTCTGAAGAAAGACATCATTCATGGTTTCCAGCATGGTTTCAGAAAAGGTCTGTCAACAGTTACACCAGGCTTCCATGAGGTTAGAGAATAATGAAAAGGTCGGAGCCTTATTTCTTGACTTATCAAAAGCATTTGATTGTGTCGATCATGATATTCTTATTAAAAATTGGACAATTATGGTATGAGAGGAATACCCAAGAGCTTAATTACTTCTTACATGAAAGGTAGAACGGTGTTCCTCGGTGGTGTTTGAGGACCAATTCTGTTATTATGTATATAAATGATTTACCTACTACTCACAATGCGAGTATAATATCTTATGCAGGTGATACAACTGTCTGCTCTGCTGTAAATAACAAGAATTTAATTCAGGATATGAGCTCTGTGGGAGAACATTTGTTAAATTATTTTGACAAAAATAACCTCAAATGCAACATGGAAAAAACCACATCAATGCAAATTAGCCTTACAAATAAGACTCACTTTAACATCAATCTACAGATAGATGTTTCCTAATTCACAAAGCCTATTATAGTGTGGATGAGTTTATTAATACTAGTTAGAACTTTATTTTATAAAGATTATTATTATTATGATTATTATTATCATTATTATAATTATTATTATTGTTGTTAGTGTGTATGGATTTATGAAAGCAAGTTAGTATTCTATTTATATCACACAACCTGTATAGCTGTGTTCTTAAACTCTATAAATTCATATGACGTGGTTCTTTTGTGTATTTAACACTATACTGAACTGAAAATAAATAAATAAACTCTAGCGTAAAGGATGTAAGTGGCCATAAATTCCTAGGGCTTTATATGAACAGTAATTTGCCATGGTGTAGTCACATTGATCATTTGTGTAAAACAAATTAGTAAATCAATATCTCTAATTAGGCATTTTAAGCCAATCGGTGATACCAAACTACTAAAAAATATTTATTATGGAGTTATCTTCCCATTCCTATCATATGGAATTGAAATATGTGGAAGTTGTCCAAGGGTACATCTGGACAGAGTATTCATTCTACAGTAAAGGTGTATTAGGATAATTTTTAACTTAAAAAATACTGATTCTTTTGTAGATATTTTCAAACAAAACAAAAAATTGTTCTCACTATACTCACTATATGTATATAAAGCAATTCTTTTTGTTGTTAGGTTCTCTTTTAAATCAGGAAGTTTTAATTTTTGTTTGATTTTGATACTTTCATACGGATATTCTGTTGAATTTTTAAGCTCACTTATAGATTTCTTTTTTATTTATATTGGTGTAGTCTCACTACGCTTTTATATTGTATAACATAGAAAGTGTATATATATATGTATAAGTGTATATGAGAAAGTAATGACACAAGAACAACAAATATATATATATATAAGTAATTGTACAACATTCTCCAGCTATCCTGACAGCTCACACCCCCAACACTTTGCCTACGACCTTCGACTGGCCTTCGCTGTCGAGTGTAGCGGATACTCCAGGTTCTCGACCTTGCGGTAGCCGTCACCTTGACCCTCTCCATCCTTAGTGTTGCCATTAGGCGTTGGTGTATCTCGGTTTGTTGTACCCCGTCAACGAATGTGTAGGCAGCCTCTCGAGATACGAGCACAGATGGGAAGTACACTAAAGCTTTGCTCGCCAACTCCTCAATTGCCAGGACAAACTACGACGTCTCCCCTGACTGCTGCGACTTTTTTTTCGGTTGGCTAGGGTACGCTGCGGCTAAACAGTAGTTTCCGAAGCGGTTCTCCAGGACCACCCACATATGTTTGGGCACCGCCGCTGTCTGGACCGCGTTCAGGAATTCTACGGTCCTTACCTGGAGACTGGTGGCCTCTTCCTCCGGTAACCACTTGTGCTTGGCCACCGTGTCGAACTGGCGAAGGAAGACTTGGACAGTTGTCGCGCCGTCGTATTAAGGAGGTTTGACGCGCGCAGATTTGTCGCGTCCCGGCACGTCCGCCTTCCAGTTCTTCAACCTCGTGCCGACTACGTCCTCCACCATGGCGTTTAGGGAATTAGTGTTGCTGTCGGCCTTTCCCTCCAGATACTTGACGCGGTTTGCCAGGTCTTCGACCGGACTCTCACTGATTACTCCACGTGGAGTAAACATATATCTGTCATATGTGATTTCTGCGAATTCCATTGGTTGAAGTGATGCCTTCATTGGTGCTTAGCACACGGCCGGGAGGCCCGTCAGTACCCCTCTCACTCTTACAAGAATAATCAGTGCGTTATCTGAGAGGTTTCTATCAACAAAGATAAATCCATGGAAAGCGTTCCTGTAGCGCTATAATACTATAGTGCTAGGGGTCCGCAGCGCTCGCACCAGAAGTGTACGTGTACAAGCTTGCTACTGCTTACTGGAAACTTCTTCCACATGGAGACAAAAAGGGGAAAATCACAGTAGTGGCCGGCACTGCATGCACGACTCTCCCCTAAACAAAACCACGTGCTTTTTGACCGCAACGCTCCTTCTTTGCATTAAGCTTTCATCCTCTAAATAGTTCTTTGAGAATGTACTATATATTATATAACTGTAGATATATTATAAAACAATAGATATATTATATAACAATAGATATATTATATAACAATAGATATATTATATAACTGTCAGATGACGCAGTAGTTTTTTTCTGCCTTGGGTAGTGTCTTGCTGTAGTAGGCGATCACCCGCTCATGGCCGTCCTGGATCTGCGATTGGACACCTCCAATGCAATGGTCGCTGGCGTCGGTGTCCACAATGAAGGCGACATCCGTTTGTGGTAAACCCAAAATTGGAGCACTGCACAGGGTCGTCTTCAGGTGCTGGAAAGCGTCTTCGGCGTCCTCCGTCCAAACATAAGGCCGGTGTTCCTCTGTCAGGTGGGTGAGGTGTTTGGCGATTTTAAAGAACCCCTTAATGAAGCGTCGATAATAACTGTACAGCCCCAGGAAACTGAGCAACACTTTCTTATTCTTTGGGCGAGGCCAATCTTTCACAGCCTGTGTCTTCTCCGGGTCTGTGGCCACTCCGGTTGCTGAGACTATGTGGCCCAAGTAGTTCACTTCCTTGCGGAAGAGCTACCACTTCTTCGCGTTCAGCTTCCAGTTGGTCGCCTGCAATCTCTGTAGCACCTTACTCAGATCCTCGAAATCGTCTTCAAACTCTTACCGACGATGATGATGTTCAGGTATAGCAGGCAGGCGTCTTAAGTCAGTCCTCTTATCAGTGACTCCATGAGCTGCTGGAAGGTAGCTGGCGCGTTGCAGAGGCCAACGGGCATAACAACTGCCAGAGCCCTTGGTCTGCCGAGAATGCGGTCTTCACCTTGTCTCTCGGATCTAGAGCTACCTGCCAGTAGCCCGACTTCAGATCCAGGGTCGAGAACCACTGCGCAATAGCTAGCGTGTCCAGGGTGTCGTCAATCCGGGGTAAGTGGAAGCAGTCCTTCCGGGTGACAGCGTTCAGCTTCCTGTAGTCCACGCAGAAGCGTAGCTCGCTGTTCTCCGTCACCAAGACTACAGGGGTTCACCAAGGGCTGTCAAAATTTTCAATCACCCCCCTGGATCTCATGTCCTCCAGCATGTCTCCTACCACCCCTTGCTTAGCCAGCGGAACGCGTCTATATGGTTGCCGAATAGGCCGGGCGTTCCCGGTGTCGATGCGGTGAAGCACTTTGTCCGTGCGGCCGTAGTCGCTATCACCTTGGCTGAAGACCCGCTGATACCGTCTCAGCAGTTGTCGAACTTTCTCCAGCTGTTCTGCGGTCAGGTGGTCGGCCGCCCTCTCCAGTACGCCTTCTAGCCGAGGCCCCAGGTGTTGCGTCGGCACCGGCTCCTGTGTCTTGTCGATTGCTGTTACGCTCACCACGGGCTCGCACGTTCCCTACTCCGTCCCGCCTGGACGTCGTGATTGGTGTCCGTTGGATTTAGCAGTCACACTGGCACCTCCTCTCGGCACGGCAGCAATGCCCTGGCTACACACAGTCCGTGTACAGGCGTCTTCTGGTACAGCATCATGTTCCTGGTTCTCCGACCTTCCAGTCGCGCCGTCACTATCACCTCGCTCCTCGCGGGGACAAGCACGTCTTCGTTCAAGACCACCTTGCAGATTCCAAGGCGCTCTTCGGGTTGACGGAGTATAAGCTCTTCTCTGTCGAGACGCAGCACCTTCCTGCTGATGTCGGCCGTCACCTCGTGACTCCTGAGGGCATCCAGTCCCAGAATAACCTCAGCCACCTTCGCGACGAACCCCCACAGACGCACGGCACTCCGTCCCAAGGTCAGCTCCAGCAGGGCCTGCTTCTCCACTGGCATGGTGTCACCCGATGCCGTGACAAGCTGGTATGGTCGGCTTGGCTTCCTTGTCGGCAAACCCTTCGCCACGTCAGGTCTGATGATGGTCACGGCAGCCCCGGTGTCCACCAGCACGCGGAACGGCTTCCCTCTCACCCAACCGTCCGCGATGAGGCTATTATCCATACGCCGGCTGACAGGACGAAGTGTTACTCGAGGGGGTGGTGGTGATGGCGCCGACGTGCCCCTCTCCACGACGGCCCTTACTCGTGTTCCTTCTGCTTATTCCTGGTGTGGGCAGTCTCTCCAGATGTCCGGGCTGTCCATACCCCCAACACAGGCCACTGGGCCTTCGCCGTCGTCCCCCGGCTGGTCTCCAGTCTCCGGTGTAGCGGACACTCCTCGTTCTCGTCGTCGGGATAGCTGTTACCTTGGTCGCCTCCATCCTTAATGCTGCCGTTAGCGCCCCGTAGATGGTTTTATACTCGCCGAGCATTAGGCGCTGACGAATCTCCGTTTCCCGTACACCGCCAACTAATGTTTAGGCAGCTTCCCGGGATACGAACTCTGGTTGGAGGTCGACTAGGGCCTTGCTAGCCAGTTTTTCGACTGCCAGGGCGAACTCCTGCAGCGTCTCTCCTGGCTGCTCTGTCCTTGCCTTTAGCTGGCTGCGGTACGCTGCGGCTAAGCGGTGGTTTCCAAAACGATTCTCCAGGGCCTCCAAGATGTCTTCGGGCGCCGCCGTTGTCTGCACCGCGTTCAGGTCTTCCGTGGCGCGTCTCTGGAGGCTGGCTATTAACTGCGTGGCCGCCTTCTCTATTGACCATATGTTGTGCTTGGCCTCTTCGTCGTATTGCGGCGGAAGGCCACAAACGTTGACGCGCCGTCATATTTCGGAGCTTTGACGCGGGCCGATGTTGTGATGCGTCCCGGCGCGTCGGCCTTCAAATGCTTCAACCTCCTGCCGACGATGTCCTCCAACATGGCGTTCAGGGACATGCTGCTGTCGACCTTTCCTTCCAGGTTGTTAACGCGGTTAGCCAGGTCTTCTACGCCTTCCGCCATGGCGTTCAGGGACTTGGCGTTACTGTCGGCCTTTTCCTCTAGGTCATTGAAGCGGTTCGCCAGGTCCTCGACGCGCTCGTCCACTTGGCCCATCTGCTTGCCCAGCTCCGTCACGTCATTCCTCACGCCGGCCAACTGTTCTTCAAATTTGGCGGCGAGAGCGTCGTTCGCCACCTTCATTTCCGTGGTCAGTTCGACCATCTTTGCGGTCATTGTAGTGACCAAGTTGTTTGCCGTTTCCGTCTTCGCTGTTAATTCGGTGTTCACTGTTATTTCGGCCTTCATTTCTTCCATCTTCTCGGCGATGTCGTTGGCCGTCTTCATTTCTTCCATTTTCTGTAAAATCTTTTCCATTGCCGATTCCATGACCGGAATCCCACTTCTGACGCCAGTTGTGACTTTGTGGGTTCGTGAAATGAAAAGTCCAATCGCACCACTCAAAAAGTGTTCTTTATTTCCACCGGATTACAACCGGAATACTTGCCGATTAAACAGAATTACGCAATGCACACAAATACAATTTCAACAGTTCGTCTGACACAGGTTCACTGCACGCAGTTACGTTCCCTCACTGGGCGCTCCTCACGCAGCTCGCCAAGAACTGAACTCTCGGTCGCATCGTCCCTCTATTGATCGGTGGCTAAATGTTTCTAGAGAATTCATTACCATGGAGGGGTAAAACATTCTCGAGGTTTCGCGCCCTTTCAGGCGGTTGGAGGAGGGGGAAACGAAGATTAAGCCACCCCTGTGGTTTCCCCTCCCTCCACTCTGTCACGTCTCCGCGGGCGGTACCGATGCCACACGCCCCCCTCCACCGGCATTCCCCTGCATTTCTTGATCGATACACACCATAGAGTTTGTCGATTGCATAACAGTATAAACTGATACGACAACACGATACGAGGTGTAGTAGATATCACATCATAACATGCACAAAAAGAACCAGATAATTACAAACTAAAGCAAAGATTGAAATATGAAATTAACCTAATGTTCAAACTTGAGTGCACGTTCCTCTTTAAAACGAACAGAGGTGAAACCGAGACAGGAGAAATGGCAACAAGGTATTGTGGTTTGCCACCGGAAAATAGAGACGCTGGCTTACTGGATCACGAAGGCGATTGTCTGATTCAAGTTATGCTACAACTTTTTAATTTTTAGTGGTTTGATATTCCATGGCTTGGCCATCTTGAATATTTCAGTGTAGAAGGATTGGTATATGTTCCTATGGAAGAAAGAGTGATAAATCATTGCCTGATCTTGGATACTTACTCCTGGTACAGAGAATTGAGAATAATCAGATGTTTTTGTGTGTACAATTGTCATTATTGGAGGTCTACTGTAAATAGCTGTTGTTCTTTAAGATGCTATAACAATCCCAATTAACTTAATTAATGCTATAACACGTTATTCATGGATTGCTGTGAAAACCATTCATGGAAAAAATAAAAGCGTATTGGCATTATATTATTTTGATTTTATTTTTAGATAGAGACATCAAGAAGTAAATGTTCCAATATTGAAGCTGAACTTCATTGAACCTCTTTGGAGATTTCAATCATGTTCCGCCACTTGCTAACCTCCAAGTTAACATATACAGGGATAATTTTGGCCATACTAGTTCTGCGGAGGAATGTTTATCCCAAATTTCAAAGTGCCAGATAGATTAAGACTATGTGCAAAACATAGAATGCACATACACATTAAGACATGTGTCCCACTTCTAATTTATAAATACATTAAAGATAAGAGAAATAGCATTTGTGTAAGACGTCCGGCTACCATAGGCCATGAAAAAATTCTGATCTGTATAATTTCAGTCCCTTTTTGTATTTGTTTTTGTTGACAATTAAGTGGTTGTTGTTTTGATATTATGTTGCAGATTTTTTAATACGTAATAATATCAGATTTATTTAGGCAGTTATCGAAGCAGTAATTTGCCTAATTACAGATATTTGTTCAAATGTTGCAATTAACACTCTTATTTTTAATGCACCTATATAAAGTTTACACTTTCTGGATGACCAGGAGATAATATTAAAATAATATTTTGCCTAATAGCAGTCATTCCTCTCAAACTACTTAAAGATGTGGTTTAGTGCAATACTGTGATTACATTGAGTGAATTACTTTTTGTACTTTTATAGCTGTATTTAATTAAGTGTTTGAGGTTCTTTCTCAAAGGATTTTCCTTTACCTCAGGTAAACGCCAGGTTTTATGCTTAATACATAGCTAAAGTGTTATAATGTAATGCTAAACTTTCTTTGTAATACAATAAATTATGTTACTCATGTTATTCATCACTTTAAACTTTTCGGCAATCCTTACAGTATTATTACAGAATGTTAGGTTAAAGCTTATTTCTAAAATATTCAAGTTTATCATTTCTGTTATTTATATCACTTTGTGAAACAGCTGCACTGTTAGGTATCCTGTCATTGTTCTAAGTTGGGATGAAATCCTTAGTCTTGAGCATGGATAAACCAAGTTATAGTAAGCTATTTACCCAAACAGTTGCTGTGCACATTCAGCAAATTATACTTCACAGTCAGATAAATACATGAATTGTCATATTGAAAGAAACACTGTGCATTAATTTTTTTTAAGATCTGCATATTATCTTTCCTTCAGCATTCATTACTGTGCTTAAAAATTTCATTATAGCATTTACAAATTCAATGCTGTAATATTCTTGTGTTGCAAAGACAAAGTTATGCTAGGACAATTTTAAATGAATGATACATCCTTAATGCGTTTCTTATTTTCCATAAGAATCTATTCTGCACTTGTTAATGATAATTCAACCAAACTGATCAGAATTTTATAAAAATAGTGCCATTTATGAAATTTTTCACCATTATTGACACTGAATCATGTATTAATTTATAAGGTTTTACTACATTATTAATGTCATATGAATCAATCACAAATTTCAGGTTTTTCTCTGAATATCCTTTTGTATACTTGTGCGGAAAATAATGTGACGTGACTTTGGGGTTCTGAGAATTAAAAGTCCAATTTGCCGAAATTCTAAATGTTTTTTATTTCCGTAGAAATACACTGTTCAAATCTCACGTAACAAAATTACTTCACATATACAACTCAATCTTCCAAGGATAACAAACATCGTTCTGATAACAGCTGTTTACATCAGCTCTCTTTACAACACTCTACAGCTGTTTTCTGCTTAGGACTGACTCTCGGCGAGTCGTCGCCTTCTTAAATACCTCATTGATAAATTTAAGACTGTTCTACAACACTAAAGAAGCCGGATAATCTATCACCTTCAAGAAGCGTAACTTAATCTATGCCGGCAAGTCCATTATCTCAGTTATCTTTATTTGCTGGCGTTTTGTGTACACAAGCCGCGCTATCGTAGATAACGGCTTCGCGACAGTAATGTATGTACAATTGAGCTTTCGAAATTCTTATTAAATATAAGCATTAAAAGAGCTACTTTGTTCTCTTTTTAAAGAGCTACGCTACTTTTTGTACATAGTTGGTGTCCTCATTTAAAATTGATAGATACATTTCTTTAGTGTTTTTAACACTTTTATTCCAGGGAATTTTCAACATTCTGCGTACAAAGAAATTGCATTAGATATAACCTTATAGTTTCCTTTCCTGTTTTCCTGTACCTACAAAATCATTATTTTGCTGTTAAGTCACCTTTATTGTAATTATTACAGTAAGAAGGTTTGGAATTCGAGCTTGAGGTAAAGGGAATACAGATGTGATATATAACCTCAAGATCATCTTGAGTGATTTCACTCTCTTGGTTATTAAAGTTGTAATTGTTTCATAAAGAAAAAAATTATTAATTTGCAACAGGAATATTAAAGCAATAATGCTTTGTGGAAGTCAATAATTATTCATATTTAACAGGAAATGTTCTAGTTGACAGGTGGATTCTTGAAATATGCTTTCAATAATTCATTGGACAACTTTCGAAGTCACATCTCGCACACTGATGAACAGTTTAGCGCACATTTCCTCAGTGGATTTGATGCGTATTATGCTAATATGTGACAGTTGAAATGTGCCGTAAACTACTCATCTTTGGCGAGATGTGACTTCGAAAGAAGTTGGTTCTGTCAGTCGCTGAACACGAGCGGGGAAGGGTGGGGGGAAGCGAAAGCTCGGTCCCTATACAAGCTCACTACATTACCGACCTTAGTTCCAAGTGCTGAGGGAAAGGTTTTGGAGGAGCGTCTTATGCGGCTTAAATCTCTACCACAGAGTCAATAATCTGGTATAAATCTGTGGGAGCGCGATTTTTCATAATTTAGTTTGCCACCCGTTACACCATATATGGAATATACAATCCACCAAATAACAATCCTTGTCTGAATATAATAAATATACACCGTAAAACAATTTTGATTGTTGATTTCAGTGGTCATTCACCAAAATGGGGATACAAAGACTACAATACCTGCTGCAAAACTCTTGAAGATTTATTCAATTTGTTACATTAAACACTTTAGATCTTATGTATAAGAATGGGGATGGCTCCACATACCTACACTATAATGGCCAGTGCACTTACCAACACCTGATATTAGTATCTTCAGATTTAAAAGACCAGACCAAACGTGAAATCATTGAAAACATAGGATCCTATCATAGAACAATTATTGCATCCATAATACTTCATGACAAACAAAATGTTAGCAGGCCAAAGTTGAAATACTCTTGGAATATTAGAAAAGCAAATTGGACAAAATTTACTGAAGACACTGAACAAAATCTTTACTTCGCTCAACTTGAAGCATCTGTAATTAAACTCAATAAAACAATAACAAATATAGTTCTTGAAGCAGCAAAAAAAAACAAAAAAAGGATCCCAAGAGGAAAAACTAAAAATTACAAAACCTTTTGGAATACAGAACTATCAAAGTTAAAAGAAGAAAGGGATATAGCAAGGAAAAAAGCAGAATTGTCCAATAACCAAACAGATACACAGAATGGCGAAGAAAGGCAGCAAAATGTAAAAAGGAAATTCATATTGCCAAACAAAAAGCTTTCAGTGAATTTATTGAAAAAGCTGATTATAGAAAAGATGCAAAAAAGTATACAGATATATATGTAAAATTAACTGTCAGAAAGAAGCAAGGAAAGAACCACTCACACAAAATGGAAAAAAAACTTATTTCAAATTACTATATTTCTGAAGCCTTTAGTAAGTATTACAGCTCTGAGCATAAGCTTTCTTCGGTCGCAAAAAGAAAACAAAGGTAGATTAAAAAAGATATAAACAAATTTAAAAAGTACACAGAACAAACAAATGATATATTCCGCAAAGAATTCACCATAAGGGAACTAAATTATGCCATCCATGAGTTGAAAGATAAAAATTCTCATGGACGAGATAAAATACATGCTGAATTTCTGAAACACCTAGGACCAAAGGGATGAAAGGTACTACTGAAATTATTTAATATATCATGGACCTCTACTGTACCTACAGAGTGGAGAAAAGCAATAATTATTTTTATTCTAAAAAAGACAAAGCACCAGACAAAATAATTACAGACAAATTTTCTTAACAATTGTCATTGCAAAAACAGCAGAACATAATGTCGCGAAGCCGTTAGCTACGATAACGTGGTTTGTGTGCCCAAAGAGCCGGAAAATAAAGATAGCTGAGATAAAGTACCTGCCGCTTCTGGAAGGTTCCAGTGATAGAACATTCGACTTCTTATTTGTTCCAGAAATCTCTCGAATTTATCAATGAGGTATTTAATAAGGCGACAAATCGCCAACAGTGAGTCGCAAGCAGTAAACAGCTGAGCTGATGTAAATATATGTATCAGAACGCTGTTTGTTATTATCATTGACCTTGGTAGATTGTGTTGTGGATGTGACGTAATGTTGTTACGTGAGAATTGAACAGTGTATCTCTACGTAAATAAAGAACATTTGGAATATCTGCAACTCGGGCTTTTAATTCTAGGAACCCACAGTCGCAATTGGTGTCAGGAAGTGGAACAACGACAACATCGCCGAGAAGATGGAAGAAATGAAGTCCGAATTAACAACGAAGACGGAAGCTGCAAATAGCAACCTCGCCGCGAGATGACTAACACCAGCAAGAGTAGCTGAAGAACGAGTTAGGCCCGGCGTGGCGTGGAACTCATCGGCGCTATAACCAACATCCTCGAGTGACACCCCTCGAGTGACACCACGCGCCGTCTGCCAGAATATGGAGGACAGCCTAAACGCGGAAGTTTGGGTGAGAGGGAAGCTGTGCCGTGTGCTCGCAGACACCGGGGCAGCCATGACCATCATCAGACCTGACGTGGTCAAGGGTTTGTTGTCGATAAAACCGAGCCGACCATACCAGCTGGTGACAGCATCGGGTGACACCTTGTCTGTGGAGAAGGAGGCCCTACTGAAGTTGAGCTTGGGACGGAGTTCCGTGCGTCTGTATGTGTTCATCGCGAAGGTGGCTGAGGAGGTGGTACGGGGATTGAATGCCCCCAGGAGCCACGAGGGGACGGTCGATGTCGGCAGGAAGATCCTGCGGCTCAATGGAGAAAAGGTCATGCTCCGGCATACCGAAGAACGCCTGGGAATCTGCAGGGTTATCTTGAAGGAAGACGAGGTTGTCCCCGCGAGAAAAGAGGTGGTGATGACGGCGCGACTGGAAGGACAGGAACGAAGAACATGGTGCTGAACCAGAAGACGCCGGTGCATGACCTATGTGTAGCAGAACATTGTTGCCGTGCCGAGAGATGGTGTCAGTGAGGCTGCTTAACCTAGCGAACACCTATCAAGACGTCCAGGCTGGAACGGAGCTGGGGACATTTCGAGCCCGTGGTCAGCGTAACCGCTATCGTCAAGACAGGGGACCCGGCGAGGACGCAACACCTTGTCACCCGGCTGGAAGGCTTACTGGAGAGGGCGGCTGACCACCTGACCGCAGAACAGCTCGAGAAGGTTCGACAACTGCTGAGATCATACCAGCGCCTCTTCAGTCAAGGTAGATATGAACTCCTGTGTTACCCGGCGAGAGTTGCTGGCGGCAGTAAAGACATTGGAGCACTTCCACAAGTACCTGTATGGTCAGCCATTCCACCTGAGGACTAACCACTCCACCCTAACCTGGCTAGTGGGCTTTAGAAACCTGGAAGGCCAGACAGCACGCTGGGTACAGAGTATTAGCCCCTTGTCTTAGATGGCACGGTCTCTGGAGACCGTACTGCTCTAGCCATCATGATTACTGAGTTTGTGACAGCGCCCCTTGGCTTGGATAGGACGGCACATCCTGGTAAAACATTGTTTCTGACAAGCAGTGCCGTAGCGAGCTAGTCAGTCTCTGTAGATCGTACTGCTCTAGCCATCATGATTACTGAGTTTGGGACAGCGCCCCTTGGCTTGGATAGGACGGCACATCCTGGTAACACATTGTTTCTGACAAGCAGTGCCGTAGCGAGCTAGTCAGTCTCTGGAGATGGTACTGCTCTAGCCATCATGATTACTGAGTTTGGGACAGCGCCCCTTGGATTGGATAGGACGGCACATCCTGGTAACACATACTTTCTGACAAACAGTGCCGTAGCGACCTAGTCAGTCTCTGGAGATCGTACTGCTCTAGCCATCATGATTACTGAGTTTGGGACAGCGCCCCTTGGCTTGTATAGGACGGCACATCCTGGTAACACATTGTTTCTGACAAGCAGTGCCGTAGCGAGCTAGTCAGTCTCTGGAGATCGTACTGCTCTAGCCATCAAGATTACTGAGTTTGGGACAGCGCCTCTTGGCTTGGATAGGGCGGCACATCCTGGTAACACATTGTTTCTGACAAGCAGTGCCGTAGCGAGCTAGTCAGTCTCTGGAGACCGTACTGCTCTAGCCATCATGATTACTGAGTTTGGGACAGCGCCCCTTGACTTGGATAGGACGGCACATCCTGGTAAAACATTGTTTCTGACAAGCAGTGTCGTAGCGAGCTAGTCAGTCTCTGGAGACCGTACTGCTCTAGCCATCATGATTACTGAGTTTGGGACAGCGCCCCTTGGCTTGGATAGGACGGCACATCCTGGTAAAACATTGTTTCTGACAAGCAGTGTCGTAGCGAGCTAGTCAGTCTCTGGAGACCGTACTGCTCTAGCCATCATGATTACTGAGTTTGGGACAGCGCCCCTTGACTTGGATAGGACGGCACATCCTGGTAAAACATTGTTTCTGACAAGCAGTGCCGTAGCAAGCTAGTCGGTCTCTGGAGATCGTAATGCTCCAGCCATCATGATTACTGAGTTTGGGACAGGGCCCCTTGGCTTGGATAGGACGGCACATCCTGGTAACACATTGCTTCTGACAAACAGTGCCGTAGCGAGCTAGTCAGTCTCTGGAGATCGTACTGCTCTAGCCATCATGATTACTGAGTTTGGGACAGCGCCTCTTGGCTTGGATAGGGCGGCACATCCTGGTAACACATTGTTTCTGACAAGCAGTGCCATAGCGAGCTAGTCAGTCTCTGGAGACCATACTGCTCTAGCCATCATGATTACTGAGTTTGGAACAGCGCCCCTTGACTTGGATAGGACGGCACATCCTGGTAACACATTGTTTCTGACAAGCAGTTCCGTAGCGAGCTAGTCAGTCTCTGGAGATCGTAATGCTCCAGCCATCATGATTACTGAGTTTGGGACAGCGCCCCTTGGCTTGTATAGGACGGCACATCCTGGTAACACATTGTTTCTGACAAGCAGTGCCGTAGCGAGCTAGTCAGTCTCTGGAGACCATACTGCTCTAGCCATCATGATTACTGAGTTTGGAACAGCGCCCCTTGACTTGGATAGGACGGCACATCCTGGTAACACGTTGTTTCTGACAAGCAGTGCCGTAGCGAGCTAGTCAGTCTCTGGAGATCGTACTACTCTAGCCATCATGATTACTGAGTTTGGGACAGCGCCCCTTGGCTTGTATAGGACGGCACATCCTGGTAACACATTGTTTCTGACAAGCAGTGCCGTAGCGAGCTAGTCAGTCTCTGGAGATCGTACTGCTCTAGCCATCATGATTACTGAGTTTGGGACAGCGCCTCTTGGCTTGGATAGGGCGGCACATCCTGGTAACACATTGTTTCTGACAAGCAGTGCCGTAGCGAGCTAGTCAGTCTCTGGAGACCGTACTGCTCTAGCCATCATGATTACTGAGTTTGGGACAGCGCCCCTTGACTTGGATAGGACGGCACATCCTGGTAACACATTGTTTCTGACAAGCAGAACAACTCTTTAAATATTCCTAAAACGTTAATATCTTACCTTTACAGCAGTGGAACAGCAAGCACGGTTTCCAATCAAGTAACTCGCTTTCCGACTTCCTTCGTTTGTCACTGGTATGCTCCCTTTTTCGAAGGATGAAGCTGCTTCACTACAAATTGGTGACACTGTGTGTACACTACTTACACCACAAGCTTACAGAGTTAATTTCTGGGATTTGCCGTTTATCCTTGATTGGAGAGCTTTCGTAAAAACTTGTCCACATTAAATATAATTCTTCATCTCCTGAGAATGAATCTCTTCATGTTTGTAGATCGAAAAACACTTGTGCAGCTTCGAGGGACATGTGCACGCACTCTGGTCACAAACACTGGAAAAAGATATGTGTCTAGTAATCATTTGATGTAACAGTAATAATATTTCAGCTGGAGTTCAACACACGACATAACGTTAAGCACGTTAAGTATTTACAGTTAAGCACGCGTAATGGCTCGTTTTGCCGAACCATACGGCTAATTTCTTGATGGCGCTGAAGTAGAATTATTTTGTTTTTCCCATGTTACAGAGCTATTTTTCTCAGGATTACTGTGTAAACCCCATGCTTGTAGTACATCTGGTTTCGGAGATATTGAAAAATAAGGCGCCTGACTATAAAGAAAGGAACTGCTAACTTTCATTGAAGAAAAGCACAGACGTGCTATGCTGCAGTTGCATTTTGTACTCTATATTCAGTAAAGCGGTGATCTTTTAAGAGTGCGCCTACACTTTTCAAAGTCAGTAAATATATTGCTTAGCAAGTCTTGTACTGGTGCACCTAATAGTAACTGCGAAACAACTCATAAGATTTTACATAAGCAGGCTACAAATATTCTTGTTAATGTGTATTCATTTTTCAAATAGATGTTAAACACATTTTCCAAAGGACAAATTTCGCTCGGAGTCGAGAATTAATGTTATAAGCTTGTCACTTGACTGTTCATTCTGTGACGAACATTGTTAAGAAGGCAAACAGTTCACCAAATTAGAAATGTCCATATTTAGATCTCCAAGGAAACATTGGGCAGATAGAAAACGTGCTACCATATTTGACGATTTTCAAAAGTGTGTTTTACGTAAAAACATTTATGATTTATATGACAAGGGTGAATATCCAACTGCGAAAAGGCTGACCAATTTAATGAGGGGGAAAGTAGAGTATACGGATTCTGTATCTTCTAGTATAATATTCTGATATCTCTTGGATTCAAATATAGGAGAACCAATGATGTTCGCAAATTTCTGCTTGAAAAAAAGTGATATTGGTAGACTAAAATTTCTGCGCACCATGCACATTCTTATGAGATTCATTGTGTAAAACTGCTTCATAAATACATACTCATATCTTAGGCATTTATTAAGTATTTTAATGAAACAAAAATTGGTTTAAAGTACATTACGGACAGTATATAAAATGTCGCGTCATTAAAATAGAAACTACAGTCACAAATCGTTGAAATGTCACTACTTTGATTCATTGTAGCAAACACCTTATTTCGTAGAACGCAACTAATGTGAATCATTTTGTTTTGTGTACATATGAACGATAGCTACGTAAGTGAATTGTTCTCCAGCCCAAGGTTTTAAGATTCAGATTATGCGATAATCATTGTATATAACCAGTGCACCAAGTGCTTCTTCCCACAATTAGTTCAGTTTTTAAATAATATTTTGTACTTGAAGTATTATAGAAAGGAGAATGTTCTTGTACTTCAACAATAAGGTTATCTGCATTAATATCCTTTGCAATATGACTAGTCCATACAACACAATAGCTGACTGCATTACATTTTTGTGTTATCATGTCATTTAAAATATTTTCTAAAACATTTTTGTTTCTGTCTTAGTTTATCCTTAGTGATTTGTAGTTAATCTGCATTTTTGCATTGAAAAACATGGAGCCTGTTGTCGAATGTCTGTTACATGTATCCGCAAAACAGTTTGATACTTCTATAACTAGAATTGGAACAAAATGCAGGTGGAGGCGTGGCTTACCAACACTAGAGTCATCTAGCTTCCCCCCTCCATTGTTATTTTAGGTTGCTTCTCCTCCATCGCGTGGGCTGCACTGGTTATCTGTTTAACTCGCTTTCCCGCTCACTGTTACATTCACTCTTTGCATTTTCTGCCAAATCACTGCGTTGTTCCTCAGGGTATAAAGAAACTATAAGTAAGGTGTAAAATGTAATTAAATGTAATTCATTAATTAAATGTAATTAATTAAGATGCAATTAAATTACATCCAATTATTTTGTGCTCATTCTTTTTACCTGTGCTTATTATTTTTGAAAATGTTGTTTTCATCTTTGTTTATAAAAATACTAAATGCCATAAACTAAGAATAGTAATTCAAATGAAGAAAGATTACTAAAAGGCAGAAAGAGAAATACAAGGGAGGTAACAAACGTAGAGTGCATAATTAAGAATTTAGTCATTTTGTCTCTTACATTTAAATATCTTATACCTTCATTATGGTGATACAATACACATAAAGAGTATTTGACGTAAGCCTATAGATGTAGCATTTCCGTTAAAATATATATATATATAATTTGCAAATATATGAAGCATAAATATCAATAAAATAAATCAAAGTGTCGCTTATTGATGCCAAATAAGGAATAAGACCACTTACCTTGCAGATTTTAAATAAACTCGGTCTTCATTTTGTTCATCATGTAACAGAATAATTCACAAGTAAATAGCATGATTGGAATTAATTGACAAAGTTAGGCATAAATACTTATAGTCACTTCTTGTATGAGGGTTACTTCTCTTTTCTAACTCAGTTACTATGCTGCCTCACCAGACAAGCATAAGGAGACAGATCTGTACACTGTGCTACTTTGCAACTAACCCAACATAACATCCACCAAGATCTAGGTCAATATGTTAGTTGTATTGAGCTGAAAGTACTTATACATGGCCGCCATCATTTTACTCCTGCTAAATGTGAGCTGAGAAATGTTATTTGTGTTCTCCAGGCAGAAAGCAATTATGCAGCCGAAATTCATAAAAACGAGCTATATTTATGGTACACATCGTTATGAGTGATGGTGATGTGATTGAATGGTTCAGGAAATTTAAGGAAGGCTGAACTGATGTTCATGCCGAAAGCGGAAAAGGATGCAAGTTTGTCGTTAGTGACAACCTTGTTCAACTAGTCCATCAAGTAGTTCAAGTGACATGGAGGTTCGCCACCACTAAGTTATCTGTTGATTTGCTCAACATTTGAAGATCAGCTCCATCCATGACTAATACAGAACATCTAGGATAATAAAAACGTTTTGCATGCTGAATTGCGAAAAACGTGTCTGAGGACTAAACATGCATGGTGCACTGCATCAGATCTATCATTTCTCTCATGTTGTACTGATGTTGTGGAAGGTATTGAGCTCCATTGTGACAGTAGATGAAACATGGATTCTTTACAAAAATCCAAACAATGGATGCAGAACCATTCTCCGCAAAAGCAGAACATGTCCCGAGTATTTTTGGTAATAAGACCCTGGTTACTGCTTCGTGGTACACATGAGACAACTATCTCAATGGCGACTTACAACGTGTAAAACTACTTTAAGGCCCGAGCTTTATAGTTACCACTATTAGGTCAATTAATGTAAATTAATTTTTCTTTCACACTAGCCGTGTGTAGGCTCCTAGCTGAAGATTTCATGTACACGAAATCGCGATCCTTGAGAATTTATAAAAATTATCATCATTTATTATAAGATAAGTGCAGTTTCAAGTTACAATTTATTATATTTGTATATATTATAAAAAGTATTTATACTCCAGCTTATAGTAATTTGCAGAGGTCGAGACTCATGCAACACAATGACCTACCTGGACATAAATATATCAATAGCTCTCACCCTAACTGAGGCCTCTTCATACTAGGGGTAAGAAATATGATCTGAAGCTTTCCTGGTGACGTATATGCTCTAGACGTTCTTGGGCTTCGAGCCAGCTATAGTGATGTAGAGCCATCGACGTTTCGGCAGTCTGTGATTGTCTTCGCCTCCTAGTTCGGGATAGCATACACCTGGGGTCACTTGGTGAAGTAGTCCACGACCACCATCAGGTATTCGTTGCCTCTCTCGCACACTCGGAATGGTCCAGCTGTATCGACAGTGATGCGTTCGAATGGCACTCCGACGTTGCACTGCTGCATGCGACCCCGACTCCTAGTCTGGGGGCCGCGACTCGCCGCGCACACATGACATTGACGGCACCACCTCTCAGCATCTGCTCGGAGCCTCAGCCAGTAGTAGCGCTGTCGGAGTTTGTAGAATGTTTGGTTTGCTCCCAAATGTACTGAAGTACCGGCGTGCACTTCCTCCAAGACTTCCGGGACATTATCCCGCGGAAGTACCAACAGCTCCCTGTGCGTCTTTCCATCGGGTGTTTTGCATACCTGGGACAGCACGCCCTCTCTGATCTTCAACGACTCCCATTGGGCCCTGTACGACTTGTACGCAGCGCTTCTGGATGCAATGTCCTCCAGCTCGGTCACGCCCCTGCCTCCACTTCGCTCAAGAGTGGCTCCGAGTCGGCGTCCGCCAGCTGCTCCCTCCTTAGGCCTGCCCTATCCCAGCCGTCCGCAAGGAGTGCCGTGACCACTCTGACAGCTGCGGCAGGCCTCCTCTCTTCCAATCTTTGGCATTGGCCGCACTCTTCCGGGCAGGGTCTTTGGGACATGGCGTCTGCGTTGCCGTGGCTCTTCCATCTACGATATTCAGAGGTGAAGTCGTACTCCTGCAGCCAGTGAACCCAACGTGCTGTCTGGTCTGCTAGGTTCCTAAAGCTAAGTAGCCAGGTGAGGGCGGAATGGTCAGTCCTCAGGTGGAATGGCTGACCGTAAAAGTACTTATGGAAGTGCTCCAGGGTCTTTATTACCGCCAATAATTCTCATCGTGTGACGCAGTAGTTCTCTGCCTTGGACAACGTCTTGCTGTAGTAAGGTATCACCCTCTCGTGGGCATCTTGGTCTTGGCATAAGACGCCTCCAATGCAATGTTCGCTGGTGCCGGTGTCCACAATGAAGGCGCCACCTGGTTGTGGGAATCCCAAAGTAGGTATTCTTCAGTGTTTTCTTCAGCTCCTGGAAAGCGACTTCGGCGTCCTCCGTCCACACATACGGCCGGTGTTCTTCCTCAAGTGGTTGAGGAGTTTGGCGGTTTTGGAGAAGCCCTTTATGAAACGGTGGTAATAACTACATAGCCACAGAAAAATGCGCAATTCTCTCTTATACTTTTGCCGAGACCAATCTCTCATGGCCTGTGTCTTCTTCGGGTCTGTGGGCACTCCAGTTGGTGAGAGTAGTTGACTTCCTTACGAAAGAGCTGGCACTTTGCGTTTAGCTTCAGGTTACTCGCTTGCAATCTCCGCAGCACCTTGCCCTGGTTTTCGAGATGGTCTTCCAATGTCTTGCCGAATATGATGCTGTTGTTTAAGTATAGCAGGAAGCGTGATAAGTCAATCCTCTCATAACTGATTCCATTAGACGTTGGAAGGTAGCTGGTGCGTTGCAGAGGCCAGAGGGCATAACTGTGAACTGCCAAACCCCTTGGACTGTCGAGAATGCGCTTTTCTCCTTGTCTCTTGAGTCTAGAGCCACCTGCCAGTAACCAGACTTCAGGTCCAAGTTCGAGAACCATTGCGCACCAACAAGCGTGTCCAGGGTACAGTTAATCCGGGGTAACGGGAAGCAGCCCTTCATGGTGACAGCGTCCAGTTTCCTGTAGTCCACGGAGAAGCGCAGCTCGCCGCTCTTCTTCGTCACCAATACTACAGGGGAACACAAAGGGCTGTCATACTCTTCAATCACTCCCCTGGATCTCATATCCTCGTACATGCCCCGTTCCGCAGCTTGTTTCGCCAGCGGAACGGGTCTAGGTGGTTGCCGAATGGGCCGGGCGTCTCCGGTGTCGTTGTGGTGGAGCACTCGGTCCGTGAAGCCGTAGTCACTGTCACCTTGGCTGAAGACGCGCTGGTACCGTCTCAGCAGTTTCTACAGCTGTTCTGCGGTCAGGTGGTCGGCCGCCCTCTCAAGTAAGCCTTTCAGCCGGGTCAGTGTTGCGTTGCAACCGGCGCTTGGGTCTTATCGATAGCTGTTACGCTGATCACGGGCTCGAACGTCCCTAACTCTGTTCCGGCCTGGACGTCGTGATCGATGTCTGTTGAGTTGAGCAGCCTCACCGGCACTCCTCTTGGCGCGGGAACAATATCCTGGCTACACAAAGTTCGTGTACAGGTGTCCTCTGGTCCAGCATCAAGTTCCTTGTTCGCTGTCATTGCATTCGCGCCGTCACCACCACCTCGCTTCTGGCGGGGACAACCACGTCTTCCGTCAGCTCGACCCTGCAGATTCCCAGGCGTTCTGCTGGAGGCCGGATTATCACCTCTTCTCCAATGAGCTGCAGGACCTTCCTGCCGATGTCGACCGTCGACTCGTGGCTCCTGAGGGCATCCACTCCTAGTATTACCTCCTCAGCCACCTCTTCGACGAACAGCCAATGACGCACGCCACTCCGTCCCAAGGGCAACTGCAGCAGGGCCTGCCTCTCCACGAGTAAGTTGTCACCCAATGCCGTCTCCAGCTGGTATGGTCTGCACGGTTTTCTCGACGAGAAACCCTTCGCCGCGTCAGGTCTGATGATGGTCACGGCGGCCCCGGTGTCTACGAGCACGCGGAACGACTTCGCTCTCACCCAACCTTCCGCGATGAGGCTGTCAGTTATCCGTCGGCTCAAGGCGCGCAGTGTCACTCTAGGAGATGGTGCTTTTGGCGCCTACGTGCCCCTTTGCCACGATGGGCTTTACTCGATTTCCGGCTGCTCTCCCTGGTTTGGGAAGTCTGTCTCCAGGTGTACCGGCGGTCCGCACCCCTAACACACGATCACCTTGGCCACCTCTATCCTCAGTGCTGCCGTTAGTGGCTCGTGGATGGTTTTGTTGTTGCCGAAGATTATGTGCTGACGTATCTACACGTCTCGTCCTCCAGGGTCTCTCAGATGTCCTTAGGCGCCGCCGCTGTATGGACCGTGGTCAGGACTTCTGCGGCCCGTCCCTGGAGGCTGGCTATTAGCTGTGCGGCCTCTTTCTCTGGTGAGCACTTGTTGTGCTTGGCCACCGTCTCGAACTTGCGGCGGAAGACTTCGAATATGAACGTGCCGTCGTACTTCGGCGGTTTGACGCGCGTAGATGTGTCGCGTCCCACCGCGTTGGCCTTAAAAGCTTTCATCTCCGACGATGTCCTCCACAATGGCGTTCAGGAACTTAGAGTTGGTGTCGGCCTTTCCCTCCAGGTCACTCATGCGGCTCACCAGGTTTTCGGCGTGTTCGCACAACTCCGTGACGTCCTCGTTAACGCCGGCCACCTGATCCTCAAATTTGCCGACAGAGCCCTCGTTCGCAGCCTTTATTTCAGATAGTTCGATCTTCATTTCCATAGTCAATTCGGCCATCTTTGTGGTCATAGTCGCTGTCACGTTTTTATTTGCCGTCTCCAACTTCTCTTCCATTTTCTCGGTGATGTTATTGTTAGCCGCCTTCATTTCTTTCAACTCGGCTAGAATCTGTGCCAATGCGGCCTCCATTGTGGTACGTCGCACTACTGACACCAAATGTGACTCTGTGGGTTCGTGAAATTAAAAGTCCAGATGACAAACACCAATTAAAAGTCCAGGTTACAAACAATAAAAATTGCTATTTATTTCCATAGAAATACAGATCGTACACAGCGGTCCAGAATTGCGTCACATACACAATACAACTTTCAAGTTTATCGACCAAAAACACACAATTGTTTACATACGCGAGTTCAATTACCGACTGACTCGTGCGGGCGGGCTGCCTTTTTATAGATAACTCACATTCCAGAAATTTGTCAAACAATTGAGACGCTTTTAGAACAAAAATCTAGAACCATGGTGAAAACCATCTCTTTCCCCCGTCGTTTCGGCGAGCTTTCATCTACACACTGCAAGTTTGTGCCTTTGTAATAGTCAACGGCACTGCCTCGATCAACAATGGACTCGCGACAATATGGTATAGTGCAATACTGTGTTTACAATGAGTTAATTGCCTTTTGTACTTTTATTTGTGTATTTCATTACGTGTTTAAGGTTCTTTCACAAAGGTTCTTCCTTAACCTTATGCAAACGCTTGGTAATCCTGGGTCAACTAATCTCATTAATATTGAAACATGCATTATCCTTAATACATAGCTATAAGTGTTATAATATAATGCTAAACTCTCTTTGTATTAAAATAAATTACTCATGTTATTCATCACTTTAAACTTTTAAAAATTCCTTACAGTATTATTACAGAATGTTACGTTAAAGCTTATTTGTAAAATATTCAAGTTTATCATTTCTGTTATTTATATTATTTTGTGCAACAGATGCAGCTTTATGTTAGTACATTTGTTTTAAATGAAGGGGGTTTCTCGTGTTATTCTAATAATTTAAATGATTTGCAAATGTATGTAATATTAAACAGAATGTTTTGCTAAAGTTCCTTTGTAATTAAATGAAGTAGGCATGTTGCATTACTTTTAAGTGTTTTGAGTTAGAGCAACAGCGTTGTAACTAGTGTTGTGCTATACATTCTTTGTAATTGGTGTAGTTGAATTAGTCATGTTGTTTAAGTAAATGTCTAATTAGAATAATAAAAGGAAGCAGTAACTGTGAAAACAATGTTAATATTCAATTTTCCAGACAAATATCACATCCTATTGTTAATTCCTTGACAGTTCATACAAAATTTTGAGGAAATTAAGGTACAAAATAATGTACAGCTGCCATGTAGAAAATTCACTACACGACTCAGCTGAGTATATGCTCTAATACCGTATTGCTAAAGATTATGTAAGGTAATTATGTGAGCTTTTAGAAAATGTAACAACTTTGAAACTGCAGTCAAAACTCTCAAAGCTCACGTAATTATCTTTGCATCACATGACGCAATGCGATATCGGATCTTGATCACCAGCTATTGCTTAGCAGGAATGAAAAATACAGCGATAGTATTCCAGCTACGTAAAATGTTTGGGCGCGTAATTTTTCATAAAATAGTTTGCCATCCGAAACTAGAGGCGTTGCCATCATCTCATGTTGCCAACGTATAACATGGGAGGTTCACTTTTATTAAGTACTTGTCCTATGATAAAACGATAGTGATTCGTTTGAACGACGATTAATGCATTTATGCGATCGTTCTTTGTAGCTGTTAATATTAACAATCAGTTCATAAATCATCTAAAGTAGTTTTGAGCAAGAATAAATCGGTAGATAATATAAATTGTAATATCAATTAAAGTTTGTGAGAATACAAAATGTTGCTTCTGAGGGAGCAGTGCAAGATTTAACAGAATTTATATATAAGGTATGTGATGGCAGTATTTTTATTTTAAATTTCTTTGGGCCGGGAGGAAATGACTCCAATTTTCCTTTCATATGTTGGCACTTCCAGCCGTACTAGCACGGTATCTTGAATGTGGCGTGGTGTGGGTAGAGTTCATTTATAAAGAAGAAGGTAATAACGTCTACTTCAAAACAATTACTGAGGTAATTACATAATATTACTAACTTTAGTTACACTTTCTTTTGACCCTGCTGGGTGTGATTTTTGGTTATCTGTAGAATAGCAGCCAAGTGTATGGCTGTTGCTAACATGCATTACTGAAATCTGCAGTCATTAATGAACTGCCAACTACTCCATATCAAAATATGTTCAATCCTGACATATTCAATAGAACTAATATGGGGTAATAGTGCAGATAGGGATATCATGGCTCCGACGTCATAGCTTGGCAACTTCCAGAGCATGCTACCGCGGAAAATACCAACATTACCCAAGCAAACCAGCGATGCTGTAATACGAGACATAAAGATCAGTGGATCATTGCCAGAGTTATCATTATTATTTACTATTATATTCCTACTATTATTATCATAATTATATAACAACTTAAAGGAATTTAGCACAAACTTTTGGAACAGTCAACTTTATGTAAGCAAACCAGCGATACTGTAACACCCAAATAAACTGACGTAAAGATCAGTGGATCATTGCGAGAGTTATTATCATCCATCATCAATCATCATCATTATCATATATTCATATAATATCATCATCCATCATCATCATAACCATTATCTCTGCCTGCCTCAGTAACATAATTAAACGATAACGATAATAATTACGACAGTAGTAAAATAATAATAATTACTATGCACTATTCCCATTACAGTATCGATAGTTTATAACAAAAAAAATGTGTTGGCAACGTTTATCTATATTCACGTGTATCAGGGCTCTGCAGTTGGACACAACTTGTTTGCGTGATGGCATTCCATACCAACATAACAGTACACTGTGAAAATGTATCTTTACGAAACAAATGAATCTTTGGATGAGTAAAGCCACACTGAAAAATTCTGTCATAGCCGGGATTTGAACTGCGGATCTCCCGGTCTGCGTTCGGTTGCTCTAAACCACTGATGCCTGCATCAGTAGCGTGGATGCTAGCATGTCTGCCCCACATTCAAGAGATCTCAAGTTCAAATCTCGGTCAGCGTGAGTTATGTGGATAAGGTTTTTTCCGGGGCTTTCCCTTATCTTGAAAGATGAATGTCAGATAACTCTAAGCTCTATGCACCCTGGGCTTATTTGAGAATCATTTCATCCATTCCACGACTCATTGTCCGATATGGCTTAATCTTGGAAGACGTAAATTACAAAAAAAAAAAAAAAAAAAAAAAAAAGAGGCCACTGAGCTACTTGACATTAAATTCTCCAACTCACTCTTACGTTTCCCGGTAAGCCACTAGAGGTTCTCGTATACAATGTGACACACACGCTTTGTGCCTACTTACTATGCTGTAAGTAGTTAATTTCTGTTTCATATTACCTTGCCGCACTAAAATGTATCACTCCGCGTTCAGCTACCTTCCCCCTCAACCTAATTGGCTAATGCTTTCGCACCATAGGCCATAGGCAGTGTCTTCCCATCACATTTAAACATGCAGTAAACGTCATAATAATTGCCGGGAAGATTAATAAAATCATACAAATAAGGATATGAAGCAGTGCAAAAATACAAGTTTATAATGAACTGAGCAAGTTGAAACTGAATGACTAGCAATGAAACTGGAACAAGTTTATAATGAAAGGCCTTTGGCCTTTTCCACTGGGATTTTTTAAACCAGCACACATACCTTTCAAAAACGCTTGTCTTTCAGTCATAAAAGTCGTGTCATGCCATACCTTAATTTTCGTGTGTTCTTCGTGTATATTTTGCGATTTGTATCTCGCTACAGTCTGATTGTCCTTAAATAACATTGGCCACGCCATGGCTCAGTGGTTAAAGAGCTTGGCTCTCACCAAGGCAGCCCAGGTTCGATCCCAGGCGACTGCAAAGTGAGATTTGTGGTGGACAACACGGCGTTGGGGCGGGTTTTCTCCGGGACCTCCGGTTTCCCCCGCCATCTCATGTATCACCAGTGTCATCGCCTGCGATGCCGTATGTAGTGAAAGCGGGCGTTAAACACTACACATTTCATTTAAATAACGTCTTCACCACACAGCAATATATCGCCTCTGTCTTTTAGCACATTTTTCTTGCCTCTTTTTACATACACAGACCCCAGCTGTATAAGCAATCTGCTGAAATTTGGTAAATCTGCATCGTCATTTACAGCAGACGAAATGTTACTGATGTTAGGGAGTTCGTTACTAAAGAAAAAACTATGCACATGACAACGCACAACACTTTTTACTATTTTCTCTGCACACACAATTTTGTTTATCCTTGCTTTTGCCTGGAGTGGTAACTTTTCCAGTTTTCTCAATTTCACATCACAATGTTCCTACGGATCTAACATTCACACCTGTAACTTTAGAGCACAGCTGTTTGACTTCTCTCACTGACAAAGACGGATTGTTCTCTGTGAGTGCATTAAACACATGCACCACAATTCTTTTTTCGACTGTTTGTAAAGAATTATCCTTGCGATACTTCAGCGAAAAACTGGCGGCAGACTCTGCCATTATACATATAATAAGTACACGCGCAATAAACGATCAGTAAAATAATTTAGCTCTCTCACTGGGCACAACACACCGTTGAATGGCAATATATGACTAATCCAGTTCAAAACAAGGTCAGTGATAAAAGTCGTATAAACAAAGGTCACCACTACCGCTAAATCATGTGCTATTGTGCCATGTGCTTGAGAGCAAAGGAAGCTCCTCTTTACTTCGTTGAAGAATTAATATGCATTTCAGATAAATTAACACTGTTGCGTAATATATTTAATTCAAATAGTTACGAAAATATAAATTTGACAATTCTCTTCCATTATATAAACATATATCACCATGTTAAATAACGAACTAATTTTTAACGCACGACAGTCGTTACCACAACAGCAGCCAATGAGAGCTGATTAGGTCACATAACCTTTAAGAGATACGGGGCAAGCTTATGTGAAACAAGGATTAGGTCCCAGGCTTCATAGTTAAACAGAGTGGCTCAGTGGCTTAGAGCAACCATATGGAGACTGGGAGATCCGTGGTTCAGATCCCGGCTAGGGCAAGAAATATTTCAGTCTGGCTCTACTCATGCAAACCTTAGCCTACACGTAGCCAGTGTGGAAGAAATGTTTATTTCCACTTAAGCCTTTATAGAAAAAGTGAACTCTCATTTGTAAAAGATATGCAAAAGAAATTTATACTATGCATAACTTAAAATTTTGAAGTTCCCTCCCCTCGTCCCATTAGAAGCACTTTTACCTACTTTAGCCTGACCAGTTTTCTTAAGTATAGTTAGTTTGGTTACTCAGTGTTGGTAACATAAGCTAATGCATGTTTTTACTGATGGCAACATTCCATCCACCAGCGTCATGCTCAGCATTCTCCTAGCAGATGACATCTGGCTACTGATCAGCAGTACAACCGGATAATTTTTCATATATCGTGTAGCTGATTACTAGTTGAAATTAGAAGACCGCAGAAGGTCAAGCAAACAAGTTTGGATTTGAGTTACACTGGAGGTTAATTGCCAGGGTCTGCTTACATGGTTGTTGCTATTTCTACATCTTTCAACTCTGCAAATTCAGATTTACTAAGAAAATTCATAATGAATATTGTCTTCATCAAGAAGTGCTAAGACAGTTGTCTTATTTACTATATACAAAGTTTAGAAAACAACACAAGGTTACCCTGAGGTAAAACGCAGATACCCAACATTTCCCTTAATGACTGAGAGAAACCTCAGAATAAACCTGTCAGGTAATTCATCAACTAAATACGACATATGTTTTAAGAGCAAGTTTTTAACTTTGTATATCAAGATTTAACGGTATTGGAACACCACAGTGAAGCGAAATAATTATTAATTTATAGATGTGTACGACTCATCTATAAATTAATAATTTTAACTTTGTTTTTAAATCAATGGAACTTTGATGGCCTTAGGGACTTTATTATGTAAGTTAACAACTTTATGGGAAGCTGAAGTAAAACTTTTTGTTAATCTGTGTTGTTGTTAATAAATGGATATTGCTATCCTTGTATTGTATTAATAGTATTCATTACTAAGTTTATAGATGCTTTCACTGTCATGGATGAATAAAACTATTTCTAAGATATAAATACATGGTAAAGGTTGAACTTTGAGATCCAAAAGCACTGGGCCTGCCTTGGTAGCGCAGATGGTAGCATGTCTGCCTCACGTTCAAGAGGTCCCGAGTTCGAATCTCGTTAAGGGTGAGTTATTTGGATAAGATTTTTCCGGGGTTTTCCCTTATCCTTCAAGATGTAACTCTAAGCTCCATGGAGACCCTGGACACATTTGAGCATCATTTCACCTAATTCATTCACCGTCTGTTATGACTAAATGTTGCAGGACGTAAATTACAACAACAAAAAAAAAAAAAGCACTGGTTTACTTGGGTTGCATTGGTTCACTTGTTTGATTAATCTTCTTAGTCTTTTTTGTAGCTTGAACACCTTCATGCAGTTGTTGAAAGATTCCAAAGATACAGTGGCAGTTGAAAGTCGTGATCAGGTATTTTCTAAGTTTGGGTAGCAGTAATAAATTTTCCTAACTCTTACAAAAACGTTACTTCCTGATTGCTGCATTAATAAGGAATGGAATATGAAAAGATAAACATAACTGGGCCATTTAAGTCAGTTGATGGAAATTAAACATTTCTTCACACTAGCCATATATGGGCTAAGGTTTTTGATAGAGTCAACATGAAAAATTCAGTGTCCTGGCTGTGATATGAACCTTGGATCTCTTGGTTTCCGTCCAATCGCACTTACCCATTCAGCTACCATGGCCAAAGTGCATCGATTATTTCATGTTGACTATCTATAACTAGGCCAGTCAGAGTCACTATTAAACATCTAATATTTTGCTATGTTCACCATCATTTTCAGCACACAGTTGAAAACACCACACTGTCCGTCTGCTTCCCTGCATGAGCATTTCAGGAATGATTGTCCTGAAAATATGGATCATCACTCTCTGTGTTCAGTTAAGGGATTTTGCTTTCAAAGTCAGGTTGTAATGTTGTTGCATACGTGCATTTCCAACAATCATTTCCTTGCTGATTTACTCAGGGAACCCTCCGGTTATTCAGGCAGAAGATCACTAATAATTTTAGGTCTTCTGCTGCGTTCTGCATCCGAGTCTGTTGAGAAAGTCTTGTTTTCCAGTTTTCAGAGATTGGTTTCACTGGATGCTGTTTTATTGAAATGAAGAAACAAGTTTTCTCTGATTTCGTTGTATGTTTCGCCAGCTCATTCTTTTTCATGAACCCACACTCTAAGGATGAGGCATTCCTCATTTGTATATTAACTTATTTCAGCCATCACTTACAACATAAACAGCGTTTCACCTTGACATCATCAACTAATAACCTGCAAAAGCCTGGCTTGCCGCTATAACGTAATGCCCTAGCTGTGTTGCAAAATTGACAAACTAATAACAAGGAAAAATCTGACATCCAGCTATAACATAATGCTCCCACTGTATCGGAAAATTGACAAACTTATGCAACAAAAAGCATATGAATGGGTAAAATATCCCTCTCAAACTATGAATGACTTAATTTGTTTTTGGTTTCCGAAAGTAAGTTATTTCAATATAGACATTACCTGATCGGGGCCGTAAATACCAAAAATACATTGTTAAATATTGCCAATCATGACATGCAATAAAACTATTGTGGAAATAACTATTAATAAACAATCTAGCATTGATAGAGTGAAAGAATACACCATGAAGATTAACTTATGAGGTAACAACCATGGAGTAGTAGCGACTGAATTGATCTTCTACAAAACTAATAAATATTAATAAAAGAAAATAACTTACATATGGATTCACAATAAAAAAACTTTCTTTTCTTTATTTCTGAACATAATCTTCAGAAAGGCTAATATATTTGTAATATCAGTGTTTTAATTTAATTAAACCACCCCTGTAGTGCTATCATTTGTGTTCAAGGGTGCTCCACTTCAATGTCATCAGCGCCCGTTAAAAGCAATTGTGACAGAAGTCATGTGCTGTAGTGTGATTTATCATGGTTCTTAAAATAACTATTTAACACATCAATGACTTCCTACTGGCAATGAAGACTTCATCCCCAAGAAATGTTATGAGGTTTGGAACAGGTGGTTCTAGAGCTGGCAAATAGGGTAGGTGTTCAAGGAATATGAACTTAAATTCTCACATTTTTCCCATTGCAATGACTGAATGAGGGCCAGAGTATTGTGAAGAAACAAGATATTTTTTCTTTGCCTATGCCTATGAGGTCTTTTTCTTTTCACCTCCTCACTCAAATGTTGCAATAAGCTTGCATAGTAGTCAACAGTGTTACTTTTACCCTCTTCCAACTAATGAATAAAAAGAATTCCTTGTGCATCTCAGAAAACATTTGCTATAACCTTGTTAGTTGACAAAATCGACTTTGCCTTTTTTGGAGTCGGTTTACCTGGGGCATTTCACTGTTTTGACTGTGATTTACTTTCTGGAGTGTACTGATGTATCCCAGTTTCATCCATGGAAATAGGCTGTCTCAAAAATTCACTGGGATTTTTATGTTAGAGCTCCAAATTCTTAACAGAATTAGTTTTTCTTTGCAGCTTTTGATTAGGTGTCAACAAATGCTGCTTCCATCTTGCACTGACTTTGTAAAAGCCAAAAGCATTGCTTAAAATATTCCCTACATATCCTTTTGATATGTTTACAGCCTCTGCTTTCTTAGACAAACTTTAATCTGCAATGTTGCAGCACTATTTTTCTATGATCTCTGGAGTTGTGACTTCCATAGGGCATCCAGAGCAAGGGTCACCACTAGTGCTCATATGTCCTATTTTAAACTCTGAAACTCAGCTTTTCCTTATTGCACATGAAGAGGCAGAGTCTTTCAGTGTAATGTCCATTTCCTCCTTGATTTCTGTAGTTGTTAATTCTTTCAAATGGAAGTATTTAATCCTCCATTTTCCTGAAACCTCTACACTTGTCATGTGTAAAATGTTGTCATTCAAAAACTAAACAAGCTATTCACCTGAAGTTATGGATACAAGCTAGTCTGTAGTCAAACTATATGAGCTATCCATCAAACTGGCCCAGTGGCGCCATCTCTGTGTGAGACCTGGAACTTATCACCTGACCCACGTATACAGAGGACTTAGATTACAGTTAAACTATATGTGAGAACTTAGTTTGATGTACACTGCTAGGCCTTAGAAACAATTACTTATTATTAATTTTTAGATGAGTCATATTTATTACATATCTGCTTCACTTTCACTTCATACGACTCATCTAAAAATTAATAATTTTTCGCTTCACTGTGGTGTTCCAATACAGTTAAATCTCGATGAATTACTCATCAGTTTGTTTGAAGTTATTCTGTGCTATTCTTGATCAGCCAAATGCTCTTTTCTTTGTGACTTATATAACAATAGAAGCGTGCATTGATGTTATTACTATGAGGCATATGAACTGAAACATGCTTATAGCAACTTTTACCAAAATTGACAGGAAATGTGTAGCTCCAGTGAAATATTGGTTGACTTTTCAATGTGTCAAATACGCTAAAATATGCACCTCTTTTGTTTTAACATACATCCACATGGGATTTGTAAAGGAAGTTTGGTCCAAAGTTTTAACAAATTCAACACATTACGCTTGTAGAATCTCAAATTGGCTAGAATTACAAGTTAATAGATTTGTTTGGTTCCACATAGTCATTGTAGATAATAGTTAGTGCCAGTCAATGTATAGTGACTGTTATATGCACAGGTGCATGTGCCAGCCTATGTATTGTGAATTTGTGTGTTTGTAGAATTTAACAGAGTTCTACATGGGATTTATATGGGATTTGGCTCCATGAGGTGTGGGAAGGTAGCTGGTGCGTTGCAAAGACCAAAGGGCATAACTGTGAACTGCCAAAGCACTTGGCCTGTCGAGTATGCGGTCTTCTCCTTGTCTCTCGGGTCTAGAGCCACCTGCCATAAACCCGATTTTAGGTCCAGGGTCAAGAAACGTTGCGCACCACAAAGCGTTTCCAGGCTGTTGTCAATTCGGGGTAAGGGGACTGACTGACTGACCGACTGAGGTGACATATGAGTGTAAGCAATCAGCTTTGCTAAATAAAACATACCTGTTTCTTCTGCCTCGCACCAAGCACTTAACCATCTAGCTATGTCCCCTGCATAAATCTGTTCAGTTTATAGTTGTTGAGGTTAGGAAATCATAATCCATTGGCATCAGTGACTGTGGCATGACATAACCAGTTTATTATTTTGTACGGGAACAAATTTAAAAAAAAAAAAGTAAAGAAGCACACTTGAAAAGTAAGTGCATTTGAAAGCATTACTGAGTATTATCAATATGACTTTACTCGTAAACTTAGTATAATTTCAAGGAGAAAAAAAAACAAAAAAAAAACTTAAGTTGGGAAGAGATTGAAAATGGAGGCCAGGGCCTTTGAAACTAGTCTCTCATAAATATATGAAAAAGTAAGTGACGAGTGTCAATAAACCAACCACAAATAATTTTATATTAATTTTGATGTCACTGTTACTAAATTCCTCCAAACACACATAAAAAAAAAAAAAAAACTTGTCATAATTCTTATCTAACTGGGGTCCTTCTGTTTTGGCCATACCAGTTTGAGATGGAAGTTAAAATAAATACCTTACATTTGTTAAATTCAAAATATTCCTAAAGAGATATGCAATACTCCAAATACAGGAGGTCTTTAAAGGCACTATCCATTTCAATGATGGAAGACAGTGATTGAAAAATCAATGTTATTTTGAAGTGTTACACATATTCTAGTCCCTTCTACATGACCTCCATCTAGCTCAAAATGCATACACCATCTTTCAGTAGTGGAACGAAATGTAGACTGTAAAATGTCAACCGTAATTCAACCTGCTGCTTCCCTGATACGATTCTGTGACTCAGGCAGACCATTTACTTTGCTACTGTTCGACCGCTCTATCTCCGGCTCTGACATTTCTCGAGAGGGGGAAGCAGGCTGTTGCCAGTTCTTTAGCGGGTATTTCAAGCAGAGGAATAACTGTGTATTTTAAATATTTCAGTACTTACATATTATACGAACCAGGAGCCATATTATTATAATAGCGATGATAATAATAGGACTTACGAACATTAAAAATCGGAATTCACGCACGCAAAATATAAGCAAAGAAAGTTTACCAGCGCAAGCAGCTTAAACCACGTAGCCCAAACAAATTTAACCTGGCAACACAGTGTTGGGTTCGGGAGTCACACATAGCAGCGACAATGCTGATTGGCGCTAGCAGACAGTTTTTACTTCCTGACCACAACACCGGATGTAGAGATTCCCAGTACTACCAACAGATGCTGTTAGTGTGTGTGAAAGGTGTGAATGAAATATTCGAATAGAGTGGTGTTGTAATAAATATCTTGCATGATAATGAAATTGTAAGTTGTATTTCAGTGTTTTAAAGCTAATATAGTCCTATATTTTCATTCTAAAAATAATTTTGAGGATATGTTTTCAATTGCTCATTACTGTATGTTGGTACTATTAACCTCCCCCCCCCCCCCACCTCTTGCAATCACAAAACGTCAGAGCCGGAGATACAACGGCCGGACTATAGTGTACACTTTAGATTTGATGTACCCCCATGCAAAAAAGTCTAAAGGAGTAAAGGTCTGGTGAATGCCATGCCCACAGCCGAGGTGAACCTCTGCCTATTCATCTCCCTGGAAAGGTTCTATTCAGGTAATCACAGACAATGTTTGCAAAATGTGGAGGTGCACCATGTTGCTGAAACACAACCGTATCCAGTATGCCATCCTCTTGAAAGTGTGGTTCTAAGGAACAGTTCTAACATGTTGAGGTAGATGTTACCTGTTTATGACCTTTCAGCAAAGAAAAATGGGCCATACAGTTTTGCATTTGTCATACCACACCAAACATTGACTTTTGGTGAATCACGTTCCCACTCCAATACCTCATGTGGTTCTTCATATGCCCATATTGGCTGTTGTGTCTGTGCACTTTCCCACAAACATGGAAAGTGGCTTCATTGGAGAATAAAATGTTGTCCATTAAATTCTCATTATCTACACAATGCAGGTCATAACACATTGCCCAACGACAGGCAAAATCCTCGTTCTTAACCCTTTCACCGATATGGACGTCATATGACGTCCAAGTTAAAAGGCCCCAAACCGATATGGACGTGTATAGACGTCCTGCGCATACATGCATTTAATGCGTATTTAATGATAATTCTTTTAAACCTTATGTTTTACAGTAAATTTAAATAAATTCTATAAGAAGTAAAAGCTTACCTTTAAAATATTTTTCTTGAATGGTACACCTCAAAACAGGGATAAACACACAAGGGCACATCTCCACATTCACGGCAAATCGTACTAGTTTCCTTTCGGACACCTTTCTTGCGGCACACCAAACATTTTCTGAAGGGACGCGACTTTTTTGCTGTGGATGGTACCCTTTTAGGAAAATGTTTTCCTTCAAGTCTGAGGGGTGCTGGGGTGGTGGATTTTTTACCCCCAGTATGGAGAGGTCTCTGAATTTTATACTGCTCAATTAGGCTGCGAGCTATTGATATACGCAAGTACAGGTACGTGATTGTCTTCCGTGGGTTTAGAGCTCTCCAAATTACTAAACAATTGTATATGGTTATATCCAGCTGGTGTAAAAATACTTTTTTATACCATTTGATGTTTTTTCGCAAAGAGGGATATGCGTGTAATACCTGATCTACTAGATCCACTCCACCCATATGCATATTATATTCCTGGATAATATCGGGCTTGAAAATTGACATTTTGTTACGAGCATCAATTTTTCCAGTGTCAATCATCAAAATCTTAGAGCTGCAATTGGATAATGCTGTAACAACCCTCCTGTCTTGCCAAGCAACATAGGTCAAGGGTGGGAGCTGATGCACCTGCATTTCTCCTCTTCTTAGAGCCTTCGTATTCACATCTTTTGGCAAACCAATACGATTTGAGCGTACTGTTCCAATTGCATTTGTTTTTCCTTTGTGTAAGGCCATGAATAATTTAGGGGAACTGTACCAATTATCTAAATATACAGTCCTACCCTGATCAAGTACAGATTCCATCAGGTGCATTACTATGGAATCAGATAACCCAAAATCTTTGTCTCCGGTGTTATCAGTCCCTTGGCCAGTGTATATGCAGCTATTGTAAAGATATCCTGTTTTACTTTCACATACATCAAAACTCTTTATGCCAAATCTGGCCCTCTTTGTTTTGATGTATTGTTTCCAACCTAAATGGCCCTTCCAAAGCATCAGGCTTTCATCAACAGTGATCTTTTCACTAGGCACATAAATTTCTTTGAATTTTGAAATAATGTAATCAAAAACTGGTCTGATTTTGGATAGTTTATCATTCACATTTTCTGTGCAGGTGAAATGAAGGAAGCGCAAAATTGAAGTAAACCTGTTATTTGACATGCATTTCCCAAAAAATGGGGTAGTTAGCATGTCATCTGTAGACCAGTACATGTCTAGCGTAGGTTTACGAATAACACCCATGAGCATAATTAGACCAAGTAGTCTGTAAATCTCATTCATTGTTACTTCTGTCCACTTCTGCAATCTACTCTTAGGTCCTAAATTGCCTTTAGCAATCAGGTCTTCCTTCACCCTACTCGCATATACATTTGTTTCCGAAACAATGAGAGACAGTAAGTCAGTAGTAAAAAATGTTGTGAAAAAGTCAATTGATTGGCTCTCAGAAGTTAGTTGAGTATGAGGTTGTACACCAGAGGTTGTGCTCATGAACGTATGTCTATTTGTGTTAGAGTTATTTTGACACCTCCATAATGTTGATTCTTCACGAACACCTGTCGGAAATGAGTCATTTTCCTCCTCACTGCTACCTATATCCTCAACACCCCCCTCAAAATCTGAAAACTCCCCATCAATGTCCAAATCACTATCTAACAGCAAAAAGTCTTCCACACTTTCTGATGTAATATCAGAAGCCCGCACTCGTCCTACACTAGCTAATTGATTTGCTACATTACTAGTTGAAGCCATGATTAGCACTGAGGAAACTATTTCAACTGTGTTTTAGCTAAAGAAATTGCTTGGAACTCTGACGCAGTCTAAATTACTATATGAACTGAGCGAAGAAAAAAGTTACGTCAGCTAACAAACTTCCGTTGTGCAATTAGAGAGATGCTGACGGAGTTTTCTTTCCAGCGTGTATAACGCAATATAAACAGTTATTATTACGTGTTAGCATGAACTGAAACCTATAAACTTTGAACCCAACATTTCGTTTATTCAGCTGGTATACACATATAGCTTGTAAAACAAAAGTACTCAGAATTAGGCGCGTTCAACGCAAAGAATGGCTTTCTTTACAGTGATACAAATTAATGAAATTTCATCGCTTTATTAATTTAGTCTCTGTTTTAATGATACCGCAGATGTATACAGCTTTTAATGGGCTTTTAACCAGTTTTTGTTTCCCTGAAATAACTTAGTAAATACGGAAGATACAAATATTTATTTATGAAGCATTTTTGCAGCATTTAACAATTTAAATGTCTTGTTCTGTTTATTGGGTATCCGTTCCCGGCCGTGCAGGGTTTAAATGGCAATCGGCGAAGCGGTTAAGATGGTGCAGAACTTGAATGTGATACGGACGTTTCAGAAATGAGCTGCTATTGCCGACTTATCAATATATCTTAAGTGCCTAAAATATTCTTTCTTTCTAGTGCATATGTTTCTTTTTGTCCTCCTTATACTTAATCTTGTCAATGCCTGACCTTTCTTCTGAAAGAACATGTTAGGCACAACCCCACATTTAAAGTCATCAAAAAAAATCTGCAGAAGGCAGCAGCAACTCCAAAACTACCCACACCACTGGATCAAGCTTTAGTTGCATAAGAGCCGATGATGCGATCAATGGTTTGCGAAAATGTCCTCAATTAAGGTACGTAAGTGAAGCCGATGTGTAATAAATATGACTCATCCATAATTTAATAATTATTTTGTTTCACTGTGGTGTTCCAATACAGTTAAATTTTGATATATTTTCTGATATGTCAACATAACAAGAATCCAAGTAATTCTTCCTGAGAGTGGACATGTAAATAGTGTTACGCAAACGGCGAACTCGCGTTGCCGATCAATAATGTGGACTGGCGGAGGCGGGGAGACGAAGGGGTGGCCCCTCCTCCTACCGCGCGAAGGTGCACGAAGGTTCGAGAATGTTTTCCCCCTCCAGTCGCGGCGGGCGGACGTGTAGTCGAGTTGGGCGGGTCGCGGCGGGCAGACGTGCAGTCGCGCTGAGCGTACGTGTGAAGACGAACTGGCAAGATTGTAATTGTGTACATTAAATTGTAATTCTGATATTGGAATAAGGTGGAAATAAAGAACATTTTGAGTGGTGTAATTGAACTTTTTAATTTCACGAACCCACCAAAGTCACAATATTGCAGTTGCAGTATTTTTGTAAGAAATTCTTTGATTCAGGTACCTGAAGTTTGACCCAGGCTATGTTCCCTGCACCAAATGCCATCACAGTTCTTTGTAAAACTCACTATTACATGAGGTAGACAGCCTCTGTAACTGTGTAAGTAGTACCTTTTCTTCGATGAACCACACTTTTTATTCCTAATATGTTGATTTTGCTGTTGTAAATTATGTCTTCCAAAGTCAACACATATCAGACGAATGAAATCTCAAATGAGCCCGGGGTACATAACTCGCCTGATCGAGTTTTGAACTCAGGACTACTTGAACGTGAGGCTGACAAGCTACCATCTATGCTACCAAGATGGGCATAGATTGATTTGTAAATCCTGTTCAGTTCGAGATTTTATTGTACACCCTCTATGTTTGTCATAAGTTTGGCAGAGGACGGTTTTACCATCAGTGATTAAAGCACTATCAACAGAAATCTATGTTTTCAGTTTTGATGATAAAAAAGATGAAACCGGCGGCGCCATGATTAACTTGCATGCAACTGACTTAAAAATTCTGAAGTTTTACCTTTCTTTTTCTCACAAGTTTAAAACTCGTCAATGTTGTCTGCACTGAACACATGCCCTTCAGCTTTGAATTTTTTTAATAAGCAATAACCATTGTGGTAGTTAGCACTTGGTCTAGGTATTTAATGCGGCGAAGAAGCAAAGCTAGCCCTTGATAAGCGTCATAGTGAGGCAACAATAACGACAATTGATTAAGGCTTCATGGGTGATCAGCCACGTCAAATTTAAGAAGATCGAGCTTTCGGCCATTTTACACTCTATGGCCTTCATCATTAACTAAATTTGGCATGGCTCATCACCCGTGAAGCCTTAATCAATAACTCTTGCTGTGAAAGCTTGAAGTCTTACAATATCGACAATGTATAGGACTGATAACAACTGCTGATAAACCACAGTAGTATAACTTGCAGTATTTCTTCCCTTTCTTGCTATGTAACGATAATGAATGAAAAGATGAACATGTGTAATAAATATGCAAAACTATTGAAATATGTATAATTATATATTATGGTACCAAATATGTGTTATAGGTACAAATATGTAATTGAAAACTTTGGGCTAAGGGTCCTGTCAGTGTAATTCATCAACATTTTAGCATTTCCGATGACTATATATATATATATAAACAGGAACAGATTATATAATTACATAAAATCTGGACCCTAATAATGAATAACTAAGGCTGTGACGTACATAATACCAACATAACCTTACTAGAGACGACAGTGCGGATTGAATCAAGTACAACATAACATCGCTGATAATCTATGCTCTATCAAACATAGAAAACAGGGTTAGTTAAAAACTACTGACGATTTATTCTTCTGACATTCACTGAAACATGCCCATGTTATAATTATGATCAGAAGAAATTCGTTCTAACAAGATTTTTGAAACCCATTGAGGACATTAAGGCCAGGGCAGTTACTAATTATTCTAAACTCTACCAGAACTTCGGATCCAGACCATTCAGCCAAAATTTATAGCATTTTCTTCCTAATTTACAGCAATATGTAATTACGTGGTCAATTGGATTATATCACGGCCTTGTAAATCACATAGTCAGAGCCTGCGAGAAAGATATGTAACACAAAGAGTTGTATTAATTTATAGATGAGTCGTATTTATTACACGTAGGCTTCACTTACGTAAGTGAAGCCGATGTGTAATAAATACTATTCATCTATAAATTAATAATTATTTCGCTTCTCTGTGGAGTTCCAATACAGTTAAATCTTGATACAAAGAGTTGTACTTACTTCAATTGTGAGCCTAGATTTACCATCTATCATTAAGCAAGCTTCTACTAGCAGAAATAGCAGTGCAAGGATTAAAGGATACCTACAGTCCTACAGGTTCTTGTATATTTACAGGTATGATATTTGTTCATTCATTGGATAACAGCCGTGAGCAAAACTCAGGGATTTGTACATGTCACACTTTATGGTGTAATAACACTTTTATCATATTAGAAATTCGCTTCTTATTTGCTATCGAAAGGGCATTTGCAGCTGCAGTATCCTACAAATGGGTAGTTAAGCTCCTCCACTGTGTACTGTTCTTTGAAAGTTCATCTGCTATCAGGTGGGTGCGTGGGTTGCAGGATTCCGAAGTGATAACATTTACACCGAAGCACTTTCTAAGGCAGTTTGTTAGTTTGTGTGACGTAACTATTAGTTGAGATTTATTTGATACATCAGTGGTTTTTCTATGATTACTGATATAAAACTTATCTCACTCACTTCATTGTTCATTTCATTAATTAAAATACAGAAATGCACTCAATAAGGTCATTCTGAAGTCATTTGACGTTCCTGAAAACAGACACATTCTGAACATGTTCCTTTAACTTATCTGTTTAAGCAGTTAGGTGTAACAGCTACACCTGTTATCCAAACTTTTGGCCTCGTCGCTCGTTCTTGCTGAGCTAACTAGCAAACAGCACTTATTAATCCCCCATTATATACCTATTTCTTTTCACATCTTCATCATGCTTTTTAATTGATGTCAGTTCTAGTTTTTCCTAACTTTACTAACATTACAATGGAAGCCATATGAGTTTTTGAATTATCATGATGAACCCTCAAGATGCGAAAAGCCATCTGTCGTCCACACATTCTTTTTTTTAGACAAAATCAGACATGGCCAACAAAATATTTTCAATAATTTGTAACAACCATTCAGCCAAGGAAACTTGTTATACCAAGAGATGCTAAAATGTGTTTGAAAATGCCCATGTGATTTAGTTCTTAAAGGCTTAAGAGCCAGAGTTGAAATTATGTGACATTTTCACCAAAGAAAGTCAAACTCAAGGATTGATTTACAACATCTCGATCATATTATCACAGTCTCTTTTAGCTCCAAATTTTGATGCCATTCTTCTTATTGTACTTTTTCATGAAATGATTCACCATTTTATTGTTATACGTGAAGAATTAACACAAATCTTTTTAACATTTTTTTTAAACTAAGAAAGATAAAGTTGCAAACACATACTATGCTGAAAACATGAACATTAAATTATGCACATTATTAATCTTCCACATGCTCTTCATTCTGACAGCCTACATTTAAATGTACTTCACTGAATTCTTGGCATTTTTAATAACTCCACATCACAATTTGCAGAATTATAAAATTCTGAACAGGATTTATTCTCATAGTTACCTGTCACCTGGAGCTCTGTCTTGATTAATTCTATTGAGCAGTTGCTTCTCGTGTCAGTCCGAATGAAAAGATTCGCTCTACAAATGCATTTGAACCAGGAATGCTAAATAAAAGTCCTTCCACTTTGGGAATATTTTGCACAGAGTTGTCATGACCAGGTAATGACAAGAAGAATGTAAGCAAATAACCATCTTCGTTCACACTGCTGCAGAGATAATCTTGGTAACTGCCGAACTCTTCGTACAGGTCATCAATGGAAATATGTTCTCTGAGGTGGAACACTACTGTGGCTTTTCAAAATCTTTGAACTCAGTCTCTTCCTATAAGGGATGCATAGGGATTGTCATTTGTCGCATCATGTGTTGCATATTACTATAAAAGCTGTTCAGGTCTGTAGTGGCATAGACAATCCATTAATGAGGCCTTTTGTCTTGCTAGCAAAAAAAAAAAAATGTTGGTCATTCTCTGCTGAATTTTACAACTGAGAAGTTTAATCTGTTTGTATGACTCTAGTATAGTTAAGTTTGACTATTCCAGTATTTTAATTACCATTTGCAGCTGACTTCCAACAAGCTTATAAAGTTAAAGTGTATTTTAGGCCGTACAGCTTTCTCTGAGTCATTGTTCATGAAAATTTTAGATAATTTTGAACAGTCTGGAATGTTGCTGAAATAATGTTTAATTGCTTCCCAGTTCTGGAGCAGTCGTGAAATGGCTGGTGTTAGTGAGAGCCATCTAGTTGGAACATGCCTCAAAATCTCAGTCCACTCCAAATTCTCAAAGTTAAAGAATGACTCTTCCCTTCTTTTGGCAGAGGCAGAGACGTGGTTATAAATCTTTAAAATTACATTTTCTACATCAATATCCATTCTGTCAATGGCGTACTTGTGTTAAGTATGACATGATTAGAGCAATTAGCTTTTACAAAATTAGGGTTTTTATTTCTTAATAACTGAAACACAGAATGTTTGTTTTCATAGTTCACATTGGCATTGTCTGCAAAATAAGAAGACCCATAATTAACATCTCTGCCGCACCAAACCAGTAATTGCTACAGATGTTTCCTCAGCACTTTCCAGAACATCTAGTAGCATATGTTGCACTCCCTTTAAAGGGACGAAGTACCGGAAGCAAACTGGGAAGACTTTTGGATTGCTTCTGTTTGATGCATAAGTAGCCAAAGAAAAAAAGCTAGAAGGTTTTTGTGTACATCTTAAAATGGATACAAAGTCATTAACAGTTTTAGGAGCAACAACACTCCTCACTATCTTCTCCACTTTACTGCACCCACATGAAACTTTAAAAGCAATCGCAGGATCACTGAAAATATGGAACAGAAGTTTGTTTGCACAGTCCATACTAGAATAACTTAAATTGTTATTAATTTTTAGATGAGTCGTATTTATTACACGTCTGCTTCACTTTCGTACCTATTTTGAGGACATGTTTCACAAATAATCGTTTGCATCTTCTGCTCTTATGCGACTAAAGCTTGATCCAGTGGTGTGGTGGTACGAAAGTGCAGCAGATGTGTAATAAATACGACTCATCTAAAAATTAATAATTATTTCGCTTCACTGTGGTGTTCCAATACAGTTAAATCTCGATATAACTTAAATTGTGTTTCACTGCATGATACACTAAACCAAGTTCACACAAAACCAAGTTCACACTCTGTGATATTGTCATACTCTTGTTTATTGTTCAAATTAACAAAATAATTCAAAAGCTTATTTCCAACTCCAGCATTACATTTTTCCTTGATTAGATGCCCCTTATAACATTCATGTTGCCTCAAATCACTTTGTCCACTACATGAAATGCGGAAACCTTTCCTGCACGTGGTACAAAACGCCCGATTCTCGTCCGATGCTGGCTTTACCCATGGAAATATATCTTCTCATTTCTTGAGATATGTTTGATGATGTTTTGCCTTCAATTTCTTCTGTGGAGGAGTCTAATGGATCGTCTTCATCCTATTGTTGTACACGATCACCAACAATTTAGGCTTAGCTTCCAACACCCATTCTTAAAACAGATTTACAACATAGAGTAGAATTGTAACGGAAGTGGAACTAAAAGCAACTGAAAGACAATATCAGATACATTAAATTCGCTTATTGTCGCTGGCAAAAACGGGCTGCACTGCTGCTACATGATGGCACACATATGTACCTACATTGATTGATTTAGGCTGTGCCGTGGCTCAGTGGTTAGACTGCTTGGCTCTCACCAAGGAGGCCTGGATTCGATCCCAGTCGACTGCTAAGTGAGATTTGTGGTGGACAAGATGGCACTGTGGCGGGGTTTCTCCGGGACCTCCTGTTTCCCCCGCCATCTCATTCCACCGGTGCTCCATCTTCATCTCATGTATCATCAGTGTCACCGTCTGCGGTACCGTATGTAGTAAAAGCGGGTGTTAAACACCACACATTCATTCATTACGTTGATTTGGATGTCACTTCTGTTGCCAGAATTTGTGAAATGAAGCAAAACTAAGTGCCATTTTCCAAAGATTACCTAAACTTTTTAAGATTATTTTAGTCAATATATATAATTCAATAATTTGCAGTAGGCAAATAAAAATGCAGCATGGCATACTCCAGGTAAATAATAAACAGAGGAACAAAATTTTGGAGAAAAGCCGGAAGATTTTGGGAGAAACGGAGCATCCAGCAATCCTACTGCACTCATATCTATCGTGCTCTAAGAAGTAACAGAAACCTCACAAGGTCACTGACTTCCCGCACGAATCTGTAAGCTCTGAGTTTCCAGTGAGTGCCATTGGCAAAATAACGAGCTATTTAGAACTGCAGGATGCTAGATGACCGGCCTCAGGAGATCTGTCACTGACAGTAAATAAATACCAAAATGCATAAAAATTACTACTGTCGTTTGGGCAGTGAGGACAGGATCCGCCCGCACCACATCGTCAATGGAAGAGGACGGCTTACACACTGGTGACTTTGAATCCAGTCTCTTGACAGTAGAAGTAAGAATTTTCTGGGTTTTAAATATAGACCTACAGGAATGATGGGCCCAGCACCACAAATAATATGTACAACACTTCTAGCAATATGAAAAATTGTCTGCTGAACAGGGCACAACAGGAAGTAAAAGTAGACACAGTACACTACTCTTAAGAAGATTAAGTTGGCGATTTACCATAATGTTACTTACCAGAGCTCTTTTAACCATCATCTTTGAGAATGTTTATCAATATTTTGTGTTTTCTGTAATGGTATTCTCAACACTTCATCAAGCAATATTCAACATCCAACTGGGTCCTGTAACTGCAAATTTAGTATGAGTTAATGTATGTATTGTTAAAATTCAACCATTGTTAACTTATGATTGTTAATTTATTTTGTGTATGTGAAGGGGATGACATGGTCCAGTTTTACCAACATTTGTCTTCTGTTAGGTCACGATGCTTAATATAGTGTCTATATGAACAGAATGACAGAGTTCTGTATTATGGAAATTTAGTCTGAGGTTATGTTATGTTATCTTGAGTGTGTGTGTGTATGCAGTATTTGTTATTGTTTAAGATATTGTTCAAGGACTTTCACAGAAGGATGTGTATGTACATTGTTTTTTCAAATATGGCTATTTGGAAATATCTACAACAAAAGCATGTATTGCATAAAAGTTGTTACTTTTACCTTTATAGTATACTTTGAATAACATTTCAGCACTTCTCATGCCATTGATAGTAATTACCACATTATACTTTTTAGTCAATAATTGTTTAGTACCAAAATCATGATAGGTTAGGCTAGGTAAAGTTATCTTCAGTATTTTTTAAATAAGCTCAGTTTTAGTTATGTCATGTTATGTTGAGCTAAGTTTTTTGTTTATATAATCGTACATTATTATACATGAATGGAATTAATTGACAACTGCAGTGACAAATCCACCATTAATTACTTGGCAGTGGAAACAGAAATTTTATCCCAAATATAACAGTATTATTGCCCTTTTGAAATATGAACATCTTTAGTTTTACAGATTATGTAAAACTCTTCTTACAAATGGCGAGAGTAAGCAGGTAACTACCCACCTTGAAGAACAGGTGCAGTTGATTGCACTGATCTGGTGATATTCATTTGAACATAAATTTTATAAGATGCCTACTGTTCTGGATCTTTATATGTCTGTATTTGGAGAACTTTGCACTTTGCCTCTCTCCAAACTGTTTTGAGTGTGTTCTTGAGTATGAGGATTCACGAAATAAACCTGTGGTTAACTGTCCAGTACAGCAAGTCTATCTGAAACACAGCTGTATACATTCCAGCAATCACTCACTGTTGCTGCGCAGTGTTGTATTTTTCTTCATGCACAACAGAAATGTTGAGTAGGTTTCTACATTATATCTGTAAAAAAAACCAGTGCCCCTCAATTATACAGCCACAATTATAGTTTTTTTTTCCTACCTTTGGCTCGATGTTTTCATTGTTGACCTCCTGTCCTCCAGTTTTTTGTTTATTGTGGAATCATCAGAGTAAGCCAACCTCTCTGGAGAAGAAAGACGAGCCTAATACCTAATTCATGCTCTAGGTATGTATGTTGTGGTGAATATCATGAAAGTCAATGCATAACATAAAGCCAATACAGTACACTTATGCCCGATTTCACCAACAGATGTTAAGAGTTAACACGAGTTTAGTAATAGTTGTAAGAAAAATTGCATTTCACCAACAAGTGTTAGCTTTAAACTCATGTTAAATATCTTATTACACTAACAAGCCATTGTTGTTAAGTTCTTAACAAGTGTAAATACTCAAGATGGCAGGCATAATTGCAGCTTTTGATGTAGATTTTCTACATTTAAGATTTGTAATAGAGTATGGCCTATGAGGAGAAATGATTTTGAGAAGCTCTCAGAAGAAAATTTTCTACAGAGGTGTAGACTGTCGAAACATGTTCCTATGAAGGTTATTGTGGAAGTATAAAGAGGTTTGAACATACATAAAAAAGAATATGCCGATGTCGCCTTTGCTTCAAATATTAATAAATAAGAGATTTTATAATTCACTGAATTATGTGGATAATACACTGTCCATGTCCCATCTTGAAGCGTTCAAGTCACTTGTCACTTCTGTCCTTCACACCTCGTTTTAAATTTACATAATACAGACATTAGAACATGCATTGAAAGGAATATGCTGAACTTGCCTTAGCTTCAAATATTAATAAATTTGGTATTTTAAAATTCACTGAATTATAGGGATAATACACTGTCCACCTCCCGTCTTAAAATGTTCAAGTCACTTGTCACTTCTGTCCTTTACTCCTTGTTTTAAATTTATGTAATACTGACATTAGAACATGAATCGAAAGGAATATGCCGATCTCACTTTTGCTTCAAATATTAATAAATTTGCGATTTTATAATTCACTGTCCACAACGCTCATCATTTGACCTTCACACCTTGTTTTAAATTTTCATAATGCTGAGTTAGAACATGCATCAAAAGGAATATGCTGATATCGCCTTTGCTTCAAGTATTAATAACTGCAGTTTTATAATTCACTGAATTATATGAATTATTCACTGTCCACCTCCCATCTTGAAACATTCGTCATATGTCACTTCTGTCCTTCACACCTCGTTTTAAATTTCCATTTGCAATCCAATTCGTTTCCAGTTGCATCAGCATGGCTTTTCTGTTTGATGAGTTCATTACCTTGGGGATGGTATGCAGGTGTTCTGATGTTTTGATGTCCTAAGTTTATAATCTATGATTGGGTACCAATGTCTGTCCAACAGGTGATTTGGTGTGCTAATGAATTTTGAATCTGTGGCAGTCAGCATCCATTGTCCATGTCTTATTTATATTGGGCCAGATGAATTGTTCAGTACCACTTTTGGTATTTGCTTTGATTCCTGGATGATAGAGGCAAAGAATATGAAAATTCTGATGATAGTTTCTTGGGCTAATAGCCTGCCCAAGCCCTCAGTGACTAACTCTGTTGCCATTCTCTGGGGAACTGAAGCAAACTACTAATGTCACAATATTTATAGTTAGTCAGTGGTGGAATGACAAGTGCATACTCTTCTCATTGGTTGAGCTCTGGTCAAATCAGTTACAGTCACCAAGAAGGCAATCAAGGAAGTGGAGAACCGATCATGATTCCTGGGGCTTTCTTCCGCTGTGGTGGAAAGACATGTTCCATGCTTGCTGATTTGAAGGCCTTCATTCCTGTTAAAGTTGTTCCTACTAGGTCTAAAGTATAGAGCTTCTTTAATCAGCATATGATATTACTTTGAGGACTTACCTAACATTTTTGTGGAGGCAAAGTTGATTTTGTGGTCTGTGTTATGTTTGCTGTGTCACTGCAGATCTTTCTGGGTAGTCTAGATCTGACAGCAGTGGAAACCTCTGTCTTAAAGACTTGTTGTGAAGGAAAAACTCCAATCATATCCTTATCAACAAATTGTAAGTCCTGTACTTCTCTCTACATAACTTTTTGTCGTGGTCAATCAGCTTTTGGTGGGTTTGTATCTTTCCTGAAAGTGATGTGAAGTCAGTTAAATCTGAGGTGGTCACTTTTATGGCACAAAATTATTGTTTTTCTTTTTGATGGCACAAAATAATTGTTTTTCTTTTTGTAACATGCTTAATTTGAACCTATTGTGTGTTTCAAATGGGAAGAGTTCTTGCCTGTAGCGAATTAGATGTGTTAGAGCTGTCAATGTTTCCTTGTCGTTATCCTCACTGTGTTTATAGCTCCCTCTCTCTCACACACTTGCGAGTGTTCTTGGTGCAAAAGCAAACTGAATTTTCTAAAGTTTTATTTTAATACAGTTCTTGAAATCACAATTGCAACGTGGATATTCGTATATTACGCAAATGGTTGAAAAATTTAGTTCAAAATTAATTATAGTTTATGAATTACTTATATTTCTAAGCCAATGAAAATACCAGCGGTACATCCCTATAGCTGTGAAAGTTACATTAAGAGATAATTCGTCATTGTCTTCATTGTCTGAGTACTGCAAATTTATGATGATAGGTTCCAAAATTTCATTGCGTGCTATTTCTTTCCAAAAGTCGTCTTCTTGTAGTTTATCTGATGTCTCACGCAGTTTTCTCAGTCTTGTTGTGTTTCTTGTTAATTTCTTCGTGAATAAGTCGTTCACCAATTTAAAAATTTTATTTCTATTTGCAACATAATTTTAGCACACATTAACTCAACTGAATTGTTCTGGCAGTAGTAAGGGGGAAGGTGGATCGTATCTCATTGATCCAGCTGATACACTTTTTCATGGAAGAGTAACTGAACAGTAGTGCTTTCAACTCTCTAGAGTAAATAGAGATTACGTACCATTCATAAACAAAGATATAATGTGACCAGACACGTTCTGCCAGACTAGCAGGAAGTGTATTTTTCCTCTCATTGAATATAACGAACACCTTGGCTTATTCAAAGTACATATTTCTTTTATCCCGTCATGTCAAATGTTTACGTTTCAGCTCTAAGTAATTTCAAATACAGATACATTCATACATGCCAATACAATACAATACTTTATTCGCCACATTGCATTTACATAGATGAGCAGGTGCTCGTAAATTGGTGACTCGTCAAAATATTAAACCTAAACTTTAAGATCAGAAATAAGTCTACAATATTTCCAATTCAATATGTTACAAAGTATAATAAAGCAAGAGAATATTAATTATGTACAATATCTAGAGTATATAGTTTTCCTAAAGTTGAACAGACACTAAGATAAAATTGAGATCACATTGCATCATCCATGTATTCCTGAATTGAATAGTATGCTTTGTTGGTGAATACACTTTTGACTGTTGTTTTAAAAAGGTTTTGGTTTTGGATTTCCCTAACTTTTTATGGCAATTTATTATATATTTTAATCCCGATATATTGTGGACTTTTCTTGGGCATTGCTAACCTTTGAGTAGGGTATTTTATATCTCTTTTTCCTCTTGTGTTATGACCATGATGATGTTGATTTTTTAGAAAACTGTTATAATTACTTTGTACATATAGAACTAGATTATACATATAAGAGGCAAAGTTACATCAAAATTCGTAATGTTTTAAAAAGTGGTCTGCAGGATGCTCTGTAACTCGAATGTGTCATTATGTGTATGATTTTCTTTTGAATGTGGAACAGTCTGTCAGAGCCTGTTGCATTTGCCCATAAAGTTATTCCATATGCAAGTAATAAGTGAAAGTAACTGTAGTTAATTTACGAGTTTTCTTGTTTCTAAATTTGTAATCTGTGCCAAGCAGGACATGTTGAAACATGCAGTTTTTAAATTTTTTTCTATATAATGTAATTGTTTAGTCAATTAAAGGCATTCATTCAACTGAGGTTTGTCAGTTGAAATGTAATAGAAAAATATCACAAGAAAAAGAAACCCTGAAGAAACCTTATCCAAATAACTCACACTAACGGAGCTTTGAATTCGGAACCTCTTAAAAAGCAATAATTTGAACAAAAAGATTTTTTGCCCTCCGTGAGGCATACATGCTTCCACCTACATTACAAGCACGAGCAGCAGACTATTGTGGAAAATCAGAAAATTTCATTCTGAAGATTGGAAAGGAGCGTAAAGAACTTCAGGAACCAAGTGGACATTCTTTTTTATATTCAGCACCAAGGGAAAAGGAAGTATGCCAAAAGACACTCGAAAAGTGTGTGTGGCAGAATTTGATAAGTGTGTTATCCAGGAAGTTGTTCAGGAATTCTGCAAAATACAGGAAGTATTTACAAAAGCAAGAAACTCCATCCGATTGGTAAGCAGAGGATACCTTTTCCTTGGGTCACAATATCTTTGATAAGAGTCTTAAAAACTATTGACTTCAAGTGGAGAAAATGTGGATGCAGAACAGAAGATTTTAATTGAGAAGCCTAAAATTCTCCCTGGCATTAGTATCTTGTATACATATTAAAATTTTTGCGGAGATGTGGTAGAAACTTATTTATTTAGATGAAACTTGGTTGGACAGTAACCCGAGAAGAGTTTTTGGCAGATGATGTGTTTGAAGTTGCCAAAAGTTACATTGCAGGCACTTGGGTCATTGTTTTGCAATTCATGCTGGAGGGAAGAAGGGGTTTGCGAATGTAGCACAACTGCTGTGTAAGTCAGGAAGTACCAGTGGGGATTACTATGACCAAATGAACCACCAAAGTGGTTGAAGTGGTTGAAAGAAATATTTATTCCACACATCTTTAGTTATAATTTTTGAAATTGAATCTTTTGTGAAAGGTGTCCAAATATCCTACCAAGAAACAGATAGTGAATTTTTTGCAAAAACTTGGTGTTAATTGTCATGGAGAAATGAGGAAAGCAGATTTGTTCCCATTCTGAAAGTCTATTGCCTAAGAAAAAAGTAAGAAAGTGGCAGAAGCAGAAGCTGAATATTGGGGGGGATTCAGATGGACAGAATTGTGTCAGCTGTTATACATTACATCATTGTGAAAGTGAATGCATAATAATGGCTATGAAAGCCTGAATGTCTCTTCTTCCTTTTGCCAATATTAGGCATTTTGCATTAAGTTAGATTTAAATGCACACTATAGTAAATGGTCATCCTTAAATAATGTCACACTACATGACACAATTGCGCCAGTTACTACGGTTTTGACATTTATTTGCACTGTTATGTTCTATGCATTTGTTGAAAAAACAAACCACTGTCCATCTGGCTGGTAGCACTCCTCTCCCCTCTCTAGTTATTCATCGTAAACTTGAGTACATTTATTACAACCATAGACAGCTTGGACCCTTGCAGTTTGTGTATGTTTATTTATGTATAAAGACTAAAATTGAGTCACACCTTTTAAAACTTGTAACTTCACTCACATCCTTTTACAAATTCAGGAACGTTTTCAAAACTGTTGCAGTTTCATCCTCAGCTGATTAGCGACTCATCACAGTTGGTTGTTGTCTGGATCTCTTGTATTTGGCTCTCTCTCTCTCTCTCTCTCTCTCTCTCTCTCTCTCTCTCTCTCTCTCTCTCTCGGAAGATTCTTTTTGACCAATTCAGGACCTAATCCATTATATTATATTCTGCAATGTGAATTATATTATTGTACTCCTTGCTATATTCCATTTTGTTTAAGGATACATTAACCAACCTGTAAGTTAAACTATTGATAACAGCATGCTTGTGTTATGGGTTATGTCCATCTGATTTTATGAAATTTTCAGTGTATTTCTTTCCTATGTATGGCTAATTCTAGTTTTGTATGTTTTCTGATTTGTTTCAAATCTAAGAAAGCAATTTCATTGTTTATTTTTTTTTTAAATCTTATACTACAAAGGAGATACCCACAGACAAAAAATCAGGCCTGTACTGGATAAAATGCGAAGGCAAACTTTACCTTGCCTTTGACAATTTTCACTTCGGAAAAACTAAAAGAAATTTGAATATTATGCTTAAAGAACATTTTAGGAACATCAGGAATAAAGAAATGGATAAATTGGCAGTAGCTTACCATTTTTAGCACATGGGTAAAAGTATTCATAAAGAAATATGAAAGAAAACTGTTGAATTTCGAAACTGCCTTTGAAGAGAACCCAAAATTAAAGTTCGTGAAGGTATCAAAAGAGATGCCCATATCGCCTCCAAGAAGTTCACCAATCCAACATCCATGAGTCGACATTAGCTGATGATGTTAGGAAGGTCCCAACGAAATGTGTTCTAGGTAAACACTAGCAATAAATGGAGCATTGAGTACAAGTTCGACTGATAATTAGATTAATTTTGGAGTTTCATGTATCGTAGTCCTTACTCATAGGAATATTGTTAAATTAGTTGGTCCCATGGCTAGCATGTAAACAAGTTCTAAAACCACAAAGTCGTAATACTTGCCAACTTTGCAACATGTATTTGAAGTATATTTAATATCTTACATTGGCTGTAATGTTATCCATTGTAGTCCATACAGAAGGGGTTAATGCGCAAACATATGTTTCAGTAAGATAGTTGAGAGATATAACATTGGTATAAAAGTCTAAAGTACAAGGTTTAATTTCCTTGGCCTCATATCATATTTCTCATATTATATCAACTTTCCATGAAATATGTTTATTTACATGGAAATATTGGAGGTTATGTCTTGGTTTCAGCAACATTTGATGGATTCAAAGAAGTTGATGGTAAATCTTAAATATTTTCTGGTATGCATAAAGTGTTTCTTTGTTCACAGACTTGCTACCAGGACTTGCTTAAGGACACCATCAGATACATCAATAGTTCTGAAATTGATCCCAAAATAAAAATTAAAGAAGATCCCTCTTCAGGGAGCATAGCCTCACAGAATCAGAGACAGTTTCTTAAAATGAAGACAAGGAGTAAATCTGCACTCGTGATCGAAGATTGCGACACCACAGTCAAAACAGAAATTAAAGAAGAGTCTCCTGTTACCAAACAACTGTTAATGCAGATTAAGACTGAAACTGTTCCATGCAGCAATAACAGTGAGCTGGATAGCAAACCAGATATTAAGGGGAACACTCTGTTATCAAACATTACTTCACAGAATGACGAAGAATGTTTTACCAAACATCTGCTACTAAAGATTAAGACTGAAACTGTTCCCTGCAGCAATAACAGTGAGATGGATACCAAACCAGATAGTAAGGGCAACTCTCTGGTGTCGAACATTACTTCACAGAATGACGAAGAATGTTTTACCAAACATCTGCTACTAAAGATTAAGACTGAAACTGTTCCCTGCAGCAATAACAGTGAGATGGATACCAAACCAGATATTAAGGGCAACTCTCTGGTGTCGAACATTACTTCACAGAATGACGAAGAATGTTTTACCGAACATCTGCTACTAAAGATTAAGACTGAAACTGTTCCCTGCAGCAATAACAGTGAGATGGATACCAAACCAGATATTAAGGGGAACTCTCTGGTGTCGAACATTACTTCACAGAATGACAAAGAATGTTTTACTGAACATCTGCTACTAAAGATTAAGACTGAAACTGTTCCAGGCAGCAACAGCAGGAAAGCACGTAGAAAAAAACAAAAAAATAGACAACAGACTATGGTTACAGATTCTCGTCAGAACAAGAAAGAATTTCTTCAAGAGGATACTGTCATGAAGGATGAGAAATATAACAGTAGCATGTACAACGAAATAGAAATAAAAGAAGAACCTTTGTGCTTGGAAAGTGAAAATTCAAGTGCATCTATTTACATTAAGGTAAGCTTTGTAGATTTATACTACAATAAAATTTTTATTTACTAAAGAAATTTAATGCAAAAAACTTTTATTAGGAAAACTGAGTTACATAACAGCATGTGCATGAGAATTAGAAATACTGCTTAGATTCACTCGTCCATATTGAGGAAATGTAGACATCTCAGCAACTTCATTTTGCATTGCTACGAGTGTATTCCTGTTATGTCTTTCACATTTAGCTTGGGTGCAGTCAATCTATGTCATGTTCAAAACATTTTAGGTGTCATCTCAGTTTGGGTTCTTCCAAGTTCTTGCTTTTTAAATACAATACAGTATCCATGTTTAAGTATGTTCATATGTGATTGTGTTACTGAGAAGACCTGTAAGCGTTAAAGCCGTATGTTTCTGTCTTAAGTTTGCAGAATGCTTTACCATTAGAATAAAGAATTTAAATTAAACATAATATATGAAATATTTGTTATATATACATTGGAATTAATCTGTTACAGGATGGGGACTTTCCTGCAGTAAAATCCTCAAGGTAAGACCTCACTGTTTAATTACAAGCCTTATGCGTTTTGTGTTAGGTTAACTTTTGTTCTTTTATATCTGTCACATTTATGTGCTACATCTTGTCTTGTTAAGCTCTTTAACTGATACCAATGGGTATACGTATATACGGTATATATTCTGAATATTTCTTTGGTCTCCTTAAAGTTTATTTTCATTCTATTTTGATTGTGAAGGATGTGAAATACTGCACTCTCCATTTGTTATTATCACTCTTGTTAAATGTGATCAAGCAAATCAAAAGAGACAAATGTATTTGGAATAAGAATGTATAACATAAGATACACAATGTTTTAAACGAACACATGATATGTAACCAAGATGTTTTATTGGAAGTGTCTTTTATAAACATGACATTATCATGTCTTGGTACTGATACAGAATTGTGCTAAGAACTGAAAGAATGTGCTATTACTGGAAATAGAATAGCAAGTATGCAAGGCAAATAAGTTATGTTCCTGCTTGAACTCTATTCACTTCCAGGAACTATAGAAAAGGAAAAAAAATAAAATAGTGCCTCTTCCACAGGTGTACAGAAACAGCATTCCTACTTATTTCTCAAAAGAAATTTTGCAAATGAACAAGCAAATGTCACTATACATTTCTAACCGGTGAAATACGTGATAAGACTTAAAACACCTCCATTAACTCACTTGAATACATCAGCCGGTAAATTGTTGGCTATAGAGAAATGACGAGGTGTTCAATTCCCTCTGAGAACTAACTTATTGTTGCGAGGCATCGTTTGCGACGAGCCGCAGCCAGCTGGCAGAAAAGAGTCAGCATCCACACCATGCCCACATGTGGGTGAATGGCTGGCGTTTGCCGTGGGTGACATGGGGCGGTTAGAGGGGGAGACGGAGAGATGTCTGGATAGTTCTCCCCTTGTCTCGCTACATTTCGAAAGATCGTGTAGCTTTGGTCACTTTCGATAAACAGCGGCTCATGTACAAATGCTGAGCTGGAGCTGCTAGTCAGTAGTCGGCAGGGAGCTGCCAGTGAGTGAGTTAGCTGCTAGTGAGTGTCGTGCAGCAAAGCTGCGACTGAGTGAATGCAGTTGTCTGTGGACGTGTAGCAGATGGCCTCGGAAATTGCGTTCCTGTGTGTTACATCATTCTGCTGGTATCAGTTGTACAAGCGTCTTTCTACTGGAAATAAAGAGCATTTTGAATTTCTGCAAACTAGTTCAATTTTACGAACCAACAAAGTCACAATTGGTGTCACGAGTGGAAAGTGAAATGTATAGTGTTTAACACCCGCTTTTACTACATATGGCACCGCAGGTGATGACACTGATGACACATGAGATAAAGATGGAGCACCGGTGGAATGAGATGGCGGGGGAAACCAGTGATCTCGGAGAAAACCCGCCCCAGCGCCGTGTTGTCCACCAAAAATCTCACTTTGCGCTCGTCTAGGATCGAACGGAAAGTGGAAGCTGCATTTACAAAGATTTTAGAGAAGATGACTGAAATGAAGGCTTCACAGAAATGAAAGCGATGAACTAGGACCTCGCCGCAAGATTTGTAGGTCAGTTGACCGCCGTGAGGGATGACGTCGCGGAGCTGGGCAAGCGGATGGGTCAAGTGGACGAGCGCCTTAACAAATTAGAGGGAAGACTGACAGTAACACCAAGTCCCTGAGAGCTATGGTGGAGGACATCGTCGGCAGAAGATTAAAGGATCTGAAGGCGGACGCACCAGGACGCGACCAACATCTGCGAGCGTCAAACCACCAAAGTACGACGCCACATCAACTTTCGAAGTCTTCCGGCGCTAGTTTGACATAGTGGCCAAGCACAAGTGGTCACCAGAAGAAAAGGCCGCTCAGCTAATATCCAGCCTGTAGGGACGGGCCGCAGATGTTTTGAACGCGATCGAGACAGCGGCGGCGCCCAAGGGCATCTGGGTGGTCCTGGAAAACCGCTTCGGAAACCACCGCTTAGACGCAGCCTACCGCAGCCAGCCGAAGTCAAGGACGCGCTGCAGGCTTTCGCCGAGGCAATTGAGCAACTGGCCAGCAAAGCGTTGGTCGACCTCCCACCTGAGTTTGAGCCTAGAGAGAGATTGTCCACATCAGTTAGAGCAGCCGGAGAAACGAGGAAGGCCCGGTGTTGTTTGGGGCGCATCGGCGCCATCACCACCATCCTCTCGTGACACTGCGCGCCATTTTCCGGCGCCTAAATGACAGCCTCATCGTGGACAGTTGGGTGAGAGGGAAGCCATGAGGTGTGCTTGTGGACACCGGTGCTGCCGTGACCTTCATCAGATCTGATCTAGCCAGGAGTTTGCCGTGGAGAAAACCGAGCCCACCATACCAGCTTGTGTCAGTATCGGGCGACTCCTTGTTTGTGGAGAAGGAAGCCCTGCTGAAGTTGACCTTGGGACGGACTGCCGTGCGTCACTGTGTGTTCGTCACGAAGGTGGCTGAGTAGGTGATACTGGGACTGGATGCCCTCAGGAGCCATGAGGTAACGGTCGACATCGGCAGAAGTGTCCTGCAGCTCAATGGAGAAAATGCGACACTCCGGCAACCGAAGAACGCCTGGGAATCTGCAGGGCCATCCTGAGGGAAGATGGGGTTGTTCCCGCAAGACGCGAGCGGGTAGTGACGGCGTGACTGGGAGGCCAGTGGACGATGACATGATGCTGGTCCAGAAGACGCCTGTGCACGGCCTGTGTGTAGCCGTGCATAGATGAGGTGCCGGGTGAGGCTGCTTAATCCAACAGACACCGATCACGACGTCCAAACTGGGTCGGACTTGGGGACCTGCGAGCCCGTTGCCAGAGTAACGTCAATCGACCAGACTTAGGAGCCGATGCCGACGCAACACGTGGGCCCTGACTGAATGGCTTACTGGAGAGGGCGGCCGACCAACTGACTGCACAGTAGCTAGTGAAGGTTTGATAACTGTTGGGACGATACCAGCACGTTTTCAGCCAGGTTAACAGCGACTACGGACGCACGGACCGAGTGCTCCACCACATTGACACCGCAGATGCCCGGCCTATTCGGCTACCACCCAGATGCATTCCGCTGGCAAAACAAGCAGCAGTAAGGGACACGCTGGAGGAGTGATTGAAGAGTCTGACAGCCCTTGGTGTTCCCCATGTAGTCTTGGTAACAAAGAAGAACGGCGAGCTACGTTTCTGCGTGGACTACAGGAAGCTGAATGCTGTCACCAGAAATGATTGTTTCCCCTTACCCCGGATTGACGACAGCCTGGATACGCTTGCTGTTGCGCAATGGTTCACAACCCTGGACCAGAAGTCTGGTTACTGGCAGGTAGCTCTGGACCCAAGAGACAAGCAGAAAACCCCATTCTCGACAGGCTAAGGTCTTTGGCAGTTCACAGAGTTGCGCTTCGGTCTCTGCAATGTACAGCTACCTTGCAATGCCTCATGGAGTTGGTAATGAGAGAATTGACTTATGACACCTGCCTGCTATACCTAGACATCATCATCTTCGGCAAGATCTTTGATGACCATCTCGACAACTTGAGCAACTTGACCAGAGACTGCAGGCGACAAACCTGAAGCTATACGCGAAGAAGTGCCAGCTCTTACGCAAGGAAGACAACTACTTGGGCCACATAGTCTCACCAGGAGTGATAACAGAACCGGAGAGGACACAGGCCGTGAGAGATTGGCCTCCCCCAAAGGATAAGCGAGAATTGCATAGTTACCTGGGACTGTGCAGTTATTACCGGCACTTCAACATCGCCATGCCCTCACCCGCCTGACGGAAGAACACTGGCCTCATATGTGGACGGAGGATGCCCAAGGCATTTTCCAGCGGATGAAAAAGAAACTTTGCAGTGCTCCTATTTTAGGATTTCCACAACCAGCCGGCACCTTCATTGTGGTCACTGATGCCAGCAACCATTGCATTCGAGGCATTCTATCCCAGGTCCAGGACGGCTATGTGCGAGTGATAGCCTACTACAGCAAGATGCTGTCCAAGGCGGAGAAGAACTACTTGGTCACACAGCGAGAGCTCCTGGCGGTAGTAGAGACCTTGGATGAAGTGCCTGTAAGGTCAGTAATACCACCTGAGGACTGACCATTCCGCCCTAACCTTGCTACTTAGTTTTAGGAACCTGGAAATCCAAACAGCCCGTGGGTTCCAAAGGCTGCAGGAGTACGACTTCACCTTGTAACATCGTAGAGGAAAGAGCCACGCCAACTCAGATGCCATGTCCCGAAGACCCTGCCCGTAAGAGTGCAGCCAATGCACAAGAGTGGAAGCGAAGGAGCATGCCACAGCTGTCAGCATGGTCACAGCAGTGCCTGCAAACGGTTGTGATAGCACAGGCCTGAGGAGGGAGCAGCTTGCGGATGGTGACATGGGACCATTCTTAAGAGAAGTGGAGGCAGAGACAAGTCCAACCTGGGAGGTCATCGCACCCAGAAGCGCTGCGTACAAGTCGTACTAGGCCCAATGAGACCTATTGGAGATCAAAGAGGGCGTACTGTTCCGGGCAAGGGAATCACCCGATGGGAGGATTGAGATGGAGCAGTTGGTACCTCTCCGAGTTAAAGTCCCAGAGGTATTGGAAGAAGTGCACGCCAGTACTTCAGGATGAGACCTGGGAGCAAACTGAACGATCGATAAAGTCCCACAGGAGTATTACTGGCTGATGCTCCGAGCAGAAGCTGAGAGATGGTGTCGTCAATGTCATGTGTGCGTGGCGATTCGCTACCCCAAAATTAGGAGCCGGGGTCGCATGCAGCAGCACAACATCGGAGCACCGTTCGAACGCATCGCTGTCGACATAGCTGAACCATTCCCAGTGTGCGACAGAGGCAACAAGTACCTGATGATGCCGTAGACTATTTCAGCAAGTGGCCGAAGGTGTATGCCATCCCCAACCAGGAGGCGAAGACACTTACGGACTACCGCGTGGAGCAACTTGTAACCACTTAGTGTCGCTGAGAGTCAGCTGTGGAGGAAAAATTGATGGCAAACCTCGCTGAAAATCTAGTTGTTGGACTCCAGAAACTCCACGGCCGCTCCAGCATTCACACAAGATCTTACTTTCAGGGGTGGTCCCAAAAGGAAAGTGATAATTCAGCTATGAATTAAAATAAAATGGCAGTTGCTCCTTTGCACTATAAAGTTTTTATTTCAATTAAAAGGAAACTTTTGCAACTATTTATAATACTTTTCAATGCAAGCACAAACATACTTAAAACACACCCTCACATTATCATGTCCATTTGCAGAAGAACAAAACAGCATCACGTGCCTCAGCTTTTATAATTCTGCCGTTGTCATAACGACAATTAAACATCTTTCAACTGTAATACAAATAAAATATTTAGTGATTATTTTCCACTTATCTTAAGAAGTTGATGACAAAACTTCTATATTGTATTTGAAATTAATTTCATAGACATTTGCCCACATCTTCAGTCAAGCACACTTTGTTGTCAAACACACTTTGTTGTCAAGGATACTATGTATTTACGTATTACCAACATCTGAAGACGAAATAAACTTAAAAACAGAATCAATTGCCGGTCTGTCAAAATTCATTATGCGATTTTTATTTTTTTAAATAAATATTTTTCCCAAACCATTAAATCTATGTGAACATTTAATTGTTTTAATAATTTAACTTCGGGATTTATTTCATGGTTAATGACCAAAAATCATTATTAAATTTGATAATAATAGTATTCATCAACAAGTAGCGGAAAGAAATGTAATTCAAGTTGAAAGAAGTTTATCTTTTAAAAGTTTAAGTAATATTGAACTTAAATTATATGATTTACATCTTAAATTAACAAAGATTTTAGGTTATACAATATGGCTTAATTTAGAATCCAAATTATTTCACATTCTTAATATAAGTATGAAAAATAAAACTACTAAATTAAAAACGAAATTATATAATTTGTGTTTAAAACAAAATAAATTAAATCCAGTTATTAAAAATAATAAAGATAATGTTAATTTATCAAATTCTAACCTTAATGAAAAACAGTTAAATTTTTAAATCAAGCTTTAAAAACATGTGTAGATTTTTCAAACAATATAGATAATTATATTGCAGATAGAGAAATTTCTGGTGAAGATTTAAATGAAAATAATACATCTTTGATTAAATAAAAATGTAGCAAAATATTCCAAAATTTAGATAAATACAAACCAAAACGAAATAGTCATAAACATATTAATAAATAAAAACGATTTAATTTTCACCAAAGCGGATAAAGGTAATAGAATTGTAATTTTAGATAAATTGTATTATATTAATAGAGTAAACCTTTTACTTCAAGGTGAAGATTTTATAAAGATTAATAAAGACCCTTTAAAATCTTGTATTACAAATTTTAATAAAATACTTAATGAAGTTAAAGTTATATCAAACAAAGAAAAACATTTTGTAAAGGTTAGTAATCCTGTTGAACCTAGAATTTACGCCCTTCCTAAAATTCATAAGCCCGGTAATAAAATGAGACTTATTGTTAATTGTATAAACTCACCAACCTACAATTTAGCAAAATCGTTACACAAAAAATGCAATTTTGATAAATTTGAAAATTTAAGTATTAAAAACTCTTTTGAACTAATAAAGATTGATAGTGTTGTATTATCTAAAACTGATACACTTATTTCTTTTGATGTAACTGCCTTATTTTCTAGTATTCCTAGAGAAAAACTTTTAATTTATTTAAAAAAGTGGTTGAATTCAATAAATTTACATGAGGACGTAATAGTTGATTTTGTTAAACTTACTGATTTTTGATGTGTGTTTGGAGGAATTTAGTAACAGTGACCTCAAAATTAATATAAAAATTATTTGTGGTTGGTTTATTGACACTCGTCACTTACTTTTTCATATATTTATGAGAGACTAGTTTCAAAGGCCCTGGCCTCCATTTTCAATCTCTTCCCAACTGGCATCTGTTGTTATCTGCTCTCTCTGGTGGTGGAACTATGAACTTTTTTGTCAAATTATCTGCTGGCGGGATTTCAAAGTTCATTACGCGATCCTTATTTTTCCAGATGAATATGTTCTCCCATGTTGTCAATCTATTTTGGTTTATCACTCCTTTTAATAATTTTGGATTTGGATCAATGTCATGGTTTTCATTCCAAAAATGAAATGCTACTGCTGACTTGTCTTCTTGTTTCAATCTGATGTTTCTAAAGTGTTCTTTGACTCTGGTTTTTAAATTTCTTTTTGTTTGACCTATGTAGCATTTTTCACATTCTTGCAATTTATTTGGTATATTCCAGATTTGTTACCTGTAGTTTTCCAAAATTTGAAAGTGCAAATTTAAGAAACTCTTTAGATTTAGTAGAAAAAAATCAAAGATATAAATTTGGACAAAAATGACAGACTGGTTTCATTTGATGTCACATCTTTATTTCCAAGCATACCAACAGAAAAATTGCAGAATGTGTTAAAAAAATGGCTAGCCACAATTGATATGGAAGCAATAGAAGCAGAAGAATATATTTCTCTAACAAAAATATGCATTGAACAAAACTTCTTTAGCTTTAATGGAAAACACTACAAGCAGAAATCAGGATTATCAATGGGCAATCCACTTTCACCTTTTTTGGCTAACTTATTTATGAGTGCATTTGAAACACAAATTAAAAAGTCCTTCCCATTGATCTTCAAAGTTTGGTATAGATATGTTGACAACATCTTTGCAATTGTACCAAGTAAACATTTAGATGATGCATTAAAATTACTCAATCTGCAAGAAAGGACTATCAAATTCACAATAGAAAAGGAAATCATGGACAACTACCTTTCTTGGATCTAAATATCATCAGGAATGATACAAAAATAAAATTTGGAATTTACAGGAAGCCAACACATTCAGAAAATTATATAAAAAATAATAGCCACAACCCAATTACACATAAACATGCAATAATAAACAGCCTTACACACAGACTAGTCAACATACCCATGGAAAAAGAAGAATATTTCAAGGAACAAAAAGCAATAATACACATAGCAGAAGAAAACGGATACAACAAAAGTTTGGTGTTGAAGAAAATTAGAAAATCTAAACTAAAGAAAACCATTAAGGAAGCAACCACATTTATTAAAGAAAAAGAAAGCAACAGCATATTCAGTTCATTCACATATCATCCAAAAACATTTAATAAATTTAAAAAGATATTCAAGGAACAAAATATCATCTTGGCACCTACTAATAGATACTCAATTTTAAAATTACTAAATTCAAAAACAAAAGATGAAATTCCTTCAGGTAACAAATCTGGAATATACCAAATAAATTGCAAGAATTGTGAAAAATGCTACATAGGTCAAACAAAAAGAAATTTAAAAACCAGAGTCAAAGAACACTTTAGAAACATCAGATTGAAACAAGAAGACAAGTCAGCAGTAGCATTTCATTTTTGGAATGAAAACCATGACATTGATCCAAATCCAAAATTATCAAAAGGAGTGATAAACCAAAATAGATTGACAACATGGGAGAACATATTCATCTGGAAAAATAAGGATCGCGTAATGAACTTTGAAATCCCGCCAGCAGATAATTTGACAAAAAAGTTCATAGTTCCACCACCAGAGAGAGCAGATAACAACAGATGCCAGTTGGGAAGAGATTGAAAATGGAGGCCAGGGCCTTTGAAACTAGTCTCTCATAAATATATGAAAAAGTAAGTGACGAGTGTCAATAAACCAACCACAAATAATTTTTATATTACTGATTTTTGTTTGGATCAAAATTTTTTCAGTTTTAATGGTGAATGTTTTCAACAAACTGCTGGCTTAACAATGGGTAATCCTCTTTCACCTTTTCTTGCTGATCTTTTTTTTAAAACATGGTATAGATATGTTGATGATATTTTTGCTATTGTTCCTGAAAAACAAATTAATGACGCTTTAAAATTACTAAATTTACAAGACAATGCTATAAAATTCACATTAGAAACTGAAATTAATGGATTTCTTCCTTTTCTAGATTTTATAATAAGAAAAAATTAATTAGATTTTGGTATTTATAGGAAATCCACTCATATTGATAATTACATAAAAAATAAAAGTTTTAATCCTTTTCCACATAAATTTACTGTTTTTAATAGTTTGATTTATAGATTAATAAATATACCCCTGAATAAAGAAGAATTTAATAAAGGATATAAACATATTAATACTGCTTTAATTAATGGTTTTAATAAAGATTTTATACAAAAGAAGATTGAACAATTTAAATATCAAAAAAGTATTAATGATATTTCTACTCTTAAAAAAATAAAAGATGATTATAAATTTAAAAAATTTGCTTACCATCCTTGGGTTAATAAACATTTTCAAAATGTTTTTAAAGAAGTTGGTATAAATATTAAAAGCAGAAGCATTATTAACAGTGAAGTATTCATATTTAAGTTTGAATTTATGAGTCACTATGTTTACACTCAGTCTTCACTTACTTGTTGTTGTATAATTGAAACGTTTTCAAGATCATTCAATCTCATCATCAGCTGTTTGGTGACTAAATGAACCTCCCTCTTCTTCCACTGCTACGGAGCTCCGATCACTCTGCCATCTGGTGTGAGTGGCACTAAGTTTTAATACTTCATTTAATGCCGGGATTTCAAAATTTATAACTTTATCACGGTTTTTGTTTATGAAAATTTTTTCCCAAATATCCAATTCTATGGGTGTACTATATTCAGAGAGTAAACCTTATGTTCCCAGGGGATATAAATGTGGGACCTGGTCCTCCAGGTTGGGGGTTGGGCGTGGGGCTAACGACCCCACACCGTAAAACAAATCATGTTGAGAAGCCAACGGCGGAGCCTCGGATTGGACTGAATAAACGGAAACGACTGGCTAAGGAACTGGATTTGAATTTTGGTACGTGGAATGTTAGGACACTTCTCAAAAGTGGAACACTGGCAACATTAATTTCCCAGTTACAACAATATAGACTTAATGTGGCTGCACTACAAGAGACAAGATGGCAGGGGAAAGATATAATGGACATAAGATCCCATACACTGTTTTATAGTGGTAAAGAGAAAGGAACAAGGGAATTTGGCGTGGCCTTCATAGTAGATAGTAAAACCAAAAAGAATATATTGGACTTCAAGCCCATTAATGAAAGAATATGTACTTTAAGAATAAAAACGAAGTTTTTCAATGTAAGCTTTATAAATGTGCATGCCCCTACGGAAGAAAAAACAGAAGTAGAAAAGGAAATGTTTTACCAGGAATTGGAGGAAATATATGATGAATGTCCGATGAATGACATTAAAATAATAATGGGTGACTTAAATGCAAAAGTGGGTAGAGAAGAGATATACAGAGGAACAATAGGAAGACATAGCTTACACCAAACGTCAAATGATAACGGACAGAGATTAGTGCTTTTTGCAGCTGGGAAGAATATGGTCATAGCCTCCACATGTTATCCGCATAAAGAGATACATAAGCATACGTGGAAGTCACCAGATGGATTAACAAACAACCAGATAGACCACGTTTTGATTGACAAAAGAAATGCGAGAAATATACTAGATGTGAAATCATGCAGAGGAGCAAACTGTGATAGTGATCATTTTTTGGTCAAGATTAAATTTAGAAGTAAAATCTCCTATAAGAAAACGGAACGAGTTGAAGTTCCAAAGAAACTTAATATAGAAGAATATCAAAACAAAGAAACTATCCAAAAGTATCAACAATATATAAAGGAAGAACTTGAAAGTATGGAATCAAGCACAATAGAAGGAAAATGGATAAAAATGAAGAAAGTTTTTTGGGAAGGAGCAGAACAGATAGTTGGATATGAACCAAAGAAAGGTAATAAACAATGGTTTGATGAAGAATGTAAAAAAGCAATAGATGAGAAAAATGGGGCATATAAAAAATGGATAGAAAGGCCAACAAGACAAAAAAGAGCAGAATATGAGAAGCTGCGGCAAACAGCAGATAAGCTATGTAGACGGAAGAAAAGAATTTATTTAGATAAACAGATAACAGAAATTGAAGAAAATATCAAAACCAAACAATTTAAAAAAGCATACAGAGAAGTGGGAATGATCAATAAGGAATTCAAACCACGAACAAACTTAATAAGAGGAAGAAACAATGAAATAGTGTCAAACGAAGAAGAAATAAGGAACAGATGGAAACAATATTTTCAAGAACTCCTGAACACCCCCATAGAAGAACGAAATATGGAATTAACACCAGAACAAGGAAGCGAAATAGAACCAAAACAGTTGCAGACGGAAGATGAACCACCAGACCAATTAGATGTAGCGATAGCCATTCAGAAGATGAAAAATAATAAATCACCAGGTATAGATGGCATTCCGGCCGAAATGTATAAAAGGGGAGGACAGACATTATTAAAAGCAATGCATGAGTTAATTACACAGATATGGGAAGAAGAAAGGATACCAACAGACTGGAAGAAAAATTTAATAGTACCTATATACAAAAATAAAGGAGACAAACTACAGTGCCAAAATTATAGGGGAATCTCATTGTTATGTACAGGCTATAAAATATTAACTTCACTCATAAATAAAAGATTTCAGAAATACACAGAAAGTATAATTGGGGAGTATCAGGCAGGCTTTAGGCCTGGGATATCAACCATTGACCAGATATTCATAGTTAAAAATATATTAGAAAAAGCATGGGAGCATAATATCGAAATACATCAAATATTTATAGATTTCCAAAAAGCGTATGACAGCATTAAAAGAGGGAAGTTACTCTCTATAATGGGAAGTTTTGGAATACCAAAGAAACTGATTAGTTTAACGAAAGCAACAATGGTAGAGCTCAAATACCATGTTAAAATAGGAACAAGTATAACAGATGAGTTTGAAGTACATTGCGGTTTGAAACAGGGAGATGGGCTGGCACCTACCCTTTTTAACATAGCATTGGAATATGTTATTAGACAAATGCACGTACGAACAAACTCAACAATTTTCTATAAGTCAGTACAATTAATAGGGTACGCAGATGATATTAATATAATGGGAAGAACAAGGACAGCAGTATCTGAAGCATACAGAGAATTAAAAGAAGGAGCAAAAACAATAGGCTTGGAAATTAACATATCTAAAACAAAAGCCATGATACAAAGTAGGAGAAGAAAGTATACAGGAACACTGGAAATGGACCAACATAACATAGATATAGTAAGGAACTTTAAATATCTGGGAACAATAATTAACAACAATAACGATGAATCGGAAGAAATAAAAACAAGAATCTTAATGGCTAATAAAGTTTATTACTCACTTCACGCAATACTTAGATCTAAACAAATCCATAGGAACAACAAAATTAGGTTATACAAAACATTAATAAAACCAGTACTGTGCTATGGAAGTGAAACATGGGTATTGACACAGAATTTGGAAGATGCCCTAAAAACTTTTGAAAGAAAGATTCTGAGGAAAATATATGGACCAATACAGGAAGGAGGGCAATGGCGTATAAGATGGAATGAAGAATTGTACAGCATATATAAAGATATAAATATTGTTCAGGATATTAAAATCAGGAGGATGAGATGGGCAGGTCATATAATAATGGAAGAAGGAAGAATACCAAAAAGAGTCCTTAATGGTAAATTCTACAACACAAGAGCAGTAGGAAGACCGAGAATGAGATGGGAAGATGCCATACTGAGAGACACACAACATATATTGGGAATACGAGGGTGGAGGAAGAGAGCTGAAAATAGAGAGGAATGGAGGCACCTGCTGAAGGAGGCCAAGGCCCAGAAGGGGCTGTAGCGCCACTCGAGAAGAAGAAACCTTATGTTAGAAAGTCCAGAATATGAAAAAATTCCAAAAAATTCATTATCCAAAAGTATCACCTCTGTTAATAAAGCTTTATCAATTACAAAAACATTAAGTACATCTGAAAAATACAACTTAAAATCGTCCAACCCCACACTACCAAGGTTGTACTGTCTGCCAAAAATCCACAAACAAGACAACAGCATGAGACCCATCATCAATGGCATCAATTCACCTACATACCACACAGCAAAATGGTTAGTAAGAAAATTAAAATCATATGACAAATTTCAAAGTTTGGGAATAAAAAACTCCTTGGAATTGATAAACCACCTACAGAAATACAACATCCCGGAAAATCACATACTTGTTTCTTTTGACGTTAAGGCACTTTTTACAAGCATTCCAGTAGAAAAAATACCTACATTCCTCAAAAAATGGCTAACCCAGACTACAACGGACCCCAGAGAAATAGATGATATTATCAATCTTACAGATTTATGCATAAGGAATAATTACTTGTTTAACCAAAAATTCTACAATCAAAAGGTTTAGCAATGGGGAGCCCACTTTCGCCTATTTTAGCAGACCTATACATGAGCTATTTTGAAACACACATAGTAAAGGCCTTCCCACAGATTTATAAATTTTGGCAGAGATATGTTGATGATATTTTTGCTATCATTCCGGAAAAACTTAGAGAAGATTCTCTAAAATTACTAAACCTGCAAGATAATCACATCCAATTTACTATGGAAGTAGAAAGAGACAACACCCTACCCTTTCTGGACCTCAAGATAACTAGAAATCATCATGGTGTAGATTTTGGAATATACAGGAAGCCCACACACATAGATAATTACATAAAGAAAAATGAATACAACCCAGTTTCACATCATCTAGCTGCCTTTAGAAGTCTAATTCACCGGCTATACAACGTCCCACTGAGTAAGGATGAATTTTTGAAAGAACAACAACACATAAAAGACATAGCGGTATTAAATGGATTCAACCCAGTCATCATAAGGAATATGATGAAGAGGAAAGAAAAACTGAAGATAAGATCAAAAAATACCACTCTCACACCACTTAATAACACAAATTGGCAATATAGAAAATTCACCTACCATCCATGGGCTTTTAGAAAATTTGAACGAATCTTCAAAAGACTTAACTTAAAACTAGCACCCCAAAACAAATTCAGTCTGAGGAACCTGCTAAATAAACCACTGAAAAATACAATCCCCAACAATTTGAAATCAGGAATTTATCAGATTATTTGTGAAACCTGTGAAAAAAGCTACATAGGAAAAACTAAGAGAAACATGTTAACCAGGCAAAAAGAACACCAGAGGAACATTAAGTTGAAACAAACAGAAAAATCTGCAGTTTCACACCATTTTTGGACAGAAAACCACAACATTGGCCACAACATTAAACTGTTAAAATTTTTAAGTACACCCATAGAATTGGATATTTGGGAAAAAATTTTCATAAACAAAAACCGTGATAAAGTTATAAATTTTCAAATCCCGGCATTAAATGAAGTATTAAAACTTAGTGCCACTCACACCAGATGGCAGAGTGATCGGAGCTCCGTAGCAGTGGAAGAAGAGGGAGGTTCATTTAGTCACCAAACAGCTGATGATGAGATCGAATGATCTTGAAAATGTTTCAATTATACAACAAGTAAGTGAAGACTGAGTGTAAACATAGTGACTCATAAATTCAAACTTAAATATAAAAAAAAAGTTGGTATAACTTTAGTTCCTCAAAATAAGTATGGTATTAAAAATTTATTACAATTTTCTTAAAAATATAAAATTCCTTATAAAAAATCTGGTATTTATCAATTTAGTTGCTTAGATTGTGATCAGGTTTATATTGGAAAGACGAAACGTAGTTTGGAAACCTGAAAGAAAGAACATTTTCGTAACATTGGATATAAACAAATTGATAAATCGGCCGTGGCAGATAATTTTTTGTTATTTAACGATGACATAAATCCCAAAGTTAAATTATTAAAACAATTAAATGTTCCCATAGATTTAATGGCTTGGGAAAAAATATCTATTTTAAAAAATAAAAACCACATAATGAATTTTGACATACTGGCAGTTGATTCCGTGTTTAGGTTTGTTTCGTCTTCAGATGTTGGTAATACTTAAATACATAATATCCTTGACAACAAAGTGTGTTTGACTGAAGTTGTGGGCAAATGTCTACGAAATTAATTTCAAATAGAAGATAGAAGTTTTGTTATCAACTTCTTAAGATAAGTGGAAAATAATCACTAAATATTTTATTTGTATTATATTGATTATTCCACTGTAACTAGCTTCATTTTCTATGTAATCTTTCAACTTTTCTATATATCGTCATTCTTTTTAAATAAATTTTTCTTAATCTAATTTTAACATTTAAATAATAATTATTTTATAAAGGATTGCCAAGTATTTAAAGTGAGACATCTGTTATATTAATTACTTAAATCCTTGCAGATGCCTCTTTTCGAAATATATGGAAGATAGTCTTATTTAGTTAATTCAACAATGACTTTCCATATATTTTGAAGAGAACCCCTACAACAATATTTTATAACAATGCTCAACAACAATTAGTATAAAAGCAAACATTATTCAGTACTGAACAAATAAAAATACATGACTCATTAATACTTTGAACATAACTTGATTTTAAATATTACAGAATGTTTACATTATTTATTTACAACGGAGTGTTTGGTGTATTACTCAAATGGGATGGTTTTCATCAACCGATAAGTTGGCATCATTCCTTGGTTCCCTTGTACCCATAGTTGGTCTTATATTATTTGATTGATTTTGAAGTTGACGAATTGTGTTTCTACGGAAATAAAGTGTTTGGTGTTTGTAACTGGGGCTTTTGATATCAAGAACCCACAGAGTCACAATATTCATAATGACTTATATCTGATAATTTTATAACCTTTTACTTCTACACAATATGTAATGAAGGCTTTCTGTTTTCATATGAGGCTAAGTATTTAGTAATCAATAAAATAGTAAATCAATTTCCTGCATAGGCTTATAATTTTAAGTATACTTTTCGCAATACATTGATATGTCTATTTCTATCTCAAAGAAACAAGAATGTAACATCATAAGTTTTCAGCTGTGCTTGTTCAGGGGAACACAAAAGTCAAAACTTCCCGTACTACCTATATATAGCTGGCAGTGAAGTAAAGTTCCATTGCTGTAATAGAATAACCAAATCTTTGTGTGATATAGTCCTTTATGTGTGTCTTGTGGACATTAATGATATATTGAGGTGTTTACTTAACCTTGCTTCACAACCCTGTGCAGAACAAAGGTTGCAGTACTGGGTTAGAGACTTCCAGCTTAATGTATACAAAGCTTACTATCCAGTAATATGTAGAAGTTTCTGGGCTAAGCATAATTGTAGATAGACTCGTCATTTGTAGCTCTTTTAATCTTATTGCTGAGTTTTATAATATTGCAATTAAACAGTTATTGTGTGACATACCACACATTTTTTAATTTTATCTACAGGTAGAAATGATACTCTGTTGGCAATTATGAATGTTGCTCAAAGCTTGAGCTGTGGTGCCATACGTAGTAAAAGCAGGCGTTAAACACTACCTATTTCATTTTACACTCAAAGCTCAGTATTTATATTTCATTATAAATACATGTTTTCAGATCTCCTGGACCATAGTAACAACACTTTTAAAAGTATGTCTGTTATGGCTTAACATCTAATAAATTGAACACTGAAAGATTCAGTGAATGTCAACTGTTATATGTGCGGCTGACTAATTCTTTGAATGTAATAAGACATTGTTGTCATATTTCTCAGCCTTTTGAGACTTCATGTTCTTGACTTGAGATTTTCTCGTGCAGTGATACATTGCTGGCTGCTGATATACTTTTTTCTTCTTCTCAAAAATGACTAAAGCTGATAACACAAATCAAAGCTTAGTACTTTTACGGTGACAGTAAATTTCTACTGCAATGAAATTAAGTGTGAGTTACACTATTTCTGTGTTTTTGTTATTTGCCAGAAAAGGATAAAACAGTAACATACAAGGCAGCCACTAGTTATTACAAAACCAGAGGTGTGGGCAATATTGTACCGTACTGGTGTCTTCCGTACCTTACAATTGTGGCAAATGTAGAAGATTGTACCTCAGCAATGTTCCATACCTCCAATTCAGATATCTCAATTGTCAGACACTTTTTTCAGTGACAGGCACAATATAAAAGTGGGTGCAAATGCTAGCTTGCAACATATCCTAGTTATGAGTTGACCAGTGAGGATCGGGGTAGTTGTGAATCACTTTATTTGTCCAGTTAGATTGAATCAGTGAACCTGATCTGCATTAAAGTGAATAGTTAGTTGTCTGACAATTGAAGGATGGTGTCAGTCTGCAAACACTGTGTTTAGTTAGTGTGGAGAAGCGACAAGCAGTACAAGTTTGTATGGCAACAGACATAAAAAGACAGTGCTGCAGAAAGAGACGTGTTGGCTCCATGTATTTGTAAGAACATGAATGTATAAGTTAGTTCTGGGAATACAATTGTAATGACAAAGTGAGTTCAGTGCAACTTTTCCTTGTCATTTTAGTCATACTGGTGTAAAAATTAGGGTAAGAAATCACAATGGAGCACATACTTCCCACCTTATTAGCTGAAATGCGCGAATAGAAATTCGGCTTGGACGGAGTGAGAAGTGAGATCACTATGGTCAAATCTGGAAAGGACAAATTGGAATCTGAAATTAAACTTTGCATGGGAAAGATGAAAGAAGAAATGAAGATAAATGTAAAAGTTAAATGAAAACCGGCGACAAGAATGATTCTAAAATGGAGGAAATAAGGACAGAAATGAAAAGTGAATTAAAATCCTGCATAGAGAGGATGGAGAAGATGAAGATGAAACTAAAATCCAGCGATAAGGTTATATTTCTATCACAGAACATTTTTGCATCACCGGCAGGGTACAACAGGGGTAGCAAAAGCCATCCTTAAAAAAAATGAAATGTGTAGTGTTTAACACCAACGAGCCATCTTGAAGTATAAACCTGAAAGAAGCGTAGGGATGGTGAAGCACAAATTAGCACAAAACTGAATCGAGAAGATATTGACACATTGCTTCACTCACACTGTTTATTCACAGGACATGTTTCAAGAGCTGTTGCTCATAATGTGAGCTAAACAGCAATGTGCATCCCAAATTGGTCTTCCAATGGGGACATTAAATAATCAGTGCAGTGGAAACAATAATTTAGTTTTGTGTATTTCTAAAAGTAATAAGTGATTGAAATATATTGTATGAGAAAGTTAAACTCAATTTAATGAACTTAAATGTAAATTGCTTACTGATATTGTTTTAATATATTTTCATCAAATGATGTAATACTTATTTTTATTTAATGTAGGCGCTTCTAAGATCTTCATTCACAATGAGCAAAATTTGTTATTGTTGATCTTAACTTGAAGCCCAACAGCAGGAAATATTAAATTTAAATCTTAATCAAGCACACAATTAGTAAAATACATTTTGATGTCAATTACATTTGATAATTTTTTATTCATTAGCAGCTTCATGTCCTTTTAGTCATATTCATTTATTGCATTCATTTAATGCATCATTGCATTTATTGCATTATCATATTGGAATGCTGTTCGTTTTTATCTTGTGTTGTGCACGAAAACTATAGACTTTTATTCATGTAAAATGATCCGTCCATTTTATGTTTTTCCACTTGTTAATAACGTTTTACGAATATTTCTATTTACCAAAGGTAATAGACACAGGAACTGCATACAAAATATTGTAACGGGAGCGCTGGAACACCCTGTGAAAGCAGCTGGGAGCGGAAGACGGGGGAGGTCAATGTTAGCTACGCCCTCCCCTCGTTCGTCTTGTAGTGGTGACAGACTGTGGTTGGGGGAAAAACATGACTGTGCCGTATGTTTCCTTACACCTGGTTCTCGATCTTTCTGTTACTAGAACAATCTTGTAAACACCAGAAGTCGGCGATATTCCCATATAAAGAGGGTTACAGACAGACAGAGTTAGTCAGTCGGAGTTGGTTTTGGTTTAGTCAGTCAGTGAGTTGGTTTTGTCAGTGAGTGAGGAGACAGTCGCAGTTCTTGGTGTAAGAGTTAGTCAGTGACGGGTTAATGAACGAAAGGATTGTGCAACGGAAGACTGTACGTAACTGTGAATGTGTACCGGAGCTTACGTAACCGCGAGTACAAGGAAATTGTAACGGACGGACTGGGGAATTGTAACTGTGTGCAGCAAGTAATTCTGTGTAATTGGCAAGTGTTAAACTGTAAGTCGGTGGAAATAAAGAACATTGTTGAGTGGTGTAATTGGACTTTTCATTTCACGAACCCACAAAGTCACAATATATTGAATAGTTGCCTTTATAGTAGACAGCGATGTTGATGTTATTGTCATGTAACAAGCATTGTTTACATTACCAGCAACATAAGGCTGTTAGTGCTCTATTTTTATTAAAAAGCTTGTAATACTGAAGTATATTGTGGATTAACATTATCAGTAGGTTATAATAAACAGCATAATTATTTTGCATGAATTGAGTTAACTAAGGTAGCTACAACATAGGAATAAACAAAAGCAGGGCTAGGCATGGCTATTGTATCGCTACTAGCCATTGCGGTGCATCCAACGTTATACAGTTAAGTGCACATACTGGCTTGCTTTGCCGAACCGTATGGCTAATTTCTTTGTGCGCTCTAAAGATACCTATTACACAATTATTGTGCCTTTCGCATGTTACAGAACTATTTTTCTGAGAATTACTTTCCAAACCCCATGTTTGTAGTGCATCTGGTTTTGGAGATATGGAAAGATAAGACGCCTGACTAGAAAGAAAAGAATCCAAAACAATCAGTGAAGAAAAGCACACATGTGCTATGTTGCAGTTGCATTTTGCACCTTGTGTTCAGTAAAGTGGTGATCTTTTAAGAGCACACACCTGCTGTTCAAAATGAGTAAATATGCTGCTCCGCAAGATTAGTGCTGGTGTGCCTAGTACTAACTGAGATACAACTTATGTGATTTTATATAAGCAGGCTAAAAATATTCTTTTTAGTGTGTATTCCTTTTTCAAACAGATGTCAAAGATATTTTCGAAAGTACGAATTTTGCTCAGTCAAAAATGAATGTTACAAGTTTGTCACATAAGTGCTCATTCTGTGACAAACATTGTAAACGAAGGCAAACAGTTCACTAAATTAGGGACGTTTCCATATTTAGATCTCCAGGGATACATTGAACAACTAAAGAACGTGCTACTAACCTAGACGATTTTCAAGTGTGTTTTATGCAGAATAATTTATGATTTATATGACAAGGATGAATATCCAACTGCAAAATGTCTGACCAATTTAATGAGGGGGAAAATAGAACATGCAGATTCTGTATCTTCTAAGCATTATACTCTGAAATCTCTTAGGTTCAAATATAGGAGAATCAATGATAGTTACAAATTTCTGCTTGAAAGAAGCAATACTAGTGCTGCTAGACTAAATTAAGGACAACAGTACAGGAGATTCATGGAGTAAAAATGCTGAATAAATACACATTCATATATCTAATTGAAATCATTTTGTTTAGTGTGCATATGAATAATAGGTGCTTAAGCAAACTCTTCTACAGTTCAAGGTTTTAAGGTTCAGATAATGTGATAATCATTGTATATGTTCTCACACGCATGCTGAAATATGAAGCGAACTTCTGTCAGCGTCTGTATCACTACATCTCAGCATCTGTATGACACTTGCATGGTTGATTCGGTGAGACAAAGATATATCTTCCATCTCTGTCGCCTTCTAGCCCTGGTACTGGCAATGCTAAGACAGTACGATAACCGTATTGGCCCAACCCATGTTCATTCTTCATTCTTATTTTGTAGCTACTCTAGAGTTCTCACTCTGATCTGTGCGTGTACTGACACTTTCTGTTTTCTTATTTTATTATCTCGTTCTACTAACTGCTCCAACATTTCAGATTAAACGAAGAAGCATTTGCTGGTGTTACTAATGCCAAATCACCATTGCTCTCGGCTGAAGTCCCACCAAGAGATGCCAACTTCCGTAATGAAATCTGCTGTCTGGAATATGAATATCAACATTGTGATGGTCTAACTGCAAAGGAATATGCTCACTCTGATCAATATAGTAAATGTGATGAGGCAGAGAAGTATATACCCCCTTTACACTCTAAACACAGGAGCTTGAGTCGTCAAATTTGTGAGAAACGCTTTAGACCTATGCCAGATAGGAAAGCTCATAATTTAGTTCATGAGGCTAGGGAAAAACATGAGTGTAAAACCTGTGACAAAACCTTTACTGGTTTGGTTCATTTGAAATCACATTTAGTTCATGAGCATAAAAATCTTTGCCAAACCAAAGTTTGTAATAAGAGCTTTACTCAATTGTCTAATTTGAAAACACATAGTTTAGTTCATGATGGTAAGAAGACACACCAATGTAAAGTATGTAATAGCAGTTTTACACACTCATCAAGTTTTAAAAGACATAGTTTAATTCATGAAGGTAAGAAGGCACACCAATGTAAAGTATGTCATAGAAGTTTTACACACTCATCAAGTTTTAAAACACATAGTTTAATTCATGAAGGTAAGAAGCCACACAAATGTAAAGTTTGTGATAGGAGCTTCACTCAGTTATCAAATTTGAAAAGACATAGTTTACTCCATGAGGGTAAGAAGTCATACAAATGTAAAATTTGTGCTAGGAGCTTTACTCACTTGTCAAATTTGAAAACACATAGTTTGCTCCATGAAGGTAAGAAGCCACACCAATGTAAAGTTTGTGATAGGAGCTTTACTCAGTTGTCAACTTTGAAAACACATGGTTTAGTCCATGACCGTAAGAAGGCACACCAATGTAGAATTTGTGATAGGAGCTTTACTCACTTTTCAACTTTGAAAACACATAGTTTAATTCATGAAGGTAAGAAGCCACACCTATGCAAAGTTTGTGATAAGAGCTTTACTCATTTGTCAACTTTGAAAACGCATAGTTTACTCCATGACGGTAAGAAGCCACACAAATGTAAAGTTTGTGATAGGAGCTTTACTCAGTTGTCAAATTTGAAAAGACATAGTTTAGTCCATGACGGTAAAAAGCCACACCAATGTAAAGTTTGTGATAGGAGCTTTACTCAGTTGTCACATTTGAAAAGACATAGTTTACTGCATCATGGAAAGAAGCTGCACCAATGTAAAGTCTGTGATAGGAGTTTTATGAAATTGTCACATCTTAAAACACATAGTTTAATTCATAAAGGTAAGAGAGCATACTGATGTCAATTTGTGATAGGAGGTTTACTCAATCGTCAAATTTCCAAACACAGTTGATGAAGGTAAGAAACCAAATGAGTGTAAAGTTTGTGTTAGGATCTTCAAAAGCTCGTCAAATTTGAAGAGACAGTTTACTTTTTGAAAGTAAGATGCAATTCTAATGTTAAGTTTGTAATAGAGGTTTTACATATTTGTCAGTTTGAAAACATGTAACAGTTCCACCATTATTTGGTAAGCAGAAGACATTGTAAACCTGTACTCATTCATTGGATGGGTATCTTACATTCATTTTCAGTGTCATTTGTTTCAGGACACATGAAGAGGTTGCAGGTTTTGTAATTTCTTAAGCCACCTATAGATAGTGTTCAATTAAAATAGTTCTATTTGGTTTTTATGTACTTATAAGTTTTCTTTTGCATAGGGAAGTTTTCATTTTTGTTTGAGTTTGTTATTTTGATAAGGAAATTTTGTTGAATTTTAATTAGACAAAGAATTTGCAGAATGTTGAGGTTTCTATATACAAGTGTTGGTTTAGTATACTTTGTGTGCCCGCCTTGGTAGCGTGGTTATAGCATGTCTGCTCCACGTTCAAGAGGTCCCGAGTTGCAATCTCAGTCAGGGTGAGTTACCTGGATAAGGTTTTCTCCAGGGTTTTACCTTATCGAGTAAGACGAATGTTGGGTAACTAATCCCTATGGACCCGGACTATTTTGAGCATCATTTCATCCATTCCATTCATCGTCCGATATGACGAGGACGTAAATTACAAAAAATATACATCATGTAAACGGTTTGTTAAGTTTAAATGGTGCTTTCTCATTTCTTATGAATCTTTACAATAGGGTAGTTTTCTTGCAATTTTTTGCACATACTATCAATGTGCTTTCCATGCAAATCTTGTATAAAAATATTCTAAATATTTGCTTCACATGCTTCTGTGAGTGTTTCCTCCTATATGAAGGAAAATACTAAATTATTTCTTCTTTGCCATAGAATTAAAATTACTTTATGATCCTTACAGCTGGCATAAAGCAAGTGTCGGAGAAAGTAACGTGTCCTATGAATGCTTTGGCGTCCGCGATGTTGAGACAGAAGAAAGCGCTAAAACTACCTAATATAATTGTTGAAATTGTTATTTGTAATACATGGGGAACAATTTTGAATGATACTCGGTTAAGGTAATGTATAGGTGAAACAGGCATCACTGAAAAGCTTCAGCACAGTTCTAATTTGTTTTTCATACCCGGACTGAATTGATGCAAAACTTTAAATGGTTGTGTCACTGTTACTTTGTGGGTTCATAAAGTTAAAAGCCTTGTTTAACGAGATTTAAAATGCTCCTTATTTCAGTAGAAAGATGCTTTGTACACAGCTTATAGGTTCTAAAAATTATGTGTCTTACACAGTCTCGTTGCTTCACCTAACAAACGAAAGAAATCACTTGCAGTACACTTCAAATAGTGGCACACACAATTAACAGCTCAACTCGCAAGTCCATTAACAACTGCACTAGCATCTGACTAACTAAGCCACACCCAATTTTCTGCCAGCTTTTATAACCTCATGCATTGTTCCAGAAATGTTCTGACGTTTCAAGGCCTTTCGTTGCGCATTGAGACAGAATGGAGCTATCTGTCTCTTGGCAAGCACCAAGCGCATACCTACGTGGGTGTACTTTGGGGTAATATCTGTCTCTTTCTTTCCTGCCAACTGAGTTGTCAATATTACAACAAAATAATGCAATTGGTGCCCATAGCAATATTACATTCCTTAATTATCAGCGGAAACATCAGGATATTAAGGTAACACTGTATCTACAAAAATTAAGACTTCAGATTCTATTTTTTGTAGTTGGCATGGAAGATGATTGATATAATATTAAAGAGTGTTGTATTAAGGATACTAGTGTGAGATACATCACGGTGTGTCTGTTGATGTTTTGATAATTTTACATTGTTTGTTGGCATTGAATAATGAAGCATTATTCAATTATTCATCATTATGCAATAAAACATTGAATAATGAATTCACTGATCCAGTGTTATATTTTGACTTATATAGTCCTACAATTTTAAGTTTATTGAGCAGTTGTTGCTCCATATACTATTATATGCACCTTGAAAGTTAATATTTCTAGTGTCTATTTTTATTCAATGCATCTTTAATGTCTTGACTAAGATTTAAAATCAGTTCATTTGTTAAATGGTGTTTTCTGAATCCTGCCTGTTGATTTGAAATTAAGTTATTTTTTCTAGAAACCAATTCTGTCATTGGAAATAACTTTATCCATTATTTTAGCCAATATGTCTGTAAGTGGTATCCCATGATAATTTGAAATATTAATTGTTGGTTTGTTTGATTTCAAAATACCTATTAATATTGCTTTCTTCTATTCATCTACAACTTTTTTTTTCATGGTAAGATAGAGATCCAGGAGTCCTAATTTTGATATTTTTATCCTAATGGTTTAATAAATAGCACAATTATATTATCAGGTCCTTAGAATTTTTTTCAATTGCAAGTTATTTATTACAGTGTTCAGTTCTTTGAATTTTATTTTCTGATTAACTATATTCTTTTTAAGTTAAATTATTGATTCTAAGTATTCTTTAATGTTTTCCTTCAGTATTTTTTGTTCTTTGTAGTATTGGCAGGTAATTTATAGGTATTAACATAGTATTAAATGTAGTATCTATTTCATTGTCATTTGTAGTCGTTTTATTATTATTATTATTATTATTATTATTATTATTATTATTATTATTATTATTATTATTATTATTATTATTATTATTATTATATATAAAAAGTATTCTTTTATTGTCTTTCTTGTTTTGTATGCTTTTTACGGATCTTTTTTAAAGTTTCAAGTACTGTAACAAATTATTGAACTATTTAAATATAAAGTATATTTATATTTGAATATAAAATGTACTTTTTGAGAAAAGTACACATGTTAGAAAAGTGCTTGTATGTTGCCTGAATAGCATAATTCAAAAAGGAAGTTTAGTGAGTTCACTAAAGTGTTGACAAAACAGCTGCTCACTGCACTTTGAAGCTGACCAACTTTCCTTTGTTTGAAATTTGACTTTTCATTCCCACATGCACTCACCCATCTTTGTGCCAAAAATCTTCTAAGCTAACAACCTATTTCCTCTTACTCCATACTTTTCTAGTTTTCTTTTCAGGTTTCCTCTCCAGAGAGCATAATATGCTCCTTGAAAGGAGAGGAATACCGCCAATTATGACGTTTGATTCTTTGCTTTGTACTAATTTTGGAATAGAGCTGGATGTTGACATATTTGTTGTAATTACTGATTGTTCTGCTATGATATCTTGGGACTCGATAATAGTTTAATCTCAATATCATTATTTGTTTAAAGGTTTAGGCTATTATAGAGGTCTGTGCGATTGGTGTATAGAATGTTTTGTCTTGCTTCTGTTTTGAGAATTGGTATGATCGTGGCATTTACTTATTCGTTCGGTAGATTTAGATTGACAGAGGAAAGTGTTTTGCTTGTTCTAGATGTTTTAGGAGTTCTGGGAAGATATTTTCTGGTCCTGGTTGTTTGTTCACTTGGGTATTTCTTTATTGCTGTGTGTCAATTCTGTTACGTTAATTTTTTTTTCAAACAGTGATTCTTTTGTATATATTCGTTTACATCTTTGCTGTTCAAAGATTATTTGTTTATTCTTTTGGGTCTTATTCAGTTGATATTGATTTTATGTAATCCATAATATTTAACATTTTGCTCCAAGTATGTTATTTAGGTTTATATATTTTCTGTTTCATAACTGCATTTCTTTCGCCATTTAATGATATTCTGATCTTCTGGTGTCTTTCCTTGTGTTCCTTCAGCTGTTGCTCTTCGTTTGTCTCAGATTTTGCTTTTCTTAGTGACTTCATCATTCCAGAAGGGTTAATAAGACTGTACTCGGTCTCTTGGGATGCTCCTTTTGTACCTCCGCTTAGTACTTCAGAGAAATACCATGGTTGCTTTATAGGGGTTATTGTCCTCTGGTTGATGTTGGTTATATATTCAACCATATTTGTGAATTTGGTCCAATTTGCTTTTTTAAAATTCCACATAAGTAGTGTAGTTTCCTTTTTAACTTTGGTTTTTGTTAACATTGTTGGCCAAAGAAAATATTAATGCCTCCTTTGTTAAAAATGTAGGTATTTTGAAAAGATTCGTGAAAGCACTGGACAATAATGGTTCATATTTCAAATACCAAAGCAGTAAATTTTCTGTGACAGCGAAGCTTAAAGAGGTTAGACCTGATGGATGTCAGATAAGACTGTTACTAAGGACACCATGAATGATAGATATCTGCAAGTACGGAATGCTTTCAAAGAGGCGGTAAATTAGTTTCTTGGAATTATAAAGTATCTGTGATACGAAGAAATTGTGAGAAATATGCTACAAAGAGAAATAATCTCTTGGTTTTAATATGGGTGTAAGGCTTCACTTTAATTTTGGTGTAGACTATTTATGTGATAATTTGGGATCCTTAAATATTGAACAAGGTTAAAAATTCCATTAAGAAATGAAGCAGATGGAGAGGAGATATAAGGCTCCATGTAACACTACGATATTAGCGGACTACTGTTGGTGCTTGGAAAGGTAAGTTCCTCAACCATGACAAACATAAATTACTGCAGACATCCTTCCAGCCAAGAAAAAAGTAACGCCAAACCATCCTTTCAAGGTGCCTAATGTATTTATTTGTGAGAAATGCTCCATTCTGTATTTTATTTATAGTATATATTTTTACATCAGCAGCAGTAGCTTCAAAGTGTTATTTCTGAGATATCCTTATATGATAGAGAAAAATGGAAAGCATTTAATTTAGCACATCAACGTCAGTTAATATCACCTTTTGGATCGCAAACCGGTAAACAAAAATTAGATTTAGCAGGACAGTATAATTAATTTCCTGAGTTGCCAATTATCAATACGTAACCACTTTGAATCCACTGTTGAGCAGAAAACTTGTAATATGATTGAAAATGAGGAAGCACTGAACCACGTTAACAGCTGTCTGATATTGATTGTTGCATTTTCTTTGATTTTATGGCTGCTACAGGAATTACGTTGTTTCATCCCTAATCTTCATTGCACAATATTATTTTACAAGATGTCTGGGTACATAAACACGCTCATTACCCAATGGTGATAGTAAGTCATATCATTATATGTTTAACTTACTTTTTCTTCCAAGTTTTGCTAGAACATACATCCATTTACGAATTAATGCATGTTTTATCTACATATATAACATTTGGTTGCTTGTTTTCACATACTTTATTGAGTAGCAGTAATGTTAACATTACTATAGTCAAATGGCAAATACAAGAGCAACATTTGCAGTTTTTTATTTGAAACCTAAAATGTATGATTTCCCTTGGATTATGCATTTATATGCATTAAGAAAAACTGCTGAAACTGGAATAGTGTGACATACAAAAGATACCATTTAGGCGTGCTTTCAGGCATTTAGAATAGAACATGAATTTGCATGCAAATCCAGGCTCTCGATATAATATACACATTATTATTATTATTATTATTATAATTATACGTCCTCCAAATTTAAGTGATGTAAGACGATGAATGAAATGGGTGAAATTATACTCAAATGAGCCCAGGCTCCATAGAGCTTAGAGTTAAATTACATTCATCTTTCGGATAAGGGGAAACCTTGCAAAAAACCTTATCCAGAAACCTTAACTCACCGTAACCAAGATTCAAACTCAGGATGTCTTGAACAAGAGACAGACATGCTACCGCATATGCCACTGAGGCAGGTATAATATACACAGAGCATTATAAAGAAATAAAAAGATTTGTATAATTCCTCCATCACATAAATCTGTTTCTCTTTAGGACAATCACTGAAGAACTGAAAAAATTAAAAATGAGGAAATATTCATATCTCATAGTGTTATTGGATTTTGGTAATCTTTATTGCCAATATGACTTTGTTTTTATTTAATTTTAGGAATTGCAATGATTACAAAGAGAATCCTTGAACTTAATAATGGGGCTTTTCCTGATATTAAAAGGAACTAATTTATCTTTGACTTAATTTGTATTTCTTTGGCGTCAAGTTTTAGTAAATAGTGTGACTATGTGGGTTCGTAGAATTAAAAGGCCGAGTTGCGGATATTAAAAATCTCCTTTATTTTCGTAGAAATACTCTTAAAAATTACAGCAGCATTGCGTTACATACACCATCAGTCTACCAAGGTCGATGACAATAACAAACCGTGACAGCTGACTACATTAGCTTTCACAACAACACTCTTGTTACACAACAACAACCACAACTCCTGCTGCCGTGTCACAATCCCTTTTATATCTCCATTTATGATTACCAGACTGTTCTGTCAATCACTAGAGGTTTCTGGAAAACAAGGCATCTAATTACATAATTCGAACATTCTATCACCTTCGAGAAACGTAACTTAATCTACACCGGCGAGGACTTTGCCTCAGATAACATTATTTGTCGGCTTTGTGATCACTCGCCGCGTTATCGTTGACTGCTTATGCAAGCTCATTATCCGCCATCTATTGTGTGTTTGTGCCGAAACGCTTATGCCCAGCGCCGCGTCACTACTCCCTCAAGGCTGGTCGTCCCGAACAGCACCATCGTAGCAGGCCAGGCGATCCAGGTGTACCACCATCTTCCCTTGGGGCACCTGGATGCGATAGACCAAGTCGTTAATCCTCTTCACCACCCGGTCCTTGCCATGGTTGCTGGAGCTTCGGGCAGCGTCCCTTGGTCCGAGTAGGGTCACCCTGCTGGAATCCTTGGCTGTTGGCTTGCCTGTCGTATCGGGTCTTCATGCGGTCGCTCGCCTTCTGGATGTTCTGACGAGTCATCATGCATGTCGTGGAGATGGTCCACTAGGTTCTCCACATACTCGGTTGCTAGCTGTTTTGTGTCCGGAAGGCTTCCAAAAACAAGATCACAGGGGAAGCATAACTCTCGGCCGAACATTAAACTGGCTCGCGCCATCCCAGTGGTGTCATGTGTTCACGAGCGGTAGGCCACCTTGACGTCCCAGTCTCGCTGATGGCGGGCCACGACCTTCCTCAGGTGTCCCTCTACGGTCTTGATGTATTTCTCGACCATGCCGTCCGACTGTAGATGTAGGGGTGTGGTGCGCGTCTTTTTCACGCCAAGTCGTTCTAGTGCTTCCTTCATCAAGTTGGATTCAAAATTGGTGCCCTGGTCGCTGTGGAGCTCTAGTGGTACACCAAATCGGCAGAACACTTGCTCCACAAGGCACTCCGTGATTGTCTTCGCCTCCTGGTTCGGAATGGCAAACACCTCCGGCCACTTGGTGAATTAGTCCACGATCACCATCAGGTACTTATTGCCTCGGTCGTACACGGGGAATGGTCCAACTATGTTGACGGCGATCCTTTCGAATGGCGCTCCGACGTTGTACTGCTGCATGCGACCCCGGCTCCTAGTCTCGGGGCCGCGACTCGCTGCGCACGCATGACATTGGCGGAACCATCTCAGCGTCTGCTTGGAGCCTCAGCCAGTAGTAACGCTGTCGGAGTTTGTCGATCGTTCGGTTTGCTCCCAGGTGTCCTCCTGAAGCACCGGCGTGCACGTCCTCCAAGACTTCCGGGACCTTGCATCGGGGGAGTACCAACTGTTCTCTCTGCATCTTCCCATCAGGCTATTCCCATACCCGGAACAGCACGCCCTCTCTTGTCTTCAAAGAATCCCATTGGGCGCAATACGTCTTGTAGGTGGCGCTCCTCGGTGCGATGTCCTCCGAGGTTGGTCTTGTCCCTGCCTCCACTTCTTTCAAGAGTGGCCCCAAGTCTGCGTCCGGCAGCTGCTTCCTCAGGCCTGCGCTATCACAGTCATCCGCAGCTACTGCCGTGACTACTCGGACTGCTGCGGCACAATCCTTCTCTACCAATCTTGTGCATTGGCCGCAATCCTCTGGGCACGGTCTTCGAGACATGGCGTCTGCGTTACCGTGGCTATTCCCTCTACGCTGTTCAGAGGTGAAGTCGTACTCCTGCAGCCTCTGGACTCAACGTGCTGTCTGGCCTTCCAGGTTCTTAAAGCTCAATAGCCAGGTTAGGGCCGAATGGTCAGTCCTGAGGTGGAATGGCTGACCGTACAGGTACTTGTGGAAGTGCTCCAAGGTCTTTACTACCGCCAGTAATTCTTGCCTGTTGACGCAGTAGTTCTTCTCTGCCTTGCTTAGCGTCTGCCGCTCTGTCCAATAAGCCTTACAGCCGGGGCCCCAGGTTTTGCGTCGGCACCGACTCCTGTGTCTTGTCGATAGCTGCCACGCTGACCACGAGCTCGCACGTGCCCAGCTCTGTTATGGGCTGGACGTCGTGGTCGGTGTCTGCCAGGTTGAGCAGACTCACTGGTACCTCCTCTTGGCACGGCAATAATGTCCTGGCTACACAGTCTGTGCACAGGCGTCATCTGGTCAGGCATCATGTTCGTCCGCTGACCTTCCAGTCGCGCTGTCACCACCACCTCGCTTCTCGCGGGGACCACCACGTCTTCCTTCAAGACGATCCTGCAGATTCCAAGGCGCTCATCCTGTTGCCGGAGTATCACCTCTTCTACATTGAACCGCAGAACCTTCCTGCCGACGTCGACCGTCGCCTCTTCGCTCCTGAGGGCATCCAATCCCTTATCACCTAAGCCATCTTCGCGACGAACACCCGCAGACTACGGCACCCCTTCCCAAGGTCAACTTTAGCAGGGCCTCCTTTTCCACAGGCAAGGTGTCGCCCGATGCCGTCACAAGCTGGTATGGTCGGTTTGGCTTCCTCGTCTGCAAACCCTTGGCCACGTAAGTCTGATGATGGTCACGCCGCCCCGGTGTCTACGAGCACGCGGAACGGTTTCCCCTCCACCCAACCGTCCGCGATGAGGCTATCATCCAAACGCTGGCTGACGGTGCGCAGTGTCACTCGAGGGGATGGTGGTGATGGCGCCTGCGTGCCCCTCTCCACGACGGCCCTTACTCGTTTTCCTGGTGCTGTTCCTGGTGTGGGCAGTCGTTCTCCAGGTTTCCAGGCTGTCCACATCTCCAACACAGGCCACTAGGTATTCACCGGCGTCCCTCATCTGGTCTTGTGTTTCCGGTGTAGCGGACGCTCCTCGTTCTCGACTTCGGGATAGCTATCACCTTGGCCGCCTCCATCCTTAATGCTGCCCTTAGCGCCTCGTGGATGGTTTTACAAGGGCGCCGCCGTTGTCTGTACCGTGTTCAGAACTTCCGTGGCCCGTCCCTGGAGACTAGCTATTAGCTGTGTGTACTCTTCTCTGGTGACCACTTGTATTCGGCCACCGTGTCGAATTCACGGCGGAAGACTTCGAAATTTTCGCGCCGTCGTATTTAGGAGGTTTTACGAGCGCAGATGTTATGTCGCGTCACGACGCGTCGACCTTTAAATCCTTTAACCTCCTGCTGACGTCCTCCACCATGGCGTTCAGGGGCTTTGCGTTGCTGTCAGCCTTTCCCTCCAGCTCGTCGACGCGGCTCGCCAGATCTTCGACGCGCTCGTCTACTTGGCCCATCCGCTTGCCCAGCTCCGTCACGTCATCCCTCACACCGGCCAACTGTTCCTCAAATTTGGCAGCGAGAACTTCGTTCGCCACCTTCATTTCCGTGACCAGAATGTCGTTCGCTGCTCTCATTTCTGTGGTTAATTCGGCCCTCATTTCTTCCATCTTCTTGGTGATGTCGTTAGCCGTCTTCATTTGTTTCAGCTGTGCTGCCAGGTTGTTACTTGCCGCCTCCGTCTTCGCTGTTAGTTCAACGACCAGGCTATTATTTGCCGCCTCTGTTTTCGCAGCGGGGTTGTCATTTGGTACTTTCATTTCCGAGGTCAGTTCGGCCTTCATTTCCATCATCTTCTCCATAATCTTTTGCAATGCCGCGTCCATGGCTGTAATGTTCGGTGATGTTGTCGTCCCACTTCCTGACACTAGTTGTGACTATGTGGGTTCGTAGAATTAAAAGGCCGAGTCGCAGAAATTAAAAATATCCTTTATTTTCGTAGAAATACTCTTATAGATTACAGCAGCATTACGTTACATCCATCAGTCCACCAAGGTCGATGATAATAATAAACCGTGACAGCTGATTACATTAGCTTTCATAACAACAACACTTGTTACACAACAACAACTGTTTCACAACGACAACTCCTGCTGGCGTGTCGCAATCCCTTTTATATCTCCATTTATGATTACCAAACTGTTCTGTCAATCACTAGAGGTTTCTGGAAAAGAAGGTATCTAATTACATAATTCGAACATTCTATCACCTTCGAGAAACGTAACTTAATCTACACCGGCGAGGCCTATGCCTCAGATAACATTATTTGCCGGCTTTGTGATCACTCGCCGCGTTATCTTTGACTGCTTATGCAAGCTCGTGAAACATTATCTATTTGTGCCGAAACGTTTATGCCCAGCGCCGCGACAATAGTTGTCTTTTTGTCAATTGCAATATCACATTGTATTTGCAGTGTAATGTCATTAAAACTCTCCAAAATCTTTACAAGTTATTTATAACTTCCAACAAGTACCACCGACATTACCTTCAACATTTTAAATACATCAACTCATAATGTCACATATACAAATTATTGTACTATAAAACTAAAATTTTTATCAAGTTTACAAGTTTCATTATCCTTGTCCTTCTTGGGATACATAGCAGATTCCCTGGAAGATATTCTCTGTTTTTCCGTGCCACACAACTCTTGACTTATTCTGCTTTACAGGATGCTTAAAAAAACATTGAGGAACAGTCTGTAAAAGCAATGTGTAAGTTAATTACTACATCACAATCATTGTTCACATCACTGTTTGTCTTCAAGGTAAAGTCTCATTCTGTGTGACTGAGAGGGGATCGTTTTCTTTGATTTGCCTATTGGTTTACATTTGACTACCGTTGGTGAAACTGATGGACTGTGAACATGTAAACATATCATAAATGGTAGAACAATGTCAAAATGAGAGGACTATTGTATATAATTATGTCGGTTAGTGCCCTACTCAGGCCCCTTCTCTATAGCTGCTGGCTCAGCTCTCTTATTTCCTGTAGCTATACACTCAATGGAAGATTAAATAAAAATGAGACGTATCTGTTAAGATGTATAGTAAACTAGATGTGAGATTCAAATCACCAGACACATGCCTGTCCCAATGTACATAGATAATAGTTTAAGCGCAGATTACAAACATGAAGATCGGAGCTTTGTTTGGTACAAGTAAATGTTATCACTTTTTGCTCACCTGTTGCTATAAGCAATATGTTACTTCAGCTGAGTAAACAAAACATCTTTTCTGACAAGAGACAAAATATATGCTGTACTTAAATATTCATGTTATAAATATATTGCTTCTCTTTAAGGTACACGTTGAAAGAAAATCTGAAAGGAACGTCCTTGTTGAAAGAAGTTCAGTTTTTTGCCGTAATTGTGATATATACTCACATCTCTCATTCTAATCAATAAAGCAAAGTATAAGGCTGCTTATATAAGTGGATACAAATTGTTTAAGATATAATTACATTTAATCTGTTTTTATTTGTTAATGCTACTGGTTATGTTTTTTTGTATAATTGGTTCAAAGGCCGTAGACGTTTAAGTATATTAAACAACAGATGGTTTTCCTAATTATATTTAAAAGTATTGAGGTTATTTCAACTTTGTTAGGTAACAATGCATTTACCAGATGGCGCAAGCTATCCATTTCTTCACCTGAATTTTTACTTCTCTTAATACAGTGTTCCTCACTGTATCAGATTGTTAAAAACGAAGATTTATTTGTGCTATCATCTGCTATACACAATATCGTAGCAAATCCTAAGTTATTGCCTGGACTGACTTCGCTGGGTGCATGCAACAAAGGGAAGGGGGAATGTTCACAAATCTGGGTGCTTGTCTCTGTTCCATCACATCATAGGAGTTACTGCTGGTGCATGACCTAACATCCGTAACATTGTTTCTGACAAAGTGTCGTAGCGAGCTACTCAGCCTCTGGAGACCGTACTGCTCTAGCCATCATGATTACTGAGTGTGCGACAGCGCCCCTTGGTTTGGATCGGACGGCACATCCTGGTAACACATTGTTTCTGACAAACAGTGCCGTAGCGAGCTAGTCAGTCTCTGGAGACCGTACTGCTCTAGCCATCATGATTACTGAGTTTGGGACAGCGCCCCTTGGCTTGGATAGGACGGCACATCCTGGTAACACATTGTTTCTGACAAGCAGTGCCGTAGCGAGCTAGTCAGTCTCTGGAGACCGTACTGCTCTAGCCATCATGATTACTGAGTGTGCGACAGCGCCCCTTGGTTTGGATCGGACGGCACATCCTGGTAACACATTGTTTCTGACAAACAGTGCCGTAGCGAGCTAGTCAGTCTCTGGAGACCGTACTGCTCTAGCCATCATGATTACTGAGTTTGGGACAGCGCCCCTTGGCTTGGATAGGACGGCACATCCTGGTAACACATTGTTTCTGACAAGCAGTGCCGTAGCGGGCTAGTTTGTCTCTGGAGACCGTACTGCTCTAGCCATCATGATTACTGAGTTTGGGACAGCACCCCCTGACTTGGATAGGACGGTACATCCTGGTAACACATTGTTTCTGACAAGCAGTGCCGTAGCGAGCTAGTCGGTCTCTGGAGACCGTACTGCTCTAGCCATCATGATTACTGAGTTTGGGACAGCGCCCCCTGACTTGGATAGGACGGTACATCCTGGTAACACATTGTTTCTGACAAGCAGTGCCGTAGCGGGCTAGTTTGTCTCTGGAGACCGTACTGCTCTAGCCATCATGATTACTGAGTTTGGGACAGCGCCCCTTGACTTGGATAGGACGGTACATCCTGGTAACACATTGTTTCTGACAAGCAGTGCCGTAGCGAGCTAGTCGGTCTCTGGAGTCTGTACTGCTCTAGCCATCATGATTACTGAGTTTGGGACATCGCCTCTTGGCTTGGATAGGACGGTACATCCTGGTGACACATTGTTTCTGACAAGCAGTGCCGTAGCGGGCTAGTTTGTCTCTGGAGACCGTACTGCTCTAGCCATCATGATTACTGAGTTTGGGACAGCACCCCCTGACTTGGATAGGACGGTACATCCTGGTAACACATTGTTTCTGGCAAGCAGTGCCGTAGCGAGCTAGTCGGTCTCTGGAGTCTGTACTGCTCTAGCCATCATGATTACTGAGTTTGGGACAGCGTCCCTTGGCTGGGATAGGACGGTACATCCTGGTGAGACATTGTTTCTGACAAGCAGTGCCGTAGCGAGCTAGTCGGTCTCTGGAGTCTGTACTGCTCTAGCCATCATGATTACTGAGTTTGGGACAATGCCTCTTGGCTTGGATAGGACGGTTCATCCTGGTGACACATTGTTTCTGACAAGCAGTGCCGCAGCGACCTAGTCGTACTCTGGAGACCTTACGGCTCTAGCCATCATGATTACTGAGTTTGGGACAGCGCCTCTTGGCTTATAATTCCATCTCCATGTTGTATTTGTTGCTGAGTCCTTTCTCATCTTCTTGGGGAACTCTGTCTTTTGTTTTTGTTTAATGTTAAACTATATTGTATCTTTAATCCGAACTTGTTTAATTTTGGAAAATAGCTTAATATGCTTAATAAAAGAGAAATGTACACTCAAGTTTGAGCATTCATTTAAGTTCTCATTTCGGTATTTGCTATAGTTTGTAATTGTCCTGGTTCTTTTCTTGCATGTTTTTGATTTGATGTCTACTACACTTCTGCCCCACTTCTTCGTCTGGCTCGTGGGACTTATTCTTTACGCATATTTTGTGGTGAAATCCGGGTATAGAGGGCCATGTTGTGACTTGGTGCCGCGTGCTGCATTCTCTAAGGTAGCTACGAGATAGTAATGAACATAAGACGGAGCTATACTATCGCTGCTTAATCGCTCGCAAAAGTTAAAGGCTGGCCAATGCTCAAGCGGAGCGTTGTTGCCAAACGATGTACGTGTACCGCAGAGGTTCGGTACATGAGATGAGTTTAACCCGCCAGCAAAGGTTTTGGCTATTCCCGTATTTAGACAACTCATTAAATATTCCTAAAAATTAATATTTTATCTTTACAGCAGTGGAACAGCTAGCACGGTTTCCAATCCAGTAACCTTTTCCGACTTCCTGCATCTTTCACAGGTACGCTCGCTTTTTCTGAGGATGGAGCTGCTTCAATACAAATTCGTGACACTGTGTACACTACTTACACCACAAGGCTACAGAGTTAATTGCTGGGATTTTGAAAAGTATACAGTTGTCCTATATTCTTGATTGGAGGGCTTTAGTAAAAACTAGTTCACATTAGATATAATTTTTCTGCCCTGAGAAAGAATTACTTCACGTTTGTTTTTCGAAAAACACTTTCCAGCTTCGACGGATGCACTCGGATCGGAAACACAGAAAAAGATATGCTCGCTTTCGTGTTATAAGATTGGCATCTGTAATATTCAAATATTTAGCCGTAACAGTTAACCATAACCATGTGGAAGATAAAACGTGCATCGCTCGTGTTCTAAGTATCATAGAGACAAGATATTTTTACGGTAATGATCAGAAAGTAACATTCTTTCTTGTTATTTTATTCGCATCTATAATATTCAAATATTTATCCGTAACATTTAACCATAACCCTGTTAAGGATAAAATACGGATCACTCGTGTTCTAGGTACACTCCAATTAACTTAGGTGGCAGCTGGGTAAAAATGTACACTAAATGAATTAGATTGTTACCAATCCTGAAAGGAGACTGAGGATGATTTTATACATTTGGAGCCATAGATGGTACATGTATTTCTCACTCCATATGTACAAATTATCTTGAGCCTTCTTTCAGGTTTAGTATTAGACCACTCCATTTAGTGCGCATCTTTACTCAGCTGCCAGCTCAAGTTAATTGGACACTATCGTAGACACAGGATTTTATCGATCATGATCAGAAAACAAAATTCTTCTTTACTATAAGTTTGGCTTCTGATATTTTTTGAACATTTATCCGAGCGCAATTGACATAATGTTCTCAGCTCAGGTGCGCGAGATGCGTGTACCGCATTCGGCAGCGCTGCTAGGCGGGGAAAGCTTAGGGTTGGCAGGAGTCTGCAGTATGGTGCGGCTCCATATGCCTTTAGCTTTTGCGAAGATTATGGCCATTGCGCTGCATGCAACATTGTACATTCGCTTTACCGAACCGTACGGCTAATTTCTTGACTGCGCTAAAGTAGCCATTTTGTTTCTCCCATGTTATAGAGCTATTTTTCCTGACTAATACTGTGCAAACCCCATATTTGTAGTACGCCTGGTTTCGGAGATATTGTAAGATAAGGCGATTGACTAAAAAGAAAGGAATCACTAACCTTAAGCAAAGAAAAGCACGGACGTGATATGCTGCAGTTACATTTTGTACCTTACATTCACTTCATTTGTGATATTTTAAGAGTGCACATGTATAATTTGCATCAATTAACTTAATACATGTTTAATCTTACACATCTTTTACATTCATAGACTCCTTCAAAATTTAAACTTTTAAAACGATCAAGTTTCCTGTAGATTTTGTCACTCGAATCAAGCGAGTGCTCACCCTTTCCAGAACGCCGAGAACTCAAACTGACAATCACTAAATATGCTGTGGTTCCTTTCTCCATGAATCAATGTCAGTTTTTTCAAACTTGACAGCTAAATACAAATGACACATGCGTGCTGACCATAACTTAATGAATCTTTTATATCTTTTCAAACTTCGCAGTTGAGTAAATGCGTTGTGCAAAATGTTATTCTTATGTATTTTCTATCTGCTGTGCACCAATTTGTGTTGTTTCAAATCAAGCAATCGAGTTAAAGCCTTATTACAAATTTCGCTTATGGGATTTTATGCCCACGTGTATCAATTTGTTTTCTCACACCTTCTGATGTAATGAAAGCCTTATTACAAATGTCGCACTGGTGATGCTTTATGCCCTCTTGAATCAATGTATGCCTGCTCATACCTTTTGACCTACTTAAAGCTTTGTCACAAGTGTCACATCTGTGAGGTTTTATACCCTTGTGAATCAATGTGTGTACTCTTCAAAGGTATAGAGAAGTATAAGTTTTTTCACAAGTGTTATATTTGTGAGCTTTGATGCTGTCGTGAATCAATTTGTGTGCTTTGACATTGTCGTACCTACTGAAAGTGTTCTCACAGATGTCACATTTGTGAGGTTTTGTCAACTTGTTTTTTTTTCACGCTTTCTGTTGTAGTGAAAGTTTTCACAAATGCCACACTGGTATCGTTTTATGCCCTGAAGGAGCAATTTGTGGATATTTCATGCTGCAAATGTATTAAGGTCTTGTCACAAGTGTCACATTTGTGTGGTTTTGTCCTTGTGGATCAATTTGTGTATCTTTAAACCTGATAAAGAAATATAAGCCTTGTCACAAATGTCACTCTTGTGTGTTTTTGTGCCCTTATGAATCGATTTGTGTTCTTTTAAACTTTGCAATCGACTAAAATACTTGTTACAGATTTCACACCTACATGATTTTATACCACTGTGACGAAATCTCTGTTTTGAAATACTCCAAAGTACGAAAAGCTTTGCCACAAATGTCACACTTGATGGTCTTTATGCCTGCGTGATCAAATCATGTGTTTTTAAATAATCCAGCCGAGTAAAACCCTGTCTCAAATGTCACACTTATGTGTTTTATGCCCTCGTGAATAGTTTTTTTTTAATTACATAATAAGGTAAAAGTCTTGTTACAAATTTTACACTTAAAACGTTCTATACCCCCTGGATCATTGGATATGTTTTCAAGCACATGCTGAATATCTCCTTGTTGACATCTTGTATATTTGCGTTGCAAAGCTCTTTCAAACACAATGGTGCGCTGTCAATTTTCTTAATGTCAGGAAATTTTGAGCAAACACCTTTTTGACTTGGAGATTTTCTGCCACTTTTACATTCAGGAGTATCCTTACTGAAGTTTATGTAGTTCTTCAGGTCATCAGAGGCATGTTCCGACGTATAAGTGGAAACCGTTACTTTCTTAAAGCTGATATTTTCGAGAAACTAATCAGTAATGACTAATGAAAATTGAAGAAACAAATAAGTGAGGTGTAAAACAACGTTCTGGATGTTCCGTTATGTGTACATTTCCAAGTGATGATTGAATATATTTCAAAACATCATTTTATCTAAAAGTGTAAATGCAAGCACTGTTATGGTTTCGACAAACAAGTTTATGATTATGTAACTGTTTACGCTACATTCATTTATTTTTTTGTTAACTTCTATCTCTCTGATGTGCATCAGAATGACAATTGAGAATATATAATTAAATTACATCCAATTATTTTGTTTGATTCTTTTTACCTGCGCGTATTATTTTTGAAAATTATAAATTTACTCAGTATTTCCACCATTATATAAAAAGTAGGAAAAAGAAATGGCTGAACCAACATTGGCTATCCAAATGATTCTATGACAACAGAAAGGTATATTTAAACAGAGATTAAAAGAAAAAAGGAAAGAATTGTCAGTAAAATATCCATATGTCAATGTTGTTTATAATAACAATTTAAAACAGCATTGTAAGATTTAATTTCCAACATGAAGTAGCATGATATAAAGAGATATATGTGACAAAAGCATCCCATAGACCGCTACAGAAGCCATCTATGGGTAATGATAATCTACAGTCTCAAATAGAATAAAAAAACAAATAATGAAGTTATATATAAGGAGACTAGCTAGATCATCAATGGATTATAAAACAATGAACTTAAATGTATTGTTTTCATATTTGTTTATAAAAGAAACGAAATACCATAAACATAGAATATTAATTCAAATGAAGAAGAATTACTAAAGAGGCACAGAGAGAAATAGAACGGCAACGAAATACTTAAAGTACACAATTAAGAATTTAAGCATTTCGTCTCTTACGTTGAAATATTCAATAACTTCATTTTGATGATACAATACACATAGAGTCTTTGACTTAAGTCTATAGATGTAGCACTTACGTTAAAAATTATATATAATTTGCAAATATATGAAGCATAAATATTATCAATAAAATAAATCAATGTTGCTTATTGATGACAAATAAGGAATAAGAACACCTACCCTGCAGATTATAATTGAACACGGTCTTAACTTTTTCCTCATGTAACAGAATAATTCACAAGCAAATAGCGTGATTGGAATTAATTGTCAAAAATAGGCATAAATACATAGTCACTTCTTGTATGAGAGTTATTTTTCTTTTCTAAATCACTTAGTATGCTGCCTGACCAGACAAACATAAGGAGAAAGATCTGTACACTGTGCTACTTTGCAACTAACCCAACATAAAATCCACCAAGATCAACGTTAATATGTGAGATGTATTGAGCTGAAAGTACTTATAAATGGCCGCCATCGTTTTTTCTCCTGCAAAGTGTGAGCTGAGAAGCGTTATTCGTTTTCTACAGGGAGAAGCCAATAATGCACCAGAAATTCATAAAAATGAGCTATATTTATGGTGCACATTGTTATGAGTGATGCTGTTGTGCATGAATGGTTCAGGAAATTTAAAGAAGGCTGAACTGATATTCATGCCGAAAGTAGACTTGGATGCAAGTTTGTCGTTGACAATCTTGTTCAACTAGTCCATCAAGTAGTTCAAAATAACGTGGAGGTTTACCACCACTAAGCTATCTGTTGATTTGCTCAACATTTGAAGATCAGCTCCATTCATGATTAATTAAATGTTCTCAAATTCTAGGCTTTGGCAATGAAGCCATTAGCTCTCTTGATCTCCAACATTTCTGTGTATGGGTGCGGCAGGTAGGGCTTACAGGTTAAAAGATGTTCTTCCGTCATTTCCTCTTTTGTCAAATGCTAGGCTTTGGCAATTAAGCCATTAGCTCTCTTGCTCCCCAATATTTCTGCGTAGTGGGTGCAGCAGGTAGGGCTTACAGGTTAAAAGATGTTCTTCCGTCATTTCCTCTTTTGTCAAATGCTAGGCTTTGGCAATGAAGCCATTAGCTCTCTTGCTCTACAATATTTCTGTGTAGTGTGTCCGGCAGGTAGGGCTTACAGGTTAAAAGATGTTCTTCCGTCATTTCCTCTTTTGTCAAATGCTAGGCTTTGGCAATGAAGCCATTAGCTCTCTTGCTCTACAATATTTCTGTGTAGTGTGTCCGGCAGGTAGGGCTTCACAGGTTAAAAGATGTTCTTCAGTCATTTCCTCTTTGTTGCACAGAGGACAATTTGGACTTGTATAAATTGCTAATCTCTGTAGGTGTTTGGCCAAATAATCATGTACAGTAAGTAATCTAACATTTTTCTACTGCAGCTTTACGTGGGATTTCTGGAATTACTTCTGCATTTTCAATTTAAATGTTCCAGTTTTTATCTTTCGCTTTGTTAGATATTGATTGGTTTTTTTGTTTTTATATTTGGTTTTTATTAATTTTTTATGGATTTAAAGTGTAAGATTTTACTTTTGTTCTTAGTTAAATTTGTACATTTTTTGGAAAGAAAATCTGCTGATTCATTTCCAGCAATTCCACAATGTGCAGGTATCCGCTGTAATATAATTATTTTCTGTAGTTTTTGAAGTTGTTGGATCATTTTGTGACATTCTTTAATTTGGATTGAGCTCATTTTATATGAACTCATTGCACATAATGCTGCTTTAGAATCAGAAAGTATGGCAGAATACTGTGACTCTGTGGATTTGTAGAAATAAAAGTCCAATTTGCAGAAACAGAAATAGTTCTTTATTTCTACCGAATTACAGTTGTTACACTTACAAATCACATCAGGATCACGCACCACACGCAATTACGTAACACTCAGAAATTCACCAGTTCACAAGACGCAGGTCCACACAACACTCGCTTCTCGGCACCTTGCAGTACAACTCTCTCTAGAACCGACTACTAAAACCTCACTGACTCGTCCAATATATCGCTTATTTCGACAGATCGCTGTTTCTGGAAGTTTCCGCCTATTAACGAAACGTCACAGTCCTCCAAGGCAGCAGTAGGGGGGAGTCCAGTAGTTCCTCGTTATCTCTCCCCACACACCGTCTCCACTCGGCAGCCCATTAGCACTATGCATTAGCGTAGGCGTGACCTGGCGTTATTCATCCCCTTTCTCCCACAGCAAGAGCCATTCGGTTACACGAGTAGGCCTGGCCTCGATGTCATAAGTCCTGTATTGGTCAGCCCTTCCTGCTAGCTGATTTTAAGTTCGAGGATGGGGTAACAATACTTTCTCAGATGAAGTTATGGAGCCAGAAGCTATGATCACAACAAAAGTGTACCGCTAGATATGTCACCTGCAGCCAGCCATTCAAAACAAAAGAAGATGGATGCTTTCATCTGGAATTGTTCTGGTTCATGGCAATGCAAAACTACATACAGCTACAGTAGCCAGGTGGATGCTTACTCAGATTCACAGGGAAGTGTTTGGTCATCCGGCTAACACTTCAGATCTAATGACGAGTAACTCATCTTTTTCACAAGCTGAAGAAAGTAGTAACAGGACAGCTCTTTAAAACCAGTGAGAACTTTAAGATGCTGTGAAGTATGTATGTCATGGAGAGTCTCATGAATGTCGCGGAGACGGTCCACCAGGCTCTTCACATACTTGGTTGCTGGCTGCTTCCCCTCCAGGCGGCTTCCAAAAGACAGATCACAGGGGAGGCGTAACTCGACCGAACATTAAGCGTCATCCCAGAGGTGTCGTGTGTCGAACAGTGACGCCTTGATGACCCAGGCTCGCTGATGGCTGGCCACGACCTTCCTCAGATGTTCTTCCAGGTGTCACGTTGCCTATTGTTTGCACAGCATGATCTGGAGGAGGCATAGCTAGGTTAATGACGGTAGAGCTTGATTACATAAATTATTGGTTTATTATGCATAACTACTTACCCTGAAACTAAAGGGGTACAACAAGCAGAAAGTGCTAGTCAGAGTTACATGGCCTTTCCTCACCTGACACTTGGTCCTTCGACCTTTACATTAGCAAAGTTAGAGTATACTCATCTTACCTTGAGAGATGTGTGAGGTAGGCCAGAGGGGCGCCGTCCTCGAAGTCACTCGGTGCAGTCGGTCCGCGACTACGCGGAGTGGCGCCAAGCAGAGAGGGCTGAGGCGAGAGTAGAGATAGAGAGAGCGATACTTGAACTCGCTCGCTTCTATAGGCACTCTAAGTGACGTAGATTCTCCCAAATACGGGAAACTCAGCACATCCTGGAAGCTTCTAGAACAACCGGGTCTAGACTCAGTCACCGTACGTTCCAGAACTTCCGGTTCTGGGAGTGCCTTCGGGAAAAGCAACGCACTATTCACCGGACATGAGGCAAATTAAGGTGACTTTCCATAGGCTTGGCCGGATATGCGTAACCATCACATATGTCCCGGCCTGTTGCAACATGATGCAAGAATTAAGGAATGAGACTTTTCAGCCATAAATTAGAATGACCCGAGAATTTAGAATTAAATGAAATCCAAAAAATATATCGATTGTAGGGGTAACTGGATGTAACCCTCAGGACATATGTGACACATCTCCGTCGGGTACAAAGTTGGTGCTCACACCAACATCAGGACACACTGTATAGTTGAGCAAAAACGAGTAACCACAAAAATTAACAGAACTAAGAGGTTACCCTTGAATTAAATAACCAAAGTGTAAACATAGTAACATGACATAAAATACTATAAATCTAATACAAATGTACAATCACAAAGTACACAATCCCTAAGGGTAGCAAGAAACAAAAAACTGGATAGATCGCTCAGTTTACAATAATACATACTAAACTAAAACACACTACAGGCCTATAGCCATTGGAGCAAAAGAAACGCTAAAAACTAAAAACAAACAAAAGAAAGGAGTATCGGAAGAAAAAAAAGGATTAACAGAGCATGACAAAGTGCACAGGTAGCACCATGAGTCCAGTTCCTCAGAAAGAAGAAAGGGTGCACACCGACTTATATGACGGCAAGTATATAGTTCTCGAACACGGCCAGCTCGCACACACATTCGCACAAGGCCACAGTGCAGGGCGGAAGTACCTTCCTGAATGTTACCTCAGTATAACATTTCCAAAGATGAGTGTCTATGCTGTGACATTCAAAGGACGTAAAGTCCACTGTATCCTCCATACCAAAGGTCATTAAAAGGCTGCTGCAAACGACGTTAACAGTTTGTTGATTGATTTTGCGGCCATATCGGTCTCACTGTAGACTTGTAGTCGTCTCTCGCAGACATAGCAGACGATGCATGACGAACCATAAGAGTCCAAAACAGTCCAGTCACATATGCGACTGCTGGTGGCACCGACATCCACAGGTAGTGAACATTGTGGGTGCGATATCGAAAAGCGAACAGCTTATGCATCCACTGTATGCGCGTTCAGACCAGAGTAAATGAGAGTAAATGAGAGCGATATATCTCTGAAAATTTAGTATATAAATACAAAAATCAGAACTGAAATAAGATATGCTACGCCAAACAAAAAAGAAAGAAAGAAAAAGAAAATTGCAAATCTACAATCATTAACAACATTATAATGTAGAAAAGGGTCTACCAATAGAGACCGTTAGGGAGTAATAAGTAAAAATGAAATGAGTTATCTAAGGTTACAATAATATTAAACTTGTCAGAATATATGTACCAAAAATGGACTGCAGAAATAGTAGTTTACAACATAGCAATTAACACTGCAGTTATACATAAAATTAGAAAAAGAGAATAACATGGTATGAGCCTTCTCAATATAGCCCTAATGAATAAAAAGGACTCAAAGTCTCATACATAGGATGTGGCAAGGTCAATATATGTGGATTTATCTGTAGGTCGGGGCAACACATGAATAAATTTGGGAGAGAGTGGGATCTCATACACGGGTTGGGGTACTGAAGTGGAAACCTGTGGAGGCAATGGCGCAGGTATTAGGCAAAGAATACAAATCAGCTCCAGCTGTAACCTCTCTTGGAGCTGGGTCAATGTGCCTTTTAGCAATCAATGGAGATATCAGAATACACAAAATGAAAACAATCATCTGTACTACAAATAGTATCATTGTAATGCGTATTTCAACAATGATGAAGTGATCTTATTAATATTGCTTAAAGTTCATAGTACCGGTTCTAAAAAACGTCTAGACGTATTATTCACAAATAAATATGGTGCGCCCGCGCGACCTTAACATTGAAAATCAATACAGTCAATCAACTTCCGTTTCGGGAAACGTCGCGGTAGACCCAAAATATAAAGTTGATATACTCCTAAATCAATCGATTCGCATATATCGGGAAACCTTGCGGATAGTACCCAATACAGACGAATATCATTAAATAACGCAACTACACAACTAAAACAACACTACACACCTCAAAAAGTCTCAGGACCAAATTTGAAATGTGGTGTCAAATACATCAAAATTAATTCTGATATCTCTCACATAAGTGAATTACTTTATAACCAACAGCAATAACAGTTTGCTTAAACTTGATATAAAAATCTTGACCCAGAGAATGTCTCAAGAGATAACAATGTAAAATAACAGGACGTGGTAACTGTCCTTCCTTCGGGGTTCCATAGAGATAAGAAAATTGAATGTGTTAGTAAGACAGCTTAATGCTACAAAATTAAAACATTATGGGTAAACTTAATAATGTGACTTTGTGGGTTCGTGAAAATCAAAAGTCGAGGCTTCAAAAACAAAAACTGCACTTTATTTTCCTAGCAAATACATTCGTCACATCACAATTTGCTAGCTAACCTAAAACTGTTTATTTTCTCTAACTCTACATTCAACTGTCTGTCGCTACCGGTAACGATTGGTTCCAAAGTTTTCCGAATCTCCACCGGCCATAATTTTTCATCGGCTTCGCGACACTGCCTGGGCGACACTGCTCCCTCCTCAAGGCTGGTCGTTCCGAACAGTGCCTTCGTAGTGGGCCAGGCGATCCAGGTGTACCACCAACATCTTTCTTCGGGGCACCTTCTGGATGCGGTAGACCACGTCGTTAATCCTCTTCACCACACGGTACGGACCTTGCCATGACTGCTGAAGCTTCGGGCAGCGTCCTTGGTCCGGGTCGGGCGGTACAACCAGACCAGGTCACCTTGCTGGAACCCTCGGCTGTTGGCTTGCCTGTCGTCTCGGGTTTTCATGCGGTCGCTCGCCTTCTGGAAGTTCTGGCGAGCTATCTCGTGCATGTCGTGGAGGTGGTCCACCAGGTTCTCCACATCCCTCAAGAGTGGCCCCAAGTCTGCGTCCGCCAGCTGCCCCCTCCTCAGGCCTGCGCTATCCCAGCCATCCGCAGGTATTGCCGTGACTACTCGAACTGCTGCAGCACGCTCCTTCTCCTCCACTCTTGTGCATTGGCCGCACCCTTCTGGACAGGGTCTTCGGGACATAGCGTCCGCGTTACCGTGACTCTTCCCTCTGCGATGTTCCGAGGTTAAGTCGTACTCCTGCTGCCTCTGGATAAAACCTGCTGTGCGGCCTTCCGGTCGCTCCGTCACTATCACTTCGCTCCTGGCGGGGACAACCACGTCTTCGTCCAAGACGAACCTGCAAATTCCAAGGCGCTCTTCTGGTTGACGGAGTATAACCTCTTCTCCGTTGAGCCTCAGGACTTTCCTGCCGACGTCGACCGTCACCTCGTGGCTCCTGAGAGCATCCAGTCCCAGAATAACCTCAGCCACCTTCGCGACGGACACCCACAGACGCACGGCACTCCGTCCCAAGTTCAGCTCCAGCAGGGCCTCCTTCTGCACAGGCATGGTGTCGCCCGATGCCGTGACAAGCTCGTATGGTCGGCTCGGCTTCCTCGTCGGCAAACCCTTCGCCACGTCAGGTCTGATGATGGTCACGGCCGCCCCGGTGTCCACCAGCACGCGGCACGGCTTCCCTCTTACCCAGCCTTCCGCGATGAGGTTGTCATCCATCCGCCAGCTGACGGCGCGGATTGTCACTCGAGGGGATGGTGGTAATGGCGCCGACGTGCCCCTCTCCACGCCGGGCCTTGCTCGTTCTTCGGCTGCTCTTCCTGGTGTGGGCAGTCTCTCCGCAGGTGTCCGGGATGTCCACACCCCCAACACAGGCCACTAGGTGTTCGCCGGCGTCCCTCAGCTGGTCTTCTGTCTCAGGCGTAGCGTACACTCCTCGTTCTCGACGTCGGGATAGATGCTACGTTGGCCTCCTCCATCCTTAATGCCGCTGTCAGTGCCTCGTGGATGGTTTTATATTCGCCGAGCATTAGGCGCTAACGAATCTCCGTGTCCCGTACCCCGTCGACAAAGTTATAGGCGGCTCCCCGGGATACGAACTCCAGTGGCAGGTCAACCAAGGTCTTGCTAGCTAGCTGCTCAATCGCTATGGCTAACTCCTGCAGCGTCTCCCCCGGCTGCTGTGACCTTGCTTTTAGCTGGCTGCGGTATGCTGCGGCTAAGCGGTGGTTCCCGAAGCGATTCTCCAGGGCCTTCCAGATGTCCTTGGGCGCCACCGTCGTCTGCACCGCGTTTAGGATTTCCGCGGCCCGTCCCTGGAGGCTGGCTATTAACTGTGTGGCCTCCTTCTCCGGTGACCATCTGTTGTGCTTGGCCACTGTGTTGAACTGGCGGCGGAAGACCTCGAATGTTGACGCGCCGTCATATTTCGGAGGTTTGACGCGCGCCGATGTTGTGTCGCGTCCCGGTGCGTCAGCCTTCAAATCCTTCAGTCTCCTGCTGACGACGTCCTCCACCATGGCGTTCAGGTACTTGGCGCTGCTGTCGGCCTTTCCCTCCAGGTTGTTTATGCGGTTCGCGAGGTCTTCGACGTCTTCAACCATGGCGTTACTGGGGTTACTCAACCGGCTGTTAGGCTCGTTCGAGAAAACGGGGTGCGAGCCCGCAGTTCGAGTACACGTGGGGGTGTGTACCTTGCTGCTGCCCCTACTAATTACCATGTTACAGCACGGGGTCCCCACCCCCGAAACTCAGCAGCAAATGCAGGCGACGCTGCCAGATGTTTGGCAGGCGTTCTTAGAAGGAGTGGTAAGTACGGCAAAAACCATTTTTCCTACCCACAGATTTACATGTTTTGAAGCTTATGAATACTAGTGAGAAAAAAGATCAGAAAAGTCATGCCTAACTAACTTGAGTGTCGTCAAGTGTGTTTAGAGACAAAAAAGAGATTGGCAGCATTTAGGGATTTGTACACATTCGGAACACGGATTACACACACAACTTAAAAAAGAAAGGGTGCAAATATCGCAATGTCGGAGGAATCATATAAAAACTTTTGAAAGTACATAGTGTAAGCCAAAACTGCAGCACACTCTAATGCCGCACATATGTACACATACATCCATACACATATGCACATGTATGAGTACACAGGTACACACACAGATATAAACAGAAATACTCAGATATGTAGAAAATGTGGACAACGTGTACTAAGCACAACTAATGGCATTTCAGAGCCAGGTGATGTGGCTCCTCCGGGATAACCCGCCTCCTTACCCCATCCCGGCTCCATTGGGGATGCCGGGGAAGGAAGAGGTGGCCGAGGAGTCCACCGAGGAGGACAGAGCCGAGGGCAGCGTCAACCCCCACAGTCAATGTAGGATGAGCGACGTGGAATAAAAGAGGAGAGGAAGAGAAAAACTAAAAATCAAAGAAAGAGAAAACAAAAATCATATATATAGCCATATTTAAATAAAAGAGAAAAATATATATATTAACCTAACAGAAAAAGTGTAATTATTTGTTATACAAAAACTCCAAATCGCAAATTTTGCAAATTCCTTGAGAATAATAACAGAGCGGGGCAATCACTAATTTCACATTACGTAGTATAAAATAAATCATAGTGGGATGTGAATGTAGGAAAGTTTCCTTATAGTGATGTCAAGCAGGCTCGACTTCTGCAAACACCGTTAACATCCGTTGATTCGCTACAGAGAGATATGCAGACAGAAACAACACGTATTCCATCCAGACATGCTGTGTGTGATATGTGGAAACAATCGACTGTGGATATCATAAAAACAGCACACCAAGGAGTTTGTTATTCAAAAGATACATGACAGGTAATTAGAATCAAATGCGTAAAGCCACAGAACAAAGGTACGTATCAATTTTTGAGTTTTTATGCACATTCGTAAAATACAAACGTGTATACAGAAAAAGAAACGTTAAGGAGGAAACAGTGTCTTCGTCAGTGCAGTGATAGCTCTTGAGTCGATTACTCCTGTTAACCGTATTATAGCTAGGCGGAAAATAAAAGTGTAAGCAATAAATAAGTTAACAAATAAATAACGGACAAAAATTATTATGGCTATTATCATTATTGCTTTGTGGGAATATTAGTGATTTCGTTATTAAGAATGTTATGTACAATGTCAATACGCAATAATAATTGCGTACGATATCAGTAAAACGAACGGTATTATTAATAATTATTATTTAGGTAAAGTAATTATTAAATCAATTATCAAATGATATTATATTATTGACAAAATAAAAATAGCAAATTAATGATTGCATTATTATTAGCAGTGCTATTAATCTTATAACATTATTATTAACAGTTGTTTAGATCTAATGATATATTCTACCGTGTTTGTAAATTTCACTGAAAATATTTTATTGCAGCATTTAAAACAAAAGAAGCTTAAGAATATTAAAAGAAACAAGTCGCATGTAACTAAATTAATTTGGATTAGAGCATTAACAAATAAACTCTGCAATATTGCCAATATTAAGACTAAAAGCTGACGTATAATGCATGTCAATCTTTGAATAAAAAATTAATGTTTGGGGGATGCTAAAAATAATATAACACAATTTAATTAATCGTACGTTGAATTAAAAGAGATTAACAAAAGCTTATGTAATGGCATTGTAGAGAAAACCTAGCTGAGAGGAATCTCTACATAAAGACGTCACGGGAATTTTAACCGCCGATAACATGATTCATACGCCGGAAACAAGCATGTCGGTTAAAAGCTCATACTCAGAAGAATAAATAAGGTCAAACATATGAAACACGATGAAATTACCTTCCAATGAGTCATGAAACAAGTGAGTACTTATTATTATTATTATTATTATTATTATTATTATTATTATTATTATTATTATTATCATCATCATCATCATCATCATCATCATCATCATCATCATCATCATCATCATCATCATCATGATCATGATCATCATGATCATCATGATCATCATGATCATCATTATCATCATTATCATCATTATCATCATTATCATCATCATCATCATCATCATCATCATCATCATTATCATTATCATTATCATTATCATCATCATCATCATCATCATCATCATCATCATCATCATCATCATCATCATCATCATCATCATCATCATCATCATCATTATTATTATTATTATTATTATTATTATTATTATTATTATTATCATCATCATCATCATTATTATTATTACTGCAGGTACTAATCTATTTAGTTAGCTACAGTATTATAACGCCGCTTAAAGCATATTAATTATTAATAAAGCATATGAATGTAGTACATATTTAAATACAGATTCATTAATGCAATAAAGAATTAAAACTTAAGTTTTCCAAACAAACTTGAGATGCAATTTAAATAGTTAATAATAATTCAATGAAGACAGGTTAATTAGTGATGGTGATTAAAAAAATTTATATTAAGGGTGTTTCAAAAATTAATTCAAAAACTTATTACTGCTAAATATATTTGACGAATATATAAAAAAGTATCAACAAAGTTTGTTAAAACAACTGCTTTAAATATGATTATGATAAATATTACTTAATTTTAAGAAAGTATTTACTTAGATATTATCTTTAATTATTTCTATTATTGTTATTAATATTGCTACTATACAGTAGCATAGTATTAGTAGCGTATTATTACTGCATGCTACTTCACCTTTGTCAGCACAACCAAGTTACCTAAGTTATATGTGTATAACAAATTAAGTTGTAGAACATGTCCACGTCGCGGATAGAAATGAACTTCTACATGCCTATATACTAAAGGTTTAGGAAATATACACTGACAGCCAATAATATTATAGATAAAACAGAAGCATTTTAAAACAGTGAAGTTTCATCGCTACGTACTTCCTTGAACATCCAATGATGAGGGAGCTTTTTTTTTATATGATACATAACATTAGGTCATTTCTGGATTAATTTGATCACACAATACCAATACATTACATAGGGTAAAGGTGCTGCAATTGGACAGCGGGGCAAACGGAGAGCTTCTAAGTAATTTTAGGGCATTTTTACTTCTGAGGTTGGTAGCAGTGCATGCTGTGACGCTGAGTGTTCATCAGGCTTATGTTGAGCAGCTGGGAAAATATTTCTCGTATAGACCTTCCAGAATTCTTGGAATTAAGCTTCAAAGCTCTGCAGGTAAGAATATACGTCTACAGATTTCTGATACTGTAAGAAAATGCGCTGAGTTTGCAAGGATTATGCATAAAATGAGGGATTCTAGAAACTTTAGCCACATGTTGCATGGAGGACACATTGGTATTAATTAAATTAATTGGGAGTCGATTAATGACACAAAACAACACTTACTTTTAGATTTTCCCGGAACCAGTTTCTGAGGCCTTCCCTCTATCTATTGCCAGCTACACCAATGAGAAGAAGTCGATGTCCGGCTGAAGATAGAGGGAAGGCCACAGAAACTGGTTCCGGGAAAATGTTAAAGTAAGTGTTGTTTTGGGTCATTAATCGACTCCCAATTAATTTAAGTTATACAACAACACTGTTTTCAACACTTCCATGAAAGGACACATTGGTATGTTGTAATGCTTACTAGAACCAAGAATCTGCTGCCATCTCTTAGGGGAGCTGTGTATTAATAGCATGTAGAAGGTGGCAAACGGACAGGTTGCTGTGGGCGCATACGGACACGCTCTTATCGAAGCTTTCTGAGACACACACACAGACAGACACACACATATGTATTTATTTATGATACAAATATAAATGTTTTCAAAAGTTTAGGCTATCTAAAACAGGTTGTTCACAATTTGCAGATATGATTTGGAACCGGCAAAGAACTTCAAATCGCTGTACATGGAGTAAAGCATGTATGTCAGCTGCTGTGAAAGCTGTAAGAGAGAATAGGATGCCGTTAGCAACTGCTGCAACCACATATAATGTACTGTGCAACACACTTCGTAGGCGTGTAATATCAAAAATAGAAATTCCCAAATTTGGTACACACACTACGTTTACTAAAACTACAGAAGAACAGTTGGTGAGCTATCTTATAAAACTTGACAACTTGGGATATGGTCCAACAAATAAAGATTTGCGTGTTCTCGTATATCGGTACGCATTTGTAAATGGTCTAAAACACAATTTTAACAGCGACCTGCAAATGGCTGGTAAAGACTGGGTCATTAACTTTCTGCAGCGACATAAAAAGCCTAAGTGTCCGGGTAGCAGAATCACTGAATTTAAGAAAATATATTTTTAAGGTATATAATGGCAGTACTTCTATTTTAAATTTCTTTGGGCCTGAAGGAAATGACTCCAATTTTCCTTCCATATGTTGGCACTTCCAGCCGTTCTAGCATGGTATCTTCAGTGTGGCGTGGTGTTAGGACAAACCTTTGTTTACTAACGTAATTACTAAGGTGCTCGCAATAAGGTGCTTCAAAACAATTATTGAGGTAATTACATAATATTACTAACTTTAGTTAAACTTTCTTTTGACCCTGCTGTGTGATTTTTGGTTATCTGTAGAATAGCAGCCAAGAGTATGGCTGTTGCTAACATGCATTACTGAAATCTGCAGTCATTAATGAACTGCCAACTACTCCATATCAAAATATGTCCAATCTTGACATATCCAATAGAACTAATATGGGGTAATAGTGCAGATAGGGATATCGTGGCTCCGACGTCATAGCTTGACAACTTTCAGAGCATGCTACCGCGGAAAATACCAACATTACGCAAGCAAATCAGCGGTGCTATAATACGAGACATAAAGATCAGTGGATCATGTTATCATTATTATATACTAGTATATTATTACTATTATTATTATCATAATTATATAAAAACTTAAAGGAATTTGGCACAAAACTTTTGGAACAGTCAACATTATGTAAACAAACCAGCGATACTGTAACACCCAAATAAACTGACATAAAGATCAGTGGATCATTGCCAGAGTTATCATCATCATCATCATCATCATCATCATCATCATCATCATCATCATCATCATCATCATCATCATCATCATCATCATCATCATCATCATCATATATTCATATAATATCATCACCATCATCATTTGTGTTCATCATCCATCATCATCATAACTATTATATCTGCCTGCCTCAGTAACATAATGATTAAACGATAATGATAATACTTACGACAGTAGTAAAATAATAATAATGATGATGATAATAATAATAATAATAATAATAATAATAATAATAATAATAATAATAATAATAATAATAATAATAATAATAATAATAATAATAATAATAATAATAATAATAATAATAATAATAATAATAATAATAATAATAATAATAATAATAATAATAATAATAATAATAATAATAATAATAATAATAATAATAATAATAATAATAATAATAATAATAATAATAATAATAATAATAATAATAATAATAATAATAATAATAATAATAATAATAATAATAATAATAATAATAATAATAATAATAATAATAATAATAATAATAATAATAATAATAATAATAATAATAATAATAATAATAATAATAATAATAATAATAATAATAATAATAATAATAATAATAATAATAATAATAATAATAATAATAACAATAATAATAACAATAATAATAACAATAATAATAACAACAACAATAACAACAACAATAACAACAACAATAACAACAACAATAACAACAACAATAACAACAACAATAACAACAACAATAACAACAACAACAACAACAACAACAACAACAACAACAATAACAACAACAATAACAATAACAATAACAATAACAATAACAATAACAATAACAATAACAATAACAATAACAATAACAATAACAATAACAATAACAATAACAATAATAATAATAATAATAATAATAATAATAATAATAATAATAATACTAATAATAATACTAATAATAATACTAATACTAATACTAATACTAATACTAATACTAATACTAATACTAATAATAATAATAATAATAATAATAATAATAATAATAATAATAATAATAATAATAATAATAATAATAATAATAATAATAATAATAATAATAATAATAATAATAATAATAATAATAATAATAATAATAATAATAATAATAATAATAATAATAATAATAATAATAATAATAATAATAATAATAATAATAATAATAATAATAATAATAATAATAATAATAATAATAATAATAATAATAATAATAATAATAATAATAATAATAATAATAATAATAATAATAATAATAATAATAATAATAATAATAATAATAATAATAACAAAAATAATAACAATAACAATAACAATAACAACAATAACAACAATAACAACAAAAACAACAAAAACAACAAAAACAACAAAAACAACAAAAACAACAATAACAACAATAACAGCAGTAGCAGTAGCAGTAGCAGTAATTACTATGCACTATTCCCATTACAGTATCGATAGTTTATAACAAGGCTCTGCAGTTAGACACAACTTGTTTGCGTTATGGCTTTCCATACCAACATAACAGTAAGCTGTGAAAATGCATCTTTACGAAACAAGCCTTTGAATGAGTAAAGCCACACTGAAAAATTCTATGCCATAGCCGGGATTTGAACTGCGGATCTCCTGGTCTCCGTTCGGTTGCACTAAACCACTGATGCCCGCATCGGTAGCGTGGATGCTAGCATGTCTGCCCCACATTCAAGAGATCTCAAGTTCAAATCTCGGCCAGCGTGAGGTATGTGGATAAGGTTTTTTCCTGGGCTTTCCCATATCTTGAAAGATGAATCTCAGATAACTGTAAGCTCTATGCACCCTGGGCTTATTTGAGGATCATTTCATCCATTCCACGACTCATTGTCCAATATGGCTTAAGGTTGGAGGACGTAAATTACAAAAAAAAAAAAAAAAAAAAAAAAAAGGCCACTGAGCTACTTGACATTAAATTCTCCGGCTCACTCTTACGTTTCCCGGTAAGCCACTAGAGGTTCTCGTATACAATGTGACACACACCTTACTATGCTGTAAATACTTAATCTCTGTTTCATATAACCTTGCCCCACTGAAGTGTATCACTCTGCATTCAACTACCTTCCCCCTCACCCTAATTGGCTAATGCTTTCGCGCCATAGGCCATAGGCAGTGTCTTCCCATCACTTTTAAACATGCAGTAAATGTCATAATAATTGCCGAAAAGATAAATAAAATCATACAAATAAGGATATGAAGGCATGCAAAAATGCAAGTTTATAATGAACTGAGCAAGTTAAAACTGACTAGCAATGAAACTGTAACAAGTTTATAATGAAAGGCCTTTGGCCTTTTCCACTGGGATTTTTTAAACCAGCTCACATACCTTTCAAAAACACCACAATTCTTTTTTCGACTGTTTGTAAAGAATTATCCTTGCGACACTTCAGCGAAAAAATTTACGGCAGACTCTGCCATTATACATATAATAAGTACACGCGCAATAAACGATCGATAAAATAATTTAGCTCTCTCACTGGGCACAACACACCGTTGAATGGCAATATATGACTAATCCAGTCCAAAACAAGATTAGTGATAAAAGTCATATAAACAAATATGTCACCACTACCGCTAAATCACGTGCTATTGTGCCATGTGCTTGAGAGAAAAGGAACCTCCTCTTTACTTCGTTGAAGAATTAACATGCATTTCAGATAAATTAACACTGTTGCATAATATATTTAATTCAAATAGTTAGGAAAATATAAATTTGACAATTCTCTTCCAACATATAAAGATAATATCACCATGTTAAATAACGAACTAATTTTTACCGCATGACAGTTATTACCACAACAGCAGCCAATGAGAGCTGATTAGGTCACATGACCATTAAGAGATACGGGGCAAGCTTATGTGAAAAAAGGCTTAAGTCCCAGGCTTCATAGTTAAACATAGTAGCTCAGTGGCTTAGAGCAACCATATGGATACTGGGAGATCCGTGTTTCAGATCCCAGCTTGGGCATGAAATATTTCAGTGTGGCTCTACTCATGCAAACCTTAGCCCACACACAGCCAGTGTGGAAGAAATGTTTATTTCCAATTAAGCCTTTATAGAAAGAGTGAACTCTCATTTGTAAAAGATATGTAAAAGAAATTTATACCATGCATAACTTAAAATTTTGAAGTTCCCTCCCCTCATCCCATTATAAGCACTTTTACCTACTTTAGCCTGGCCAGTTTCCTTAAGTATAGTTAGTTTGGTTTCTCATTGTTGGTAACATAAGCTAATGCATGTTTTCACTGATGGCAACATTCCAACCACCAGTATCATGCTCAGCATTCTCCTAGCAGAAGACGGTTGGCTACTGATCAGCAGTACAACCAGATAATTTTTCATATATCGTGTAGCAGATTAGTTGAAATTAGAAAACCACAGAAGATCAAGCAAACAAGTTTGGATTTGAGTTACCCTGTAGGTTAATTGCCAGGGTCTGCTTACGCGGTTGTTGCCATTTGTACATCTTTCAACTCTGCAAATTCAGATTTAGTAACCAAGAAAATTGATGATGAATATTGGCTTCGTCAAAAAGTGCTAAGAAAAATTGTCTTATTTACAATGTATAAAGTTTAGAAAACAACACAAGGTTACCGTGAGGTGAAATGCAGATACCCCACATTTCCCTTAATGACTGAGAAAAACCTCATAAAAAACCTCAGTCAGGTAATTCATCAACTATTATGGGTGCCTTATAAGTTGGTGATTGACAGGTGAAGGAGTGGGGAAAGAGGGGATAGCACCGTTGCCACTTTACCATCCCTCTCCACGTGCTAGGCAACGAAGATGACGTGTAGAGGAGAGGTGGAAGTTCGGTTGCAGTCAGTTGCAGAAATGCACACTCACATATTCCTACACATATTCTACTTCAAGATCATCACCGCCCGTTAAAAACAATTGTGGCAGAAGACTTGTGCTGTAGTGCGATTTATCATGGTTCTTAAAATAGCTATTGAACACATCAATGACTTCCTCCTGGCAATGAAGACTTCATCCCCAAGAAATGTTATGAGGTTTGGAACAGGTGGTGCTAGAGCTGGTAAATAGGGTAGGTGTTCAAGGAACATGAACTTAAATTCGCACATTTTTCCCATTGCAATGACTGAATGAGGGCCAGAGTATTGTGAAGAAACAAGAGTTTTTTCTTTGTCATATGAGGCCTTTTTCTTTTCAGCTCATCATTCAAATGTTGCAATAAAATTGCATAGTAGTCAACAGTGTTAGTTTTGCCCTTTTCCAACTAATGAATAAAATAATTCCCTGTCATCCCTGTAAACACTTGCTATAACCTTGTTAGTTGACAAAATTGACTTTGCCCTTTTTGGAGTTGGTTTACCTGGCGCATTTCACTGTTTTGACTGTGATTTACTTTCTGGAGTGTACTGATGTATCCAAGTTTCATCCATGGTATTAGGCTGTCTCAAAAATTCACTGGGATTTTTATGTTAGAGCTCCAAATTCTTAACAAAAATAGTTTTTCTTTGCAACTTTTTATTAGGTATGAACAAACGCTGCTTCCATCTTGCACTGACTTTCTAAAAGCCAAAAGCATTACTTAAAATATTCCCTACACATCCTTTTGATATGTTTACAGCCTCTGCTATCTTAGAGAAACTTTAATCTGCAATGTTGCAGCACTATTTTTTCTATGATCTCTGGAGTTGTGACTTCCACAGGGCATCCAGAGCAAGGCTCATCACTAGTGCTCATATGTCCTATTTTAAACTCTGCAACTCAGCTTTTCTTTATTGTACATGAAGAGGCAGAGTCTTTCAGTGTAATGTCCATTTCCTCCTTGATTTTTGTAGGTGTTTAAGTCTTTCAAATGGAAGTATTTAATCACTGCTCGTTTTTCCAAATCCTCCACTTTCCTGAAACCTGTTCATTTGTCATGTGTAAAATGTTGTCATTCAAAAACTAAACAAGCTATTCACCTGAAGTTTTGGATACAAGCTAGCCTAGAGTTAAACTATATGAGTTATCCATCAAACTGGCCAAGTGGCGCCATCTCTGTGTGAGGCCTGGAACTTATCACCTGACCCACGTATATGGAGGACTTAAATTACAGTTAAACTATATGTGAAAACTTAGTTTGATGCACACTGCTATGTCTTAGAAACAATTACTCACTAAATCCTCTCATGGAAGTGTTGAAAACAGTGTTGTTGTATAAATTAAATTAATTGGGAGTCGATTAATAACACAACAACACTCACTTTTAAACTTTCCTGGAACATGTTTCTGAGTCCTTCCCTCTATCTTCAGCCGGACATCGACCATGTGTTATTAATCGACTCCCAATTAATTTAATTACTCACTAGTTTGTTTGAAGTTATTCTGTGCTATTCTTGATCAGCCAATGCGCATTTCTTTGTGACTAACATAACAATAGAAGCGTGCATTGATGTTATTACTATGAGGCATATGAACTGAAACATGCTTATAGCAACTTTTACCAGAATTGACAGGAAATTTGTAGCTTCAATGAAATATTGGTTAACTTTTCAATGTGTCAAATATGCTAAAATATGCACCTCTTTTGTTTTAACAGAAATCTACATGGGATTTGTAAAGGAAGTTTGGTCCAAAGTTTTAACAAATCAAACACATTACGCTTGTAGAATCTCAAATTGGCTAGAATTACAAGTTTACAGATTTGTTTGGTTCCACATAGTCATTGCAGATAATAGTTAGTGCCAGTTGACGTATAGTGACTGTTATATGCTTAGGTGCATGTGCCAGCCTATGTATTGTGACTTTGTGTGTTTGTAGAATTTAACAGACTTCTACATGGGATTTATATGGGATTTGGCTCCATGAGGTGTGGGAAGGTAGCTTGTGCGTTGCAAAGACCAAAGGGCATAACTGTGAACTGCCAAAGCACTTGGCCTGTCGAGAATGCGGTCTTCTGCTTGTCTCTCGCGTCTAGAGCCAGCTGCCAGAAACCCGATTTTAGGTCCAGGATCAAGAAACGTAGCGCACCACAAAGCATTTCCAGGTTGTTGTCCACCTGGGGTAAGGGGGCTGACTGACCGACCGAACGACTGGCTGAGGTGACATATGAGTGTAAGCAATCAGTTTTCCTAAATAAAACATACCTGTTTCTTCTGCCTCACACCAAGCACTTAACCATCTAGCTATGTCCCCTTCATAAGTCTGTTTAGTTTATAGTTGTTGAGGTTAGGAAATCTATTGGCATCTGTGACTGTGGCATGACATAACCAGTTTATTTTGTACGGGGACAAATTAAAAAATAAGCAGTCAAGAAGCACACTTGAAAAGTAAGTTTATTTGAAAGCGTTACTGAGTATTATCAATATGACTTTTCTCGTAAACTTAGTATAATTTCAAGGAGAAGAAAAACTTGTCAAAATTCTTATATCTAACTGGGGTCCCTCTGCTTTTGCCATACCAGTTTGAGATGGAAGTCAAAATAAATACTTTACATTTGTTAAAATTCAAAATATTCATAAAGGGATATGCAATACTCCAAATACAGAATGTCTTTAAAGTCACTATCTATTTCAATGAAGGAAGACAGTGAATGAAAAATCAATGTTATTTTGAAGTGTTACACATATTCTAGTCCCTTCTACATGACCTCCATCTAGCTCAAAACGCATACGCCATCTTTCAGTAGTGGAACGAAATGTAGACTGTAAAATGTCAACTGTAATGCAACCTGGTGCTTCCCTGATACGATTCTGTAACTCAGGCAGACCATTTACTTTGCTAGTGTACACTTTCGATTTGATGTATCCCCATGCAAAAAAGTCTAAAGGAGTAAGGTCTGGTGAATGGCATGCCCACAGCCGAGGTGAACCTTTGCCTATCCATATCCCTGGAAAGGTTCTGTTCAGGTAATCACGGACAATGTTGCAAAATGTGGAGGTGCACCATGTTGCTTAACAAAACTGTATCCAGTATGCCATCCTCTTGAAAGTGCAGTTCCAAGGAATACTTCTAACATGTTGAGGTAGATGTTACCTGTTACTCACCTTTCAGCAAAGAAAAATGGGCCATTCAGTTTTGCATTTGTCATACCCAACCAAACATTGACTTTCAGTGTATCACGTTCTCACTCCGATACCTCATGTGATTCTTCATATGACCATATTTGGCTGTTGTGTCTGTGCACTTTCCCACAAACATGGAAAGTGGCTTCATTGGAGAATAAAATGTTGTCCATTAAATTCTCATTCTCTACACATTCCGGGAAGTTATAACACATTGCCCGACGACAGGCAAAATCCTCGTCCTTAAGATGTGCAGAGCTTGAATGTGATATGGAAGTTTCAGAAATGAGCTGCTATTGCAGACTTATCAATATTTTTGTATCTTAAGTACCTAAATTATTCTTTCTTTCTAGTGCCTGTGTTTCTTTTTGTCCTCCTTATGTAAATTTTTTCACAGTCTTTACACTTAATCTTGTAAATGCCTGACCTTTCTTCTGAAAGAACATGTTAGGCACTTAAGATACAGAAATATAGATAAGTGTGCAATAGCAGCTCATTTCTGCTCTGAAAATCATGAAATTGAAGATAGCACCAAATTACTAAAATATGTACAAAAACATAGTGAACTCGTCATATGGGAGAGAATATACATAGAAAAACATAAAAACCGACTAATGAATGTCAATGACTAATGACTAGTCAATGTTGTCTGCATTGAACACATGCCCTTCAGCTTTGAATGTTTTTAATAAGCAACAATCATTGTGGTAGTTGGCACTTGGTCTAGGTATTTAGTGCGGCGAAGAAGCAAAGCGAGCCCTTGATAAGCATCATAGCGAGGCAACAATAACGACAATTGATTAAGGTTTCATGGGTGATCAGCCACGTCAAATTTAAGAAGATCGAGCTTTCGGCCATTTTACACTCTATGACCTTCATCATTAACTAAATTTGACGTGGTTGATCACCCGTGAGTCCTTAATCAATAACTCTCGCTGTGAAAGCTTGAAGTCTTACAATATCAACAAAGTATAGGACTGACAACAACTGATGATAAACCACAATAGTATAACTTGCAATATTTCTTCCCTTTCTTACTATGTAACGATAATGAATGAAAAGATGAACATGTGTAATAATTATGCAAAAATATTGAAATATGTATAATTATATATTATGGTACCAAATATGTGTTATAGGTAAAAATATGTAATTGAAAACTTTGGGTTAAGGGTCCTATCAGTGTAATTCATTGACATTTCAGCATTTCCTATGACTCTATATATATATATATATATATATATATATATATATATATATATATATATATATATATACAGGAACAGATCATATAATTACATAAAATCTGGTCCCTAATGATGACTAACTAAGTCCGCGGCGTACATAATACCAACAGAACCTTACTAAAGAAGACAGTGCTGATTGAATCAAGGACAACACAACATCGCTGATAATCTATGCTCTATCAAACGTAGAAAAAAGGGATAGTTAAAAACTACTGACGATTTATTCTTCTGACATTCACTGAAACATGCCCATGCTATAATTAAGATCCGAAGAAATTCGTTCTAACAAGATTTTTGAAACCCATTGAGGACAATAAGGCCAGGACAGTTACTAATTATTCTAACCTCTACCAGAACTTCGAATCCAGATCATTCAGCCAAAATTTATACAGTTTTCTTCCTAAATTACAGCAATATGTAATTACATGGTCAATTGGATTATTTGACGGCCTTGTAAATCACGTAGTCACAGCCTGCGAGAAAGATACGTAACACAAAGAGTTGTATTAATTTATAGATGAGTCATGTATGGAAGTAAGCACACAAAGGTCAAGGGAACAATGCCATTTTGAATTACTGAGGTAGCTCAACAAGTCGTCAGTGAGTGGGAGGGGATAAGAAGAAGTCACCGTTACGTCATTTAACTTCCTGTAGTCCACACAGAAACGGAATTCACCATTTTTCTTCTTTACCAGAACTACAGGGCTCGCCCACGGGCTATGAGATTCCTTTATAATATCGCCTTTTGCATGTCTTTCACTTGCGACTGTATAATTTCGCGTTGTTTTTTAGATACCCGGTAAGACCTTTACTTGAAAGGTTTTGACGTAGAGACCTGGATTTAAAACTGATCGATATTAGTGGTACCCATCTCCAACAAATCGGTAGCAAAAACGTGTCTATATTTTATTAAGAGAGACTGTAGCTTTACACGTTGTTCGGGGGAAAGAGATGAATTTAAATGAAATTGAGTATTGCGAAATTCGAAATCATTGACGTCTTGTGTCTGACATTTCATAGATTGGATGAGTTCTACTTTGTGTACATGGCCAAGTGCAGTACCCTTAAAAATAGACTTTGGTTTGGCTGTATAATTGTGGAAACTATGCGAGAAAATGGAATGAAAAGAAGGGAAGAAAAAAATTCTATGAATAACCTACCATTTAAATACCCGCGTCTCCACCAATTGTCACGTTTCCTATTGTTTGGGCAGCATGATCTGGAGGAGGTATAGCTAGGTTAATGACGGTAGAGCTTGATTGCATGAGCTATTGGTTTATCATGCATAACTACTTACCCTGAAACTAAAGGGGTACAACTAGCAGAAAGTGCTAGTCAGCGTTACATGGCCTTTCCTCTCCTGACACTAGGTCCTTCGACCTTTACTTTAGCAAAGTTAGAGTATACTCATCTTACCTTGAGAGATGTGTGACGTAGGCCAGAGAGGTGCCGTCCTCGAAGTCACTCGGCGCAGCCGGTCCGTTGCAACATGATGCAAGAATCAAGGAATGAGACTTTTCAGCCATAAATTAGAACGACCTGAGAATTTAGAATTAAATGAAATCCAATATATCAATTTTAGGGGTAACCGGATGCAACCCTCATGACAAATGTGACAGAGGGTCTTGAAGTACCTCTAGACCATGCCGACTACTGCGGTTGTAGTGTTGTTGTGCGGGTCTTGTTCACCCCAAGTCTTTCCAGTGCTTCCTTTATCAAGTTGGAATCAAAATTGCTGCCCTGGTCGCTGTGGAGCTCTAACGCCACCCCAAATGGGCAGAACACTTGCTCCACGAGGCAGTCTGTGATAGTCTGCCTCCTTGTTCGGCATGACATACACCTGGGGCCACTTAGTGAAGTAGTCCACGACTACCATCAGGTATTGATTGCCGCGGTCGAACACTGGGAATGGTCCAGCTGTGTCGACAGTGATGCGTTCGAGTAGCACTCCGACATTGTACTGCTGCATGTGACCCCGGCTCCTAGTCTAGGGGCTGCGACTTGCTGTGCACACGTGACATTGACGGTACCATCTATCAGCGTCTGCACGGATCCTCAACCAGTAGTAGCACTGTCGGAGTTTGTCTAATATTCGGTTTTCTCCAAGGTTTCCTCCTGAAGTAGCAGCGTGCACTTCCTCCAAGACTTCCGGGACCTTATTCCGGGGAAGTACCAACTGCTGCCTCTGGGTCTTTCCACTGAGTGTTTTGCATACCCGGAACAGCACGCCCTCTCTGATCTTCAACGACTTCCATTCGGCTCAGTACTACTTGTACGCAGTGCTTCTGGATGCGATGTCCTCCCAAGTCGGTCTCGTCCCTGCCTCCACTTCGCTTACGAGTGGCCCCAAGTCGGCATCCGCCAGTTGCTCCCTCCTCAGGCCTGCGCCATCCCAGCCGTCCGCAAGGCCTGCCGTGACCACTCTGTCAGCTGCGGCACGTTCCTTCTCTTCCACTCTTGTGCATTGGCTGGACTCTTCCGGGCCGGGTCTTCGGGACATGGCGTCTCCGTTGCCGTGGCTCTTCCCTCTACGATGTACAGAGGTGAAATCGTACTTCTGCAGCCGCTGGACCCAACGTGCTGTCTGGTCTTCCAGGTTCCTAAAGCTAAGTAGCCAGGTGAGGGCGGAATGGTCAGTCCTCAGGTGGAATGCGTGACCGTACAGGTACCTATGGATATGCTCCAAGGCCTTTACTACCACCAATAACACTCGCCGTGTGACGCAGTAGTTCTTCTCTGCTTTGGACAGCGTCTTGCTGTAGTAAGCTATCACCCTCTCGTGGGCATCCTGGACTTGGGATAGGACGCCTGCAATGCAATGTTCGCTGGCGCCAAACTCCACAATGAAGGCGTCACCTGGTTGTGGGAATCCCAAAGTAGATGTTCTGCACAATGTCTTCTTCAGCTCCTGGAAAGCGACTTTGGCGTCCTCCATCCACACATACGGCCGGCGTTCTTCCTCAACCGGTTGAGGGGTTTGGCGATGTTGGAGAAGCCCTTTATGAAACGGCAGTAATAACTGCATAGCCACAGAAAGATACACAATTCTCTCTTATCCTTTGGCCGAGGACAATCTCTCACGGCCTGTGTGTTCTCCGGGTCTGTGGGCACTCCGGTAGGAGAGAGTATGCGCCTTTGGCCTAGGCCAATCTCTCACGGCCTGTGTGTTCTCCGGGTACGTGGGCACTCCAGTAGGTGAGAGTATGCGGCCCAAGTAGTCAAATTCCTTGCAGAAGATCTGTGAAATATACAGTGTTTAACGCCCGCTTTTACTACATACGGTACCGCAGGCTACGACGCTGGTGATACATGGGATGAAGATGGAGCAACGGTGGAGTGAGATGGCAGAGGAAACCGGAGATCCCGGAGAAAACCCGCCCCAGCGCCGTGTTGTCCACCAAAAATCTCACTTCGCTGTCACCTGGGATCGAACCCGGGCCACCTTGGTCAGAGCCAAGTGGTTTAACCACTGAACCACGGCGCGGCCTTGCAGAAGAGCTGGCACTTTGCGTTTAGCTTCAGGTTTGTCGCCTGCAGTCTCTGTGGCACCTTGCTCAGGTTTTCGAGATGGTCTTCCAATGTCTTGCCGACTATGATGATGTCGTCTAGGTATAGCAGGCAGGCGTCATAAGTCAACCCTCTCATTACTGATTCCATTTGGCTTTGGAAGGTAACTTGTGCGTTGCAGAGGCCAGAGGGCATAACTGTGAACTGCCAAATCCCTTGGCCTGTCGAGAATGCGCTTTTCTCCTTGTCTCTCGGGTCTAGATTCACCTGCCAGTAACCAGACTTCAGGTCCAGGATCGAGAACCATTGCGCACCAGCAAGCTTGTCCCGGGTGTCGTCAATCCGGGTAAGGGGAAACAGTCCTTCCTGGCGACAGCGTTTAGCTTCCTATAGTTCACGCAGAAGCTAAGTTCGCCGTTCTTCTTCATCACCAAGACTACATGGGAACACAAAGGGCCGTCATACTCTTCAATCCCTCCCCTGGTATTCTTATCCTCGCACATGTCCCGTACTGCAGTTTGTTTCGCCAGCGGAACGCATCTAGATGGTTGCCGATTAGGCAGGGCGTTTCCGTTGTCGATGTGGTGGAACACTCCGTCCGTGCGGCCGTAGTCACTGTCGCCTTGGCTTAAGACGCGCTGGTACTGTCTCAGCAGTTGCCTATCTTTCTCCAACTGTTCTGCGGTCAGGAGGTCGGCCGCCCTCTCTAGTAATCCTTTCACTGGGGGTCTCAAGTGTTGCGTCGCCACCAACGTCTGGGTCTTATCGATTGCTGTTACGCTGACCTCGGGCTCGCACGTCCCTAACTTCGTCCCAGCCTGGATGTCGTGATCGGTGTCAGTTGGGTTGAGCAGCCTCACCGGTTTCTCCTCTCGGCGTGGCAACAATATCCTGGCTACAGAGTCCATGCACAGGCGTCCTCTGGTCCAGCATCGTGTTCCTTGTTCGCGGGCATTCCAGTCGCGCCGTCACCACCACCTCGCTTCTCGCGGGGACAGCGACGTCTTCCCTCATCACGACCCTGCAGATTCCCAGGCGCTCTTCAGGATGCCGGAGTAGCACATCTTCTCCATTGAGCTGCAGGACCTTCCTGCCGACGACGTCCGTCGCCTCGTGGCTCCTGAGGTCATCCAGTACTACAATCACCTCCTCAGCCATCTCCGCGACGAACACCCACTGACGAACGGCGCTCCGTCCCAAGGTCAACTGCAGCAGGGCTTCCCTCCCCACGGGGAAGGTGTCGCCCAATGCCGTCACTAGCTGGTATGGTCGGCTCGGTTTTCTCGACGACAAACCCTTCGCCACGTCAGGACTTATGATGGTCACGGCGGCCCCGGTGTCTACGAGCACGCAGCACGGCTTCCCTCTCACCCAACCGTCCACAATGAGGCTGTCATCCCTACGTCGGCTGACGGCGCGCAGTGTCACCCGAGGGGATGGTGCTGTTGGCGTCTACGTGCCCCTTTGTCACGACGGCCTTTACTCGATTTCCGGCTGACCCCCCCCCCCTTATGGGGAAGTCTCTCCCCATGTGTCCCGGCCGTCCGCACCCCTAACACACACCACTTGGTCTTCACCAGAGTCCCTCAGCTGGTCTTCAGTCTCCAGTGTAGCGGATACTCCGTGTTCTCGACGTCGGAGTAGCGGTCACCTTGGTCGCCTCTATCCTTAATGCTGCCGTTAGCGCCTCGTGGATGGATTTGTTGTCGCCGAGAACTAGACGCTGACGTATCTCGACGTCTCGTACCCCATCAACGTCCGTGTAGGCGGCTTCCCGGGATACGAATTCAGGTGGGAGGACGACCGAAGCTCTGCTGGCCAACTGTTCAATTGCCAGGACCAATTCCTGCAGCGTCTCTCCTGGCTGCTGCGTTCTTGAGTTCAGTTGGCTGATTTAGGCAGCGGCCAAACGGTGGTTCCCAAAGCGGTTCTCCAGGGCCTCCCAGATGTCCTTGGTCACCGCTGCTGACTGGACCGCGTTCTGGACTTATGTGGCGCGTCCCTGGAGGCTGGCTGTTAGCTATGCGGCCTCTTCCTCTGGTGAGCACTTGTCCTTGGCCAACATCTCGAACTGGTGACGGAAGATTTCGAATATGAACGTGCCGTCGTACTCCGGTAGTTTGACGCGCGCAGAGGATGTGTCGCGTCCCGCCGTGTCGGCATTTAAATCTTTCATCTTTCTGCCGACGATGTCCTCCACCATGGGTTTCAGGAACTTATTTTTGGTGTCGGCCTTTCTCTCTAGATCACTCTCGCGGCTCACCAGGTCTTCGACGCGCTCGCCCAACTCCGTGACGTCCTCGTTAATGCCGGCCAACTGCTCCACAAATTTGCCGATGAGGCCCTCATTCGCAGCCTTTATTTCAGATAGTTTGGCCTTCATTTCCGTGGTCAATTCGGCCATCTTCGTGGTCATCGTCGCAGTCAAGTTTTTATTTGCAGTCTCCAACTTCTCTTCCATTTTCTCGGTGATTTTATTGTTAGCCGCCTTGATTTCTTTCAACTCGACTAGATACTGTGCCAGTGCGGCCTCCATTGTGGTACGTTGCACTCCTGACACCAATTGTGACTTTGTGGGTTCGTGAAAGTCTAGGTTACAAACACCAAAAATTGCCCTTTGTTTCCTAGAGACACTTCGTACTCAACGGTCCAGAATTGCGTCACATACACAATAACCTTTGCAAGGTCATCGACCACAAACACACAGCTGTTTACTCACACGAGTTCACTGACTCCTGTGGCGGTCGGACTGCATTTTTATAGATTACTCACATTCCAGAAATTTCTCAAACAATCGACACGCGGTTAGAACAAAGAAGTAGAACTCTCGAGAACTCAATCTCTTTCTCCCGCCGTTTCGGAGAACTTTCGTCTACACACTGCACGTTTGTCTGTTTGAACTAGTCACCGGCGCTGCCTCTATCAACAATGGGCTCGTGACAATATGGTATAGTGCAATACTGTGATTACATTGCGTTTATTGCCTTTTGTACTTTTATTTGTGTATTTCATTACGTGTTCGAGGTTATTTCTCAAAGGATTTTCCTTAACCTTAGGTAAACGCTAGGTAATGCCTGGGTCAACTAATCTCACTAATATTGAAACATGTATTGTGCTGAATACGTAGCTAAAATGTTATAATGTAATGCTAAACTCTCTTTGTAGTACAATAAATTACTCATGTTATTCATCACTTTAAACTTTTAAAAATTCCTTACAGTATTGTTACAGAATGTTACGTTAAAGCTTATTTGTAAAATATTCAAGTTTATCATTTCTGTTATTTATATTACTTTGTGCAACAGATGCAGCTTTATGTTAGTACATTTGTTTTAAATGAAGGGGGTTTCTCGTGTTATTCTAATAATTTAAATGATTTACAAATGTATGTAATATTAAACAGAATGTTTTGCTAAAGTTCCTTTGTAATTAAATGAAGTAGGCATGTTCCATTACTTTTAAGTGTTTTGAGTTATTGCAACAGCGTTGTAACTAGTGTTGCGCTATACATTCTTTGTAATTGATTTAGTTGAATTTCTCATGTTATTTAAGTAAATGTCTAATTAGAATAATAAAAGGAAGCAGTAACTGTGGAAACAATGTTAATATTCAATTTTCCTGACAAATATCACATCCTATTGTTAATTCCTTGACAGTTCATACAACATTTTGAGGAAATTAAGGTACAAAATAATGTAAAGCTGCCATGTAGAAATTTCACTACAAGACTCAGCTGAGTATATGTTCTAATACCGTATTGCTAAAGATTATATAAGATAATTATGTGAGATTTTAGAAAATGTAAGAACTTTGAAACTGCAGTCACAACTCACAAAGCTCACGTAATTATCTTTGCATCACATGTCGCAATGCGATATCGGATCTTGATCACCGGCTTTTGCTAAGCAGGAATGAAAAATACAGCGATAGTATTCCAGCTACGTAAAATGTTTGGGCGCGTAATTTTTCATAATATGGTTTGCCATCCGGAACTAGAGCGTTGCCATCATCTCGTGTTGCCAACGTATAACATGGGAGGTTCACTTTTATTATTTGTTCTATGATAAAACGATAGTGATTCGTTTGAACGACGATTAATGCATTTATGCGATCGTTCTTTGTAGCTGTTAATATGAACAATCAGTTCGTAAATCATCTAAAGTAGTTTTGTGCAAGAATAAATCGGTGGATAATATAAAGTGTGATAATAATTAAAGTTTGTGAGAATACAAAATTTTGCTTCTGAGGGAGTAGTGCAAGATTTAACAGAATTTATATATAAGGTATGTGATGGCATTATTTTTATTTTAAATTTCTTTGGGCCGGGAGGAAGTGACTCTAATTTTCCTTTCATATGTTGGCACTACCAGCCGTACTAGCACGGTATCTTGAATGTGGCGTGGTGTCAGAGCAGAGTGTTGTTATAAAGAAGGTAATAACGTCTACTTCAAAACAATTACTGAGGTAATTACATAATATTACTAACTTTAGTTACACTTTCTTTTGACCCTGCTGGGTGTGATTTTTGGTTATCTGTAGAATAGCAGCCAATAGTATGGCTGTTACTAACATGCATTACTGAAATCTGCAGTCATTAATGAACTGCCAACTACTCCATATCAAAATATGTTCAATCCTGACATATTCAATAGAACTAATATGGGGTAATAGTGCAGATAGGGATATCATGGCTCCGACTTCATAGCTTGGCAACTTCCAGAGCATGCTACCGCGGAAAATACCAACATTACACAAGCAAACCAGCGATGCTGTAGTACGAGACATAAAGATCAGTGGCTCATTGGCAGAGTTATCATTATTATTTACTATTATATTCCTACTATTATTATCATAATTATTTAACAACTTAAAGGAATTTAGCACAAACTTTTGGAACAGTCAACTTTATGTAAGCAAACCAGCGATACTGTAACACCCAAATAAATTGACGTAAAGATCAGTGGATCATTGCGAGAGTTATTATCAATCATCATCATCATCATCATAATATATTCATATAATATCATCACCATCATTTGTGTTCATCATCATAACTATTATCTCTGCCTGCCTCATTAACATAATTAAACGATAAGGATAATATATACGACAGTAGTAAAATAATAATAATTACTATGCACTATTCCCATTACAGTATCGATAGTTTATAACAGAAAAAAAAATGTGTTGGCAACGTTTATCTATATTCACGTGTATCAGGGCTCTGCAGTTGGATACAACTTGTTTGCGTGATGGCATTCCATACCAACATAACAGTACGCTGTGAAAATGCATCTTTACGAAACAAATAAATCTTTGGATGAGTAAAGCCACACTGAAAAATTCAATGTCATAGCCGGGATTTGAACTGTGGATCTCCCGGTCTGCGTTCGGTTGCTCTAAACCAGTGATGCCTGCATCAGTAGCGTGGATGCTAGCATGTCTGCCCCACATTCAAGAGGACTGAAGTTCAAATCTCGGTCAGGGTGAGTTACGTGGATAAGGTTTTTTCCGGGGCTTTCTCTTATCTCGAAAGATGAATGTCAGATAACTCTAAGCTCTATGGACCGTGGGTTTATTTGAGGATCATTTCATCCATTCCACGGCTCATTGTCCGATATGGCTTAGCGTTGGAGGACGTTAATTACAAAAACAAAACAAAAAAACGAAAAAAAGCCACCGAGCTACTTGACATTAACTTCTCCAACTCACTCTTACGTTTCCCGGTAAGTCACTAGAGGTTCTCGTATACAGCATGACACACACCCGTTGTGGCTACTTACTATGCTGTAAGTACTTAATCTCTGTTTCATATAACCTTGCCGCACTGAAGTGTATCACTCTGCGTTCAAACTACCTTCCTCCTCACCCTAATTGGCTAATGCTTTCGTGCCATAGGCCATAGGCGATGTCTTCCCTTCACTTTTAAACATGCAGTAAATGGCATAATAATTGCCGGGAAGATAAATAAAATCATACAAATAAGGAGATGAAGCAATGCAAAAATGCAAGTTTTTAATGAACTGAGCAAGTTGAAACTGAATGAGGGAGCAATGAAACTGGAACAAGTATTTAATGAAAGACCTTTGGCCTTTTCCACTGGGATTTTTTTTAAACCAGCTCACATACCTTTCAAAAACGCTTGTCTTTCAGTCTTAAAAGTCGTGTTATGCCATACCTTACTTTTCGTGTGTTCTTTGTGTATATTTTGCGATTTGTATCTTGGCACAGTCTGATTGTCCTTAAATAACGTCTTTGCCACACAGCAATATCGCCTCTGTCTTTTAGCACATTTTTCTTGCCCCTTTTGTCATTCACAAACCCCAGCTGTATAAGCAATCTGCTGAAATTTGGTAAATCTGCATCCTCATATACAGCAGACGAAATGTTACTCATGTTAGGGAGTTTGTTACTAAAGAAAAAACTATGCACATTATGATGCACAACACTTTTCACATATTTTCTCCAAGCACGCACTTTTGTTTATCCCTGCTTTTGCCTGGAGTGGTAACATTTTCAGTTATCTTTATTTCACATTGCGATGTTCCTGCGGATCTAACATTCACACCTGTAACTTCAGAGCACAGCTGTTCGACTTCTCTCACTGACAAAGACGGATTGTTCTCTGTGAGTGCATTAAACACATGCACCACAATTATTTTTTCGACTGTTTGTAAAGAATTATCCTTGCGATACTTCAGCGAAAAAACTGGCGGCAGACTCTGCCATTATACATATAAGTACACGCACAATAAACAATCAATAAAATAATTTAGCGCTCTCACTGGGCACAACACACCGTTGAATGGCAATATATTACTAATCCAGTTCAAAACAAGGTCAGTGATAAAAGTCATATAAACAAATATGTCACCACTACCGCTAAATCACGTGCTATTGTGCCATGTGCTTGAGAACAAAGGAACCTCCTCTTTACTTCGTTGAAGAATTAACATGCATTTCAGATAAATTAACACTGTTGCGTAATATATTTAATTCAAATAGTTACGAAAACATAAATTTCACAATTCTCTTCCAACATATAAAGATATATCACCATGTTAAATAACAAACTAATTTTTACCGCACGACAGTCATTACAACAGCAGCCAATAAGAGTTGATTAGGTCACATAACCTTTAAGAGATACGGGGCAAGCTTATGTGAAACAAGGATTAGGTCCCAGGCTTCATAGTTAAACATAGTAGCTCAGTGGCTTAGAGCAACCATATGGATACTGGGAGATCCATGGTTCAGATCCCAGCTTGGGCATGAAATATTTCAGTGTGGCTCTACTCATGCAAACCTTAGCCCACACACAGCCAGTGTGGAAGAAATGTTTATTTCCAATTAAGCCTTTATAGAAAGAGTGAACTCTCATTTGTAAAACATATGCAAAAGAAATTTATACTATGCATAACTTAAAATTTTGAAGTTCCCTCCCCTTGTCCCATTAGAAGCACTTTTACCTACTTTAGCCTGGCCAGTTTCCTTAAGTATAGTTAGTTTGGTTTCTCAGTGTTGGTAACATAAGCTAATGCATGTTTTCACTGATGGCAACATTCTAGCCACCAGTATCATGCTCAGCATTCTCCTAGCAGAAGACGGTTGGCTACTGATCAATACAACCAGATAATTTTTCATATATCGTGTAGCAGATTACTAGTTGAAATTAGAAAACCACAGAAAACCACAGAAGATCAAGCAAACAAGTTTGGATTTGAGTTAGACTGTAGGTTAATGGCCAGGGTCTGCTTACGCGGTTGCTGCCATTTCTACATCTTTCAACTCTGCAAATTCAGATTTATTAACCAAGAAAATTCATTATGAATATTGTCTTCGTCAAAAAGTGCAAAACAATTGTCTTATTTACAATATACAAAGTTTAGAAAACAACACAAGGTTACCCTGAGGTGAAACGTAGATACCCAACATTTCCTTTAATGACTGAGGGAAACCTCAGAAAAACCTCAGTCAGGTAATTCATCAACTATTATGGGTGCATTATAAGTTGGTGATTGACAGTTGAAGGAGTGGGGAAAGAGGGGATAGCACCGTTGCCACTTTACCATCCCTCTCCACGTGCTAGGCAACGTGTAGAGGAGAGGTGGAAGTTCAGTTGCAGTAATGCACGCGCACATATTCCTAGAAATTTGCATACTGCAGTATTAATCGTAAGACTGCCTTAAGACTGTCTACACGTTTAAGTGAGCAGTTACCTAATTATAGCATATGAAATCTTCGAAATGAACAAAAAACAAATGGTTAGCTACAGTTAAGGTTTAGAGAAACAAAAGTGCCATACCTGCACAGAATTATGTATTCTAATCCAACGGGAATATGCCGCTTATCTGCTGTCGCTGCTGTCATTACTACTGCTTTTCTGATGATCGTCGTCACCGCCGCCGTCGTCATCAGAGCTACTGCAACCTTCCACGGAAATTATGAGTTCTTCCACACTTTCTTCCAAAATGCCTTTGTTTTCCCATGCTGCCACTATAACTTTTTTTGTGTGACAAACAGCTTCTTCCCAATTTTTAGTACTTATTTTTGCTATTGCTTCTTCTGTTAGTTCTATAGCAGATGTTATACTGAAATCTGTATTGTTGCGCGCTACATATCCCTTTATTTGGGCCCAAATCAACTCTATTGCATTAAAATGGCAATGGTAGGGAGGAATTCTAATAATTTTGTGGCCTTTTTCTGCAGCAATTTCATCAACTATATATTTTGGGAACTGCGGTTTGTTTGCTTTTACCATTTCAAGCAATTCCTACTTTTTAAATGGTCTTGAACACACACATTGTTGCGAACAAGCCATTCCAAAATAACACTCTTCCTGGATGCTATTGTTGGAGCTTTGTCTAAAATAACAGTGATATTTTGCGTTATCCATGACAATTATGGAATGCCTCTCCAAATTGACTAATAACTGCTCTTTGAACCAGTTAAGAAATTTGGAATGGTTCATTTCTTCATGATAGTCTCCTGTTTTCTTAGATTTGAAGAGGACGCAACAGTTTGGAATAAATCCAAAAGAATTTCCCGCGTGAAGGAAGATTATTCTTTCACCTTTACCTAATGGCACCCGCATTGTTGCTCCCAAGGTGTCATCAGTCCAGCCCTTGTTAATACAAAGATTAGCATTCACCCAGGTTTCATCAATCCATACAATATTCTCAAAATCACAAGAAATAATTTCTCGTGGGAACCTACAGCGCCAGTCACATATGTCTGGTTTTTCCAATAAGATCTTACGGCCATGTAGCTTTTAATAGCGAAATCCTAATGTTTTAACTGTTTTTCGAAGTGAGGTCTTGCCACCTGTAAAACGATCATCCATTTGTAGAGATGAGTGCAGTTTTGAAAGTGTAGGATATTGCTTCCTGGTATAATACGCATAAATATGGTGGCGAATAGCATCTTGTTGAAATTGATCCAGGTTAGTGACCGAGTTATGTCGCTTCCTCTTCTTCCCTGGAGTTTGTAACCACGATGTACATGCCTGATTTTCTTCACTAGCGTATTTCTCTTTCCCTACTCTATGGTATTCTTACTTACACCAACAGCAGCTGAGGTTCTGTCCAGTCCTTTTGAAACAGGAATTATTGGACCCCCATTGTCTCTTTGATCCTCAAAATATTGTCTTACGGAACATATAATTTCCCTTGCTTGTCCTTGGCCACGCCGTGGCTCAGTGGTTAGACCGCTTAGCTCTCACCAAGGCGGCCCGGGTTCGATCCCAGGTGACCGCAAAGTGAGATTTGTGGTGGACAACACGGCATTGGGGCGGGTTTTCTCCGAGACCTCCGGTTTCCCCCGCCATCTCATTCCACCGTTGCTCCATCTTCATCTCATGCATCAGTGTCACCATCTGCGGTGCCGTATGTAGTAAAAGAGGGCGTTAAACACTACACATGCACATGCTTGCTTGTCCTTTAATTGGGATTCCGTGCCCAAAAACTTTTTTGTGGTCTTAACAGATAGTTTCTCTCTGTCTGTTTCTGTAGCACAAGTGTTTGCGGTAGCCATGAGTAACGATAATTAGCTAAATATTAAAGTTGCACTGAAACACTGAAGTTGATCACTGAAACACTAAAGTTGATCACTGAAACACATGAATTATGTTGCAAAAATGTAAAGCTGTTTACACCCTGTGAAACATTCGCTACCTGAAGCAGTACACTCTTAGTTTGGCAGTGATGACGGATAAATTACCCTAAGTACTGTAAGGGTTATTCATGATAGAACTGGACCGGACAAAGGCAGGTAAGAAGGGTTGGTCATTAAACTGAAAAGGTTGGTCATTGACCCAGAAAACCTCATAAGATATTCCTTGAAACTAAATCCACACCTGTTCCCTTCCAACAACGCATACCATCTGATACTAAAGGGCAACGAACGACGACGGTATTGTGATACCGCTGATTCATAAGCGAAGCAGCAATAGTAGCAGTGTCTGTTTACTGAAAACCTCGACATGCCGATAGACTAGTGTCATGCATAAAGCACGTGGTGTAGTGCGATAGAGTTCGCAACACAGGATAAGTGTCCCGGGTTGCTATGGCAACAGTTTACTTTTGATTGGTGGATTGCTGGTTGCTAGGCGACCGCAATGACGTGTCAGTGACGTGTTTATCCCCTCTCGTTTTCGCAGCTGAACAGCACGTGGAGACAAAACGCCAATCACCAACTTACGATGCGACAACAATAAATAAGACAGATGTTTTAAGAGCAAGTTTTTAACTTTGTTTTTAAATGCTTTGATCTGTGGAACTTTGATGGCCTTAGGGACTTTGTTATTTAAGTTAACAACTTTATGGGAAACTGAAGTAAAACTTTTTGTTAATCTGTGTTGTTGTAGATTAATGGATATTGCTATCTGTGTATTGTATTAATAGTATTCATTACTAAGTTTATAGATGCTTTCTCTGTCATGTATAAATAAAACTGTTTCTAAGATATAAATACATGGTAACTGCCCTGATCGAGTTTTGAACTCGGGACTGCGTGAACGTGAGGCAGATATGCTACCATCTACGCTACCGAGGCGGGCATAGATTGATTCGTAAATGCTGTTTAGTTCAAGATTTCATTGTAAGCCCTCTATGTTTGTCAGAAGTTTGGCAGAGGACTGTTTTACCATAAGTGATTAAAGCACTATCAACAGAAATCTATGTTTTCAGTTTTGATGATAATGAAGACGAAACCGGCGGTGCCATGATTAACTTGCATGCAACTGTCTTAAAAATTCTGAAGCTTTTCCTTTCTTTTTCTCACAAGTTTAAAACTAGACAGTGTTGTCCACATCGAACATATGCCCTTCAGCTTTGAATGTTTTTAATAAGCAACAATCATCATGGTAGTTAGCACTTGGTCTAGGTATTTTATGTGGCGAAGAAGCAAAGCGAGCCCTTGATAAGCATCATAGCGAGGCAGCAATAACAATTGATTAAGGATTCAAGGGTGATCAGCCACGTCAAATTTAAGAAGATCGAGCTTTCGGCCAATTTACACTCTATGGCCTTCATCAGGAACTAAATTTGATGTGGCTAATCACCTGTGAAGCCTTAATCAATAACTCTCGCTGTGAAAGCTTGAAGTCTTACATTAACGACAATGTATAGGACTGACGACAACTGATGATAAACCACAATAGTATAACTTGCAATATTTCTTCCCTTTCTTGCTATGTAAAGATAATGACTTAAAAGATTAACATGTGTAATAAATATGCAAACATATTGAAATATGTATAATTATATATTATGGTACCAAATACGTGTTATAAGTAAAAATATGTAATTGAAAACTTTGGTGGCGGACGAGGTAACCTCTTTAAAATTTAAAACCCATGATGGATTCAACGAACATTTTGGAAATAAACATGACATAAAATTATTTTTAAAACTGCAAGAGAAGAAAAGAAACATTTTTGCTAATATAAAGTTCCTAAAACTGTGTTTACGAAACAAAGTAACACCCCGATTTGTCCGAAAAATAGTAAAACAAGGCAATGGAAATCCGCAACAAAGGGCGGCGGAGAGAAAGGTTTTAAAATTAGAAATTAATCAGCAATACAAAAATTTGGATGAGATAGAATTAAAACTTTACAAAATTCATTCAGTTTTAACGAAAGCGCTGGGAAACGTGATATGGGAAAACTTTGAACATAATTATTTGGCAATCCTAAGCAAGAAAATGAAAGAAAAGACATTACGACTTAAACACAAATTGGCCAATCTGTGCAACATGTCCTCACACAGAAATACCGGGAAAAAGTTTAAAAACATCCGGAACATCAACGTATGTCGATCAGCAATCGTCACACACGCTAAATTCAATAGTGAAATAAGTTGCGTAAACGAAAAATCGAGCACGCAAATCTTTGAAAACGTAGTAAACCTATCTAAACAAAATTTCTCCACAAAAGAATTGGACCTTTTAAATAATGGATTAAAAACATGCGTCAGTTTCTCAAACAAAATTGAAGATTACATTGCAGATATCAACATTTCGACACAAATTCTACCAGTATCCATACAAAATTCAGTAAAAAGCCATTGTGAAAATATTTTGGAGGAAATAGAGAACAGATCCTTTCAGAAGAGAAAACATAATGCTATCCATTCTTTGAAACAGAAAAACGTTATTTACACAAAGGCAACAAGATAGTCATAATGGAAAAATCAGATTATATTGAAAAAATGGAAAAAATGCTAACTGACAACGAATATGAAACCATTAACAAAAATCCTCTAAAAACTTGCATACAGTCATATGAAAAAACAATAGCAAAATCAAGCATAATACCAAACAAATATGCAGTTAAACCGGATAACCCAACCTTACCTAGACTTTATGGCTTACCCAAAATACACAAACCATCCATAACAATGAGACCTATAGTTAGCAGTATAAATTCACCAACATACAAACTTGCAAAGTGGCTAACAAACAAATTCAATTCATTTCCAAAATTCGACAGCCTAAGCATCAAAAACACCTATGAACTTATAGAACACATTAAGGATACTGAACTAAAAGAAGAGGACACACTAGTCTCATTTGATGTTAAATCACTGTTTCCCAGCATACCAGTTAATCAACTCCCACCGTTGATAGAAAAATGGCTTAAATCACTTGGAATGGCATCATCTGAAATTTCAGACTACATTGAACTAACCAAATTATGCATAGAACAAAATTTCTTCCAGTTTCAAACAAAATATTATCACCAAACTTCAGGGTTAGCAATGGGCAACCCACTATCACCCTTCCTGGCCGATCTGTACATGAGTGCATTAGAAATAAGGATCAACAAAGGTTTCCCTTGGATGTTCAAACTCTGGCAACGATATGTAGATGACATCTTTGCAATAGTACCAAAAAAACACATCAGTGATGCACTAAAACTTTTAAATATCCAAGAAAAAAGCATCAAATTCACTGTAGAAATAGAAAAAGACGAGCATTTACCATTTTTGGATCTAAAAATAATGAGGAATAAAAACAGACTAAACTTTGGCATTTACAGAAAACCAACACAGACAGACAACTACATAAAAGCTAATGGCTACAACCCAAGATCCCACAAACAGGCAATCTTCAATAGTTTAGCACACAGACTGGTAAACATCCCTCTCACAGCAGAAGAATACAAAACAGAATACAACAAAATAATTGAAATAGCACAAAAAAATAACTTTCCCAAATCATTAGTGGACAAAAAAGTGAGCTTAGCAAAAAAGAAGAAGCTACTAAAGGAAACCACAACTCTCTCATCTACAGAAACTAATATGATTTTCAAAAAATTCACTTACCATCCATGGGCCTATGATAAATTCAAAAAAGTCTTCAAAAAACAAAATATTCAACTAGCACCAGTCAACCATTTCTCCTTAAAAAACCTAATTTGCTCAAACATCAAAGATGCCATTCCATCAAACAAAAAATTCTGGTATATATCAAATTGAATGCAATGACTGTAGTCAAATTTATATTGGAAAAACAAAAAGAAATTTAGAAACAAGAGCAAAGGAACACTTTAGAAACATAAAATATAAACAATTAGAAAAATCAGCAGTTGCCACACATTTTTGGGAAAAAAACCACAACATAAATCCAGAACCAAAACTACTGAAACATACATCAGGAAAACAAGAACTAGCCACATGGGAACAAATCTTCATTTCAAAAAATAGGAACAAAGTATTCAATTTCGACATCCCCCAGAAGGATTTGTTCAGCAAGTTCCTTGAGCCGCCACCAGAGGAGACCTGTGACAAGGTATCGTCAGCTAAACCAACGAGAATCAGTCGAGAGCCGGCCGATGATAGAGGCAAAGCCTCTGAAACTAGTTCCGGAAAAATTTAAAAGTAAGTGTTGTCTAGTGTCTTTAATCGACTCTCTTTAAAGTTAACACTTTTGGTATTTGCTTTGATTCCTGGATGATAGAGGCAAAGAATATGAAAATTCTGATGATAGTTTCTTGGGCTAATAGCCTGCCCAAGCTCACAGTGACTAACTCTGTTGCCATTCTCTGGGGAACTGAAGCAAACTACTGATGTCACAATATTTATAGTTAGTCAGCGGTGGAATGACAAGTGCATACTCTTCTCAATGGTTGAGCTCTGGTCAATGCAGGCACAGGCACCAAGAAGACAATCAAGGAAGTGGGGAACCGATCATGATTCCTGGGGCTTTCTTCCGCTGTGGTGAAAAGACATGTTCCATGCTTTGCTGATTTGAAGGTCTTAATTCCTGTTAAAGTTGTTCCTACTAGAGTAAAAAGAAGCATACAGCTTCTGTAATCAGCATATCGTAGTACTTTGAGGAGCTACCTAACATTTTTGTGGCAACAAAGAAGAGGAAATGACTGTAGAACATCTTTTAACCTGTGAAGTCCTACCTGCTGGACCCACTAGCAAGAGAGCTAATGGCTTCATTGCCAAAGCCTAGCATTTGAAAACAACAACAACATTTTTGTGGAGACAAAGTTGATTCTGTGGTCTGTGTTATATGTTTGCTGTGTCATTGCAGATCTTTCTGGGTAGTCTAGATCTGACAGCAGTGAAAACCTCTTTGTCTTAAAGACTTGTTGTGAAGGAAAACCTCCAGTCATATCCTTATCAGCAAATTGTAAGTCCTGGAATTCTTTCTACATAACTTTTTGTCTTGGCTTTTGGTGAGTTTGTATCTTTCCTGAAATTGATAAAAAGTCAATTAAATCTGAGGTGGTCATTTTTATGGCACAAGATTTTATTTTTATTTTTGTAACATGCTTAACTTGAACCAATTATGTGTTTCAAATGGGAAGAGTTCTCATCTGTAGCGAATCAGATGCATTAGAGCTGTCAGTGCTTGACATCGTTATCCTCACTCTTTTTATATCTCCCTCTCTCTCACACTTGCGAATGTTCTTGGTGCTATCGCAAACTGAGTTTTCCAAAGTTTTATATTAATGCAGTTGTTGAAATCACAATTGCAGCGTGGATATTCGTATATTTCGCAAATGGTTTAAATATTTAGTTCAAAATTAATTATAGTTTATTAATTACTTATTTTTCTAATCCAATGAAAATACCAGCGGTACATCCCTATCGCTGTAAATGTTACTTTAAAAGATAATTAGTCATCGTCATTGTCTTCATCATCTGAGAACTGCAAATTTATGATGATAGGTTACATAATTTCAGTGCATGCTACTTCTTTCCAAAAGTTGTCTTCTTGTAGTTTATCTGATGAATCACACAGTTTTCCCAGCCTTGTTGTGTTTCTTGTTAATTTCTTTTTGAATAAGTCATTTAACCTCAGTAAGTTTAAAAATGTTATTTCTATATGCAACATAATTTTAGCCCACATTAACTCAACAGGATTGTTCTAGCAGTAGTAAGGGGGAAGGAGGATCATATCTCATTGGTCCAGCTGATACACTTTTTAATGGAAGAGTAACTGAACAGTACTGCTTTCAGCTCTCTAGAGTAAATAGAGATTACGTACCATTCATAAACAAAGATATAATGTGACCAGACATGTTCTGCCAGACTAGCAGGAAGTGTATTTTTCCTGTCATTGAATTTAACAAACACCTTGGCTTATTCAAAGTACATATTTCTTTTATCCCGTCATGTCAAATGTTTACATTAAGTAATTTCAAATATAGATACACGCCAATACAATGCAATACCTTATTTGCCACATTACACTTACATAGATGAGCAGGTGCTCGTAAATTGGTGACTCGTCAAAATATTAAACCTAAACATTAAGATCAGAAATAAGTCTACAATAATTACAATTCAATATATTACAAAGTATAATAAAGCAAGAGAATATTAATTATGTACAATATCTAGAGTATATAGTTTTCCTAAAGTTGAACAGACACTAAGATAAAATTGAGATCACAGTGCGTCATCCATGTATTCCTGGATTGAATAGTATGCTTTGTTGGTGAATAAACTTTTGACTGTTTTCTTAAAAAGATTTTGGTTTTGGATTTCTCTAAACTGTTTATGCAATTTATTACATATTTTAATCCCGATATATTGTGGAATTTTCTGGAGCAGTGCTAACCTATGAGTAGGATATTTTATATATCTTTTTCCTCTTGTGTTAAGACCATGATGATGTTGATATTTCAGAAAACTTTTATAATTACTGTGTACATATAGAACTAGATTATACATATAAGAGGCAAGTTTACATCAAAATTCTTAATGTTTTAAAAAGTGGTCTGCAGGATGCTCTATAACTCGAATGTGTCATTATGCATATGATTTTCTTTTGCATTCGGAAAATTCCCCCACAAAGTTATTCCATATGCAAGTAATGAGTGAAAGGAACTGTAATATACAATTTTTCTTGTTTCTAAATTTGTAATCTGTGCCAAGCAGGACATGTTGAAACAGGCAGTATTTAATTTTTTTCTGTATAATTTAATTGTTTAGTCCATTTAAGGCGTTCATCTGTAAATAACTCTAAAAGTTTAGCTTCTTTTGAGGTAGCTGAGGTTAACGAGCTACTTTGTGTGTTTTCTACTGTAGTCTTAAAATGTACAATTTCAGTTTTAGTTTTAATTTCAGACCATTGCATGTAAACCATGCTTCCTATTGTTTAGGGCCTGATCAATGTTTGTTTTTAAATTATCAATATCTGACCCACTGAAAATAATTGACGTGTCATCGGCATAAAATATTGGTTGTCCGCTGACTGTAACTGAAAGATCATTTGTATAAATTACATAAAATAGTGGACCCAGTACGGAACCCTGCGGAACCCCATTTTTAATTTGTTCCCATTTTGTATGTATAGGACCAGAACTGCCCTCCAGTATAATTTTCTGTTTACGGCATTCTAAATATGATTTGAACCATTCCAAGTTTGTGTGTCTTATGCCGTACTGTTGTAGTTTACTTGTTAATATTTTGTGGTTTACACACTCAAACGCTTTAGATATATCACAAATTAGGGCAGCAGTTTGTCTTTTTTCGACCAAATTTTTTGCTACTTTGTTTACAAAATCCACAAGTGCAGTGTTAGTTGATAAGTTTTTTCTAAATACATGCTGGGGAGCTGTTAAGAATGTTCGCATTTTCAAGGTGGGTTATTGGTTTTAAATGTACTAGTTTTTTTATAATAATTGAGAAGGTTGGAAGTACTGAGATTGGGCGGTAATTTTTTAGTTCGTCTTCCCCACCTTTGTGAATAGGATGGATTATAGCATATTTCATTCTTTCTGGAAAAACTCCCGTCATAAGTGACTGGTTGTATATGCAAGCAAGTGGTACACATAGTTCTTGTACTTTTTTAACTAACAGTGGTGGGATTTCGTTCCATCCTTTTGACATTTTTGGTTTGGATGCAGATATTATCTTTTTGACCTCAAATGGAGACACCATTCCTAAATCAAAATCAAGTGCTGCATGCAGATTATGTTTGCCCATTTCTTGTAATGTCTTTGGGACTGAGGGGGGAGTATCCTGAATCATGTCTGCTACCTCAGTAAGGTATTTAATTCTTCTAACTTGTTCTTGCTGTTTCTGTTTAAGTGGCTACTTGAATTGATTTGGTTTAAATTTTTGCTTGCACCTACTTCTGTTTTTATTACTTTCCAGGTTGCTCTTGTTTTGTTTTCAGATTTTGAATGTATCTTTCTATTGCCATTTATTTGGCTTTCCTGTATTCCGACCAGCCAATAATGTATTCATTTGCAATGCATTGTTATAATATAATGGTACCTACTTTATTTATTTGTATTAAAAAACTATTGGAGCTATAAATATGGGTTTTTACGGTTATGCTAAATACATTACTCTCTCTTTCCACATGGGTCAGTTTTGGCAAAATCTGAATTTTTATCTTAGCACGAATAGTAATTATAAGAGATTGATTAGTTTGGCGCTTGTCACGCACCACATAGGGGGAATGCAATACGACAACACTGCAGGACTCCAATTGGTTGATCACCTAGTAGCGCTCAAGCACAAACACCTTCCCATTTGAAACACATAATAGTCAAGTGAATAATTTGTTGGCGACACATCATCTTGTTTTTGTTTTCAGTTAAACTGTGTTCACCATTACTACCCTTATGAGTATCACCCATGAATAAGAATTTGTTGTTAATGGATGGCCAATTAGGAACTTTTATGAATACCAATCATGTACATTACAGCCATATGTCTATTGTTATTTTGTTTGTGTCAGGAAACGAAGTAAATCAGTGTATCAGGTGAACGTCGTAAATCAGTGTATCAGGTGAATGTCCCAGCAAATACTTACATGTTCAAGAAGCTAATTCACTGAACCTTGTTCCACATGGATCTGTATACTTGCTGTATTGTGTAGTTGTATACTGTTAAATAATATATCCACATCAGTTTCTAGTATAATACAGGCTAACTATCATTGTAACCCATTGTTAGGTTGAAAGTGATTGTTATCTTTCCTAAATTTACTTCAGACATTTCCCGGTCATTCAAGTAACCGTATCACTGTCTTCAGATTATTTCTTTTCCAGCTGAAGGTATTCATATATTAGACATGTTTCTAGTTTGACTGTGTGTATGTTTCTTTATTGGCAATGTTCATTTCATATAAATTCTATGATTCTTATTATTGTTTGGGTATTTGGCTGTTTATTGATTTGCATTCAGTGAGTTTGCTAGTAGTCAGTCATAAGGGCCTTAAACAATGAACATGTTAAATAAACCATAGTTTGATTACATATATACTTGAATATTAAACATAAGAGACACATGATATACAGGCAGTATGCAAAACAATGCAGGGATAATTATGTATGCATAAAAAATAAAAGACTTGTGTAATTTCTACAGGCCTGGCTAGTAACATTTTTACAGAACAGAAACAAAAATTCAGAATAATTGACATGCACATTACAGCCAACAAGCCATTCAGCAGTAAATTCCTTGTAAAAGTCCTACCAAGTAATGATAAATACAGCTTCTCTGATTTTTAATATCATAAGATGCTCTCATAAACAAGTATGGAGACTCAGTAATTATGAACATGGTTTGGTTTATTATCAAACAATCTAGATATTGGATGGCACTTTCCTCTCATGTGGAAATGCAGCAGGAATTGCAGATATTTATGAACATTTTCAAGAATATGTATATATTTTTTTATATATATAATTTACGTCCTCCAACGTTGTCATATCGGATGATGAATGAAATGGGTGAAATGATGCTCAAATGAGTCCAAGGTCCATGGAGCTTAGAGCTACCTGACACTCGTCCTACAGGATAAGTGAAAGCCGTGGAAGAAACCTTATCTAGGTAAATCACCCTGACTGAGATTCAAACTCGGGATCTCTTGAACGTGAGTCAGACAACTACCATCTAATCTACCGAGGCAAGCGTTTCCATCGAATGTTATAGTTTCTTCATTCGGTTTAATAAAAATGTGTTATTGACAAGCTCAGATTTCATTGGTATTAACTTTATACTTGGCACTGAGTTGTCTAAATCTCTGTAGTCTTTAGCTTTGTTCTTATAGATGCCTTATCCTCAATTTCTATAGAACTATCTGTGTACAACATCGTTTACGGAGGCTCCTCTAGCCCAGCAGTACTTGTGAAGTTCTGTAAACTTTCTGGACATTCTACTCTACTTGCTACAAGTGATTGAATTACCTTCTCTTTAATTGTTTTTACAGTTTTAGTTGTATATTTTTTGGCATGTGTTTCTTTATTTCTTGCTATCTTTTCTTGTGGAACTCTTCCTTCTTCTTTTCATCAGTAAATCATGTGTCATCATAGTTTTCCTCGTCATTCTTAACATGTTTGTCCATTATCATTTCTTATAAGCGTTATTAAACTCATTGTTGTTTAGAGTCTATGTTAGTTGATACTAATCCCATTAGCTGAGACCCTTCCTGATGTGGTCAGTCCTTGGGAGATGTTTAATATGTACTGCTAGGGACCCAGCTCTGTGCGTCTGCAGGATAAGGAGTACAGTGAGGAGGGAGGTAAGCTGATGAAGAGTGGCAATGCTTGCACAAACAGAAATTATCACTTGATATTGTTCTTGTTCCTTACATAAGCATCAGTGGTGGTGCTCTCGCTTCTAAGCATTTGTTTGCTACAAGTGCCAAGCTATTGTAAATTATTGTGGATGAGTAGGTAAAGTAAAATCTTGTGGTCTATAGTGGGGTTCGTCGATTGGATTGTAATAGAAAAATATCACAAGAAAAAAAAACCTGAAGAAACCATATCCAAATAACACACACTAATGGAGCTTTGAGCTCGGAACCTCTTAAAACGCAATAATTTGAAGGAAAAGGTGTTTTGCCCTCCGTGAGGCCTACACACTACCACCTACGTTACAAGCACGAGCAGCAGACTACTGTGGAAAATCAAAATTTCATTCTGAAGATTGGAAAGGAGCCAGGAACTTCAGGAACCAAATGGACATTCTTTTTTATATTCAACACCGAGGGAAAAGGAAGTATGCCAAAAGACACTCGAAGAGTGTTTGTGGCTGAATTTTATAAGTGTGTTATCCAGGAAGTTGTTCAGGAATTCTGCAAAATACAGGAAGTAATTACAAAAGCAAAGAAAACTCATCTGACTGCTAAGCAGAAAATACCTTTTCCTTGGGTCACAATATCTTTGATAAGGGTCTTAAAAACTATTGACTTCAAGTGGAGAAAATGTGGATGCAGAACAGAGGATTTTAATTGAGAAGCCTAAAATTCTTCCTGACATGAGTATCTTGTATTCATTAAATTAATTAGGAGATCGATTAATGACACAAAACAACACTTACTTTTAAATTTTCCCGGAACCAGTTTCTGAGGCCTTCCCTCTATCTTCAGCCGGACATCGACTTGTTCTCATTGGTGTAGCTGGCAATATTTTGTCATCGGTCTCCTCTGGTGGCGGTTCGAGGAACTTGCTGAACAAATCTTTCTGGGGAATGTCGAAATTGAATACTTTGTTCCTATTTTTTGAAATAAAGATTTGTTCCCATGTGGACAGTTCTTCTTTAAATAGGTTACCCTATCCGCCATATTGCCAGCTGTTGTTACATGCGATCAGTTGGTATAATTTCCACTTCTTGAAGACTTGTTTGCCTATTTTATAAATCCTTTCATGGAAGTGTTGAAAACAGTGTTGTTGTATAAATTAAATTAATTAGGAGTCGATTAATGACACAAAACAACACTTACTTTAAATATATCGATATTCAACTGTATTGGAACACCACAGTGAAGCGAAAAATTATTAAATTTTAGATGAGTCGCATTTTTTACACATCTGCTTCACTTTCGTACCTATTTTGAGGACATGTTTCGCAAATCTTCGTTTGCATCTACGGCTCTTGTGCGACTGACGCTAGATCCAGCGGTGTGTGCCATATTTAATTTAATTTATACAACAACACTGTTTTCAACACTTCCATGAAAGGATTTATAAAATAGGCAAACAAGTCTTCAAGAAGTGGAAATTATACCAACTGATCGCACGTAACAACAGCTGACAATATGGCGGATAAGGTAACCTATTCAAAGAAGAACGGTCCACATGGGAACAAATCTTTATTTCAAAAAATAGGAACAAAGTATTCAATTTCGACATCCCCCAGAGAGATTTGTTCAGCAAGTTGCTCGAACTGCCACCAGAGGAGACCGATGACAAAATATTGCCAGCTACACCAATGAGAACAGGTCGATGTCCGGCTGAAGATAGAGGGAAGGCCTCAGAAACTGGTTCCAGGAAAATTTAAAAGTAAGTGTTGTTTTGTGTCATTAATCGACTCCTAATTAATTTAATTTATACAGCAACACTGTTTTCAACACTTCCATGAAAGGATTTATCTTGTATTCATATTAAAATTTTGCGGAGATGTGGTAGAAACTCATTTAATTAGATGAAACTTGGTTGGACAGTAACCCGCGAAGAGGTTTTGGCAGATGATGTGTTTGGCACTTCAGTCACTGTTTTGTGATTCATGCTGGAGGGAAGAAGGGGTTTGTGAATGTAGGGCAACTGCTGTGTAAGTCAGGAAGTACCAGTGGGGATTACTATGACCAAATGAACCACCAAAGTGGTTGAAGTGGTTGAAAGAAATGTTTATTCCACACATCTTTAGTTATAATTTCGGATATTGAATCTTTTGTGAAAGGTGTCCAGATATCCTACCAAGAAACAGATAATGAATTTTTTGCAAAAACTTGGTGTTGATTGTAATGAAGAAATAAGGAAAGCAGATTTGTTCCCATTCTGAAATATTAAACCAGTTTGAAACGGGCATTCCAGTGTCATTAAAACCATCCTTCTCATACATACGCATACTCAGAGTCTATCGCACAAGAAAAAAGTAAGAAAGTGTAGGAAGCAGAGGCTGAATATGGGGGGGGGGGGGATGGATGGACAGAATTGTGTCAGCTGTTATAGATTACATCATTGTGAAAGTGAATGCATAATAATGGCTATGAAAGCCTGTATGTCTCTTCTTCCTTTTGCCAATATTAGGTACTTTGCATTAAGTTAAATTTAAATGCACACTATTGTTGCATACCAGGATTGTAAGGGGGGTGAAAGACTTACAAACCTAATCTACAACTGGGGGTGTAGCTACTGAAAAGGTAGAGCGAAAGAAACATCTAAGTCAAACTGAACTGAATAACTGTATTTCAAACAAGCCTAGTGTTTCTACAAGGCACTCCCTGGATCTGGAAGAGATCAGGGGCACTTTGGTAACATTTAATACATAACATAATGCAACTTTACCTTTGGCGATGTGTTGTTTGTATGGCTTGACTCTTGTGACTGTCAAAAGGTGTATCATCTGGTACGCCCTGCTGGCTATCTTACTGGTGGTAGCACTTTGAAATAAACTCTTGTTGATTCTTATAGAGACCGGCAGCAAGTTCCCTCTGAAATCTCTGTGAAGTCTCTCCCGCGGGGGCTAACTCAACCAAGCTTAAATAGGGGTCCTACCAAAAAGTCAATTCAGCGATTCCCACGCTAACTGTTAATTTTCACCATATTGTTTACATCATTGAGAACATGTTTAAACCTTATTAATTTTTAGATGAGTCGTATTTATTACACATCTGCTTCACTTTCGTACCTATTTTGAGGACATGTTACGCAAATCATCGTTTGCATCTGCGGCTCTTATGCGACTAAAGCTTGATCCAGTGGTGTGGGTAATTCTGGAGTTGCTGCTGCCATCTGTTGATTAAGTGATGAACTTAATTGTGGGATTCTCTTCTGGCGGGATTTCAAAGTTCATTAGTTGGTTTTTATGTTTTTCTATGTATATTCTCTCCCATATGACGAGTTCACTATGTTTTTGTACGTATTTTAGTAATTCGGTGCTATCTTCAATTTCATGATTTTCAGACCAGAAATGAGCTGCTATTGCGGAGTTATCAATATTTTTGTATCTTAACTGCCTGAAGTGTTCTTTCTTTCTAGTGCCTATGTTTCTTTTTGTCCTCCCTATGTAAATTTTTTCACAGTCTTTAAACTTAATCTTGTAAATACCTGACTTTTCCTCTGGTTTTATCTTATCAGTATTATTACTGTGAAGTAGGTTTTTAATGTTGCAGTTATTTTTTGGTGCCAATGTTATATTGTATTTCTTGAATATTTTTTGGAACTTTTTTGTGGCCCAGGGGTGGTAAGTAAATTTAGCAAATCTAATTTCTTGTTTTATTTGTGTGAGAGCTGAAGAGGACTGTACTCTACCGTTTTTGGACCTTAAAATCACAAAAAGCAATGAAAAACTAGAATTTAGTATCCATAGAAGAGCAAGACACACAGATAATTACATCAAAGCAAATAGTTTCAACCCAATTCCACACAAACATGCCACCAACAGTCTCACACACAGATTAGTAAATCTACCCCTCAGCCAGCAAGAATATCAAAACGAATACCATCAAATCTTAAAAACTGCAATTAAAAATGGATATGGAAAAAACCTTGTAGATAAAAAACTAAAATCATTCAAACTTCAAAAGAGATTAAACAGATCACAGCTCTGAGTGAGTGAGTGAGTGAGTGAGTGAGTGAATGATTGAGTCAGTGTGTGGTGTTTTAGGGCCCGTCGACAGCAAGGTCATTTGGGCCCATCTATGGGGTTGAGGATGGGCTAAAGTTCACGGGAATATAATTAAATGGAAGGGCTTTTCAGGTATCACATTACAAAATGAATATTTCTTATATCTAGTTACAAATTATGGTTATATATAATTAACATAAATGGAACATGTATGGAATTATGTGGAACCATTAATTAGTTTTAGAGGAAGAAGAAAAAAAAAATTTTTTGGTTAAGATTTATAGAGTAAACAAAAATGAAAAATTATGTTTGACTTATGGCTGAATAACATAAGCAAATAAATTATGGAAACTGCATTGATGTTCCACTTAAATATGGTTGTTCACACAGTAGTGATAAACTTGGAACAAATTACAAGTATTCTTCATAAAACCATCATACAATTGAATTATACATAATTATCAATAATATTTACTACAATTTAGCTAAAGAAAAATTGAATACATTTAATGAGTAGTACTTTCTATAAATTGTAGGGCATTATTTACAAAAATCATGTCTAATGACTTGCCATAATAGCACCTATATACTGGATTAGACCTACGCCTAACAAATGTCTACTGTTGTCATAAAATCAGTCAAATATCAGAGTTAACCATGGCTTTCTATTTTGTTACAATTAATCTTGATGCTACTGGAGTACCGGTTTCTAGAGTTACATAACATACTTTCATAATACATGGTAATTGATGTCACATTGATACAATCATCTCGCAATCTATAAGGATATCCTATGACTTTATCTTTTTACATAAATATAGCAGAAGTAACTCTGACATTTGCTGGTTTAGTATCAGTTGTTTAAACAAGAGGTATAATGTTTCTTTTCTTCTTTTCTAAAAAAAAAAAAAAAAAAAATGTGTGATCAAAGATATCGATAAACAATATCAATCTAATTATCTGGAGATATGATGTACTCTGCTGTCACTGGATGTTAAAAACATGTGTTAAATTACATTGCATTGGGTTGTCTTATAAATGAAATGTTAATTGACAATAATTAAGTCTTCTCTTGTTTATTAATCCCTAACAAATTTAGGCATGCTTTTATAGCATGGTAATTATAAGTGATAGCAAAAGGAAGGGGGGGGGGGGTTGTAGATTGTAGATTTCATTGTGCTGTGATCTGTAAACAGAACTTGATATAACGATTAGTTTAATCTTGGTCATTGGTCATGTCTCAGATCCATAATGAATATTGTCAAGGGATGTATTTGAGTTATGTGATGCCCGCTGAATTAAAAGTTCAATAAATGATGGAGAAACTGACTGGTTTAAGAGGAAGTACCCTTAGAATAGCATACTACGATAATTACATCAAGTTGATCAGTCTGCTTTGACAAACAATGAAGATAAGTCATGGGTTTCTTTACCAATACTTAAGGGTGAATTGGGGAAACATAGCTGAATGCTATGACTTAGAACCTTAGGTAACACCTTAGTTAAAAAAAAAAAAAATCTGTGCTTTTCTTATCACATGATTTAAGTCGTTTATTGAGTTTGCTCTTCAATCATCATAGCTAATACAATTTCTTATATGATCTTAGGATTTGAATGTATTTCTATACTTGTCTATTCTACCATTGTCATTCATTAAGGTAAGCTAATGAAGGGTGGCCAACCCTCATAGCAAACTTCACATTCACGCTGCACAGCTCTCACTCATACTCAAGCATTAATGTTATTTTGTCTTCACAACATCTTTATTTACACTGATCAGTAATTATATTGCTTTAACTTGGCAATGTGTATAGGGAAAACGCTCGCGCAAAAAAAAAATCCCTTTTATATTATAACAGCTTTATCTATATCAAATCACCATGAGAGGCATACACAACCTAAGGGTCTCGCGACCACCAAAGGATGTAGCCTCTGTCACTCATACACAAAACTCCTATAGCTTGAAAGCTTGAAACTTGAGGTATATGGTATATGCGTACATATTCACTAAGATTGTCTCCGAAAATCTTGCGATGGATTTGGAACAGAACACATTACTACTAGAATCTATAAACATTTAGAAAGAGCCTCTAAGAACGCCTCGCGGTTGTTCTTAAGGTCAAAGGATACTACAAACATTATCTTAACAAATCCTAAGCATTTGGTTACAATGATCATAACGTATAACTTTTAAGCACAGAGAATATGAGGTCAAATTGAACTGATTTATAATGAAAAGCACGGTGTACCTCTTTTTTAAAGCATGGAGGGGAATAAAATGAGACAAAAGTGTTATTTCTTATGACACTGATAGCAAAAGATAGGCATATTAAAGCTTGAAGTTGGAGTTTGGATTTTTATTAAGACTAGAATAAGACAGATGGCAGTTGTAAAACATTCTTAGGAGCGAAAGAATTCGTGCTGTGTACAAAGGATGCTTTCCTTGTCACAAGTGTGGTTTTTCTGTAGCAAATTTGATCCGGCATGCTATGTCAGTGGTTCCCAAGCCTACTGTGGCGGAAGTTGTTCCGGTAAGAACAAAAGGTTTCTGTACGCTATTGCTGGCTAAGCGCGCTTTTGGGAAACGTGATGATCATGTCGTCCATAATTGAAGTAAAGTCGAGTTTCCTAGGAGACAAATGTGATAAGTATAGAGTTGCTGTATTTATTAAATACGGTAGAGAGGTATAAACGCAGTTTTCGGTTGTAAAAGAGAGAAAATTTTATAATGAAATATATGTTAACTTACAACCAGGGTTTAGGGACTTCGATGAAGAAAAGGCATCATTTTGTTGATAGAGAAATAGAAGTGTATGCGAAAGTATGCTTTACCTTGACAAATTTTATTGTACTCAGCTATTAAGTAGGAATAATAGTACTACGCCTTTGCGCCAAAGAACCTAGCTCGTGCAAGCTTCCTCTTTAAGCAGAAATAATGTATTTATAACATTAATACATAAATATTGCCTAACCATAATTAGTTATTGATATCTGGTAGATTCACGGACACTAGAAAGGAAGAATTTACTAAGTCCATTGTCTAAGCTGGTCATGTGAGGTTGCAAAGAAGTATACATTCGCTGCACCGGACGTGCTAAGCTGTTGTCTGCAGAAGATGCTAAACAGGTGGGAACAAGCGTTTCAGCGATATCACACAGATAGACACTGACACAAAGAACTAATGCCATTACGTTTTGCACTGTCTTTCTTGGATGTAGTGAATAAATAATCTTTTATGCGTCGCGTAATTAGTTACAATTTTATATGGAAAAGTCGTTAAATGGGTAACGTCAAAGAAGAAATATAAATGTGTTATTTGGAAGGAAATGCGTGTTAGTTGTCGGGTGGAAATTATTGTTGTTTGGATATGGTGAATGTGATCTAAAGCAAAAAGTAGAAGTGTATATTCGGAATAAAAAGGTGTTTGGAAAACGTTTGAAGGTACGAGTTTATAAATGGATTAGCTGTTAGCCGCTTGAAAGGTGAGTGAAACAAATTGAAACAAATATATAATTTGCACTGAAGTTTCAAATTGAAATAGAATCGTCACTAATTAATTAAGTGTGATTTAGAGAAGGTTAAATATTATTTTGGGCTTGGAGAGATCATATTAGCAAAAACAAGCGAGGTAATATGCCAAATATGGAGTGTTATTAATTATAAGAAATAATACATTTAGGGTTGAGGAGTTTAAGAACTAGAAAGAAACTTGAAAATATTCTAGTGTTGTCTCTAGGAGTTATAATTAATAATCTTATAATGGTATTTGCTTGTTCAGAACACAGTCGTAATTGTTTCTGTTATCCTTTTTTTGTTGAATTATTATAAAATATTTGAAGGGAATTTGTTTAAAAGATTACGGGAGACTGACAAGAATAAATGCACTAAATAAGTGTAAGAAGTGTGTGTAATGTATAATGACAAAGAATAACATACTTTCAAGTATTGAGATTTTGGGGGAAATTTCACATATTATGAAACCCATGTTAGAATACGGAGTCCATGAATAAGAATTATATACTTAAAGTAAATAACCGATTGCTAATATAAGTTTATCAGGTAATGAACTTAAAGTGAAAATTAATAATCTTTAATTGCAGTAGAAATATAGCTGGAAAGTAGTGAGGCTATTATTTTAATTTGATCATTCTTGGATTGTTTGTTTCTTAGGTTATTGGTTTACGTTACCATCTATCTTAAGTTTGGAGGCTAGAGAAGTAGTTTAAAAACCTTCAGTGTTTTTGTGAGGGTTATGAAATGTGTGTATGTGTCTTTGCTTCTCAGGATATATTTTAAGAATAAAAAAGTGGTGTGGGTTGTTATGACTTTAAGGAATTCAGATTAATAATAAAATCATCTTATTGAACGAGAATTTATACAAAATATTGCAAAAGTAGTGGAAAACCATATTGGATTTGTTGTGGTTTTATTTCTTATATGTGTAGGCATAAACAATTTACAATAAAGTGATGCAATTAGAATAACGAGGTTTGGCATAAATATTAAGCATGGACAAAACTTAGAGAGGGGAAATTAAATTAATGTGATCATTAACAAACGGTATGACTTACTTTAATATATCTAATGTCAGGAAAACTACTCTGACCAACTTACTGTACAGTAGACACACATTTACCCACACGCACTAGTCAACAAAAAGAAGCACATCCTCGTGCTAAAATCTCACGATGCATCAGTAATACGTCTTCAGCATTATAATATTTCATCAATATCTCAACATATCTCTTAATCAACATAACTGATATGCTAACATCCACAACCAGGGCTTCGCAGCTAATCTGACTTATGGAAGCAAAGTTAATATTCGCTATACTAGGGGGAATCTCGGGATTTTTAACCCTTATCCTAGTATCGCTTTACTAACATCAAGCTTTACTGCCTGGAAAACTAAGGGTAGGGAACTTCATTCTACATTATATATGAATAAAATATATCATAAGCGCGCAATATCTAAGTGCTAGATACGCTCTTAAAATGTCTCGCGACTGAATCCAAGAGTTGGTATCAGCAAAACTATAAGTATATATTAGTCGCCAGTTCACATTCTCTCCTAAATCACACAAATACACATGGTTCCTGATAGTCCTTGGCTCAACAAACATTACCGAAAAAAAGACATTTAAACACATATGACGCACACTTAGTGGCATAGGACAGTGGTCATACAGTCGATAATCATCACTTTATGGCAGTAATGCCTTAAGGGGGTGCAAATGGAAACAAGATGACCGAACATATCATCTGGAAACAAAATTTACAAAAATATGTTTCAGTGAAACCAGAAGCAATACCTCATTATCAATGTAATTCATAATTTATATCTATGTTGCAAAATTATAAAAAAATCAAACATTATGTAAAGTGGCTCTATCAATTTTACTGATTTGGATTTATCTCAGTCGTTATTCAAATTGAATATTACCTTTAAAATACTGTAAATAGACAACAGATAGCTTACACATGATATAAAACAGTGTGATTAGTAACATTGCACTAAACCTTAAAGTTCGGAAACATTAAAAAAAACTTGTAAAAAACCACATGAAATCACATATATTAATGCTGCCAAAAAGATTTTGTAAGTAACTGAGGGAACACAACAACACCTGTGGAGTTAACATTAGAATACTTGGTTCAAACAAAATCAAGCTACATTTTCAAAAAGTTAAAAATTAGCGAGTGGTTGGGTGAGTTACACAGAATAATGATGGGGAAGACGCAGCTAAAATTAAACATCAGATTTTAGAGAATTAAGCATAGTCAAAGTTGTACAAGTAAGCAAAAGTGTCCTGTCCTAATCGGCCTTCAAAGATTCCTGGGTCAATGACTTGACGTGTGAATGACATTTCTAAAGACAATGGAGATTTATTGTTTACGTTCTTCCGAGTTGAAAAACTCTTCTGGGGAACTGTAGGATTCATTATTTCGTTATTTAGTGCTGACTTGGAAGCTGAATTTGAGGGGATTGGTGGAGTTTGTATATCAAAGGAACATGCAGTTAAATCTCCTATACTTAAACTTCTTCGTTTGTCAGGAATGTATGGAACAGGTGATAATTTACGAACTCGGCAGGAGGTTCTAACTGCCACTTTGTGCATATATCTTCAAAGTTCTAGGACATCAGGGGGAAGATCTTTAATGTCGTCAGAGGTAAGGTTATAAGTTGGAACTAACTTATTAAAAGAGAATTGCTGGTCCGGAGTGAGTTTTGAAATTTGCTGAGTTGCGGTTCTATTATTTGTGACTTTGGACGTTAAGTCCATATAGGGGTAATTAGCCAATAACTTAGTAATGGTTTCAAAAGTCAGTGAACTCACAGTCAGCCCACAGCACAAAACATCAAATACACACAAAACATATGCCAATATAAAACATACAATCATTATATTAGGACAAGAAAATGCAAAAGCAATAAGCCTGAAAAAAAACTATGTATTAATAATCTGTATTCGTAACACAAAAAGATTGCATCATCACAGTTTCAACCTGAAATCAATGAACAAACAGAACAAAATTTCTAAACTTTGAGTTTGCAAAAAACGTTTTTCAAGTTAGAAAACATAAAAACAGTGTTTGACATTATTTATTATGTCTGTTATTGGAAAATCTATGTGTGATTAAATTATAATTACAAAAATTATTTGTGAATATTTTACTCATTTATTTTATTTTATTTTACTCATAATAAAACTGATTTCACACTTGTAAAATCATCTAAAATCTGTTAGGGTGGGCTGGGAGGGTAGTTAAGATACTATTATGATTAAACTTGACAATGATATATGTAATAAAAGTAGCAATAAAATTTAAGCAAAATTAAGAGAATTTGAGATATGAAAATTGTTATTTAACTATTGCAAAATGCAACACCCTGGTACTCTGCCATACTATTACATGAAGATAGGGTCGTTGATAGGAAGTACGAGAGGTACAAAGGTACAGGATTCGAAACCCGGGGCCGAGACCATATGTTGCATACCAGGATTGTAAGGGGGGTGAAAGACTTACAAACCTAATCTACAACTGGGAGTGTAACTACTGAAAAGGTAGAGCGAAAGAAACATCTAAGTCAAACTGAACTGAATAACTGTATTTCAAACAAGCCTAGTGTTTCTACAAGGCACTCCCTAGATCTGGAAGAGATCAGGGGCGCTTTGGTAACATTTAAATACGTAACATAATGTAACTTTACCTTTGGCGATGTGTTGTTTGTATGGCTTGACTCTTGTGACTGTCAAAAGGTGTATGATCTGGTACGCCCTGCTGGCTATCTTACTCGTGGTAGCACTTTGAAATAAACTCTTGTTGATTCCTGCAGAGACCGGCAGCAAGTCCCCTCTGAAATCTGGTGAAGTCTCTCCCGCGGGTGCTAACTCAACCAAGCTTAAATAGGGGTCCTACCAAAAAGTCAATTCAGCGATTCCAACGCTAACTGTTAATTTGCACCATATTGTTTACATCATTGAGAACATGTTTAAACCTATCGAGATTTAACTGTATTGGAACACCACAGTGAAGCGAAAAATTATAATTTTTAGATGAGTCGTATTTATTACACATCTGCTTCACTTTGGTACCTATTTTGAGTCTAACTTTCGCGTGTTCCTCTTGACTTGACGACACTTCAATATATCGAGATTTAACTGTATTGGAACACCACAGTGAAGCGAAAAATTATTAATTTTTAGATGAGTCGTATTTATTACACATCTGCTTCACTTTCGTACCTATTTTGAATGTATTGGAACACCACAGTGAAGCGAAAAATTATTAATTTTTAGATGAGTCATATTTATTACACATCTGCTTCACTTTCGTACCTATTCGTATCAAAATAGGTACGTAAGTGAAGCAGATGTGTAATAAATACGACTCATCTAAAAATTAATAATGTTTAAACCTGTTACTGACCTACTAAGAATTATTCCCCTTGAACAGCAGGATGTGTGATTCATTGTTTAAAACATGGGGAACAAGTTGGGGCCTGTTACCGACCACCTGTGAATTATTTCCCTAAGCCAGCAGGATGTATGATTCAACAGTCCAAAGTACATGTTTTGCCAGTCAGCAGAATTTACGCTTGATCATATAACTTTATACACAGCTGTGTCCAGACTCAGGGCATCGAAAATACATGTTACAGAATAATGATTACAGAAATTTCCAAATCTTGCTCAGCCTATACATGCAACACTATAGTAAAAGGTCATCCTTAAATAATGTCACACTACATGACACAATTGCACCAGTTATTGCGGTTTTGATGTTTATTTGCACTTTTATGTTCTATGCATTTGTTGAAAAGCAAACACCACTGTCCATCTGGCTGGTAGCACTCCTCTCCCCTCTCTAGTTATTCATCATAAACTTGAGCATATTCATTACAACCACAGAGAGCTTGGACCCTTGCAGTATGTGTATGTTTATTTATGTATAAAGACTAAAATTGAGTCATACCTTTTAAAACTTGTAACTTCACTCACATCCTTTTACAAATTCAGGAATATTTTCAAAACTGTTGTGGTTTCATCCTCAGCTGATTAGCAACTCATCACAGTTCATTGTTGTCTGGATCTCTTGTAATTGGCTCTTACTATCTTGGAAGATTCATTTTGACCAATTCAGCACTGAATCCATTATATTATATTCTGCAGTGTGAATTATATTATTGTACTCTTTGATATATTCCATTTTGTTTAAGGGTACATTAACCAACCTGTAAGTTTAACTATTGATAACAGCATGCTTGTGTTGTTATGGGTTATGTCCATCTGATTTTATGAAATTTTCAGTGTTTTTTTTTTTCCTAGGTATGGCTAATTCTAGTTTTATATGTTTTCTGATTACTTTCAAATCTAAGAAAGCAATTTCATTGATTTTCTTTTTTGAATGAATGTGTAGTGTTTAATGCCCACTTTTACTACATATGGCACCGCAGGCGATGACACTGATGATAGTGAAGATGAAGATGAAGCACCAGTGGAATGAGATGGCGGGGAAACCGGAGATCCTGGAGAAAACCTGCCCCAGCACAAATCTCACTTTGCGGTCGCCTAGGATCGAACCCAGGCTGCCTTGGTGAGAGCCCAGCGGTCTAACCACTGAGCCACGGCGCGGCCTGTCTTTTTTGAAATCTTATAACACAAAGGAGATACCCACAGACAAATAACCAGGCCTGTACCAGATAAACTGCAAAGGCAAACTTTACGTTGTCTTTGACAACTTTCACTTTGGAGAAACTAAAAGAAATTTGAACATTATGCTTAAAGAAAATTATAGGAACATCAGGAACAAAGAAATAGATAAATTGGTGGTAGCTTACCACTTATAGATTCATGATTTAGAATGAGAAATCCACTTATTAAAAAGAGGGTCCAACTGCATCAACCATGTTGGTAAAAATATTCATAAAGAAATATGTAAGAAAACTGTTCAATTTTGAAACTACCTTTGAAGAGAACCAAACTTAAGGTTCCGTGAAGATATCAACAGAGATGCCCCTTAGCCTCTAAGAAGTTCACCAATCCAACATTCATTAGTCGACATCAGCTTATGATGTTAGGAACGTCCCAACGAAATGTGTTCTAAGTAAACACTCGCAATAAATGGAGCATTGAGTACTAGTTTGACTGATAATTAGATTAATTTTGGAGTTCATTGTATCGTAGTCCTTACTCATAGGAATATTGTTAAATTAGTTGGTCCCATGGCTAGCATGTAAACAAATTCTAAAACCACAAAATCGTAATACTTGCCAACTTTTCAACTTGTATTTGAGGAATATTTAATGTTTTACATTGGCTGTAAGGTTATCCATCGTAGTCCAAACAGAAGGAGTTAATGCTCCTAAATATATTTCAGTAAGATAGCTGAGAGATATAACATTGGTATAAAAGCCTAAAGTACAAGGTTTAATTCCCTTGGCCTCATATCATATTTCTCATATTAGATCCAACTTTCCATGAAATATGTTTATTTACATGGAAATATTGTAGGTTGTGTCTTGGTTTCAGCAACATCTGATGTATTCAAAGAAGTTGATGGTAAAACTTAAATATTTTATGGTATGCATAAAGTTTTTCTTTGTTCACAGACGTGCTACCAACATTAACGACACCATCGGAGATATCAATAGTTCTGAAATTAATCCCAAAGTAGAAATTAAAGAAGATCCTTCCTCAGGCAGCATAGCCTCGCAGAATCAAAGACAGTTTCTTAAAATGAAGACAAGGAGTAAATCTGCACTCGTGGTCGAAGATTGCGACACCACAGTCAAAACAGAAATTAAACAAGAGTCTCCTGTTACCAAACAACTGTTAATGCAGATTAAGACTGAAACTGTTCCATGCAGCAATAACAGTGAGCTGGATAGCAAACCAGATATTAAGGGGAACACTCTGTTATCAAACATTACTTCACAGAATGACGAAGAATTTTTTACCAAACATCTGCTACTAAAGATTAAGACTGAAACTGTTCCCTGCAGCAATAACAGTGAGATGGATACCAAACCAGATATTAAGGGCAACTCTCTGGTGTCGAACAGTACTTCACAGAATGACGAAGAATGTTTTACCAAACATCTGCTACTAAAGATTAAGACTGAAACTGTTCCATGCAGCAACAGCAGGAAAGCACGTAGGAAAAAACAGAAAAATAGACAACAGACTCTGGTTACAGATTCTCGTCAGAACAAGAAACAATTTCTTCAAGAGGATACTCTCATGAAGGATGAGAAATATAACAGTAGCATGTACAACGAAATAGAAATAAAAGAAGAACCGTTGTGCCTGGGACCTGAAAATTCAACTGCACCTGATAACATTAAGGTAAGCTTTGTAGATTTATACTACAATAACATTTTTATTTACTAAAGAAATTTAATACAAAAAACTTTTATTAGGAAAACTGATTGACATAATAGCATGTGCATGAGAATTAGAAATACTGCATAGATTCACTCGTCCATATTGAGGAAATGTAGACATCTCAACAATGTCATTTTGCATTGCTACAAGTATATTCCTGTTATGTCTTTCACATTTAGCTTGGGTGCAGTCAGTCTATGTCATGTTCAAAACATTTTAGGTGTCATCTCAGTATGTCACCAAGAATTTAGAGCTGACCTAGGCATCTTACACTTTGGGTTCTTCCAATTTCTTGCTTTTTAAATACAATACAGTATTCGTGTTTAAGTATGTTCATATGCGATTGTGTTATTGAGAAGACCTGTAAGCGTTAAAGCCATATGTTTCTGTCTTACGTTTACTAAATGCTTCACCATTGGAATAAAATATTTGGATTAAAAGTTTTTTTTTTTTTTTTTTTTTTTTTTTTTTTTTTTTTTTTTTCAGTTTCTTGTTCTCTAAGACAAACAATTAAATATGCTCTTTACTACGTTTTACTAGCATCATTACATAATATATGAAATATTTGTTATTTATACATTTGAATTAATCTGTTACAGGATGGTGAGATTCCTGCAGTAAAATCCTCAAGGTAGGACCTCACTGTTTAATTACAAGCCTTATGTGTTTTGTGTTATGTTAACTTTTGTTCTTTTATATCTGTCACATTTATGTGTTACATCTTTTCTTGTTAAGCTCTTGAACTGATACAAATGCATGTATGGTAGACCTTACTCAAATTGGGATGATATGGGACCAAAACAGATTTCCAAATTGAACCAGTCTCTGGATTACACAAAATTCAATAGGTTATGTATATTTTATCCATTACTATGCATCATAAATATGCAGAATGTTTCACGATTCCACCAAAGAACTTTAAGTGACCATAGAGAGATTTAAGATAACAGGTTGAGATAGGACACACAATAAGCCAAAGTAAGTTTGATCCAGTATGCCATTGATGTCACCGTTTGCTGCACTGTCAGTAAGTGTACATGTGTGGCTCATAGTAATATAGGAAGTAATATAGTAATAGTAATGTGTGGCTCATAGTAATCTCGGTCAGGATGAGTTACCTGTATAAGACTTTTTCCGGGGCTTTACCTTATCCTGAAAGATGAATGTCAGATAACTCTAAGCTGTATGGAACCTGGGCTCACTTGAGCTTCATTTCATCCAGTCCACTCATTGTCCGATGAGGCTTAACGTTGGAGGACGTAAATTACCACCACCCCCCCCCCCCCAAAAAAAAAGTCACTGATCTACTTGACATTAAATTCTCCAACTAATTCTTACGTTTCCTGGTAAACCAAGGTTCTCGTATACAATGTGACACACAGCCTTTGTGGCTACTTACCATGCTGTAAGTACCTAAGTCCCAGGCTTCATAGTTAAACATAAGAGCTCATTGGCTTAGAGCAACCATATGGAGACCGGGAGATCCGTGGTTCAGATCCCGGCTAGGGCATGGAATATTTCAGTGTGGCTATACTCATGCAAACCTTAGCCTACACACAGCCATTGTGGAAGAAATGTTTATTTTCAATTAAGCCTTAGTGAACTCTCATTTGTAAAAGATATGTAAATGAAATTTATACCATGCACAACTTAAAATTTTGAAGTTCCCTCCCGTCGTCCCATTAGAAGCACTTTTACCTACTTTAGCCTGGCCAGTTTCCTTAAGTATAGTTTGTTTGGTTACTCAATGTTGGTAACATAAGCTAATGCATGTTTTCACTGTTGGCAACACTCCAGCCACCAGTATCATGCTCAGCATTCTCCTAGCAGAAGACGGTTGGCTATTGATCAGCAGTACAACCGGTTAATTTTTCATATATCTTGTAGCAGATTACTAGTTGAAATTAGAAAACCACAGAAGATCAAGCAAACAAGTTTGGATTTGAGTTACCCTGTAGATTAATTGCCAGGGTCTGCTTACGCGGTTGTTGCTATTTGTACATCTTTCAACTCTGCAAATTCAGATTTATTAACCAAGAAAATTCATAATGAATATTGTCTTCGTCAAGAAGTGCTAAGACAGTTGTCTTATTTACAACATACAAAGTTTAGAAAACAACACAAGGTTACCCTGAGGTGAAACGCAGATACCCAACATTTCCCTTAATGACTGAGAGAAACCTCAGAAAAAGCTGCAGTCAGGTAATTCATCAACTAAATAAGACATATGTTTTAAGAGCAAGTTTTTAACTGTGTATATCAAGATTTAACGGTATTGGAACACCACAGTGAAGCGAAATAATTATTAATTTATAGATTTGTAATAAATATGACTCATCTATAAATTAATAATTTTATCTTTATGTGTGTTTGGAGGAATTTAGTAACAGTGACGTCAAAATTAATATAAAAATTATTTGTGGTTGGTTTATTGACACTCGTCACTTACTTTTTCATATATTTATGAGAGACTAGTTTCAAAGGCCCTGGCCTCCATTTTCAATCTCTTCCCAACTGGCATTTGTTGTTATCTGCTCTCTCTGGTGGTGGAACTATGAACTTTTTTGTCAAATTATCTGCTGGCGGGATTTCAAAGTTCATTACGCGATCCTTATTTTTCCAGATGAATATGTTCTCCCATGTTGTCAATCTATTTTGGTTTATCACTCCTTTTAATAATTTTGGATTTGGATCAATGTCATGGTTTTCATTCCAAAAATGAAATGCTACTGCTGACTTGTCTTCTTGTTTCAATCTGATGTTTCTAAAGTGTTCTTTGACTCTGGTTTTTAAATTTCTTTTTGTTTGACCTATGTAGCATTTTTCACAATTCTTGCAATTTATTTGGTATATTCCAGATTTGTTACCTGAAGGAATTTCATCTTTTGTTTTTGAATTTAGTAATTTTAAAATTGAGTATCTATTAGTAGGTGCCAAGATGATATTTTGTTCCTTGAATATCTTTTTAAATTTATTAAATGTTTTTGGATGATATGTGAATGAACTGAATATGCTGTTGCTTTCTTTTTCTTTAATAAATGTGGTTGCTTCCTTAATGGTTTTCTTTAGTTTAGATTTTCTAATTTTCTTCAACACCAAACTTTTGTTGTATCCGTTTTCTTCTGCTATGTGTATTATTGCTTTTTGTTCCTTGAAATATTCTTCTTTTTCCATGGGTATGTTGACTAGTCTGTGTGTAAGGCTGTTTATTATTGCATGTTTATGTGTAATTGGGTTGTGGCTATTATTTTTTATATAATTTTCTGAATGTATTGGCTTCCTGTAAATTCCAAATTTTATTTTTGTATCATTCCTGATGATATTTAGATCCAAGAAAGGTAGTTGTCCATTGATTTCCTTTTCTATTGTGAATTTGATAGTCCTTTCTTGCAGATTGAGTAATTTTAATGCATCATCTAAATGTTTACTTGGTACAATTGCAAAGATGTCGTCAACATATCTATACCAAACCTTGAAGATCAATGGGAAGGACTTTTTAATTTGTGTTTCAAATGCACTCATAAATAAGTTAGCCAAAAAAGGTGAAAGTGGATTGCCCATTGATAATCCTGATTTCTGCTTGTAGTGTTTTCCATTAAAGCTAAAGAAGTTTTGTTCAATGCATATTTTTGTTAGAGAAATATATTCTTCTGCTTCTATTGCTTCCATATCAATTGTAGCTAGCCATTTTTTTAACACAGTCTGCAATTTTTCTGTTGGTATGCTTGGCCTTGGCCTTTGAAACTAGTCTCTCATAAATATATGAAAAAGTAAGTGACGAGTGTCAATAAACCAACCACAAATAATTTTTATATTAATTTTATCTTTGTTTTTAAATCTATGGAACTTTGATGGCCTTAGAGACTTTATTAGGTAAGTTAACAACTTTATGGGAAACTGTAGTAAAACTTTTTGTTAATCTGTGTTGTTGTAGATAAATGGATATTGCTATCCGTGTATTGTAATTAATAGTATTCATTACTAAGTTTATAGATGCTTTCACTGTCATGTATGAATAAAACTATTTCTAAGATATTGTGACTTTGTGGGTTCGTGAAATGAAAAGTCCAATTGCACCACTCAAAAATGTTCTTTATTTCCACCGACTTACAGTTGAACACTTGCCAATTACACAGAATTACGTAATGCACACAATTACGATTCACCAGTTCGTCCGTTGCAGTTCCACTTGCACTCGAAATTACGTAAAGTCCTCCGTCCCCTCACTGGGCGCTCCTCACAGCTCGCCAAGAAGAACTGACTCAATTCACTCACTGCAGCCCTTTTTATAGGAATATCGCCGTTTTCTCGAAGCCTCTAGTTTCAGTGAATCACCGCGAAGATTCCAGATGGCAGGGGAGGGTGGGGAAGAGTTGGCCAGCGACAAGTGACACTTCCCTGATCATCCCCTCAGTTGGTGACTGAGACTAATGGGTGGGTGTGGCTTGGATGCTTCTGGTCCCTTTTCAGCTGTCGTTGGTCGGGCTTTCCGATAATTGGGTGACAATATAAATACATGGTAAAGGTTGAACTTTGAAGTCCAAAAGCACTGGTTTACTTGGGTTTCATTGGTTCACTTGTTTGATTAATCTTCCTAGTCTTTTTCGTATCTTGAACACCTTCATGCAGTTGTTGAAAGATCCCGAATGGGAATTCTGTTTTTTGAAACTGAATACAGTGGCAGTTGAAAGTCGTGATGAGGTATTTTCTAAGTTTGGGTAGCAATAATAAAATTTCCTAATACAAAAACGTTACTTCCTGATTGGTGCATTAATAAGGAATGGAATATGAAAAGATAAACATAACTGGGCCATTTAAGTCAATTGATGGAAATTAATCATTTCTTCACACTAGCCATATATAGGCTAAGGTTTTTGATAGAGTCAACATGAAAAATTCAGTGTCACGGCTGGGATATGAACCTTGGATCTCTTGGTTTCCGTTAAATCGCCCTTACCCATTCAGCTACCATGGCTAAAGTGCATTGAATATTTCATGTTGACTATATAACTAGGCCAGTCAGAGTCACTGTTAAACATCTAATATTTTGCTATGTTCACCATCATTTTCAGCACACAGTTGAAAACACCACACTGTCCGTCTGCTTCCCTGCCTGAGCATTTCAGGTATCATTGTCCTGAAAATATGGATGATCCCTCTCTGTGTTCATACGTGCATTTCCAACAATCATTTCCTTGCTGATTTACTCAGGGAACACTCCGGTTATTCAGGCAGAAGATCACTAATAATTTTAGGTCTTCTGCTGCGTTCTGCCTCCAATACTGAGTCTGTTGAGAAAGTCTTGTTTTCCAGTTTTCAGAGATCGGTTTCACTGGGTGCTGTTTTATTGAAATGAAGAAAGAAGTTTTCTCTGATTTCGTTGTAAGTTTCGCCAGCTCATTCTTTTTCATGAACCCACACTCTAAGGATGAGGCATTCCTCATTTGTATATTAACTTATTTCAGCCATCACTCGCAACATAAACAGAGTTTCACCTTGACATCATCAAGTAATAACCTGCAAAAGCCTGGCTTGCCGCTATAACATAATGCCCTAGCTGTGTTGCAAAATTGACAAACTAATAACAAGGAAAAATCTAACATCCAGCTATAACATAATGCTCCCACTGTATCGGAAAATTCACAAACTTATGCAACAAAAAGCATATGAATGGGAAAAATTTCCCTCTCAAACTATGAATGACTTAATTTGTTTTTGGTTTCCGAAAGTAAGTTATTTCAATATAGACTATACCTGATCGGGGCCGTAAATACCAAAAATACATTGTTAAATATTGCCAATCATGACTTGTAATAAAACTATTGTGGAAACAACTATCAATAAACAATAGCATTGATAGAGTGAAAGAATACACCATGAAGGTTAACTTATGAGGTAACAAACATCGAGTAAATGCGACTGAATTGATCTTCTACAAAACTAATAAATATTAATAAGAGAAAATAACTAACATATGGATTCACAATAAAAAAAATTTCTTTTCTTTATTTCTGAACATAATCTCCAGAAAGGCTAATATATTTGTAATATCCGTGTTTTAATTTAATTAAACCACCCCTGTTGTGCGATGATTTGTGTTCAAGGGTGCTCTACTTCAAGGTCATCAGTGCCCATTAAAAACAATTGTGGCAGAAGTCATGTGCTGTAGTGCGATTTATCATGGTTCTTAAAATAGTTATTTAACACATCAATGACTTCCTCCTGGCAATGAAGACTTCATCCCCAAGAAATTTTATGAGGTTTGGAACAGGTCGTTCTAGAGTTGGCAAATAGGGTAGGTGTTCAAAGAATATGAACTTAAATTCTCACATTTTTCCCATTGCAATGACTGAATGAGGGCCAGAGTATTGTGAAGAAACAAGAGTTTTTTCTTTGTCATATGAGGTATTTTTCTTTTCACCTCATCATTCAAATGTTGCAATAAGCTTGCATAGTAGTCAACAGTGTTACTTTACCCTATTCCAACTAATGAATAAAAATTATTCCCTGTGCATCTAAGAAAACACTCGCTATAACCTTGTTAGTTGACAAAATCGACTTTGCCTTTTTTGGAGTAGGTTTACCTGGGGCATTTCAGTGTTTTGACTGTGATTTACTTTCTGGAGTGTACTGATGTATCCCAGTTCCATCCATGGAAATAGGCTGTCTCAAAAATTCACTGGGATGTTTATGTTAGAGCTCCAAATTCTTAACAGAAATAGTTTTTCTTTGTAACATTTGATAAGGTGTCAACAAATGCTGCTTCCATCTTGCACTGACTTTGTAAAAGCCAAAAGTATTACTTAAGTGGAGAAAAGTATATACAAGGTTGACTCACTTGCCTAACAATTACTTAAAATATTCCCTACATATCCTTTTGATATGTTTACAGCCTCTGCTATCTTAGATAAATCTATTGGCATCTGTGACTGTGGCATGGCATAACTAGTTTATTTTGTATGGGGACAAATTAAAAAAAAAGCAGTCAAGAAGCACACTTGAAAAGTAAGTTTATTTGAAAGCGTTACTGAGTATTATCAATATGACTTTTCTCGTAAACTTAGTATAATTTCAAGGAGAAGAAAAACTTGTCATAACTCTTTTATCTAACTGGGGTCCCTCTGCTTTTGCCATACCAGTTTGAGATGGAAGTCAAAATAAATACCTTACATTTGTTAAAGGTCAAAATATTCATAAAGAGATATGCAGTACTCCAAAAACAGGATATCTTCCATTTCAATGAAGGAACACAGTGATTGAAAAATCAATGTTATTTTGAAGTGTTACACATATTGTAGTGCCCTTCTACAGGACCTCCATCTAGCTCAAAATGCATACGCCATCTTTCAGTAGTGGAACGAAATGTAGACTGTAAAATGTCAACTGTAATTCAACCTGGTGCTTCCCTGATACGATTCTGTAACTCAGGCAGACCATTTACTTTGCTAGTGTACACTTTCGATTTGATGTATCCCCATGCAAAAAAGTCTAAAGGAGTAAGGTCTGGTGAATGGCATGCCCATAGCCGAGGTGAACCTCTGCCTATCCATCTCCCTGGAAAGGTTCTGTTCAGGTAATCACGGACAATGTTTGCAAAATGTGGAGGTGCACCATGTTGCTGAAACACAACTGTATCCAGTATGCCATCCTCTTGAAAGTGCGGTTCTAAGGAGCAGTTCTAACATGTTGAGGTAGATGTTACCTGTTATTGACCTTTCAGCAAAGAAAAATGGGCCATTCAGTTTTGCATTTGTCATACTCAACCAAACATTGACTTTCGGTGTATGACGTTCCTACTCCGATACCTCATGTGGTTCTTCATATGCCCATATTTGGCTGTTGTGTCTGTGCACTTTCCCACAAACATGGAAAGTGGCTTCATTGGAGAATAAAATGTTGTCCATTAAATTCTCGATCTCTACATTCCGGGAGGTCATAACACATTGCCCGACGACAGGTGAAATCCTCGTCCTTAAGATGGTGCAGAACTTGAATGAGATACGGACGTTTCAGAAATGAGCTGCTATTGCAGACTTATCAATATTTTTGTATCTTAAGTGCCTAAAATATTCTTTCTTTCTAGTGCCTATGTTTCTTTTTGTCCTCCTTATGTAATTTTTTCACAGTCTTTACACTTAATCTTGTAATGCCTGACCTTTCTTCTGAAAGAACATGTTAGGCACTTAAGATACAGAAATATAGATAAGTGTGCAATAGCAGCTCATTTCTGGTCTGAAAATCATGAAATTGAAGATAGCACCAAATTACTAAAACATAGTGAACTCGTCATATGGGAGAGAATATACATAGAAAAACTTAAAAACCAACTAATGAACTTAAATATCCCGCCAGAAGACAACCCCACATTTAAATTTATCAAAAAATCAGCGGATTGCAGCAGCAACTCCAGAACTACCCACACCACTGGATCAAGCTTTAGTTGCATAAGAGCCGATGATGCGAACGATAGTTTGAGAAACATGTCCTCAATATAGGTACGTAAGTGAAGCCGATGTGTAATAAATACGACTCATCCATAATTTAATAATTATTTTGTTTCACTGTGGTGTTCCAATACAGTTAAATTTCCATATATTTTCTGATATGTCAACATAACAAGAATCCAAGTAATTCTTCCTGAGAGTGGACTTGTAAATATTGCAGTTGCAGTATTTTTGTAAGAAATACTTTGATTCAGGTACCTGATGTTTGACCCAGACTATGTTCCCTGCACCAAATGCCATCACAGTTCTTTGTAAAACTCACTATTTGATGAGGTAGACAGCCTCTGTAACTGTGTAAGTAGTACCAGTTTCTTTCTTTGAACCAAACTGTTTATTCCTAATAAGTAGATTTCTTTTTTGTTTGTAAATTATGTCTTCCAACGTCAAGTCATATCGAATGATGAATGAAATCTCAAATGAGCCCGGGGTACATAGAGCTTAGAGTTATTCGACATTCATTTTTTTAGGATAAGGGAAATTCCCGGAGAAAAACTGATCCCGGTAACTCGCCTGATCGAGTTTTGAACTCTGGATTACTTGAACGCAAGGCTGACACGCTACCATCTACGCTACCAAGGCGGGCATAGATTGATTCGTAAATGCTGTTCAGTTCTAGATTTCATTGTACACCGTCTATGTTTGTCACAAGTTTGGCAGAGGATGGTTTTACCATCAGTGATTAAAGCACAATCAACAGAAATCTATGTTTTCAGTTTTGATGATAATGAAGATGAAACCGGCGGTGCCATGATTAACTTGTGTGCAACTGACTTAAAAATTCTGAAGTTTTTCCTTTCTTTTTCTCACATGTTTAAAACTAGTCAATGTTGTCTGCATTGAACACATGCCCTTCAGCTTTGAATTTTTTTAATAAGCAACAATCATTGTGGTAGTTAGTGCTTGGTCTAGATATTTAATGTGGTGAAGAAGCAAAGCGAGCCCTTGATAAGCATCATAGCGAGGTTACAATAACGACAATTGATTAAGGCTTCAAGGTTGATCAGCCACATCAAATTTAAAATGATCGAGCTTTCGGCCGTTTTACACTCTATGGTCTTCAGCAGGAACTAAATTTGACGTGGCTAATCACCTGTGAAGCCTTAATCAATAACTCTCGCTGTGAAAGCCTGAAGTCTTTCAATAACGACAATGTATAGGACTGACGACATCTGATGATAAACTACAATAGTATAGTACAAAAGTGAATCGAGAATATATTGACACATTGCTTCACTCACACTGTTTATTCACAGGACATGTTTCAAGAGCTCTTGCTCCTATCCTCAGCTGATACTCGATTAGTGTAAGTTGTAGTGGTTTCTTCTTTCTCTGTATTGTCGATAGATGGCGTGATGTACTTGTCAAAGATGTCCGGTGGTGGAGTTTCAAAATTCATGACTCTATGACGATTTTTGTTAATCAAGATTTTTTCCCATACGGAAAGGTCTATGGGGTGATTAACGTATTTTATTAGAGATGTTTCCAAATTGATGTCATGTCTAGTATTCAAAAAATGAAAAGCCACTGCTGATTTTTCTGTTTCACCATTTTTAATGTTTCTTATATGTTCTTTAGTTCTGATGTTAATATTTCTTTTTGTTTTTCCTATATAAATTTTAGGGCAAGTTTCACATTTGATCTCATAGATTCCTGGTTTTTCTTAGGCAGTGATTGAATGTTTGGGAGGGCCTTTTAACAAATTTCTGATATTAAACCTATTTTGAGGTGCAAGAGTTATGTTGTGTTTTGAGAAGATTTTGTGGAATTTGTTATAGGCTGATGGGTGGAAGGTGAATTTTTTAAAAAGTTTTTTCTCTTTTTCTCCTGTAGGTTCTAGGGTGGTGGTTTCTTTTATTTTCTTAGCTTTGTTGAGTCTGTTAACTGTTTTGTCTACTAAATTTGGGTTGAAACCGTTGGATATAGCTACTTTTTTTATGTGTAGGTATTCTTCTTGATAATCTTCTCTGTTTAGTGGAAAGTTGATCATCCGAAAGATTAAACTGTTGAAAATGGCATGTTGGTGTTGTTTTGGGTTGAAACTGTTGTTCTTAATGTAATTATCTGTGTGTGTCGGTTTCCTGTAGATACCAAAATTGAGTTTGTTGTTCATTTTTTTGATCTTGATGTCCAAAAAGGGGAGCACACCATCCTCTTCTGTTTCCAATGTAAATTTTATAGCTGGATTTTGTATATTCAAAAGTCTAAGACCATCTTGTATGAGTTTTTTAGGTACTATTGCAAAAATGTCGTCAACATAGCGATACCACACTTTGAAATAATTTGGAAAAGCTTTTGTGATATGTGTTTCAAAAGCACTCATGAATAAATCAGCCAAGAAGGGAGACAATGGGTTGCCCATAGCTAGCCCCGTTTTTTGTTTATAGATCTGTCCATTAAAGCTGAAAAAATTTTGATTGATACAAATTTCTGTAAGTTGTGAAAGTTCTTCTATTTCTTCAGGTGGTATTTGTATTGATTCCAGCCATTTTTTGAGAAGTGGAATAAGCTCATTGGTAGGTATACTTGGATATAAAGAAATGACGTCAAAGGAAACTAAAGCATCTGTAGAGTTGATCTTTGTATAACTTGCAATATTTCTTCCCTTTCTTGCTATGTAACGATAATGAATGAAAAGATGAACATGTGTAATAAATATGCAAAAATATTGAAATATGTATAATTATATATTATGGTACCAAATATGTGTTATAGGTAAAAATATGTAATTGAAAACTTCGGGATAAGGGTCCTATCAGTGTAATTCATTGACATTTTAGCGTTTCCTATGATTATATATATACAGGAACAGATTATATAATTACATAAAATATGGACCCTAATGATGAATAACTAAGGCCACGACTTACATAATACCAACATAACCTTACTAGAGACGACAGTGCAGATTGAATGAAGTACAACATAACATCGTTGATAAGCTATGCTTTATGTAACATAGAAAACAGTCTTAGTTAAAAACTACTGACGATTTATTCTTCTGACAATCACTGAAACATGCCCATGCTATAATTATGATCCGAAGAAATTCGTTCTAACAAGATTTTTGAAACCCATTGAGGACTATAAGGCCAGGACAGTTACTAATTATTCTAACCTCTACCAGAACTTCGGATCCAGACCATTCAGCCAAAATTTATACCATTTTCTTCCTAATTTACAGCAATATGTAATTATGTGGTTAATTGGATTATTTCACGTCCTTGTAAATCACGTAGTCACAGCCTGCGAGAGATACGTAACACAAAGAGTTGTACTTGCATGAATTGTGAGCCTAGATTTACCATCTATCATTAAACAAGCTTCTACTAGCAGAAATAGCAGTGCAAGGATTAAAGGATACCTACAGTCTTACAGGTTCTTGTATATTTACAGGTATGATATTTGTTCATTCGTTGGATAACAGGGGTGAGCAAAGCTCAGGGATTTGTATATGTCACACTTTATGGTGTAATAGCACTTTTATCATATTAGAAATTAGGTTCTTATTTGCTATTGAAAGGGTATTTGCAGCTGCAGTATCCTACATATGGGTAGTTAAACTCCTCCACTGTGTACTGTTCTTTGAAAGTTCATTTGCTATAAGGCGGGTGCGTCGGTTGCAGGATCCTGAAGTGATAACATTTACACCGAAGCACTTTCTAAGGTAAAATATAGGTACTAGAAAGAAAGAACACTTCAGGCACTTAAGATACAAAAATATTGATAAGTTCGCAATAGCAGCTCATTTCTGGTCTGAAAATCCTGAAATTGAAGATAGCACCGAATTACTAAAATACGTACAAAAACATAGTGAACTCGTCATATGGGAGAGAATATACATAGAAAAACATAAAAACCAACTAATGAACTTTGAAATCCTGCCAGAAGAGAATCCCACATTTAAGTGCATTACTAAATCAACAGATGGCAGCAGCAACTCCAGAACTAACCACACCACTGGATCAAGGTTTAGTCGCATAAGAGCCAAAGATGCAAACGATGATTTGCGAAACATGTCCTCAAAATAGGTACTAAAGTGAAGCAGATGTGTAATAAATACGACTCATCTATAAATTAATAATTATTTCACTTCACTGTGGTGTTCCAATACAGTTAAATATCGATACTTTCTAAGGTAGCTTTTTAATGCTATAACCTTCATTTTGCGCACAATTTTTAATTTTATTATATGTTTTTTCTTATTGCTTAGACGAGTAACTAGAATTACACTAGAGAGAGCACAGTGGTGTGGCAGTCGCGAATTCCGAGCGTTTCCAGGTTAATATTATGTTTGAGGAAATGCTTGGACAAACTAACAACTATGTGGTCAGTATTGACGTCACAGAACCCTACAAATCTTTCTTCAACCTGTCCCTCAGGTGTGACGTAACTATTAGTTGAGATTTATTTGATACATCAGTGGTTTTTCTATGATTACTGATATAAAACTTGTCTCATTTCATTGTTTATTTCATTAATTAAAATACAGTAAGGTCATTCTGAATGTCATTTGACGTTCCTGAAAACAGATGCAGTCCGAAGATGTTCCTCTAACTTATCTGTTTAAGCAGGTAGGTGTAAGAATTCGACGTAGATACACCTGTTATCCAAATTTTTGGACTCGCCGCTTGTTCTTGCTGAGCTAACTAGCAAACAGCACTTATTAATCCCCCATTCACATCTTCATCATGCTTTTCAACTGATTTCTTAAACACAAATGTCAGTTCTGGTTTTTCCAAACCTTACGAACATTACAATGGAAGCCACATGAGTTTTTGAATTATCATGATGAACCCTCAAGATTCGAAAACTATCCATGCTGCTCAAGCCATCTGTTGTCCACACATTATTTCATTAGACAAAAGCAGACATGGCCAACAAAATATTTTCATTAATTTTTCACAACCGCTCAGCCAAGAAAACTTGTTATACCAAGAGATACTAAAATGTGTTTGAAAATGCCCATGTGATTTAGTTCTTAAAGGTTTAAGAGCCCGAGTTGAAATTATCTGATATTTTCACCAAAGAAACTCAAACTCAAGGATTGATTTAAAACACCTTTGATCATAAATATTAAAAGCAGAAGCATTATTAACAGTGAAGTATTCTTCTAATTTGAGTTTGATGTGTGAGTCACTATGTTTACACTCAAACTTCACTTTCTTGTTGTATAACTGAAACGTTTTCAAGATCATTCGATCACATCCTCAGCTGTTTGGTGACTAAATGAACATTCCTCTTCTTCCACTACTATGGAATCTTCCACTACTACAATCTTCAAAAGACTAAACTTAAAACTAGCACTCCAAAACAAATTCAGTCTGAGGAACCTGCTAAATAAACCACTGAAAAATACAATCCCCAACAATCTGAAATCACAAATTTATCAGATTAATTGTGAAACCTGTGAAAAAAGCTACATAGGAAAAACTAAGAGAAACTTGTTAACCAGGCAAAAAGAACACCAGAGGAACATTAAGTTGAAACATACAGAAAAATCTGCAGTTTCACACCACTTTTGGACAGAAAACCACAACATTGGCCACAACATTAAACTGTTAAAATCTTTAAGTACACCCATAGAATTGGATATTTGGGAAAAAATATTCATAAACAAAAACCGTGATAAAGTTATAAATTTTGAAATCCCGGCATTAAATGAAGTATTAAAGCTTAGTGCCCCAATCACCAGATGGCAGAGTGATCGGAGCTCCATAGTAGTGGAAGAAGAGGAATGTTCATTTACTGATCAAACAGCTGAGCATGAGATCAAATGATCTTGAAAACATTTCAAATATACAACAGCAAGTAAGTGAAGTTTGAGTGTAAACATAGTGACTCATAAATCAAACTCAAATATGAAGAATACTTCACTGTTAATAATGCTTCTGCTTTTAATATTTATCTTTGTATTATCACAGTCACTTTCTGCTGCAAATTTTGAAGTCATTCTTCTTATTGTACTCTTAACATGAAATCATTCACCATGTTATTGTTATACGTGAAGAATTAACACAATCTTTTTAACATTTTTTTAAACTAAGAAAGATAAATTGACAAACACATATGCTGAATACATGAACATTAAATTATGCACATTATTAATCTTCCACATGCTGACTGACAGCTTACATTTAATTGTACTTCACTGAATTCTTGGCATCTTTAATAACTCCACATCACACTTTGCAAAATTATAAAATTCTGAACAGGATTTATTCTCATAGTTCACTGTCACCTGGAGCTCTGTCTTGATTAATTCTATTGAGCAGCTGCTTCTCGTGTCACTCCACTTTTCATTAATGAAAAGATTTGCTCTACAAAAGCTTATGTTGCACTCCCTTTAAAGGGACGAAGTACCGGATGCAATCTGGGAAAACTTTTCGATTGCTTCTGTCTGATGCATCGGTAGGCAATGAAAAAAGGTAGAAGGTTTCTGTGTACTTCTTAAAATGGAACCGCAGAATCACTGAAAATATGGAACAGAAGTTTGTTTCCACAGTCCATACTAGAATAACTTAAATTGTGTTTCTCTGCATGATACACTAAACCAAGCTCACATTCTGTAATGTTGTCTTGTTTATTGTGCAAATTAACAAAATAATTCAAAAGTTTATTTCCATCTCCAACATTACATTTTTCCTTAATTAGATGCCCCTTATAACGTTCATGTTGCCTCAAATCACTTTGTCCACTACATGAAATGCTGAAATCTTTCCGGCATGTGGTACAAAACGCCCGATTCTCATTCGATGCTGGCTTTACCCACGGAAATATATCTTCTTATTTCTTGAGATATGTTTGATGATGTTTTGCCTTCAATTTCTTCCATACAGGAGTTTGGTGGATCGTCTTCACCCTATTGTTGTACACGATCACCAACAGTTTAGGCTTAGCTTAAAATATTGGTTGTCCGCTGACTGTAACTGAAAGATCATTCGTATAAATTACATACAGTAGTGGACCCAGTACGGAACCCTGCGGAACCCCGTTTTTAATTTGTTCCCATTTTGTATCTATAGGACCAGAACTACCCTCCAGAATAATTTTCTGTTTACGGCATTCTGAATATGATTTGAACCATTCCAAGTTTGTGTGTCTTATGCCGTACTGTTGTAGTTTACTTGTTAATATTTTGTGGTTTACACAGGCAAACGCTTTAGATGTATCACAAATTAAGGTAGCAGTTTGTCTTTTCGTCCAAATTTTTGCTACTTTGTTTACAAAATCCACAAGTGCAGTGTTAGTTTATAATTTTTTTTCCAAATACATGCTGGGAGCTGTTAAGAATGTTCACATTTCAAGGTGGGTTATTAGTGTTAAATGTACTAGTGTTTCTAGAATAATTGAGGAAGTTGGAAGTACTGAGATTGGGTGGGAATTTTTTAGTTCGTCTTTCCCACCCTTGTGAATAGGATGGATTATGGCATATTTCATTCTTTCTGGAAAAACTCCCATCATAAGTGACTGGCTGTATATGCAAGCAACTGGCACATATAATTCTTGTACTTTTGTAACTAACAGTGGTGGGATTTCGTCGCATCCTTTTGACATTTTTGGTTTGAATGCAGATATTATCTTTTTGACCTCAAATGGAGGCACTATTCCTAAATCAAAATCAAGTGCTGCATGCAGATTATGTTTGGCCATTTCTTGTAATGCCTTTGGGACTGAGGGGGGAGTATCCTGAATCATATCTGCTACCTCATTAGAGTATTTATTTAATTCTTCTAACCTGTTCTTTCTGTATCTGTTTAAGTGGCTACTTCAATTGATTTGGTTTAAATTTTTGCTTGCACCTACTTCTGTTTTTATTACTTTCCAGCTTGCACTTGTTTTGTTTTCAGAATTTTTAGTTTATCTTTCTATTGCCATTTATTTGGCTTTCCTGTATTTTGGTCAACCAATAATGATATTCATTCGTAATGCATTGTTATAATATAATGGTATCTACTTTATTTATTTGTATTAGGAAAATTATTGGAGCTATAAATATAGGGTTTTTATGGTTATGCTAAATACATTACTCTCTCCTTCCACATGGATCAGTTTTGGCAAAATCTGCATTTTTATCTTAGCGTGAATAGTATTTATTAGAAATTGATTAGTTTGGCGCTTGTCACACACCACATAGCGGAAATGCAATACGTCAACACTGCAGGACTCCGTTTGGTTGCTCACCTAGTAGCGCTCAAGGAGAAACACCTTCCCATTTGAAACACATAATAGTCAAGTGAATAATTTGTTGGCGACACATCATCCTGTTTTTGTTTTCAGTTAAACTGTGTTCACCATTGCTACCCTTATGAGTATCACCCATGAATAAGAATTCGTTGTTAATGGATGGCCAATTAGGAACTTTTATGAATAGCAATCATGTACATTACAACCATATGTCTATTGTTATTTTGTTTGTGTCAGGAATCGAAGTAAATCAGTGTATCAGGCTAAAGTCCAAATTAATACTTACATGTTAAAGAAGCTAATTCACTGAACGTTGTTCCACATGGAACTGTGTACTTGCTGTATTGTATAGTTGTATACTGTTAAATATATCCACATCAGTTTCTAGTATAATATAGGCTAACTATCATTGTAACGCATTGTTAGGTTGAAAGCGATTGTTATCTTTCCTAAATTTGCTTCAGACATTTCCCTGTCATCCAAACCGTATCACTGTCTTCAGAGTATTTCTTTTCCAGCTGAAGGTATTCATATATTGGTTATGTTTCTAGTTTGACTGTGTGTATGTTTCTTTATTGGCAATGTTCATTTCATATAAATTCTATGATTCTTATTATTGTTTGGGTATTTGGCTGTTTATTGATTTGCATTCAGTGAGTTTGCTAGTAGTCAGTCATAAGGGCCTTGAACAATGAACATGTTAAATAAAGCACAGTTTGATTACATATATACTTGAATATTAAATAAAAGACACATGATATACAGGCAGTATGCAAAACAATACTTGTGTAATTTCTACAGGCCTGGCTAGTAACATCTTTACAAAACAGAAACAAATATCAGGATAATTGACATGCACGTTACAGCCTACAAGCCATGGAGCATTAAATTCCTTGTAAAAGTCCTACCAAGTAATGGTAAATACAGCTTCTCTGATTTTTAATCTCATAAAATGCTCTGATAAACAAGTATGGAGACTCAGTAATTATGAACATGGTTTGGTTTATTATCAATCTAGATATTGGATGGTACTTTCCTCTCATGTGGAAATGCAGCAGGAATTGCAGATATTTATGAACATTTTTATGAATATGTTTATATTATTTATATATATATATATATAATTTACGTCCTCCAACGTTGTCATATTGGATGAGGAATGAAATGGGTGAAATGATGCTCGAGTGAGTCCAAGGTCCATGGAGCTTAGAGCTACCTGATACTTGTCTTACAGGATAAGTGAAAACCCTGGGAAAACTTTATCCAGGTAACTTACCCTGACTGGGACCTCTTGAATGTGAGGCAGACACACTACCATCTATGCTACCGAGGCAAGCGTTTCCATTGAATGTTATAGTTTCTTCATTCAGTTTAATAAAGATGTGTTATTAACAAGCTCAGATTTCATTGGTATTAACTTTATACTTGGCACTGAGTTGTCTAAATCTCTGTAGTCTTTAGCTTTGTTCTTATAGATGCCTTATCCTCAATTTCTATAAACTATAAATGTACAACATTGTTTACGGTGGCTCCTCGTGCACAGCAGTACTTGTGAAGTTCTGTAAACTTTCTGGACATTCTACTCTACTTGCTACAAGTGATTGTATTACCTTCTCTTTAATTGTTTTTACAGTTTTAGTTGTACATTTTTTGGCCTGTGTTTCTTTATTTCTTGCTATCTTTTCTTGTGGAACTCTTCCTTCCTCTTTTCACCAGTAAATCATGTGTCATCTTAGTTTTCCTCGTCTTTCTTAACATGTTTGTCCATTATCATTTCTTATAAGCGTTATTAAACTCATTGTTGTTTAGAGTCTATGTTAGTTGATACTAATCCCATTAGGTGAGGCCCTTCCTGATGTGGTCAGGCCTTGGGGGAAGTATATGTATGTACTGCTAGGGACCCAGCTCTGTGCGTCTGCAGGGAAAGGAGCATGGTGAGGAGGGAAGTAAGCTGATGACCTGTGGCAATGCTTGCACAAACAAAAATTATCACTTGATATTGTTCTTGTTCCTTACATGAGCATCAGTGGTGGTGCTCTCGCTTCTAAGCATTTGTTTGCTACAAGTACCAAGCTATTGTAAATTATTGGGGATGAGTAGGTAAAGTAAAATCTTGTGGTCTATAGTGTGGTTCGTCAATTGGATTGTAATTGAAAAATATCACAAGAAAAAAAAAAAACCCTGAAGAAACCATATCTAAATAACACACACTAACAGAGCTGTGAACTCGGAACCTCTTAAAACGCAATAATTTGAAGGAAAAGGTGTTTTGCCCTCCGTGAGGCCTACACACTACCACCTACGGTACAAGCACGAGCAGCAGACTATTGTGGAAAATCAGAAAATTTCATTCTGAAGATTGTAAAGGAGCCAGGAACTTCAGGAACCAAGTGGACATTCTTTTTTATATTCAACACCGAGGGAAAAGGAAGTATGCCAAAAGACACTCGAAAGGTGTTTGTGGCTGAATTTGATGTGTTATCCAGGAAGTTGTTCAGGAATTTTAAAAAATACAGGAAGTAATTACAAAAGCGAAGAAACCCCATCTGATTGTTAAGCAAAGGATACCGTTTCCTTGGGTCATAATATCTTTGATAAGAGTCTTAAAAACTAATGACTGCAAGTGGAGAAAATGTGGATGCAGAACAGAAGATTTTAATTGAGAAACCTAAAATTCTCCCTGGCATGAGTATCTTGTATACATATTAAAATTTTGCGGAGATGTGGTAGAAACTCATTTATTTAGATGAAACTTGGTTGGACAGTAACCCGCGAAGAGGTTTTGGCAGATGATGTGTTTGGCACTTGGGTCGTTGTCTTGCGATTCATGCTGGAGGGAAGAAGGGGTTTATGAATGTAGGACAACTGCTGTGTAAGTCAGGAAGTACCAGTGGGGATTACTATGACCAAATGAACCACCAAAGTGGTTGAAGTGGTTGAAAGAAATGTTTATTCCACACATCTTTAGTTATAATTTTGGATATTGAATCTTTTGTGAAAGGTGTCCAGATATCCTACCAAGAAACAGATAATGAATTTTTTGCAAGAACTTGGTGTTAATTGTAATGAAGAAATGAGGAAAGCAGATTTGTTCCCATTCTGAAAGTCTATCGCACAAGAAAGAAAATAAGAAAGTGTAGGAAGCAGAGGCTGAATATGGGGGGGGGGGGGGGATGGATGGACAGAATTGTGTCAGCTGTTATAGATACATCATTGTGAAAGTGAATGCATACTAATGGCTGTGAAAGCCTGTATGTCTCTTCTTCCTTTTGCCAATATTAGGTACTTTGCATTAAGTTAAATTTAAATGCACACTATTATTGCATACCAGGATTGTAAGGGGGACGAAAGACTTACAAACCTAATCTACAACTGGGGGTGTAGCTACTGAAAAGGTAGAGCGAAAGAAACATCTAAGTCAAACTGAACTCAATAACTGTATTTCAAACAAGCCTAGTGTTTCTACAAGGCACTCCCTGGATCTGGAAGAGATCAGGGGCGCTTTGGTAACATTTAAATACATAGCATAATGCAACTTTGCCTTTGGCGATGTGTTGTTTGTATGGCTGGACTCCTGTGACTGTCAAAAGGTGTATGATCTGGTACGCCCTGCTGGCTATCTTACTCGTGGTAGCACTTTGAAATAAACTCTTGTTGATTCTTAAAGAGACCGGCAGCAAGTCCCCTCTGAAATCTGGTGAAGTCTCTCCCGCGGGGGCTAACTCAACCAAGCTTAAATAGGGGTCATACCAAAAAGTCAATTCAGCGATTCCCACGCTAACTGTTAATTTGCACCATATTGTTTACATCATTGAGAACATGTTTAAACCTGTTACTGACCAACTAAGCATTATTCCCTTTGATCAGCAGGATGTGTGATTCATTGTTTAAAACAAGGGGAACAAGTTGAGGCCTGTTACCGACCACCTGTGAATTATTTCCCTAAGCCAGCAGGATGTATGATTCAACAGTCCAAAGTACATGTTTTGCCAGTCAGCAGAATTTACGCTTTATCATATAACTTTTATACACAGCTGTGTCCAGACTCAAGGCATCGAAAATACATGTTACAGAATAATGATTACAGAAATTTCTAAATCTTGCTCAGCCAATACATGCAACCAGGGGCGGCCGGTGAGGTATTGTATTGATGGTGCCATAAATAAATAAGGGCTATTAAAATATAAATATGTGCACCAATTACGAACGATTTAGGTAATCTTATCAATAATCCAAACCATTTTATAATATACTGTACCATACAGAGCGTACAGGGAAACGGAAATAGATATTTATTACATTTGTACTCTTGTTACGCATAGGTGTAACGAGTACAGTATCAGTTTGATAATACAGTTCATGGAGAATGTGATACGAAGCATTCGTGTACGATTTCGTGATAGAGAGACAGTTATTGTTATTGCTTTAGCCATAAATTTCCTCGCACTGAAATCAAACGAAACAAACTCGAGAAATTTTTGTCTCACACTCACAAACACATACGAGCGAGCACACATGCACGCACGCACGCACACACAAGACGCAATTCTTCACTGCAAAATGAGTAATCTGAATTTTTAAAAATGGTTTAATGAAATTACTAACTTTTAAAAATTAAAAGCATTGTACTCACCGAAAGCAGCAACTCCATGACTTTATGAAGACAGCTTCAAATGAATTAGTAGGAACGGTATTGAAAATCCATTCGTCGCTCCTTCTTGTTGGCAAATAAATCTATCACCTTTGAATTGAAATTGTCCATTTTGCACACGAACAGCTTTTCACAGGACAGCATTCCTAAGGCACTCAATTGCTCTTCTTTCATTGTGTTTCGTAGAAAAGTTTTAATCCTCTTGAGCATTGAAAAGCACCGCCTAGCTTCTGATGTCGAGATAGGCATAGTGATTAACAGTTTCAAAACTTTAACAGTCTCTTCAAAAGTAGCACAGAGTTCATCCTCTAGTATCAGCGAAAGAATCGGAACCACACCGGAAACTGCTCTCAACTCAGGCCTAGCATAGAACACTTGAAGCTTTCCCTTCAACTTTCTTTTCTCCAGAAATGTATATGTGTCCGTAATTTCAAGATATTTGTCTGGGAAATGTGTTACATAATTGTCAAACTGGCTTACATCAAATAAGTTGGTTGCAATTAGGTGCCCAGTGAACTGAAAACGTGATTTTATTTCACAAAATATGGCATCACACACCTCCAAAGCATTTTGCTTTTTGTTATTATCATCAACCCTTGCTCTCTTGTAAGGCATTGTTTCGTCATTTTCAAAACTAACCTGACTGATGGAGTCAATGTCATCTCTGATGTTTTGCATTATTGTTTCAAAGCTATGAATGTCTTGTTTTACCTTGGTTGGCTCAGTTGTCTTCTTTTGAAATTGATTAAAAAGTATGTCCACATGAGGCATTATCTTATAGAAAAACGATAGCCAGAAAATGAAGTCTCTATCTTGCAGTCTTTGTTTGTATGAACCAGCTTTTTCAATAGTAGAGGGTAATTTTATGTTCTCACTCGTTTCAATTATTTCCATGACAGTAATAAGCTCCTTCCTGTTTTCATAAATATCCTTTACTACTCGCGAATGGTAATTCCATCTTGTGAGAGACACACGGGGTAAGCTTTTCTGAATTATGCTATGCAACACTTTCGATCTTTGTGGCGAATTTGAAAAGAAAGAAGAAATGCCTGAAAGATGTGCAAAGAAGATGCGGGCTTTGCGATTAATTGAGGCTGCAGTAGACATTATAAGGTTTAACTGGTGCGCATAGCAATGAATGTAGTGCGCATTTGGGTATTTGTCTTCTATTAATTTCTGTACTCCGTTTGACTCGCCACTCATAACGTTTGCACCATCGTAACTCTGAGCTATTAGTTTTTCTCGGTCATCTCCAATTAAGGGTTCCATTTCTTTCAGAATACACTCCGAGATAGACTGAGCATTCTGACCTTCTGGATTAACAAAATTCCAAAATCTTTCAACGGGGGTTCCATAAACAATGTATCGCAAAACAATAACCAACTGAAATTCGGAGGACACATCAGTGGTTTCATCCGCGATTATTGCAACATAATCCGCACGCTTTATTTCTTTGCGCACTTCCTCGTGACACACTTCCAACATGCACTGCAGGAGTTCATTTTGAACAGTCCTAAAAATGCCTTTGAATACTGATGACTGACTGAGATGCACTTGAAGTTCTTTATCCAACTCCGCACTAAACTGAATGAGCTCACGAAAAACCCCCTTATTTTGAGAGGCGTCAGATTCATCGTGTCCCCTAAGAGCCAGCTCCAAAGCACCACAGAACCGAATACAGTTTATAATTAAGTTCAATATATACCTGTTCTTGTCTACTTGTTTGTTATGGCTGTTGACTGTTTGCCTATACTGCGAATCTAATTTGTCCTGAATATTGGTTTTGCCTAGAAATGAAAGACTCAGAACATTGTCCATGTGTCGCTTTGATGTTTCATGCACTTTCATTTTAGACCATAAATGCCCAATACCAGTTATTCCAGTCTTACACCAATGGACATCTCCCCCAAATAACACACAAGGAAGATATAAAACTGCATTTTTTTCATCACAGCCGCAAATCCATTTGTTCTTTTGATAAATATCGGGATTAAACTTACGGCATCGATTTTTTGTTTGCTGCTGCCGATTCAGATTCGGGAGTGGCCTACCCATTGTTTTTATCTGAATTTTTTTCACTTAGAGTCCTGTTACTAAATGAAGTTTTCAGTAATTCACTCAGCTTGTTCATGTTTGTAACTTTACTGTGAATTTTAACTTAAAGAAAAAACACTGAACACTGTTTTAAAAATCCGTACTCACGATCAACTACAGCATTACAGGAGCACATACCGAACTACTCTACCATTGCTTTGAAAACATGTGTCCAACACATGCTGGACGCCCGGGTTTTATGTTCTACCAACAAAACTGCTGCTGTAAAATATGCACATGTTGAAATACTGTCTCTAAATTTTAAAATCTAATACTATATTCACATTAAAAACCCAATTAATTTTATTTATATTTATGTGTTGTGTTTCTGCAACTGATTTCATTAAGCATTAATTTGCGTTTTGAAGTTCCTCAGCATTAACTTCAGTAGGATGGTGACACTGCATTAAAGGAAGGTTTATCGCGAAATATATTCTTACCATTGTCTTTCGCTAGATGGCAGGATCGTGGTTCTCTGAAGTCCCGTGTTTGACTGCACTCTAACGGTCAAAGCGTAAGTTATGCGCCAGAGAAATCCCGGCACTACCTTATTTGACCATCTTCCATAAGAAGCCGTGTATAAGCTGACATCTTAGCCCCTAGCCCTAACACAGGCGTTTATGAGCGTAGACGGTGCCGTTCAGGAATCGGCACCAAGCTACAGAAAATAACCAAAAGAGAGCGCTGGCGTTCAACGCGCCTATTCAAACGAGGGAGCAACTACTTATAAACAATTCCTTTTGCGCAATTCTTATACACTTCTCTTTCTTTCGCTTTCATACAGATGGTGCCATGGTACAGCGGCACTACCTCAGAAGCCGCCCCTGCATGCAACACATCCCCATCGCCTAGAGTTTGCTGCCCTCAGCAAATCCAAATGACTGGTAACATTTTTGGATGAGATACAAATCTTTAAGTGGAAAATACATAAAAGAATAATTTACACTTACAAAAATGTTGTGCCTGGGCACATAGGCAACCAAGCATATGTGCTAGGTACAAATACAAATATGAATGCAAAGTTAATTAACAATTGTGTGTACATAGTAATATAATACAAAAAGTGTAACACCTGAAAAAGAAAATTAAGATTAGAAAAGGAAATGAGTTGATGCGGATTGGTTTCAAAGTATCCCACGTTGAATGAAGTCCATTGTTCCATAGAAACACACTGTTCCACCATTATGAGTTTATAGTTTGGGAGACACTTCACAACACATGGTCACTGAAGGATTAAAATTACTGCTTTAAGTTTGTCTAACAAGGCCCTAGCTGTCACAAGTAATGTAAACTTCAAAGAGAAAAAAAGTTTAATGTGCTTCCTGCTCCAGTTTGATATTCTGTACTTAGTCTTTTAAAGCTGGGAAGCTGATGAGGAACCTCAGTTGGGGCTTGCTGTTTATATGATATCGTGTTCACGTGTACGGTGCTCTTTGGTAGTGCTTAGAGAAGTCTGTACTGAAGAGCCGATGAAAAGTTTGAAAGTGGAGTTTATGGTTTTAGAATAGTCCACTTAGCTTACACTCGCCTACCTCAGCTGGGTCTGAGTTCTTGCAGGTGAGTCAATGAGAACACGAAAGAGTGACTTATAAGTTATTGTACTTGAGCCACTGTAAAAGTTTGCTGGGTAGAGTTGCTTTGTCTTTTAACCAGGGTTTCACAGCGAAAGCCATGAGTCCATGAAGTTGAGGAGGTCCTCTGGAAAGATTTAGTGCCTTTGCAGACGAGAGTAGTCTTGGGCACCACTCCTAATGTGATACTTGGTCATCAGGGGTGCTTTGGTTCTCCCAGGAAAGAGTAACTGCTAGGGTCCCTGGACTCTGTGGTGTCTCCTCTGCTTTCTCCTTATGGATGTGGTGTTTCCTGATGCTTCGATGTCTTCTTTCATCCATGCCACAACAGAAAAACAAATGATCCAGAGCTACGATTGATGCATAAGAATATTTCTTTGGGGTTGAGAATCGGTTAAAGTTCACGGGAATATAATTAAATGGAAGGGCTTTTCAGGTATCACATTACAAAATGAATATTTCTTATATCTAGTTACAAATTATGGTTTTATATAATTAACATAAATGGAACATTTATGGAATTATGTGGAACCATTAATTAGTTTTAGAGGAAGAAGAAAAAAAAATTTTGGTTAAGATTTATAGAGTAAACAAAAATGAAATTTTATGTTTGACTTATGGCTGAATAACATAAGCAAATAAATTATGGAAACTGCATAGATGTTCCACTTAAATATGGTTGTTCACACAGTAGTGATAAACTTGGAACAAATTACAAGTATTCTTCATAAAACCATCATACAATTGAATTATACACAATTATCAATAATATTTACTACAATTTAGCTAAAGAAATATTGAATACATTTAATGAGTATTACTTTCTATAAATTATAGGGCATTATTTACAAAAATCATGTCTAATGACTTGCCATAATAGCACCTATATACTGGATTAGACCTACGCCTAACAAATGTCTACTGTTGTCATAAAATCAGTCAAATATCAGAGTTAACCATGGCTTTCTATTTTGTTACAATTAATCTTGATGCTACTGGAGTACGGGTTTCTAGAGTTACATAACATACTTTCATAATACATGGTAATTGATGTCACATTGATACAATCATCTTACAATCTATAAGGATATCCTATGACTTTATTTTTTTTTTTTTTTTTTTTTTCATAAATATAGCAGAAGTAACTCTGACATTTGCTGGTTTAGCATCAATTGTTTAAACAAGAGGTATAATGTTTTTTTCTTCTTCTTTTCTAAAAAAAAAAAGTGTGATCAAAGATATCGATAAACAATATCGATCTAATTATCTGGAGATATGATGTTCTCTACTGTCACTGGATGTTAAAAATAAGTGTTAAATTACATTGCATTGGGTTGTCTTATAAATGAAATGTTAATTGACAATAATTAAGTCTTCTCTTGTTTATTAATCCCTAACAAATGTAGGCATGCTTTTACAGCATGGTTATTATGAGTGATAGCAAAAGCCCCGTTACCTTGGTAACATTACATGTATTTTGAGATTCAACTGTATTGGAACACCACAGTGAAGCGAAAAATTATTAAATTTTAGATGAGTCGCATTTTTTACACATCTGCTTCACTTTTGTACCTATTTTGAGGACATGAAAGAAGAGAATCCCACATTTCAGTTCATCACTAAATCAACAGATGGCAGCAACAACCCCAGAATTACCCACACCGCTGGATCTAGCGTCAGTCGCACAAGAGCCGTAGATGCAAACGAAGATTTGCGAAACATGTCCTCAAAATAGGTACGAAAGTGAAGCAGATGTGTAAAAAATGCGACTCATCTAAAATTTAATAATTACATGTATTATTTACATATTGTTTTACATTTGTGATTATTACAGTTTGTTTAGCAATTACAATAAGTTTTGCTTCTCTTTTTTGTACAATTATATTATAACTATAACTTATTAACTAATTATGCTACTAGTTATACCTATATTTAAATGTCAAGGGATGTAATGAATTTGTTAAAACTTCTAAAATATTGTGAAATTAATATTTGATTATTAACTGGCCAAGTACCTCCTTCTAATGTTATTTCTTGGATGAGAATTGACCTTTGTCGTTCCGTGTTAATACATTCATAAATTAGATGATTAACTGTCTGCTCTGCTCTGTTGCATGTACATGTCGGATCGTCTATGATATTGAATCGGTGTAAATATGACCTCGTTTTTCCGTGTCCTGTGACCATGGCTGTCATTTTCGGTGTTACTGTAAGTTTTAATTTTAATCTGTCTTGAATTGAAGGGAAGTATGTTTTCGTGACCGCTCCTTTTGTGGTGCTAGTCCATCTGGTTTGCCATTCTTCTATTGATGACACTGTGATTCCTGATTTAATAGTAGATTTGGGAATTCGGTTGTATGTTATTGTTTCTCCTGCAGAAGCGTCTTTTGCTAGCCTGTCTGCTATTTCGTTGCCAGCAGTGCCATTGTGGGCCTTCACCCAGCTGAAGTTTATTGTCCAATGTCGTGTTTGTAGTTCAGCCAGCGTATTGTGAATATCAGCGATTAGTGAATTGTGTTTTCTATTATCTTTCAGCAAGGTTAACGTAATGTTGCTGTCAGTATACAATGCAGCTACTCTCTCTGCTTTGGGAAGATCCTCTAGATGTTCAAGTTCTTGCAAGGCTTTCCATATGGCCAATTGCTCTGCTTGGTTGTTCGTGCATTTTGGGTGTAATCTGTATTGTAATTGACGAATGAGCACTTGGTGGTGATATATCACTGCAGCTGCTCCTACCTTTTCTTCTGATTTGCTCCCGTCAGTATAAATTTCTATGTTGTATTTTGTATCTGCCTGAGTTTCTTGAATAGTCCTTACGTCTGCGGGATGTTTCCAGCGTCTTGGTTCTAGGGGTGAATCATAGTTTATGTCTTCATGAATGGCATTATACAGTTTAACTTTGCCATTTATCGTGATGTCTATTGGTTGAATGCCAGTTACAACGCAGGAAGCATCAAAAGATACTGTCCTGTATGCTTTAGCTATTTTAATATTTGAAAGCTTTTGGATGCATTGAAGTTTTTTAATGTTTGTAGATCTTCTTAAAGCTTCGTACCACACAGGTGCCCCATAAGTCAGAATAGGTTCGATTGCTCCTTTGTAGATTGTGTACAGTGCTTTGTGACCTAGTCCCCAGCTTAGTTTCACGTATTTAGCCAGTGAATGTATTAAAGCTATTGCAGTGTTATGTATGTGATCGATATGTTTGTTGAATCTGAATCTTTTGTCTAGATAAATTCCAAGGTATTTCATGTCTTCAACTTGGTCTATTGGTTTATTGTTGATGTAAATGTTCATGCTTGCGTTGTGTCTTTTCTTTCTCCGGGTAACGACTAGTACTTTCGATTTTGTTTCGTTGAACCTAATTTTATTGTCTCTAGCCCAGCACTCTATCTTCATAACATCTTCATTAGCATAATTTTCGGTCTCCATTACCGTTTTTCCTGTCATAAGTAGTAAGTCATCCGCAAAGGCGATTACCTCGGTGTTTTTTGAGTAATTTAACTGTAGGAGGGTATTGTAAAGAATGTTCCAGAATCCGGGGCCACAGCTTGAACCTTGTGGGCATCCTTTTTCCACCTGTTTTTCGACTTTATACCCGATGGTGCCTAAACTTGCTTTTCTGTCTCTGAAGTAGTCCCGCGTCAATGCATATAAGTTTTTAGGGCAGTCCACTTATCTTAAGTTACTCAAGGTTGCCTGGCCACCATGCTGCGTCAAAAGCTCCCTGAACGTCCAGACTGATCAGAGCTATGTATTTATTTTCTTGGAGGTTTTCTAGTACGTATTTTTTCACTGCCATCAGCGCATCTACTGTACTCCTCTTAGGTGTGAATCCGAATTGTTGGGTACTAAATAAACCACTTGTGTGCATATGATGGAGTATCCGATCGATCAATAATTTTTCTAGTACTTTGCCACCTATGTTGATTAAACTGATTGGATGATATTTTGTGACGTCTTCGCTCGTTTCCTTGCCCGGTTTATTTATAGGAATTATAAGTGAACTCTTCCATAGCTTTGGAAAGTAACCATTTTTGAGACAGATGTTGTATAGCCCAGTGAAGGAAAGTGGAAACCGTTGAAAAAACCTTAAGAGGACATCGCTGGTTAATCCATCCTCTCCCGGTGTCTTGTTGGGGTCGAAATGATGAAGTGCCCTCTCAACTTCCTCCTTTGTAAAGTCGACGTCGTTCTTAGTATGCAAAGGTTCTTCTGTTTCTCTTCTTAGCTGTGCATGATGTTCGTTGCCATTGAGTGTATCATCATCTGGTATGAAGTGTTGTACCATGTGCTTTAAAGTGTCCTCTGTGTCAGCTGTATATGTCCCGTCTTCAGTCTTGATAGTTGTGAGTATGCTTTTCCTTTTGAGTTTACACGCTGAAATTTTATACACAAAGTGCCAAGGGTTGGCTTGGTCCATAGTACTGCAGAATTTCTTCCAAGAGTCTATTTTGCTTGTGTTCATTTTCTGCTGGTAAGTCCGATTAGCTTCTAAGAACATATGTTTCCTTTCTTGCCTTAATTCTTCGTTGTTGAAGGTTCTTTGATACCGGCGCCGGAGTGCGTTTACTCTCTTCCTCATTACTGTAAGTTGTGGGTTCCACCACGGTACTGATTTCCCTTTGTGTTTCATGCCATTTGACCTGCTCAGGTGAAATGCTCCACTACAAGCCTCAGTTATGCAACTATGGCACAGCTTCACCAGGTGTTCTATGTCTGTGTAATTTTCGAAGATGCTGGCGACTTCTTTATCTAAGGCTTCGCCGGTTTTTGACAGTTAAAGCTTTTCTTAACGTTATCCTCCAGAAGCGTGTCAAAAGTTGCATAGTCGCCTTCTTTCTTTATGTACTTTATGCTCCAGAAGATCTTTGTATAAATTTGGGTTGCGCTCTCATATTTGAAAAATATTTTATGGTCTGAGCAACTTTCTTCCATTCCACAATTCCAATCTGTTATCTGAGGAAGGAGGTGATGGTTAGTTATTGTTAAGTCTATCCAGCTCATAGCTCGTGCGGTTTCGAATGTTGGAATTCCTGTGTTTTCATTAATTATGTATAGTGATGATGATGTGATGTATTCTTCCAGGGCTCTCCCTCGTTCATTGTTCCTTACATCATGCCACAAAGTATTTCTTGCATTAGTGTCAGCTGAGATGATTATGCCTCTTCCTTTTATATGGTTTATAATAGCTTCAATTTTTCGTATGTCTATGGCTATGTTCCTCTCGTAGTCGAAGTACATACTTGCAGTATAAAACACTTTTCCTTTATACGTGACTTCGATTACCACGCAGTCTTCATCTGAAAACTGTTTTATTAATGTGGCATCAATATTATGGTTGTTAATTATTATCGCTGATCTTCGCCTTTGATCACCGCATTCATATGTTTTCATTGATAAAGGAATTCTTGCGAGTTTGTTGTTCACTGTATATGGCTCCTGTACGCAAATTATGTCGATGCTTTTTTCACTAATTAGCTGAATTAAATTATTAGTGGCTGTTCAGGAATGTTGTACATTTATCTGAAAGAAGTTTAGGCTGTTGTTACCCATGTTAGTAATCGATGTTAAGTTGGTTCCTCCGTAAAACTGTTTGATAACAAGAGCAGCCAGCACTGAGGGCAGAGTGATTCACGTCAACTGTATTATCGTTGTTGTATTTAGCGTAAGTTATGCAATTGATACATTTGTAGCTTTCTGTGGGAGTACGGCACTCCCTTAGCGTATGTTCTCCTGAGCACTTTGGACAGGTTTGCTTGCCGTGACAGTCCTGTGCACGATGATTGAATTTGGAGCACTTAAAGCAGCGACTAACTTTAATGTAGTCATCCCAAGCGCACATGTTCCAGCCAAGTTTAAGCTTCTTTCCTAGTATCTGTCTTCTTGAGGTTGCACTAAGTTCCACAACTAAGTTTCTATTTTTCTTTCTGTCACGAAATTCAAACACTGTTTTCACATCTGCTTCGTATCTATGGAGTTCTGCGTTTTGCGAAGTCAAAGCTTCCGCCACATTTTCCATTTTCATGTCATCCCCGACATTAAAAATAATAATTCTCGGATTTAGCTTCTTCTTTACAGCCGCTTCTAATTCCGCACCACATTTATCGTTAATTTTTTTACAAATCACTTCCGCTTCTTCCTTGTTGGACGACTCAATCATGACCTGACCATTTCTCAGAGTTTTGCATGATTTAATACCCACTTTGATTTCAACAGGATTAATTTTGAATTTGACAAGGGACCGTATGTACTCCGCACTTTGATTGTTTCTGCTTCTCACAAACAATTTGTACGTATTTTCATTCTTCACAGTTGGCAAACCCCTTACTGCGTCCGAGTAGCTCCTCCCACCAGCAGGTGTCACTCCCTCCAAGAGATCTGTCGCAGCTGTGCTCGTTGCTCCTGCTGCACCAACAGATGTCGCAGTCAGCCAGGCGGCTGGCCGAGATTTTGCTTGTAGCTGTTCCTTCGTCTTCTTTAACTCAATTTGCAGAACCTTTATTTCTTCATCCTTCTCACACACATCACTTTTTAATTCCAACACAGCTTTCCTCAATTGGCTTACCGCTTTAACGATATCCTCCTTGAGGTCTTGTCTGAGATTTTTACTAGTTTCCGTCACATTTAAAAGTAACCTGTAAGCACATTCAATCCGCATGTCTACATGTTCCGCCATCTTGACTCTCAAGGGGGGGGGGTTGTAGATTGTAGATTTCATCGTGCTGTGATCTGTAAACAGAACTTGATATAACAATTAGTTTAATCTTGGTCATTGGTCATGTCTCAGATCCATAATGAATATTGTCAAGGGATGTATTTGAGTTAGGTGCTGCCAGCTGAATTAAAAGTTCAATAAATGATGGAGAAACTGACTGGTTTAAGAGGAAGTACCCTTAGAATAGCATACCACGATAATTACATCAAGTTGATCAGTCTGCTTTGACAAACAATGAAGATAAGTCATGGGTTTCTTTACCAATACTTAAGGGTGAATTGGGGAAACATAGCTGAATGCTATGACTTAGAACCTTAGGTAACACCTTAGTTAAAAAAAAATTCTGTGCTTTTCTTATCACATGATTTAAGTCGTTTATTGAGTTTGCTCTTCAATCATCATAGCTAATACAATTTCTTATATGATCTTAGGATTTGAATGTATTTCTATACTTGTCTATTCTACCATTGTCATTCATTAAGGTAAGCTAATGAAGGGTGGCCAACCCTCATTGCAAACTTCACATTCACGCTGGCAGCTCTCACTCATACTCAAACATTAATGTTATTTTGTCTTCACAACATCTTTATTTACACTGTTCAGTAATTATATAGCTTTAACTTAGTAATGTCTATATCAAAACACCATGAGAGGCATACACAACCTAAGGGTCTTGCGACCACCGAAGGATGTAGCCTCTGTCACTCATACAAAAAACTCTTATAGCTTGAAAGCTTGAAACTTGAGTATACCATGGTATATGCGTACATATTCACTAAGATTGTCTCCGAAAATCTTGCGATGGATTCGGAGCAGAACACATTACTACTAGAATCTATAAACATTTAGAAAGAGCTTCTAAGAACGCCTCGTGGTTGTTCTTAAGGTCAAAGGATACTACAAACATTATCTTAACAAATCCTAAGCATTTGGTTACAACGATCATAACGTATAACTTTTAAGCACAGAGAATATGAGGTCAAATTGAACTGATTTATAATGAAAAGCACGGTGTACCTCTGGTAGATTTTAAAAGCATGGAGGGGAATAAAATGAGACAAAAGTGTTATTTCTTATGACGGTGATAGCAAAAGATAGACATATTAAAGCTTGAAGTTGGAGTTTGGATTTTTATTAAGACTAGAATAAGACAGATGGCAGTTGTAAAACATTCTTAGGAGCGAAAGAATTCGTGCCGTGTACAAAGGATGCTTTCCTTGTCGCAAATGTGATTTTTCTGTAGCAAATTTGATCCGGCTTGCTATGTCAGCAGTTCCCAAGCCTACTGTGGCGGAAGTTGTTCCGGTAAGAACAAAAGGTTTCTGTACGCTATTGCTGACTAAGCGCGCTTTTGGGAAACGTGATGATCATGTCGTCCATGATTGAAGTAAAGTCGAGTTTCCTAGGAGACAAATGTGATAAGTATAGAGTTGCTGTATTTATTAAATATGGTAGAGTGGTATAAACGCAGTTTTCGGTGGTAAAAGAGAGAAAATTTAATAATTAAATATATGTTAACTTATAACCAGGGTTTAGGGACTTTGATGAAGAAAAGGCATCATATTGTTGATAGAGAAATAGAAGTGTATGCGAAAGTATGCTTTACCTTGACAAATTTTATTGTACTCAGCTATTAAGTAGGAATAATAGTACTACGCCACTGCGCCAAAGAACCTAGCTTGTGCAAGCTTCCTCTTTAGTAGTAGTAGTAGTAGTAGTAGTTTATTACTGTCAATAGACTCATACAGAGTGTCTGACATTGTCAGAGGCTATTTACAATATTTACAAAGTTTATAAAAAATCAATCATTTTATACAAAAATTATGTAATAATAATAATAAAATCACCAAATATACATAGTTTATAACAAATCAAATTAAAATTCCTCCAGTTTATACAAACATTTATGAATGAGATACATCTTTAGCTTACTTTTAAAACAATTTTTTGCACAGGACTTAATTTTAGCTGGTAGTTTATTGTACAGTAAACTGCCTACAATATATGGATCAGTATTGATTTTCTTTTTATTCACTGTTATTCTATGAAAATCCATATTTTGTCTGGTATTATGTGTATGTATTTCACTATTTATTAGCATACCATTTGCACTGTTTACAGTTAAAAGAATGTTTTTATATACATATAGTGATACAATGGTTAAAATATTTTCTCTGATAAATACATGTCTACAAGTTTCTATTTTAGGAATACTGTACATAATTCTTATACACTTCTTCTGTAAATTTAATATCCTATTAATGTGTACATGTGCAGCTCCTCCCCAAACTTCTAAACAGTAACTGAGATGTGGAAAAATAAGACCATAGTACATTATTTTCATGGTATGCTCATTCACATATCTTTTCATTAGCCTAAAGAAGTAAATATATTTAGCTATTTTATTACAAACGCTGTTTACATGCTCAGACCAGGTTAGCTTACTGTCTATTTTTAACCCTAGTAAGGAATAGGATGGAGTTAGTGTCAGATTAATCATGGGGGAAACAGTTTTGTTAATTTCATTTCTTCCTCCTAGGTCAAATATCATAACTTTGGTTTTTTCTTCATTTACTTTTAGTTTGTTACATTCAAAGTAATGATTTATAGAGCGACTAGTAGAATTAATGGTATTTGCCAGTGAATTTGATGTGTCATTCCAACAAAGAGCAGTAGTATCATCAGCATAGCTGACTGTTGTGGAATTATTGCTTTTTGCTATATCATTTACGTATATAATAAATAGAACAGGGCCTAAGACAGAGCCCTGCGGAACTCCATGTTTTACCTCCATCAAAGCTGATTTTATTTTATATATGTTGTTACCATTAAGATGACTGATTTCAGAGCTTTGCTGTCTTCCGGTTAGATAAGATTCAATTAATTTATTAGGCAGACCTCTAACTCCATACAAATTAAGTTTATGTAATAAAATATCGTGTCTGACACAGTCAAAAGCTTTTGAGAGATCAACCATTATGCTGGCTACTTTCTTATTGAGATTAATTTTTTCCATAATATCATGCACAAATGAGATTACTGCTGTGGTAGTAGAAAATGACTTACGAAAACCATGTTGGGATTGACTGTAAATTTTATTTTTCTGTAGAAAGTGGTCAAGCCTTTGCAGTATAATTTTCTCGAATAGTTTGCCTATGCTGGAAGTTAGAGTGATGGGCCTATAGTTGTTAACATCATTTTTATTACCCTTTTTATGAATAGGCTTAATGACACCTATTTTAAGGATGTCAGGAAAAATACCTGCTTCGATACTGGCATTTATCAAATGCATTAGTGGTTTGGCCAATATTGTTTTGCATTGCTTTAATATTTTAGATGAAATACCATCCCATCCACATGAGGGTTTAGATGGCATTTCATTCAAGACTTTTATAATTTCTTCCTCCGAGGTGGGATGCATAAAAAGAGACTTATCATTAGGTACAATATTATAAATAGGGGGTTCTGTCATATTTTTAGCCAGTTCATTAGCACAATTTGTAAAGAACTCATTCATAGCATTACAAACCTCAACAGGATTTGTAATAACATTACCATTCATATTCAGGTTAACATTTTCTTGTTTTTTATCCTGCTTTCTATATTCATTGACTATGCTCCAGGCAGTTTTTGTTATGTTGGTCGAATTACATAGTTTACCAGTATAATAATCTGACTGCAACTTCTGTAAGTGCTGGAGATACATACCTCGATATTTTTTATATTCATTATTATAGTGATCTAGCTTAGTTGACTTATGCAATATGTACATGTCCTTCATTTTATTTCGTAATGTATGCACTTTAGGACTTACAGATATTTTAGGTGCTTTTTTACATTTTATCACTCTTTTAACTATTGGACATGTATTATAAAAATGTTGATTAAATATTTGATAAAAAAGTTGCCACTTACTGTTAATATCATTTTCACAATAAACAGATTCCCAGTTTTCATTTTCGAGATTATAATTTAAGTTTTCAATATTATCAGCACCTAACTGTTGAAATATTTTAGTCCTTTTAATAGTATTATTATTTAAGTCACCACTTTTAATATAAGCAAGCTGAGCAAAATGATCCGAAAGGTAGCTGTTTACAACTTGAGTAGTTATTATTTCGTCAGACATGTTACTGGCAATATGATCTATAATGCTAGCTGTTTTTAGTGTTACTCGTGTGTGATTTAATATATGATCCACTATATTATGAGCATTAAATATGTCATGTAATTTAAGGTAATCAGTGTTGCTGAAGTCTAGATTAATGTTAAAATCCCCAGCTAACAAAATCTTTGTACCATGATCATGAAGTTCCAAGAGATCACTTAAACTGTCAATAAAGCTGGTGGCCATTTCACTTGGTGATCTATAAAAACCAAATATTTTGAGATTTATAGGGCTGGTGATTTTTATTCCAGCAACTTCAAAGATTTTTTCTGTAGCATTAACTGGGATTGTAGATATTTTATAAAAATCTAAGATATCGTTTCTTACAAAAATAGCTACCCCACCTCCTTTGTGTTTTTCTCTACAGAAGTTACTCTGCAGAGTATAGTATTTAAAAATTCTAAAGGCTAAATTATTCATATGAAAAGCATGTTCGGAAAGTACAGCTATGCTAACCCTATGTTGTATTAAAAAAAGTTCTATTGAATCTGTCTTATTATTTAAATACTGTACATTCAGATGTAATACTACTAGTTGTTTATTATCTGCAGCTATAAAAAATTACCTTCACCATTGTCAGAGAGTTCATGGGCACTACTTTCCATACTGTGTGTTTCTACAACTTGAGTAGATTTACCACTTGCTGCTCCTTGTTGAGTAGCTTCTTCCTTCCGATTCAGGATCCTCTGCTCCACACTACACGATTCTTCAACCAGTGCTGGTCTTTCACCTCCTGCTAGACCATGTTGCATAGCTTCACCATCCCGATGCACCTTTGGGTAGTCTTCTCTTACGTCTGCCTTCTTGCACGTGCTAATTGCATCACAAAGCAGCCTGCCTAGTTTTGCTGATCCTCTTCTGTTTAGATGTATTCCATCCCTGCCAAGGTCCCTATCTTCCAGCCAACAATTACCATCTAGCATAAGACATTTTCGTGTATGACACAACCAGTCTAGTCCATTGTTCACTTTCTGGACATATTTCCAGTGTACGTCACGCCTGTACAAAACACCACTAATTATTATTTTTGTTTGAGGACTGCATTGTTTTATGTGGTCCACTAATTCCATGGTTTCTCCCAATATGTAATCCGGTTGCATCTTTCTTCTTATGTTGTTAGTTCCCACATGTAAAGCCACTATATCAGGTTTAACTTCATTTAGTTTAAGAGATTCTATTTCGTGCTTAAGTTCATTAACGCAAATTCCCGGGTAGCAATATACATCGTGGCCATTTTTGCGGCACTCATTACCCGCAAACCTTAATATGGAGTCGCCAAATACCATCACCTTTTGTTTCTTTAAGCAGACGTACTCTTTAATAGTATTTCTTTTGTTATTATTTCCACTAAAATTAGTAGTTTCTATAACATTACTATCACTTAGAGCATCAAAACTGTTTCGAGTAGGCACATTTCCATACACATTTTCTTGTACCACGTGTTTCTTGTTTACCTTTCTTTTCACAACTGACGCATAACTACCAGTTTCATTTAGAAATTGCCGAAGTTTAAGCAGAGATAATGTATTTATAACATTAAGACATAAAAATTGCCTAACCATAATTAGTTATTGATATCAGGTAGATTCACGGAGAGTAGAAAGGAAGAATTTACTAAGTCCATTGTCTAAGCTGGTCATGTTAGGTTGCAAACAAGTATACACCAGCTGCACCGGACGTGCTAAGCTGATGTCTGCAGAAGATGCTAAGCAGGTTAGAACAAACGTTTCAGCGATATCACACAGATAGACGCTGACACAAAGAACTAATGCCATTACATTTTGCGCTGTCTTTCTGGGATGTAGTGAATAAATAATCTTTTATGCGTCATGTAATTAGTTACAAATTTTATACGGAAAAGTTGTTAAATGGGTAACGTCAAAGAAGAAATATAAATGTATTATTTGGAAGGAAATGCGTGTTAGTTGTTGGGTGGAAATTATAGTTTTATGAATATGGTGAATGTGATCTAAAGCAAAAAGTAGAAGTGTATATTCGGAATAAAAAGGTGTTCGGAAAATGTTTGAAGGTACGGGTTTATAAATGGATTAGCTGTTAGCCGCTTGAAAGGTGAGTAAAACAAATTGAAACAAATATATAATTTGCACTGAAGTTTCAAATTGAAATAGAATCATCACTAATTAATTAAGTGTGATTTAGAGAAGGTTAAATATTATTTTGGGCTTGGAGAGATCAAATTAGCAAAAACAAACGAGGTAATATGCCAAATATGGAGTGTTATTAATTATAAGAAATAATATATTTAGGGTTGAGGAGTTTAAAAACTAGAAAGAAACTTGAAAATATTCTAGTGTTGTCTCTAGGAGTTATAATTAATAATCTTATAATGGTATTTGCTTGTTCAGAACACAGTTGTAATTAGTACAAAATTGAATCGAGAATATATTGACACATTACTTCACTCACACTGTTTATTCACAGGACATGTTTCAAGAGCTCTTGCTCCTATCCTCAGCTGATACTCGACTAGTGCAAGTTGTAGTGGTTTCTTCTTTCTCCGTATTGTCAATAGATGGCGTGATGTACTTGTCAAAGATGTCCGGTGGTGGAGTTTTAAAATTCATGACTCTATGACGATTTTTGTTAATGAAGATTTTTTTCCCATACGGAAAGGTCTATAGGGTGATTAACGTATTTTATTAGAGATGTTTCCAAATTGATGTCATGTCTAGTATTCAAAAAATGAAAAGCCACTGCTGATTTTTCTGTTTCAACATTTTTAATGTTTCTCATATGTTCTTTAGTTCTGATGTTAATATTTCTTTTTGTTTTTCCTATATAAATTTTAGAGCAAGTTTCACATTTGATCTCATAGATTCCTGGTTTTTCTTTGGTAGTGATTGAATTTTTGGGAGGGCCTTTTAACAAATTTCTGATATTAAACCGGTTTTGAGGTGCAAGAGTTATGTTGTGTTTTGAGAAGATTTTTTGGAATTTGTTATAGGCTGATGGGTGGAAGGTGAATTTTTTAAAAAGTTTTTTCTCTTTTTCTCCTGTAGGTTCTAGGGTGGTGGTTTCTTTTATTTTCTTAGCTTTGTTGAGTCTGTTAACAGTTTTGTCTATTAAATTTGGGTTGAAACCGTTGGATATAGCTACTTTTTTTATGTGTAGGTATTCTTCTTGATAATCTTCTCTGTTTAGTGGAAAGTTGATCATCCGAAAGACTAAACTGTTGAAAATGGCATGTTGGTGTTGTTTTGGGTTGAAACTGTTGTTCTTAATGTAATTATCTGTGGTTGTCGGTTTCCTGTAGATACCAAAAGTGAGTTTGTTGTTCATTTTTTTTATCTTGATGTCCAAAAAGGGGAGCACACCATCCTCTTCTGTTTCCAATGTAAATTTTATAGCTGGATTTTGTATATTCAAAAGTTTAAGACCATCTTGTATGAGTTTTTTAGGTACTATTGCAAAAATGTCAACATAGCGATACCACAAAAGCTTTTTTGATATGTGTTTCAAAAGCACTCATGAATAAATCTGCCAAGAAGGGAGACAATGGGTTGCCCATAGCTAGGCCCGTTTTTTGTTTATAGATCTGTCCATTAAAGCTGAAAAAATTTTGATTGATACAAATTTCTGTAAGTTGTGAAAGTTCTTCTATTTCTTCAGGTGTTATTTGTATTGATTCCAGCCATTTTTTGAGAAGTGGAATAAGCTCATTGGTAGGTATACTTGGATATAAAGAAATGACGTCAAAGGAAACTAAAGCATCTGTAGAGTTGATCTTTGTGTCCTTCAGGAGATTTAACAATTCAAACGAGTTTTTGATTAAAAATGGTGAAACAGAAAAATCAGCAGTGGCTTTTCATTTTTTGAATACTAGACATGACATCAATTTGGAAACATCTCTAATAAAATACGTTAATCACCCCATAGACCTTTCCGTATGGGAAAAAATCTTCATTAACAAAAATCGTCATAGAGTCATGAATTTTGAAACTCCACCACCTGACATCTTTGACAAGTACATCACGCCATCTATTGACAATACGGAGAAAGAAGAAACCACTACAACTTGCACTAGTCGAGTATCAGCTGAGGATAGGAGCAAGAGCTCTTGAAACATGTCCTGTGAATAAACAGTGTGAGTGAAGCAATGTGTCAATATATTCTCGATTCAATTTTGTACTAGTTTGTGCTTCACTGTCCCTACGCTTCTTTCAAGTTTATACTTTGGACAGTTGTAATTGTTTCTGTTATCCTTTTTTTGTTGAATTATTATAAAATATTTGAAGGGAATTTGTTTAAAAGATTATGTACGGGAGACTGACAAGAATAAATGCATTAAATAAGTGTAAGAAGTGTGTGTAATGTATAAAGACAAAGAATAACAAACTTTTAAGTATTAACCTTTTGGGGGAAATTTCACATATTATGAAACCCATGTTAGAATACGGAGTCCATGAATAAGAATTATATACTTAAAGTAAATAACCGATTGCTAATATAAGTTTGTCAGGTAATGAACTTAAAGTGAAAATTAATAAAAGTGAAAATTAATAATCTTTAATCACAGTAGAAATATAGCTGGAAATTAGTGAGGCTATTATTTTAATTTGATCATGCTTGGATTGTTTGTTTCTTAGGTTATTGGTTTACATTACCATCTAAAGTTTGGAGGCTAGAGAAGGAGTTTAAAAACCTTCAGTGTTTTAGTGAGGGTTATGAAATGTGTGAATGTATCTTTGCTTCTCAGGATATATTTTAAGAATAAAAAAAGTGGTGTGGGTTGTTATAACTTTAAGGAATTCAGATTAATAATAAAATCATCTTATTGAACGAGAATTTATATGAAATATTGCAAAAGTAGTGGAAAACCATATTGGATTTGTTGTGGTTTTATTTATATGTGTAGGCATAAACAATTTACAATAAAGTGATGCAATTAGAATAATGAGGTTTGACATAAATACTAAGCATGGACAGAACTTAGAGTGGGGAAATTAAATTAATGTGATCATTAACAAACGGTATGACTTTAATATATCTAATGTCAGGAAAACTACAATGATCAACTTACTGTACAGTAGACACACATTTACCCACACACACTAGTCAACAAAAAGAAGCACATCCTCGTGCTAAAATCTCATGATGCATCAGTAATACGTCTTCAGCATTATAATATTTCATCATTAATATCTCAACATATCTCTTAATCAACATAACTGATGTCAACGTCCACAACCAGGGCTTCGCAGCTAATCTGACTTATGGAAGGCAAAGTTAATATTCGCTATACTAGGGGGAATCTCGCGATTTTTAACCCTTATCCTAGTATCGCTTTACTAATATCAGGCTTTACTGCCTGGAATACTAAGGGTAGGGAACTTCATCCTACATTATATAGTGTTACCCTGGCGGCAGACTTGCGAAGCCGATGAATAAATGATGGCCGGTGGAGATTCGGGAAACTTCGGGGCCGATCGTTACCGGAAGCGACAGACAGGTGAGCGAAGTGTTTGAAAAAATAAACAGTTTTAGGTTATCTAGCAAATTGATTTTGTGAAGAGTATTTGCTACGAGAATAAAGTACAGTTTTTGTGTTTGTGACCTCGACCTTTATTTCACGAACCCACAAAGTCACAACTGGCGTCAGAAGTGGGATAATGGCCATGGAATCGGCATTGGAAAAGATTTTGGAGAAGATGATGGAAATGAAATACTGTAAATAGACAACAGATAGCTTATCCATGATATAAAACAGTGTGATTAGTAACATTGCACTAAACCTTAAAGTTCGGAAACATTAAAAAAATGAACTTGTAAAAAACCACATGAAATCACATATATTAATGCTGCCAAAAAGATTTTGTAAGTAACTGAGGGAACACGACAACACCTGTGGAGTTAACATTAGAATACTTGGTTCAAACAAAATCAAGCTGCATTTTCAAAAAGCTCAAAATTAGCGAGTGGTTGGGTGAGTTACACAGAATAATGATGGGGAAGATGCGGCTAAAATTAAACATAATCGATTTTAGAGAATTAAGCGTAGTCAAAGTTGTACAAGTAAGCAAAAATGTCCTGTCCTAATCGGCCTTCAAAGATTCCTGGGTCAATGACTGGACGTGTGAACAACATTTCTAAAGACAATGGAGATTTATTGTTTACGTTCTTCCGAGTTGAAGAACTCTTCTGGGGAACTGTAGGATTCATTATTTCGTTATTTAGTGCCAACTTGGAAGCTGAATTTGAGGGGATTGGTGGGTTTGTATATCATGGGAACATGCAGTTAAATCTCCTATACTTAAACTTCTTCGTTTGTCAGGAATGTATGGAACAGGTGATAATTTAGGAACTCAGCAGGACATCAGGGGGAAGATCTTTAATGTCGTCAGAAGTAAGGTTATAAGTTGCAACTAACTTATTAAAAGAGAATTGCTGGTCCGGAGTGAGTTTACAAATTTGCTGAGTTGCGGTTCTATTATTTGTGCCTTTGGACGTTATGTCCATATAGGGGTAATTAGCCAATAATTTAGTAGTGGTTACAAAAGTCAATGAACTCGCAGTCAGCCCACAGCACAAAACATCAAATACACACAAAACATATGCCAATATAAAACATACAATCATTATATTAGGACAAGAAAATGCAAAAGCAATAAGCCTGAAAAAAAAACTATGTATTAATAATCTGTATTCGTAACACAAAAAGATTGCATCATCACAATTTCAACCTGAAATCAATGAACAAACAGAACAAAATTTCTAAACTTTGAGTTTGCAAAAAACGTTTTTCAAGTTAGAAAACATAAAAATAGTGTTTGACATTATTTATTATGTCTGCTATTGGAAAATCTATGTGTGACAAAATTATAATTACAAAAATTATTTGTGAATATTTTACTCATTTATTTTATTATTTTACTCATAATAAAACTGATTTCACACTTGTAAAATCATCTAAAATCCGTGAGGGGGGGCTGGGAGGGTAGTTAAGATACTATTATGATTAAACTTGAAAATGATATATTTAATAAAATTAGCAATAAAATTTAGGTAAAATTAAGAGAATTTGAGGTATGAAAATTGTTATTTAACTATTGCAAAATGCAACACCCTGGTACTCTGCCATACTATTACTTGAAGATAGGGGCATTGATAGGAAGTACGAGAGGTACAAAGGTACAGGATTCGAAACCCGGGGCCGGGACCATATGTTGCATACCAGGATTGTAAGGGGGGTGAAAGACTTACAAACCTAATCTACAACTCGGGGTGTAGCTACTGAAAAGGTAGAGCGAAAGAAACATCTAAGTCAAACTGAACTGAATAACTGTATTTCAAACAAGCCTAGTGTTTGTACAAGGCACTCCCTGGATCTGGAAGAGATCAGGGGCGCTTTGGTAACATTTAAATACATAACATAATGCAACTTTACCTTTGGTGATGTTTGTATGGCTTGACTCTTGTGACTGTCAAAAGGTGTATGCCCTGCTGGCTATCTTACTCGTGGTAGCACTTTGAAATAAACTCTTGTTGATTCTTACAGAGACCGGCAGCAAGTCCCCTCTGAAATCTGGTGAAGTCTCTCCCGCGGGGGCTAACTCAACCAAGCTTAAATAGGGGTCATACCAAAAAGTCAATTCAGCGATTCCCACGCTAACTGTTAATTTGCACCATATTGTTTACATCATTAAGAACATGTTTAAACCTGTTACTGACCTACTAAGAATTATTCCCCTTGAACAGCAGGATGTGTGATTCATTGTTTAAAACATGGGGAACAAGTTGAGGCCTGTTACCGACCACCTGTGAATTATTTCCCTAAGCCAGCAGGATGTATGATTCAACAGTCCAAAGTACATGTTTTGCCAGTCAGTAGAATTTACGCTTGATCATATAACTTTTATACACAGCTGTGTCCAGACTCAAGGCAACGAAAATACCTGTTACAGAATAATGATTACAGATATTTCCAAATCTTGCTCAGCCTATACATACAACACTATAGTAAAAGGTCATCCTTAAATAATGTCACATTACATGACACAATTGCACCAGTTACTGCGGTTTTGACATTTATTTGCACTTTTATGTTCTATGCATTTGTTGAAAAGCAAACACAACTGTCCATCTGGCTGGTAGCACTCCTCTCCCCTCTCTAGTTATTCATCATAAACTTGAGCATATTCATTACAACCACAGAGAGCTTGGACCCTTGCAGTATGTGTATGTTTATTTATGTATAAAGACTAAAATTAAGTCATACCTTTTAAATCTTGTAACTTCACTCACATCCTTTTACAAATTCAGGAACGTTTTCAAAACTGTTGCAGTTTCATCCTCAGCTGATTAGCTACTCATCACATTTGGTTGTTGTCTGTATCTCTTGTAATTGGCTCTTTCTCTCTTGGAAGATTCTTTTTGACCAATTCAGCACTGAATCCATTATATTATATTCTGCAATGTGAATTATATTATTGTACTCTTTATTATATTCCATTATGTTTAAGGGTACATTAACCAACCTGTAAGTTTAACTATTGATAACAGCATGCTTGTGTTGTTATCGGTTATGTCCATCTGATTTAATGAAATTTTCAGTGTGTTTCTTTCCTATGTATGGCTAATTCAAGTTTTGTATGTTTTCTGATTACTTTCAAATCTAAGAAAGCAATTTCATTGTTTGTCGTTTTTGAATGAATGTGTAGTGTTTAATGCCCACTTTTACTACATATGGCACCCCAGGCGATGACACTGGGAGCACCAGTGGAATAAGATGGTGGGGAAACCGGATATCCCGGAGAAAACCTGCCCCAGTGCCGTGTTGTCCACCACAAATCCCACTTTGCGGTCGCCTGGGATCAAACCCGGGCTGCCTTGGTGAGAGCCAAGCGGTCTAACCACTGAGCCATGGCGCTGCCTGTCTTTTTTGAAATCTTATAATACAAAGGAGATACCCACAGACAAATAACCAGGCCTGTACCGGATAAACTGCAAAGGCAAACTTTGCGTTGTCTTTGACAACTTTCACTTTGGAGAAACTAAAAGAAATTTGAACATTATGCTTAAAGAATGGCCGGCATATAAACAAATTCTAAAACCACAAAATCATAATTCTTGCCAACTTTGCAACTTGTATTTGAGGAATATTTAATATTTTACATTGGCTGTAAGGTTATCCATCGTAGTCCAAACAGAAGGAGTTAATGTTCCTAAATATATTTCAGTAAGATAGCTGAGAGATATAACATTGGTATAAAAGCCTAAAGTACAAGGTTTAATTCCCTTGGCCTCATATCATATTTCTCATATTAGATCAACTTTCCATGAAATATGTTTATTTACATGGAAATATTGTAGGTTGTGTCTTGGTTTCAGCAACATCTGATATATTCAAAGAAGTTGATGGTGAAACTTAATATTTTATGGTATGCATAAAGTGTTTCTTTGTTCACAGGTGTGCTACCAACATTAAGGACACCGTCGGATATATCAGTAGTTCTGAAATTGATCCCAAAGTAGAAATTAAAGAAGATCCTTCCTCAGGCAGCATAGCCTCTCAGAATCAAAGAAAGTTTCTTAAAATGAAGACAAGGAGTAAATCTGCACTCGTGGTCGAAGATTGCGACAACACAGTAAAAACAGAAATTAAACAAGAGTCTCCTGTTACCAAACAACTTTTAATGCAGATTAAGACTGAAACTGTTCCATGCAGCAATAACACTGAGCTGGATAGCAAACCAGATATTAAGGATCACTCTCTGTTATCAAACATTACTTCACATAATGACGGAGAATGTTTTACCAAACATCTGCTACTAAAGATTAAGACTGAAACTGTTCCATGCAGCAATAACAGTGAGATGGATACCAAACCAGATATTAAGGGCAACTCTCTGGTGTCGAACATTACTTCACAGAATGATGAAGAATGTTTTACCAAACATCTGCTACTAAAGATTAAGACTGAAACTGTTCCATGCAGCAACAGCAGGAAAGCACGTAGAAAAAAACAAAAAAATAGACAACAGACTCTGGTTACAGATTCTCTTCAGAACAAGAAAGAATTTCTTCAAGAGGATACTCTCATGAAGGATGAGAAATATAACAGTAGCATGTACAACGAAATAGAAATAAAAGAAAAACCGTTGTGTTTCAGAACTGAAAATTCAACTGCACCTGATTACATTAAGGTAAGCTTTGTAGATTTATAATACAATAATATTTTTATTTACTAAAGAAATTTAATACAAAAAACTTTTATTAGGAATACTGAGTGACTTAATAGCATGTGCATGAGTATTTGAAATACTCCATAGATTCACTCGTCCATATTGAGGAAATGTAGGCACCTCAGCAATTTCATTTTGCATTGTTACAAGTGTATTCCTGTTATGTCTTTCACATTTAGCTTGGTTGCAGTCAGTCTGTCATGTTCAAAACATTTTAGGTGTCATCTCAGTATGTCACCCAGAATTTAGAGCTGACCTAGGCATTTTACACTTTGGTTTCTTCCAATTTCTTGCTTTTTAAATAGAATACTGTATTCGTGTTTAAGTATGTTCATATGTGATTGTGTTATTGAGAAGACCTGTAAGCGTTAAAGCCATATGTTTCTGTCTTAAGTTTGCTAAATGCTTCATCATTGGAATAAAATATTTGGATTAAACATTTGTTTTGCCAGTTTTTTGTTCTCTTAGACAAACAATTAAATATGCTCTCTACTAGGGTTTACTAACATCATTACATAATATATGAAATATTTGTTATATATACATTTGAATTAATCTGTTGCAGGATGGGGACTTTCCTGCAGTAAAATCCTCAAGGTAAGACCTCACTGTTTAATTACAGGCCTTATGCCTTTTGTGTTATGTTAACTTTTGTTCTTTTATATCTGTCACATTTATGTGTTACATCTTGTCTTGTTAAGCTCTTGAACTGATACAAATGGATGTATGGTAGACCTTACTCAAAGTGGGATCATATTGGACCAAAACAGATTTCCATATTGTACCAGTTTCTGGATTACACAAAATTATATAGGTGACGTGTATTTTATCCATTACTATGCATCATAAATATGCAGAATGTTTCAGGATTCCACCGAAGAACTTTAAGTGACCATAGAGAGATTTAAGGGAACAGGTTGAGATAGGACACTCAATAAGCCAAAGTAAATTCGATCCAGTATACCATTGATGTCTCCATTTGCTGCACTGTCAGTAAGTTTACATGTGTGGCTCATAGTAATACAGGAAGCTGTTAAGCTAATGATTATAAATTGTACATATGAGCCTTGCTGAATATTTCTCTCGTCTCCTTAATATTTACTTTCATCCTATGTTGATTGTGAAAGATGTGGAATACTGCACTCTCTATTTGTTATTGCCACCTTTGTTAAATGTGATCAAACAAATCAAAATATTCAAATGTATTTGGAATAAGAATGTATCACATAAGATACTTAATGTTTTAAACGAACTTGTAATATGTAACCAAAATCTTTTATTGGAAGTGACTATTATAAACATGACATTATTATGTCCTGGGATTGATACAGAATTGTGCTAAGAACTGAAAGAATGTACTATTACTGGAAATAGAATAGCAAGTCTGCAAGGCAAATAAGTCATGTTCCTCCTGCGAACTCAATTCACTTCCAGGAACTGTAGAAAAGGAAAAAAAAAAAAAAAAATAACTCCAATATAAAATAAAATAACAATAAAAATAACAATAACACCAAGTCCTTGAGAGCTATGGACCAACTGACTGCAGAGCAGCTAGTGAAGGTTCGACAACTGTTGGGACGATACCAGCATGTTTTCAGCCAGGGTAACAGCGACTACTGATGCATGGGCCAAGTGCTCCACCGCATTGATACCGGAGACGCCCGGCCTGTTCGGCAACCACCCAGATGCGTTCCGCTGTCAAAACAAGTGGCGGTACAGGACATGCGGGAGGACATGCAATGCGAGGGAGTGATTGATGAGTCTGACAGCCCTTGGTGTTTCCCAGTAGTCTTGGTGACGAAGAAGACCAGCGAGCTTCGTTTCTGCGCAGACTACAGGAAGCTGAATGCTGTCACCAGAAATGATTGTTTCCCCTTACCCCGGAATGACGACAGCCTGGACACGCTTGCTGTTGCGCAGTGGTTCTTCGCCCTGGATCTGAGTCTGGCTTGTGGCAGGTGTCTTTAAACCTGAGAGACAAGTGGAACACCGCATTCTCGACAGGCCAGGCGGTTCATAGTTACGCGCTTTGGTCTCTGCAATGCACCAACGCCTCATGGAGTCGGTAATGAGAGAATTGACTAATGACTCCTGCCTGCTATACCTATTCTCTGTTTCATATAACCTTGCCCGGCTGAAATGTATCACTCCGCGTTCAACAACCCTCCCCCTCGCCCTAATTAGCTAATGCTTTTGCGCCATAGGCCATAGGCGGTGCCTTCCCATCACATTTAAAACTGCAGTAAACGTCAAATGCCAGGAGATAGCTAAAATCATGCAAATAAGTATATGAAGGCATGCAAAAATACAAGTTTATAATGAAACTGAACTCACTCGTTATGGAGAATCTGGTAATGGAGTAATCCCCTCCATCTCGGATTCGGATTCTGATTCTGCAGTAACAGTTTCGCTGTCGGAACTCTCCGTAGGGTTTATAATTATGCTCTCTATTACGTTGTCGACGATGCCATCCAGCTCCCACATTTTGTTTTCTTCTTTGAGCACATGATGAATAGCCTTTTTCCATGTTTCGTCGCTGATCTCCGAAAATGCTGTGGTAAGCAATGGTCTGATATCATTCAACTTAAATGTTCTATTGTTTCTCGCTACGAATCCTTTAATTTGGCTCCAAATAAGCTCAATTGGATTTAAAATCCAGTGATATGGTGGAAGCCTGAGTACCTCATGACCAGCTGACCTTGCCATTTCATCGATTACGTATTTATCACAATCGCTGGCATGCTTTACTACAAGTTCCAGTAGTTCTGCCTTAATAAGGGATTCATTTACAACTTCATTTTTTGCACGCAGCCACTCAATAATGTCTTGTTTCTTCCAGGATGTATTTGGTTTCTTTTCGACACGCCCCTTTTTTCATTCACAAACCCCAGCTGTATAAGCAATCTATACAGACTAGATCTGCTGAAATTTGGTAAATCTGCATCCTCATTTACAGCAGACAAAATTTTATTTATGTTAGGGAGTTCGTTTCTAAAGAAAAAACTATGCACATGACGACGTACAGCAGTTTTAACGAACTCATCGCATTCTCCGAGCACGCGCTTTTCTTTATTCCTGCGTTTGCCTGGAGTGGTAAGTTTTCCTGTTTTCTCAACTTCACGTCGCGATGTTCCTATGGACCTAACACTCACATCTGTAAGTTCGGAGCACAACTGTTCGACTTCCCTCACTAACAAAGACGGATTCTTCTCTGTGAGTGCATTAAACACATGCAACACAATTCTTTTTTCACCGCTTTGTATTGGCTTACCCTTACGATGCTTCAGCGAAAAACTGGCGGTAGACTCTGCCATTATACATATAATAAGTACATGCGCAATAAACGATGGATAAAATAACGTATCTCTCGAACGCGCACAGTACACCTTCTAATGACAATACATGACTAATCCAGTTCAGAACAAGGTCAGTGATAAAACTCATATAAACAAATATAAACAAATATATGTAATTCACTACCGCTAAAGCACGTGCTCTTGTGAAATCAGAAAGGCAGGCCTAGATGCAAAGGAACCTCCTCTTTACTTTGTTTAAGAATTAACATGCATTTCAGATAAATTAACTCTGTTGCGTAATATATTTAATTGAAACAGTTATGAAAGTAAATATTTGACAATTCTCTTTCAACATATAAAGATATATCACCATGTTAAATAACGAACTAATTTTTACCGCAAAACAGTCTCTACCAAACAGCAGCCAATGAGAGGAGATGAGGTCACGTGACCATTAAGAGATTACCGGGCAAGCTTACGTGAAACAAGGTATAGACGACATCGTCGTCGGCAACATCTTTGAAGACCATCTCGACAACTTGAGGAAAGTGTTACGGAGACTGCAGGCGACAAACCTGAAGCTGAACGCGAAGAAGTGTCAGCTCGTATGCAAGGAAGTCAACTACTTGGGCCACATAGTCTCAGCAGGAGTGGCTAGACCCGGAGAGGACATAGGCCGTGAGAGATTGACCTCCCGCAAAAAATAAGTGAGTTATCTGGGACTGTGCAGTTATTACTTCACTTCAACATCACCTTGCCCCTCACCCGCCTTACAGAGGAACACCGGTCTTATATGTGGATGGAGGAGAAGGAAGGCGTTTTCCAACAGCTGAAAAAGAAACTTCGCAGTGCTCCTATTTTAGGTTTCCACAACCAGCCGGCGCCTTCATTATGGACACTGATGCCAGCGACCATTGCATTGGTGTTGTTCTATCCCAGGTCCAGGACGGCTACGTGCGGGTGATAGCCTACTACAGCAAGATGCTGTCCAAGGCGGAGAAGAACTACTTGGTCACCCGGCGAGAGCTCCTGGCGGTAGTAAAGACCTTGGAAGAAGTACATGTGTTGTCAGTCATACCACCTGAGGACTGACCATTCTGCCCTAACTGGCTACTAAGTTTTAGGAACCTGGAAAGCCAGACAGCCCATAGGGTCTAGATGCTGCAGCAGTTCGACTTCACCTTGGAACATCGTAGAGGAAAGAGCCACACCAAAGGAGACGCCATGTTCTGAAGACCCAGCCCGGACGAGTGCGGCCAATGCACAAGAGTGGAAGAGGAGCGTGCCGCAGCTGTCAGCGTGGTCACAGCAGTGCCTGCGGATGGCTGGGATAGCGCAGACATGGAGAGAGGGCAGCTGGCAGACGCCGACTTAGGGCCATTCTTTAGCGAAGTGGAGGCAGGGACGAGACGAGCCTGGGAGAACATCGCACCCGAAGTGCTTCATAGAAGTCGTACTGGGCCCAATGGGAGTCATTGAAGACCAAAGAGGGCGTGCTGCACCGGGTATGGGAATCACCCGATGGGAAGACGCAGAGGGAGCAGTTGGTGCATCCGTGAAGTAAGGTCCCCGAAGTCTTGGAGAAAGTGCATGCTGGTACTTCAGAAAGGACACCTGGGAGAAAACCGAATGATCAACAAACTCTGGCAGCGCTACTACTAGTTCAGGCTCCGAGCAGATGCTGAGAGATTGTGCCGTCAATGTCAGGTGTGCACTGCGAGTTGCGGCCCCCAGACTAGGAACCAGAGTCCCATGCAGCGGTACGTCGGAAAGCCTTTCCAATGCATTGCTATCACCATAGCTGGACGATTCCCAGTGTCCGACCAAGGCAACTTGTACCTGATGGTGGCCGTGGACTATTTGACCAAGTGGCTGGAGGTGTATTACATACCGAACCAGGAGGCAAAGACCATCACAGACTCCTTCGTGGAGCAACTGTTCTGCCGTTTCGGGGTGCCATTGGATCTCTACAGTTACCAAGGCGCCAATTTTGAGCCTAACCTAATGAAGGAGGCACTGGAAAGACTTTGGGTGAATAAGACCCGCACAACACCCCTACAGTCGCAGTCGAACAGCATCGTCGAGAGGTACATCAAGACCCTAGAAGAACATCTGGGGAAGGTCGTGGCCAGCCTTTAGCGAGACTAGGACATCAAGGTACCACTGTTCCTGTTGGCCTACTGCTTGTTCACACGACACGACTGGGTTGACACCAGCCACTTTAATTTTCGACCGAGAGTTATGCCTCCCTTGTGACCTGGCATTTGGTAGCCCCCTGGAGGCGAAACAGCCAGCAACTGTGTATGTTGAGAACCTGGTAGACCTTTTCCACGACATGCACGAGATGGCTCATCAGAACATCCAGATGGCAAGTGAGCGCATGAAGACCCGATACGACAGGCAAGCCAGCAGCCAAGTATTCCATCAATTTGACTTAGACTGGTTGTACCGCCCTACCCGGACCGAGGGATGCTGGCGAAAACTTCAACATCCATGGCAAGGACCGTACCGGGTGGTAAAGTGGATTAACATGGTCTACCGCATCCATAAGGTGCCCCAAGGAAAGATGGTCGTACACCTGGATCGTCTGGCACGCTATGATGGTGCTGTTCGGGATGACCAGCCTTGAGGAGGGAGTAGTGCCCACAAGAGGATAAAACAGTAACATACAAGGACAGACACTAGCTGTTACAAAACCGAAGGTGTTGGCAATATTGTACTGTGCTGGTGTGTTCCGTACCTTTCAGTTGTGACAAATATAGAAGATTGTACTTCAGCAATGTTCCATACCTCCAATTCAGATATCTCGGTTGTCAGACACTTTCTTCTGTCACCGGCAGCATATAAAAGTGGGTATAAATGCCAGCCTAGAACATATGTTAATTATAAGTTGACCAGTGAGGATCGGGGTAGTTGTGAATCACTTTCCTTTGTCCAGTTAGAATGAATCAGTGAACCTGAACTGCATTAAAGTGAATGGTTAGTTTCACAATTGAAGGGTAGTGTCAGTCTGCAAACACTTGTGTTTAGTTAGTGTGGAGGAGCGACAAGCAGTACAAGTTTGTATGGCAACAGACATAAAAAGACAGTGCTACAGAAAGAAACGTGTTAGCTCCATGTATTAGTAAGAACATGAAAGTTTCGGTTAGTAAAATCCTGCATAGAGAGGATGGAGAAGATGAAGACAAAAGTAAAATCCAGCATATATATATATATAAGATTTTAATATGACAAGGTTCTATTTCTATCACAGAATATTTTTGCATCACCAGCAGGGTATAACAGGGTTAGCAAAAGCCATCCTTAAAAAGAAATGAAATGTGCAGTGTTTAATGCCAACTTTTACTACATGCGACACTGCAGGTGGAGCCATCATGAAAGGTTGGTAGTAGTCATTTGACCTTTGAGTTTTGCAGTTGTAAACGATTCAGCCAGTCAGAGCAGTATAAAAATGAGAAAATAGAGAAGCATTTTCAGTGAGCTGAACAGCTACGCGCAGCCCAAATTGGTCTTCCAATGAGGACATTGATTAAACAATGCAATGGAAAGATACATTTAGTTTTGTGTATTTCTAAAAGTAATAAAAGTGATTGAAATTTATTGTATGAGAAAGTTAAATTCATTTTAGTGAACTTTAAAGTTCCTTGATATACGAGGTGATACTCACCCGGCTGAGAATTGGGCACACATGATTGACTCATGGCCACCTGTTAAGAGGGGAACCGGCCCCTGTGTGTGCTCCATGTGCAGTACGCCTCACGGTGTGGCACGTATTGCTTCACTGCCCGCAGTACGCCCGCGTTCACCAGTCTTTGGGCTTGGGGACTAACTTGGACAGTGTTTTAGGAAACGACCCAGTGGCCATGGACAAGGCACTGCGGTTTGTTGCAGAAATAGGTTTTAATAAACAAGTCTAACTTGTATTTTATATTTATCAATTTTAGAGATTTTAAATTATTAGTTTTTAGATGGTTTTTATGTGCTTTTAATGGTTGAGTGTTTTATTTTATTGTACCTTTTTAACTAAATTTGTGTAGGTTTTAGTATTGACTTCGGGCCCAAATGACCTAGCTGTCGACAGGCCCTAAAACTCCACACACTCACTCACTCCTTGATATATAATGTCTACGGGTATTATTTTAATACATTTTCATCACATGAAGTAATATTTATTTTTATTTAATGTAGGAGCTTCTAAGATCTTCATTCACAATGAGCAAAATTTGTCATTAATCTTATATTGAAGCCCAACAGGCAGGAAATATTACATTTAAATCTTCATCAAACTCACAATTAGTAAAATACATTTTGATGTCAATTACATCTAATAACATTTTTATTCATTAACACCTTCATGTCCTGTTTAGTCATATTGGATTGCTGTTCGGTTTTATCGTGTGCTGTGCATGAAAACTATAGAATTTTATTCATGTGAAATGAGCCGTCCAATTTATGTTTTTCCACTTGTTAATGGTGTTTTACGAATATTTCTTTTTACCAAAGGTAGACACAGGAACTGCATACAAAATATATTGAATAGTTGCCTTTATAGTAGACAGCGATGTTGATGTTATTGTCATGTAACAAGCATTGTTTATATTGCCCGCCTCAGTAGCGTGGTGGTAGAGTGTCTGCCTCACGTTCAAGAAGTCCAAAGTTTGAATCTCGGTCAGGGTGAGTTACCTGGATAAGGTTTTTCCCAGGGGTTTTCCCTTATTCAGAAAGACAAATGTCGGGTAACTCTAGGTTCTATGGACCCTGGGCTCATTTGAGCATCATTTCACCCATTCTATTCATCGTTTGATATAACTTAACGTTGGAGGTCGTAAAATTACCAAAAAAAAATGTTTTTATTGCCAGCAACATAAGGCTGTTATTCCTATTTTTTTAAGATTGTAATATTGAAATATATTGTGGATTAAGATTATCAGTAGGTTATAATAAACAGCATAGTTACTTTGCAGAAATTGAGTTAACTAAGGTAGCTACAAAAAAGGAATAAACATAAGGGGGGCTAGGAATGGCTGTTGTATCGCTAGTAGCCATTGCGGTACATCCAACGTTGTACAGTTAAGCGCACATACTGGCTTGCTTTGCTGAAACATACGGCTAATTTCTTTGCGCGCACTAAAGATACCTATTACAGAATTATTGTGCCTTTCCCATGTTACAGAGCTATTTTTCTGAGAATTGCTGTCCAAACCCCATGTTTGTAGCACATCTGGATTCGGAGATACAGAAAGATAAGCCGCCTTACTAGCAAGAAAAGAATACTTAACAATCAGTGCAGAAAACCACACATGTGCTCTGCTGCAGTTGCATATTGCATCTTGCATTCAGTAAAGTGGTGGTGTTCTAAGAGTACACACATGCTTTTCAAAATTAGTGAATATGCTGCTTAGCAAGCCTAGTTCTGGTGCGCCAAGTACTAACTGTGAAACAACTTATGTGATTTTATATAAGCGGGCGAAAAATCTTTTTAGTGCATATTCCTTTTTCAAACAGATGTCAAAGACACTTTGGAAAGTATACATTTTGCTCAGTCAAAAATTAATGTTACAAGTATAAAAGTGAATCGAGAATATATTGACACATTGCTTCACTCACACTGTTTATTCACAGGACATGTTTCAAGAGCTCTTGCTCCTATCCTCAGCTGATACTCGATTAGTGCAAGTTGTAGTGGTTTCTTCTTTCTCCGTATTGTCAATAGATGGCGTGATGTACTTGTCAAAGATGTCCGGTGGTGGAGTTTCAAAATTCATGACTCTATGACGATTTTTGTTAATGAAGATTTTTTCCCATACGGAAAGGTCTATGGGGTGATTAACGTATTTTATTAGAGATGTTTCCAAATTGATGTCATGTCTAGTATTCAAAAAATGAAAAGCCACTGCTGATTTTTCTGTTTCACCATTTTTAATGTTTCTCATATGTTCTTTAGTTCTGATGTTAATATTTCTTTTTGTTTTTCCTATATAAATTTTAGGGCAAGTTTCACATTTGATCTCATAGATTCCTGGTTTTTCTTTGGTGGTGATTGAATTTTTGGGAGGGTCTTTTAACAAATTTCTGATATTAAACCTATTTTGAGGTGCAAGAGTTATGTTGTGTTTTGAGAAGATTTTTTGGAATTTGTTATAGGCTGATGGGTGGAAGGTGAATTTTTTAAAAAGTTTCTCTTTTTCTCCTGTAGGTTCTAGGGTGGTGGTTTCTTTTATTTTCTTAGCTTTGTTGAGTCTGTTAACTGTTTTGTCTACTAAATTTGGGTTGAAACCGTTGGATATAGCTACTTTTTTTATGTGTAGGTATTCTTCTTGATAATCTTCTCTGTTTAGTGGAAAGTTGATCATCCGAAAGATTAAACTGTTGAAAATGGCATGTTGGTATTGTTTTGGGTTGAAACTGTTGTTCTTAATGTAATTATCTGTGTGTGTCGGTTTCCTGTAGATACCAAAAGTGAGTTTGTTGTTCATTTTTTTGATCTTGATGTCCAAAAAGGGGAGCACACCATCCTCTTTTGTTTCCAATGTAAATTTTATAGCTGGATTTTGTATATTCACAAGTTTAAGACCATCTTGTATGAGTTTTTTAGGTACTATTGCAAAAATGTCGTCAACATAGCGATACCACACTTTGAAATAATTTGGAAAAGCTTTTGTGATATGTGTTTCAAAAGCACTCATGAATAAATCTGCCAGCAAAAAAACAACAAAAAATCTACGATCAGAACACAGTGCTTAGAAACTCTAGATCATATTCAAAATGCAAATTCAAAAAGATATTCATATAAAAAATTAATCAAAAATTTAAATGACAAACCGGTAGTCTACACTAAAGCAGACAAGTGTAACAAAATAGTAATATTGGACGAAGAAGACTATCGCAAAAAAATGGACAACCTTTTAAACGGAAAAGAATTTGTTAAACTAGAAAACAATCCATTAAAGAGACCATGCAAATCTGTGGAATTAGCAATTAAAAACAGTAAAATCATGACTAAAAGAGATAAATTGAACAATAAAATAGACAGTCCTAAAACACCATACATATATGGTTTACCCAAAATACATAAACCTGAAATTACCCTCAGACCAATAATTAATAACATTGATGCACCCACTTACCAACTATCAAAATGGCTGGTTCAAATCTTCAGATCCTTCACAAAATTTGAAAATTTAAGTATCAAAAACTCGTTTGAATTGTTAAATCTCCTGAAGGACACAAAGATCAACTCTACAGATGCTTTAGTTTCCTTTGACGTCATTTCTTTATATCCAAGTATACCTACCAATGAGCTTATTCCACTTCTCAAAAAATGGCTAGAATCAATACAAATAACACCTGAAGAAATAGAAGAACTTTCACAACTTACAGAAATTTGTATCAATCAAAATTTTTTCAGCTTTAATGGACAGATCTATAAACAAAAAACAGGCCTAGCTATGGGCAACCAATTGTCTCCCTTCTTGGCAGATTTATTCATGAGTGCTTTTGAAACACATATCACAAAAGCTTTTCCAAATTATTTCAAAGTGTGGTATCGCTATGTTGACGACATTTTTGCAATAGTACCTAAAAAACTCATACAAGATGGTCTTAAACTTGTGAATATACAAAATCCAGCTATAAAATTTACATTGGAAACTGAAGAGGATGGTGTGCTCCCCTTTTAGGACATCAAGATCAAAAAAATGAACAACAAACTCACTTTTGGTATCTACAGGAAACCGACACACACAGATAATTACATTAAGAACAACAGTTTCAACCCAAAACAATACCAACATGGCAAACAGTTCACTAAATTAGAAGAGTTTCCATATTGAGATCTCCAGGGATACATCAAGCGACTAAAAAAGGTGCTACCAACTTAGATGATTTTCAAAAGTGTTTTATGCAGCACAATTGATTTATATGACAAGGGTGCATATCCAAGTGCAAAACGTCTGACCAATTTAAATGAGGGGGAAAATAGAATATACAGATTCATGTATCTTCTATGCATAATATTCTGAAATCTCTTAGGCTCAAATATAGGAGAGCCAATGATGGTCCAAAATTTCTTCTTGGAAGAAGCGATACTGGTGCTGCTAGACTAAAATTTGTGCACACAATGCACAACAATACAGGAGATTCATGGAGTAAAAATACACATTCATATCTTCCATATTTATGAACTATTTTAATAAAACAAAAATAGTTTGAAAGTCCATTACAGACGGTATACAAATATGGCATCATTAAAATTGAAACAATATTAACAAATCGTTGAAATGTAACAATTTTATTTTGCTCTAGCAAACAGCTTCATGCATGGAACACATCTATTTGAAATCATTTTGTTTTGTGTGCATATGAACAATAGCTGCTTAACGAAACACTTCTCCAGTACAAGGTTTTAAGGTTAAGATAATGCCATAGTCAATGTATATGTTCTCACACACATGCTGAAATAAAGCATCTGTATGATACCTGCTTGGTGGATTCAGTGAGACAAAGAGAGAGATATCTTCCATCTCTGTCGCCTGCTAGCCGTGGTACTAGCACCGCTACGACAGTACGATAACCGTATTTGCTCAACCCATGTTCATTCTTATTTTGTAGCTACTCTAGAGTTGTCACCCTTATCTGTGCGTGTACTCACAGATTCTGTTTTCTGATTTTGTAATCTCGGTCTACTAACTGCTCCAACATTCCAGATTAAACGAAGAAACAGTTGCTGGTGCTACTAATGCCAAACCACCATCACTCTTGGCTGAAGTCCCAAAGAGAGACACAAACTTCCATAATGGAAACTACTGTCTTGAATATGAATGTCAAAAATGTAATGGTCTAACTACAAAAGAATATGCTCACTCTAATCAATATGGTAAATGTGATGAGGCAAAGAAGTATACACCGCCTTTACACTCTAAACACAGGAGTCTGAGTCGTCAGATTTGTGAGAAACGCTTCAGATCTATGTCAGATTTGAAAGTTCATAATTTAGTTCCTGAGGACAGGGAAACATACCAGTGTAGAAGCTCTAACGAGACTTTTACTGGTTTGGATCATTTGAAATCACATGATTTAGTTCACGTGCATAAGAAGTCTTGCCAAAGTAAGGTTAGTGATAAGAACTTTACTCAATTGTGTAATTTGAAAACACCTAGCTTAGGTCATAAGGGTAAGAAGTCACACCAATGTCAAGTTTGTGATAGGAGATTTACTGCCTTGTCAAGTTTGAAAACACATTGTTTACTTCATGAAGGTAAAAAGCCACACCAATGTAAAGTGTGTGATAAGAGCTTTACTCAGTTGTCGCATTTGAAAACACATTGTTACCTTCATGAAGGTAAAAAGCCACACCAATGTAAAGTTTGTGATAAGAGCTTTACTCAGTTGTCGCATTTGAAAACGCATAGTCTAGTTCATGAAGGTAAGAAGCCACACCTATGTAAAGTTTGTGATAGGGGCTTTACTCAGTTGTGCGGTTTGAAAAAGCATAGTTTAATTCATGAAGGTAAGAAGGAACATAAATGTAAAGTTTGTGATAAGAGCTTTACTCAATTGGCTACTTTGAAAACGCATAGTTTAATTCATGAAGGTAAGAAGCCACACAAATGTAAAGTTTGTGATAAGAGCTTTACTCAATTGGGAACTTTGAAAACACATTATTTACTCCATGATGGTAAGAAGCCACACCAATGTAAAGCTTGCGGTAGGAGCTTTACCCACTTATCAAATTTGAAAACACATAGTTTAATTCATGAAGGTAAGAAGCCACACAAATGTAAAGTTTGTGACAAGAGCTTTACTCAGTTGTCAACTTTGAAAACTCATAGTTTACTCCATGATGGTAAGAGGGAACACCAATGTAAAGTTTGTGATAGGACCTTTACTCAATTGTCACATTTGAAAACGCATAGTTTAATTCATGAAGGTAAGAAACCACACAAATGTAAAGTTTGTGATAGGAGCTTTACTCATTTGTCAACTTTGAAAACACATTGTTTACTCCATGATGGTAAGAAGCCACACAAATGTAAAGTTTGTGATAGGAGCTTTACTCGGCTGTCAACTTTGAAAAAACATAATTTAATTCATGAAGGTAAGAAAGAACGTTAATGTAAATTTGTGGTAGGAGCTTTACTCAGTTGTCAACTTTGAAAACACATTGTTTACTCCATGATGGTAAGAAGTCACACCAATGTTAAGTTTGTTTATAGGAGTTTATGCATTTGTCAACTTTGACTCCATGACGGTAAGAAGCCACCCCAATGCAAACTTTGTGTCAGGAGCTTCAAAAGCTCGTCATGTTTGAAGAAACATAGTTTACTTAATGAGAGTAAGAAGCAATTGTAATGTAAAGTTTGGAATAGAAGTTTTACATATTTGTCAGTTTGAAAACATGTAACAGTTTATAAGGCTACACCAAAATAAAGTATTGTGATAAAGTAGTAGTAGTTATTACTGTCAGTAGACTCATACAGAGTGTCTGATATTGTCAGAGACTATTTCCAATATTTACAGTTTATAATAAATCAATTATTTTATACAAAAAGTATGTAATAAAATTAATAATAATAACAACAAAAATCACCAAATATACATAGTTTATAACAACTCGAATGAAAATTCCTCCAGTTTATACAAACATTTATGAACAAGATACACCTTTAGCTTATTTTTAAAAGAATTTTTTGCACAGGACTTAATTTTAGACGGTAGTGTATTGTATAGTATACTTCCTACAATATATGGATCAGTATTAATTTTCTTTTTATTCACTGTTATTCTATCGATATCCATATTTTGTCTGGTATTATGTAAAAGTATATGATATAGAGTTTTACTTAGTGGCCTAAGGGTTTTACATAATTTAACTGCCTTTGTGGATAGAAGATAAGCTGTTTCATTAGCATTAATTCCTCAATGTGCGGGTATCGATTGAATTATTACTTTTTTATTTAAATTAACTTGTTTGTTTTTGTGGCATTGTGATATTTAAGTTTTTAGTTATTTCAGATGTTATGGACTTAATGGCTGCTTTAAAAACAATAACAGGATCTTTCTCAATGAATTTGTATGAAATAGAACATTTTGTTAGCTCTTAAAGATTCCGAAATTTCTGAATCAAAATTGATAGAATTTATACTTAATGTTTTGTAGAAAGAGAACCGTCCGATATGACTTTAAAATAGTTAAAGGACGTAAGTTACAAAAATTAAAAGAAAGAATATTGTACCAGCGCCAGTACAAACATTATTTGGTAAGCAGGAGATATCATTGCAAAGTTGTAGGCATTCATTTAACTGGTATCTTACTTTCATTTTCAGTGTCATTTGTTTCTGGACACATGAAGGGGTTGCAGTTTCTGTAATTTGTTCAGCCACCTATAGATAGTGTTCAGTTAAAATAGTTCTAAATGGTTTTTATATACTGATAAGTTTTCTTTTAAATAAGGAAGTTTTAAGTTTTGTTTGAGTTTGTTACTTTGATAAGGATATTTTTTTAATTTTAACCTTATTCATAATTTTTTTCTTTCCTAGTTATAAGGTAGTCTGATTAAGTTTTCATATTCTATAATGACTCCGTCTTCAATGTCCTTACTGCCTGCGGTGCCGTATGTAGTAAAAGCGGGCGTTAAACACTACACATTTCATTTCAATGCCCAGTTCAAGTATTGGCTTATTTTTTAAAATTTGTAGAGTACTGGGGTAGTTTTGACAGCTCCAGTTATTAGACAAAGATGCTGCTTTGTCTTTTCTTACCTATCAATCTTTTCAGTAGTGATAATTTTCTAGCAATTTTTTGCACAGTATCAGTGTCTTTTTTCATGTTAATTCTGTATCAAAAATAATTATAAATATTTGCTTCACAATCTTTGTGAGTTTTTCCTTCTTTATGAAGATAAATAATTATTTCTTCCTTACCATGGAATTAAAATTACTTTTTGATCCTTACAGCTGCCATGAAGCGTGTGCCATTGGGGAAAGTGGCATTGTGTCCTATGAATGCTTTGGCGTCTACGATGTTGAAACAGAAGAAAGCGCTAAAACTACCTAATATAATTGTTGAAATCGTTATTTCTAATACATGGGAGCAATTTTGAAGGATACTCTGTTAAGGGAATGTATAGGTGAAACAGGCAACACTGAAAAGCACAGTTTTAATTTGTTTTTCGAATCCGGACTGAATTGATGCAAAACTTAGGGAAGGGACTAAAGGAGCATGGCTCACGTAATTGGTGGAACTTATGTGGTACGGCCCTCAAGTGGTTTGATCACTATTGTGTTTGTGGGTTTATATATAATTAAAACCCTTGTTTAATGAACTTTAAAATGAACTTTATTTCACTAGAAAGATGCTTTGCACACAGGTTACAGGTTCTAAAAATAACGTGCCTTAGACAGTCTCTCGTTGCTTCACCAAACATAAACAAACGAAAGAAATCACTTGCAGTACACTTTAAATAGCTGCACGCACACAGTTAACTGTCAACTCTCAAGTCCATTAACAACCGCACTAGCATCTGACTAACAACTGACCAACACGCAATTTTCTGCCAGCTTTTATATCCTCAGCCATTGTTCCAGAAATGTTTCAATGTACAAGGCCTTTCGTTGCACATCGAGAGCAGAATTGAACTATTTATCTTTCCCCACATCTGTGTCTTGGCAAGCACCAAGCGCTTACCTACGTGTGGGCGTACTTTGGGGTACTATCTGTCTCTTTCCTGCCAACTGGCTTGTCACTATTACAACGAAATAATGGAATTGGTTGCCATAGCAATCTTTCCTTTTGATGCTCCATTCTGTATTCATTTTATAGCATATATCTTTACAAGAGCAGCAGTAGTTTCAAAGTATTATTTCTGAGATATCCTTATATTATAGAGAAAAATGGAAAGAACCATTTGATTTAGCACATCAAATTTAGTTAATATCACCTTTTAGATCGCAAACTGGTAAACAAAAATTAGATTTAGCAGGACAGTATAATTAAGTACCTCAATTGTCAATTATCAATACTTAACCACTTTCAATGCACTGTTGAGCAGAAAACTTGAAATATGACTGAAAATGAGGAAGCACTGAACCACATTTACAGCTGTCTGATATTGATTGTTGCATTTTCTTTGATTTTATGGCAGCTACAGGAATTACGCTGTTTCATCCCTAATCTTCATTGCACAATATTATTTTACAAGATGCCTGGGTACATAAACACGCTCATTACCCAAGGGTGATAGTAAGTCATATCATTATACATTTAACTTGCTTATTTCTTCCAAGTTTTGCTAGAGCATACATAAATTTATAAATAAAAGGATATGTTTTATCTACATATATAACATTTGGTTGGTTGTTTTCAGATACTTTATTAAGTAGCAGTAATGTTAATATTACTATAGTTTAATGCCAATTACAAGAGCGAAATTTGCACTTTTGGATTTGACACCTAAAATGTGTGCTTTCCCTTGGATTATGCATTTATATGCATTAAGATGAACTGCTGAAACTGCCTGAAATACTCTGACATACAAAAGATACCATTTAGTTGTGCTTTCAGGCATATAAAACAGAACATGCATGTTGCATGTAAATCCAGGCATTCGCTATAGTATACACATTATTATTATTTATTATTATTAACTATTTTACTATTTAATATTTAACTGTATTATATATTTATATAATATTTAGCCATTATACTTATTGTTCACTACTCAGCCCCCTTCTCTTCCTCAAAGATGAATGTCAGGTAACTTTAAGCTCCATGGACCCCGGGCTCATTTGAGCATCATTTCACCCAATTCATTCACCATCCGATATGACTTAACTTTGGAGGATGTAAATTACAAAAAGGTCCCCTTCTCTAAAGCATGCTGCCTCAGCTCTCTTGTTTCCTGTAGCTATACACTCAATGCAAGATTAAATGAAAATGAGACGTTCTGTTAAGATGTATAGGAAACTAGATGTGAGATTCAAATCACCAGACACATGCCTGTCCCAATGTACATAGATAATAAAGTTTAAGTGCAGGTTGCAAGCATGGACATCGGATCTTGTTTTGGTACAAGTAAATATCACTTTGTTCACCTGCTGCTATAAACAAAATGCTACCTCTTCTGGGTAAACAAAACACCTTCTCTGACAAAGACAAAATAAACGCTGTACTTACATATTCAATCTATAAATATATTGTTTCACTTTAAAATACAGTTTGAAAAAAATCTGAAAGGAACGTCTTTGTCAAAAGAAGTTCAGGTATTTGCAGTAAATGTGATATGTACTTATACCTCTCATACTAATCAATAAAGCAAAGGATAGTGCTGCATATATAAGTGTATACAAATTGTTTAAGATATAATTAAATTGAAGCTGTTTGTTATGTGTTAATGCTAATGGTTATATTTCTGGTATAATTGGTTCAAAGGCCATAAAAAGTTGAAGCATATTAAACAACAAATGGTTTACCTAATTATATTTCAAAGTATTGGCGTTATTTCCACTTTGTTAGGTAATAATAATAATTTGTTATAGCAATTAGTTGTGCTATAATTTGTTATACAGAATTTTGTAACAAACTCTAAATTATTTCCAGACAATTTCTCAACTTGCTATTGACTGGATCAACTGAAATCGCTGGGTCCATGCAACAAAGGGAGGGGGTCTGTTCCCAAATGTGGGTGCTTGTCGCTGTTCCATCACAAAAGAGTTACTGCTGGTGCATGACCTCACATCGGAAACACATTGTTTCTGACAAGCAGAGCCGTAGCGAGCTGGTCAGTCTCTGGAGACCATATTGCTCTAGCCATCATGATTACTGAGTTTGGGACAGTGCCCCTTGGCTTGGATAGGACGGTACATCCTGGTAACACATTGGCTCTGACAAGCAGTGTCGTAGCGAGATAGTCAGTCTCTGGAGAACATACTGCTCTAGCCATCATGATTACTGAGTTTGGGACAGCGCACCTTGACTTGGATAGGACGGCACGTCCTGGTAACACATTGTTTCTGACAACCAGTGCCGTAACGAGCTAGTCAGTCTGTGGAGACCGTACTACTCTAGCCATCATGATTACTGAGTTTGGGACAGTTTCCCTTGGCTTGGATAGGACCGCACATCCTGGTAACACATTGTTTCTGACAGGCAGTGTCGTAGCGAGCTAGTAGGTCTCTGGAGACCGTACTGCTCTGGTCATGATTACTGAGTTTGGGACAGCGCCCCTTGGCTTGGATAGGACGGTACACCCTGGTAACACATTGTTTCTGACAAGCAGTGCCGTAGCGAGCTAGTCGGTCTCTGGAGAATGTACTGCTCTAGCCATCATGATTACTGAGTTTGGTACAGCGCCCCTTGACTTGTATAATTCCATCTCCATGTATTTGTTGCTGAATGCATTCTCATCTTTGGTAGCTCTATTCTTTGTTTTTATATTATGTTAACATATCTTGTACCTTTAATCCGAACTTATTAAATTGTGGGGAGTAACTTTATATCCTTAATAATAGAGAAACGTGCACTCAAGTTTGAGCATCAGATTAATTTCAGTCTTTGCGGTAGTTCCTAATTGTCCTGGTTCTTTTCATGCATGTTTTGATGTGATGTCTACTACCCCCCAAAATATACACTTGAAGTCTTCGTCTTGCTCGTGGAACTTCTTCTTTAAATGGTCATTTAAACCCTGCATGGGCCGGGAACAGTTACCCAATGAACACAACAAATCATTTAAATTGTTAAATGCTGTAAGAAAGTGCTAAGTGAGCAGTGGAAAGAGGAGGACGTGTGATAGTGAGCTCCTGGGGTGTGAGAACAAAAGTGGCCCAAACAGCAATGGGTGTAGGAGCAAGAATTGGACTCTTCAGTAAATATTATTCCAAAATAAGTAATGGGAGGCAGTAAGATGGAGGGATTACTATTGGTAATCATAATTCTAATGCTGCTATTGATAGCTGAGCAAAGACCGGGTCCTGAGGAAATGCAGGGAATTTTAACAAATTGGTGGAAAAAAATCAGCAAAATGGATGGTATGGAGCAAAGCATAACTAATAATTTGGATAAGATAGCGAATGAAATAAAAGATGAAGTTGGTAGAGAAATTCAAGGGATTCAGGCAGACATGGAAGAAATGAGAATAAAAATAGAAAGGGCAGATGAGAGCAGAAGAAGATTTAATTTGGTGTTTATAGGAGTGAAGGAAAGAAGAGGTTTTTGGCCAGTGAAAGAAATATCTCAAATATTGAAATATAAATTAGAATTAGAGCTACAAGGATGGGAGATAATTGAAGCGTATCGCATAGGAAAACAGACAGAGGACCAGTCATTGTTCAGTTTGCAACAATCAATTAATTTATGAAATACTGGGCAGAGCAAAGGTGCTGAAAGGGAGTGATATATTCATAAACAAGGACTTAACACCAACGCAAAGAATCACAAAAAGAACCTAATCTGGCGAATGAGGGAAGCAAGAGCAGCAGGGAAAAGAGCATATATCAGAAATATATTGAGATTCAACTGTATTGGAACACCACAGTGAAGCGAAAAATTATTAAATTTTAGATGAGTCGCATTTTTTCCACATCTGCTTCACTTTCGTACCTATTTTGAGGACATGTTTCGCAAATCTTCGTTTGCATCTACGGCTCTTTTGCGACTGACGCTAGATCCAGCGGTGTGGGTAATTCTGGGGTTGTTGCTGCCATCTGTTGATTTAGTGATGAACTGAAATGTGGGATTCTCTTCTAGCGGGATTTCAAAGTTCATTAGTTGGTTTTTATGTTTTTCTATGTATATCCTCTCCCATATGACGAGTTCACTATGTTTTTGTACGTATTTTAGTAATTTTGTGCTATCTTCAATTTCATGATTTTCAGACCAGAAATGAGCTGCTATTGCGGACTTATCAATATTTTTGTATCTTAAGTGCCTGAAGTGTTCTTTCTTTCTAGTGCCTATGTTCCTTTTTGTCCTTCCTATGTAAATTTTTTCACAGTCTTTACACTTAATTTTGTAAATGCCTGACTTTTCCTCTGGTTTTATCTTATCAGTATTATTACTGTGAAGTAGGTTTTTAATGTTGTAATTGTTTTTTGGTGCCAATGTTATATTGTATTTCTTGAATACATTTCTTGAATTGGTGTGAAATCTCACACCAATAAAACAAGAAACTAGATTTGCTAAATTTACTTACCACCCCTGGGCCACAAAAAAGTTCCAAAAAATATTCAAGAAATACAATATAACATTGGCACCAAAAAACAATTACAACATTAAAAACCTACTTCACAGTAATAATACTGATAAGATAAAACCAGAGGAAAAGTCAGGCATTTACAAAATTAAGTGTAAAGACTGTGAAAAAATTTACATAGGAAGGACAAAAAGGAACATAGGCACTAGAAAGAAAGAACACTTCAGGCACTTAAGATACAAAAATATTGATAAGTCCGCAATAGCAGCTCATTTCTGGTCTGAAAATCATGAAATTGAAGATAGCACAAAATTACTAAAATACGTACAAAAACATAGTGAACTCGTCATATGGGAGAGGATATACATATAAAAACATAAAAACCAACTAATGAACTATGAAATCCCGCTAGAAGAGAATCCCACATTTCAGTTCATCACTAAATCAACAGATGGCAGCAACAACCCCAGAATTACCCACACCGCTGGATCTAGCGTCAGTCGCAAAAGAGCCGTAGATGCAAACGAAGATTTGCGAAACATGTCCTCAAAATAGGTACGAAAGTGAAGCAGATGTGTAAAAAATGCGACTCATCTAAAATTTAATATATCAGAAACTTACAACTTTGGATAGGAGTCAATGCTACTTCTACCGACAAGAGAGACATATGGTGCAATGGGACAATGCAAGAGGAATTAAGTCAGCAAAAATTACACTATACGCACGAAATTAATGCCAGTGCAACAACATCGAGTTCACCATGATCCAAACACGTGCGGGATGAAGAGTGGCAGGATAACGAAGTAGTGACGTCAATAGAAGCTATTACACTAGTAGCCACGTCAGATGATCTGTCATCTGGAGAAAAGTGAAGGACAAAAGTAATGAGCCAGTAGGAGATGACGAAACAAGAGAGGTGATGTCAGCAAGGTAGGAGAGATGGCAGCTGCAAAAAAGAATTGTGTCAACGACAAAGGAGCTACAAGTAGCACGTGGTCTAGCAGGGAGAGGGAAATGAAGCTGGATTCTGTCGATTAGTAGCAGTAAGGAGGAGGGAGATGCAACCACCCAAGGTCGAAGGAGGGTTGGAATTGCCAAGGGTTAAAAGATAAAATTAGCACAGGTTCCATACAGCATATATTAGTGAATTTGTATTACCTAGTAGTGGTAGAGACATGGTTAAAAGATGAAGAAAACAAATTAATGAATTTTAATTGTTTAGAAATAAAAGGTGAAATGTATCAAAGAGGGGGAGACCATCAGGAGGACTAGGTTTTTTTTATCAAGAATAAATTGCGTAAAACAATAAAAGCAACATGATCTAGTTGTAAGAAAATGTTTTGGATTATAGTTAAAGATAAAGCGATAGTGGATAGTATTATGTGTATTGCAATAATATATAACCCTCCAGCTTCTTCACAGTTTCATAATCCAGAACTGTTGTATCTCTTCGATAAAGATATAGAGAAGTTAAGGGAAAATATATATATACTTTGAGATGATACTAGTAGGAGATCTAAACATAAGAATTAGAGAAAGTGATGTTAGTTCTATAGATTGGTGGGAGGACAGCAATGTAATTGGGAAAAATATGGATATTAGGCATAGCAAGGATAAGGGGATAGAAAGGGGTAGTGAAAAACTCATTAATTTCTGTGAGCAAAATGTATTGGACATTCTTAATTGAAAATATGGAGAAGAAGAACTTGGTGAATTTACTTTTGTGAATGCAAATGGTCATAGCGTAATTGACTATGTGTTGTGGTCGTGCAATAAAAGTCATATTGTGAGTAATTTTAAAGTGGTTAATATAAGCACTACAAGTGGGCATTTTCCATTAGTAGTAGACATAGGTATTAAAGCTCAGAGAGCAACCAATGGACAACTAGCAGAGATTAGTGCAATCAAAAGGGAATTAGTAAGATACAAATGGAAGGAAGAAGACAAATCAAAATTTGAGTACAAATTACAATCGGATATAGGGAAAATATGACAGCAGGCCATAATGCGTAGTTTAAATCATGAAATTGAAAATGGAATTAGTATTCTGAGCTTTATTATGACTTGGGCAGGAGAGGGGATGTAAATGACAAATAGAGGATATTTTGGTGTTCGTGAAGAATCAACATTGTACAGCGATCAAAATAACTTGAACACACATAGACATATGTATAGACAAATAGACATACTTTCTGGTGGAAGTTAATTGTTCCTTCACACTAGCCATGTGTAGACTTCTAGCTGAAGATGTGTATGAATATACATGAAATCGCGATCCTGTAGAATTTATAAGAATTATCATCATTTCTTATAAGCGAAGTGAAGGTTTTAAGTTACAAATTATTATATTTGTATATATTATAACAGGTATTTATACACCAGCTGGATTGAATATTACAAAATTGTTTAGTAATTTGCAGAGCTCTAAACTCATGCAAAACAATGACCTACCTGGACTTAAATATATCAATATCTCATAATAACAGGCCTCTTCATACAAGGGTAAGAAATATGATCTGAAGCTTTCCTGGTGACGTATATGTTCTAGACGTTCTCGGGCTTCGAGCCAGCTATAGTGATTTAGAGCCATCGACGTTTCGGGAATGTGCATCGCTCCCATCATCAGGATGATGAATGATTAGCAAATTGGAAGGGCTAGAATATATACCGTTCGCTAGTCTGTTACAACTGTAACGTGATTTCTGTTTAACATATTGATATATTCTTACTTAATAAATAGCTTCTGTTAATTACATTAAATTCCTCACTCCTGCACGTCCACTCATCACTATCATGATTACAGAACATCTCCTTTTGAAGATGATTGATTTTCCGTTTCTAAACTTTTATATTCACCGCGACATTTTTCTTTTACTCACGAAACAAGATAACTGAACATATATCTATCAATATTATTGATTATCTTCCCTAGCAACCGTCCATCACATTTTTATATTGTCATTACGTGGCCCACTAATAGATCAGAAAACAAAAGTCATTTCAAACAAAACCTATTGTTACACAATTTAATTTATTATTACAACTTGCAAAGTCAATGACTGCAACACACCTGTTCACGCAGTCGAGTTCAATTACCGACTGACTCACTGGCGGGTGGACTGGCTCCCTTTATATAGATTACTTACATTCCGGAATGTTCTCAAATAATTGAGACGCAGCTAGAACAAAGACGAACTCTCGAGAAATCCGTCTCCTTCCTCCCACCATTTCGGCTAGCTTTTTTCTACACAGTGCACTGCCTGTCTCTTTGAACTAGTCGCCTGAGCCGCTACGATCAACAATGGACTCACGACACTGCTCCCTCCTCAAGACAGGTCGTCCCGAACAACACCATCTTAGCAGGCCAGACGATCCAGGTGTGCCACCAACATCTTTCCTCGGAGCACCGTCTGGATGCGATAGACCACGTCGTTGATCCTCTTTACCACCCGGTACGGCCTTTGCCATGGTTGCTGAATCTTTAGGCAGCGCCCGTTTGTCCGGGTACGGCCTGTGTCTTCTCTGGGTCTGTGGACACTCCAGTTGGTGAGAGTATGTGGCCCAAGTAGTTGACTTACTTGCGGAACGGCTGCCACTTTGGGTTTAGGTTCAGGTTAGTCGGCTGCAGTCTCTGTAGTACCTAGCTCAGGTTTTCGAGATGGTCTCCCAATATCTTGCCGAATATGATGATGTCGTCTAGGTATAGAAGGCAGGCGTCATAAGTCAATCCTCTCATTACTGATTTCATTAAGCGTTGGAAGGTAGCTGTTGCGTTGCAGAGGCCAGAGGGCATAACTGTGAACTGCCAAAGCCCTTGGCCTGTCGAGAATGCGCTTTTCTCCTTGTCTCTCGGGTCTAGAGCCACCTGCCAATAACAAGAACTCAGGTCCAAGGTCGAGAACCATTGCGCACCAGCAAGCGTGTCCAGGGTCTCGTCAATCCGGCGTAAGGGGTAAGAGTCCATCCTGGTGTCAGCGTTCAGCTTCCTGTAGTACACGCAGAAGCGTAGCTCGCCGTTATTCTTCGTCACCAAGACTACAGGGGAACACAAAGGGCTGTCAGACTCTTCAATCACTCCCCTGGATCTCATATCCTCGAACATGTCCCGTACCGTAGCTTGTTTAGCCAGCCGAACGCGTCTAGATGGTTTCCGAATACGCCGGACGTCTCCGGTGTCGATGTGGTGGAGCACTCGGTCCGTGCGGCCGTAGTCACTGTCGCCTTGGCTGAAGACGCCCTGGTACCGCCTTGGCAGTTGCCGAACTTTCTCCAGCTGTTCTCCGGTCAGGTGGTCGGCCGCCCTCTCTAGTAATCCTTTCAGCCGCGGTCCAAAGTGTTGCGTCGCCACCGGCGCCTGGGTCTTATCGATTGGTGTTACGCTGACCCTGTGCTCGCACGTCCCTAACTTCGTCCGGGCCTGGACGTCGAGATCGGTGTCTGTTGAGTTGAACAGCCTCACCGGCACCTCCTCTCGGCGCGGCAACAATATCCTGGCTGCACAGAGTCCGTGTACAGGCGTCCTCTGGCCCAGCATTAAGTTCCAAGTTCCTTGTTCGCTGGCATTCCAGACGCGCCGCTTCACCACCACAAGGCTTCTCGCGGGGACAACCACGTCTTCCCTCAGCATGACCCTGCAGATTCCCAGGCATTCTTCGGGATGCTGGAGTATCACCTCTTCTTTATTGAGCTGCAGGACCTTCCTGCCGACGACGACTGTCGCCTCGTGGCTCCTGAGGGCATCCAGTCATAGTATCACCTCCTCAGCCACCTCCGCGACGAACACCCACAGACGCACGGCACTCCGTCCCAAGGGCAACTGCAGCAGGGCTTCCCGCTCCACGGACAAGATGTCGCCCGGTTCCGGCCCTAGCTTGTATGGTCGGCTCGATTTTCTCTACGACAATCCCTTCGCCACGTCAGGTCATGGCGACCCCGGTTTCTACGAGCACGCGGCACGGCTTCTCTCTCACCCAACCGTCCGCGATGAGGCTGTCATCCATCCGTCGGCTGACGGCTCGCAGTGTCACTTGAGGGGATGGTGCTGTTGGCACCTACGTGCCCCTTTGCCACGACGGCCTTTACTCGATTTCCGGCTGCCCCCCTTTTTTGGGAAGTCTCTCTCCAGGTGTCCCGGCGGCCCGCACCCCTAACACTCCACTTGGTCTTCGCCGGCGTCCTTCAGCTGGTTCTCGGTCTCCAGTGTAGCGGATACTCCGTGTTCTCGACGTCGGAGTAGCAGTCACCTTGGCCGCCCCTACCCTCAGTGCTGCCGTTAGCGCCTCGTGGATGGTTTTTTTTTCTTGCCGAGGATTAGGCGCTGACGTATCTCGACTTCTCGCACCCCATCAAGGAACGTGTAGGTGGCTTCCCGGGATACGAATTCAGGTGGGAGGGCGACCGAAGCTTTGCTGGCCAGCTGTTCAATAGCCAGGGCGAACTCCTGCAGCGTCTCTCCTGGCTGCTGCGTTCTTGACACTAGTTGGCTGCGGTAGGCGGCGGCCAAGCGGTGGTTCCCAAAACGGTTCTCAGGGCGTCCCAGATGTCCTTGGGGGCCGCCGCTGTCTGGTCCATACTAATAAAGCGCTCTAGCCTGTGCAACCGCAGACCAGAGAGCTCCTATCTCTTTTGACTCGGTAACTGATAATATGACCCATAGCCAATAATTATTTAAGTACATTAATAATTTACAATAATTAACATTTAGTACTAATAAGAATTTAGGAGTATTTATTAATTATAACTTGCATGCAGAATAAATAACTACATTTTGTATATTTAATATAAAAAGTACATGCAAGTTTTACAATAAATGTATAAGACTATGCAGAGATATGTATAACAGTTTCTTAGTTAATAAAATAAATAAAAGTTTAACAAAACTATGAGGGAATCCTAATATATTAGTTAAAACATGAGGGAATAAAAATCGCAATAAAATTTTGCCCAGTTAGAGCCTATATTTATCTTTGGAAAATTGTGTTGTTATTTTATTTAAATAATATAATTTCTTTTTTCTAATTATTTCATTTATCATTTTGTTGTGGATGTATTTGCCATATTCAACTCTTACTAATAAAGTATTTTCGCATTACCATATACTATGTTCAGGGGTATCTACTTGTCCACATGCACCTAAACTACTGCAGCCCGTCCCTGGAGGATGGCTATTAGCTGTGCGGCCTCTTCCTCTGGTGACCACTTGTGCTTGGCCACCATCTTGAACTGGCGGCGGAAGACTTCGAATATGAACGTGCCGCCGTACTCCGGCGGTTTGACGCGCTCATAGGTTGTGTCACGTCCGGCCGCGTTGGCCTTTAAATCTTTCATCCTTCTACCGACGATGTCCTCCACCATGGCGTTCAGGAACTTAGTGTTGGTGTTGGCCTTTCCCTCCAGATCACTCACGCGGTTCACCAGGTCTTCGACTCGCTCGCCCAGCTCCGTGACGTCCTCGTGCAACTGCACATCAAATTTGGCGGCGATGGCCTCATTCGCTGCCTTTACTTCAGATAGTTCGGCCTTCATTTCCAAATGGTCAATTCGGCCATCTTCATAGTCATCTTCGCGGTCAAGTTTTTATTTGCCGTCTTCAACTTCTCTTCCATTTTCTCGGTGATGTTAATGTTAGCCGCCTTCATTTCTTTTAACTCGGCTAGAATCAATGTCAATGTGGCCTCCATTGTGGTACGTCGCACTCCTGGCAGCAATTGTGACTCTGTGGCTTCGTGAAAATAAAAGTCAAGGTTACAAACACCTAAAATTGCCCTTTATTTCCATAGAAACACACTTCGTACACAGCGGTCCAGAATTGCGTCACATACACAATACAACTTGCAAGGTCATCGACTATAGACACACAGCTGTTTACTCACACGAATTCAAATACCGACTGATTCTTGTGCCGGGCGGGCTTCCTTTTTATCGATTACTCACATTCCAGAAATTTCTCAAACAATCGAGACGCAGTTGGAACAAAGGAGCAGAACTCTGGAGAAAACCATCTCTTTCTCCCGCCGTTTCGGAGAACTTTCGTCTACACACTGCACGTTTGTCCGTTTGAACTAGTCACCGGCGCTGCCTCGATCAACAATGTGCTCGCGACAATATGGTATAGTGCAATACTGTGATTACATTGCGTTTATTGCCTTTTGTACTTTTAGTTGTGTATTTCATTACGTGTTTGGGGTTTTTTCTGAAAGGTTTTTCCTTAACCTTAGGTGAACACCAGGTAATGTCTGGGTCAACTAATCTCACTAATATTGAAACATGTATTGTGCTGAATACGTAGCTAAAGTGTTATAATGTAATGCTAAACTCTCTTTGTAGTACAGTAAATTACTCATGTTATTCATCACTTTAAACTTTTAAAAATTCCTTACAGTATTATTACAGAATGTTACGTTAAAGCTTATTTGTAAAATATTCAAGTTTATCATTTCTGTTATTTTTATTACTTTGTGCAACAGATGCAGCTTTATGTTAGTACATTTGTTTTAAATGAAGGAGGTTTCTCGTGTTATTCTAATAATTTAAATGATTTACAAATGTATGTAATATTAAACAGAATGTTTTGCTAAAGTTCCTTTGTAATTAAATGAAGTAGGCATGTTGCATTACTTTTAAGTGTTTTGAGTTATTGCAACAGCGTTGTAACTAGTGTTGTGCTATACATTCTTTGTAATTGATTTAGTTGAATTTCTCATGTTATTTAAGTAAATGTCTAATTAGAGTAATAAAAGGAAGCAGTAACTGTGAAAACAATGTTAATATTCAATTTTCTTGACAAATATCACATCCTATTGTTAATTCCTTGACAGTTCATACAAAATTTTGAGGAAATTAAGGTAGAAAATAATGTACAGCTGCCATGTAGAAAATTCACTACAAGACTCAGCTGAGTATATGTTCTAATACCGTATTGCTAAAGATTATATAAGATAATTATGTGAGCTATTAGAAAAAGTAACAACTTTGAAACTGCAGTCACAACTCTCAAAGCTCACGTAATTATCTTTGCATCACATGACGCAATGCGATATCGGATCTTGATCACCAGCTGATGCTAAGAATGAATGAAAAATACAGCGATAGTATTCCAGCTACGTAAAATGTTTGGGCGCGTAATTTTTCATAATATGGTTTGCCATCCGGAACTAGAGGTGTTGCCATCATCTCGTGTTGCCAACGTTTAACATGGGAAGTTCACTTCTATTTGTTCTATGATAAAACGATAGTGATTCGTTTGAACGACGATTAATGCATTTATGCGATCGTTCTTTGTAGTTGTTAATATGAACAATCAGTTCATAAATCATCTAAAGTAGTTTTGTGCAAGAATAAATCGGTGGATAATATAAAGTGTGATAATAATTAAAGTTTGTCAGAATACAAAATTTTGCTTCTGAGGGAGCAGTGCAAGATTTAACAGAATTTATATATAAGGTATGTGATGGCAGTATTTTTATTTTAAATTTCTTTGGACCGGGAGGAAATGACTCCAATTTTCCTTTCATATGTTGGCACTTCCAGCCGTAGTAGCACGGTATCTTGAATGTGGCGTGGTGTCAGAGCAGAGTGTTGTTATAAAGAAGGTAATAACGTCTACTTCAAAACAATTATTGAGGTAATTACATAATATTACTAACTTTAGTTACACTTTCTTTTGACCCTGCTGGGTGTGATTTTTGGTTATCTGTAGAACAGCAGCCAAGTGTATGGCTGTTGCTAACATGCAATACTGAAATCTGCAGTCATTAATGAACTGCCAACTACTCCATATCAAAATATGTTCAATCCTGACATATTCAATAGAACTAATATGGGGTAATAGTGCAGATAGGGATATCATGTCTCCGACGTCATAGCTTGGCAACTTCCAGAGCATGCTACCGCGGAAAATACCAACATTACGCAAGCAAACCAGCGATGCTGTAATACGAGACATAAAGATCAATGGATCATTGCCAGAGTTATCATTATTATTTACTATTATATTCCTTCTATTATTATCATAATTATTTAACAACTTAAAGGAATTTAGCACAAACTTTTGGAACAGTCAACTTTATGTAAGCAAACCAGCGATACTGTAACACCCAAATAAACTGACGTAAAGATCAGTGGATCATTGCGAGAGTTATTATCATCCATCATCAATAATCATCAATCATCATCATATATTCATATATCATCATCCATCATCATAACTATTATCTCTGCCTGCCTCAGTAACATAATTAAACGGTAACGATAATGATAATAAATACGACAGTAGTAAAATAATAATAATAATAATAATAATAATAATAATAATAATAATTACTATGCACTATTCCCATTGCAGTATCGATAGTTTATAACAGAAAAAAAATGTGTTGGCAACGTTTATCTATATTCACGTGTATCAGGGCTCTGCAGTTGGACACAACTTGTTTGCGTGATGGCATTCCATACCAACATAACAGTACGCTGTGAAAATGCATGTTTTCACTGATGGCAACATTCCAGCCACCAGCGTCATGCTCAGCATTCTCCTAGCAGAAGACATCTGGCTACTGATCAGCAGTACAACCGGATAATTTTTCATATATCGTGTAGCAGATTACTAGTTGAAATTAGAAAACCACAGAAAACCACAGAAGATCAAGCAAACAAGTTTGGATTTGAGTTACACTGTAGGTTAATTGCCAGGGTCTGCTTAGGCGGTTGTTGCCATTTGTACATCTTTCAACTCTGCAAATTCAGATTTATTAACCAAGAAAATTCATGATGAATATTGGCTTCATCAAAAAGTGCTAAGACAGTTGTCTTATTTACAATATACAAAGTTTAGAAAACAACACAAGGTTACCCTGAGGTGAAACGCAGATACCCAACATTTCCTTTAATGACTGAGAGAAACCTCAGAAAAAACCTCAGTCAGGTAATTCATCAACTATTATGGGTGCATTATAAGTTGGTGATTGCCAGTTGAAGGAGTGGGGAAAGAGGGGATAGCACCGTTGCCACTTTACCATCCCTCTCCACGTGCTAGGCAGTGAAGATGACATGTAGAGGAGAGGTGGAAGTTCAGTTGCAGTAATGCACGTGCACATATTCCTAGAAATTTGCATTCTGCAGTATTAATCGTAATACTGCCTTAAGACTGTCTACACGTTTAAGTGAGCAGTTACCTAATTACAGCATATGAAATCTTCGGAATGAACAAAAAACAAATGGTTAGCTACAGTTAAGGTTTAGAGAAACAAAAGTGCCATACCTGCACAGAATTATGTATTCTAATCCAACGGGAATATGCCACTTATCTCAGAGTCGCTGCTGTCATTACTACTGCTTTTCTGATGATCGTCGATGCTGTCACCGCTGCCGCCGTCGTCGTCAGAGCTACTGCAACCTTCCATGGAAATTATGAGTTCTTCCACACTTTCTTCCAAAATGCCTTTGTTTTCCCATGCTGCCACTATAACTTTTTTGTGTGACAAACAGCTTCTTTCCAATTTTTAGTACTTGTTTTTGCTATTGCTTCTTCTGTTAGTTCTATAACAGATGTTATAGTGAAATCTGTATTGTTGCGCGCTACATATCCCTTTATTTGGGCCCAAATCAACTCTATTGCATTAAAATGGCAATGGTAGGGAGGAAGTCTAATAATTTTGTGGCCTTTTTCTGCAGCAATTTCATCAAATATATGTTTTGGGAACTGCGGTTTGTTTGCTTTTACCAGTTCAAGCAATTCATACTTTTTAAATGGTCTTGAACACGCACATTGTTGCGAACAAGCCATTCCAAAATAACACTTTTCCTGGATGCCATTGTTGGAGCTTTGTCTAAAATAACAGAGTGATATTTTACGTTATCCATGACAATTATGGAATGCCTCTCCAAATTGACTAATAACTGCTCTTTGAACCGGTTAAGAAATTTGGAATGGTTCATTTCTTCATGATAGTCTCCTGTTTTCTTAGATTTGAAGAGGATGCAACAGTTCGGAATAAATCCAAAAGAATTTCCCGTGTGAAGGAGGATTATTCTTTCACCTTTACCTAATGGCACCCGCATTGTTGCTCCCAAGGTGTCATCAGTCCAGCCCTTGTTAATGCAATGATTAGCATTCACCCAGGTTTCATCAATCCATACAATATTCTCAAAATCACAAGAAATAATTTCTCGAGGGAACCTACAGCGCCAGTCACATATGTCTGGTTTTTCCAGTAAGATCTTACGACCATGTAGCTTTTAATAGCGAAATCCTAAAGTTTTAACTATTTTTCGAAGTGAGGTCTTGCCATCTGTAAAACGATCATCCATTTGTAGAGATGAGTGCAGTTTTGAAAGTGTAGGATATTGCTTCCTGGTATAATACGCATAAATATGGCGGCGAATGGCATCTTGTTGAAATGGATCCAGGTTAGTGACCAAGTTATGTCGCTTCCTCTTCTTCCCTGGAGTTTGTAACCGCGATGTACATGTCTGATTTTCTTCACTAGGGTATTTCTCTTTCCCTACTCTATGGTATTCTTACTTACACCAACAGCAGCTGAGGTTCTGTCCAGTACTTTTGAAACAGGAATTATTGGACCCCCATTGTCTCTTTCATCCTCAAAATATTTTCTTACGGAACATATAATTTCCCTTGCTTGTCCTTGGCCACGCCGTGGCTCAGCGGTTAGACCGCTAGGCTCTCACCAAGGCGGCCTGGATTCGATCCCAGGTGACCGCAAAGTGAGATTTGTGGTGGACAACACGGCGTTGGGGCGGGTTTTCTCCGGGACCTCCGGTTTCCCCCGCCATCTCATTCCACCAGTGCTCCATCTTCATCTCATGCATCATCAGTGTCACCACCTGCGGTGCCATATGTAGTAAAAGCGGGCGTTAAACACTACACATGCACATGCTTGCTTGTCCTTTAATTGGGATTCCGTGCCCAAAAACATTTTTTGTGGTCTTCACAGATACTTTCTTTCTGTCTGTTTCTGTAGCACAAGTGTTTGCGGTAGCCATGAGTAACGATAATTAGCTAAATATTAAAGTTGCACTGAAACACTGAAGTTGATCACTGAAACACTAAAGTTGATCACTGAAACACATGAATTATGTTGCAAAAATGTAAAGCTGTTTACACCCTGTGAAACATTCGCTACCTGAAGCAGTACACTCTTAGTTTGGCAGTGATGACGGATAAATTACCCTAAGTACTGTAAGAGTTATTCATGTTAGAACTGGACCGGACAAAGGCAGGTAAGAAGGGTTGGTCATTAAACTGAAAAGGTTGGTCATTGACCCAGAAAACCTCATAAGATATTCCTTGAAACTAAATCCACACCTGTTCCCTTCCAACAATGCATACCATCTGATACTAAAGGGCAACGAACGACGACGGTATTGTGATACCACTGATTCATAAGCGAAGCAACAATAGTAGCAGTGTCTGTTTACTGAAAACCTCGACATGCCGATACACTAGCGTCATGCATAAAGCACATGGTGTAGTGCGATAGAGTTCGCAGCACAGGATAAGCATCCCGGGTTGCTATGGCAACAGTTTACTTTTGATTGGTGGATTGCTGGTTGCTAGGCGACCGCAATGACGTGTCAGTGACGTGTTTATCCCCTCTCCTTGTTTTCGCAGCTGAACAGCACGTGGAGGCAAAACGCCAATCACCAACTTACGATGCGACAACAATAAATAAGACAGATGTTTTAAGAGCAAGTTTTTAACTTTGTTCTTAAATGCTTTGATCTGTGGAACTTTGATGGCCTTAGGGACTTTGTTATGTAATTTAACAACTTTATGGGAAACTGAAGTAAAACTTTTTGTTAATCTGTGTTGTTGTAGATTAATGGATATTGCTATTTGTGTATTGTATTAATATTATTCATTACTAAGTTTATAGATGCTTTCTCTGTCATGTATAAATAAAACTGTTTCTAAGATATAAATACATGGTAAAGGTTGAACTTTGAGATCCAAAAACACTGGTTTACTTGGGTTGCATTGGTTCACTTGTTTGATTAATCTTCTTAGTCATTTTTGTAGCTTGAAAACCTTCATGCAGTTGTTGAAAGATCCCGAAGGGGAATTCTCTTTCTCGAAACTGAATATACAGTGGCAGTTGATAGTCCTGATCAGGTGTTTTCTAAGTTTGGGTAGCAATAATAAAATTTCCTAAGTGATACAAAAACGTTACTTCCTGATTGGTGCATTAATAAGGAATGGAATATGAAAAGATAAACATAACTGGGCCATTTAAGTCAATTGATGGAAATTAATCATTTCTTCACACTAGCCATATATAGGCTAAGGTTTTTGATAGAGTCAACATGAAAAATTCAGTGTCACGGATAGGATATGAACCTTGGATCTCTTGATTTCCATCCAATCGCCCTTACCCATTCAGCTACTATGGCCAAAGTGCTGAATATTTCATGTTGACTACCTATAACTAGGCCAGTCAGAGTCATTATTAAACATCTAATATTTCGCTATGTTCACCAACATTTTCAGCACACAGTTGAAAACACCACACTGTCCGTCTGCTTCCCTGCCTGAGCATTTCAGGAATGATTGTCCTGAAAATATGGATGATCTCTCTCTGTGTTCAGTTAAGGGATTTTGCTTTCAAAGTTAGGTCGTAATGTTGTTGCATACATGCATTTCCAACCAAAATTACCTTGCTGATTTACTCAAGGAACACCGCGGTTATTCAGGCAGAAGATTACTAATATCTTTACTGCAATATTTTTAGGTCTTCTGCTGCGTTCTGCATCCAATACTGAGTCCGTTGAGAAAGTCTTGTTTTCCAGTTTTCAGAGATTGGTTTCACTGGGCTGTTTTATTGAATAAAGAAAGAAGTTTTCTCTGATTTTGTTGTATGTTTCGCCAGCTCATTCTTTTTCATGAACCCGCACTCTAAGGATGAGGCATTCCTCATTTGTATATTAACTTACATCAGCCGTCACTTACAACATAAACAGCGTTTCACCTTGTCATCATCAACTAATACCCTGCAAAAGCCTGGCTTGCCAGTATAACATAATGCCCTAGCTGTGTCGCAAAATTGACAAACTAATAACTGGGAAATATCTGGCGTCCAGCTATAACATAATGCTCCCACTGTATCGGAAAATTGACAAACTTATGCAACAAAAAGCATATGAATGGGAAAAATATCCCTCTCTAACTATGAATGACTTAATTTGTTTTTGGCTTCCAAAAGTTAGTTATTTCAATATAGACATTACCTGATCACGACTGTAAGTAGCCAAAATACATTGTTACATATTGCCAATCATGACATGTAATAAAACTATTGTGGGAACAACTATCAATAAGCAATCTAGCATTGATAGAGTGAAAGAATACACCATGAAGATTAACTTATGAGGTTACAAACATCAAGTAACAGCGACTGAATTGATATTCTACAAAACTAATAAATATTAATAAAAGAAAATACCTAACATATGGATTCCTTTTAATACTATTTATTATTATTCCGATAATGTACTAGTGCATCATGTTTCATCATGCATTTGTGTAGCTCCACTTTAATTACAAATACATTTACTTTTTGCACTGCACATTTAATTTCATATTTCATGATACAATGGTCGGCTGGTAAAGTCCTGGGCTTCAAAATAAAAAATAAAAAATAATGTCTTTTCTTTATTTCGGAACATAATCTCCAGAGAGGCTAATAATATATTTGTTTTATCAGTGTTCTAACTTAATTGAACTGTCTCTGTAGTGCGATGATTTGTATTTAAGGGCACTCTACTTCAAGATCATCACCGCCCGTTAAAAACAATTGTGGCAGAAGACGTGCTGTAGTGCGATTTATCATGGTTCTTAAAATAGCTATTTAACACATCAATGATTTCCTCCTTGCAATGAAGACTTCATCCCCAAGAAATTTTATGAGGTTTGGAACAGGTCGTTCTAAAGCTGGCAAATAGGGTAGGTGTTCAAGGAATATGAACTTAAATTCTCACATTTTTCCCATTGCAATGACTGAATGAGGGCCAGAATATTGTGAAGAGTTTTCTTTGTCTTATGAGGTATTTTTCTTTTCACCTCCTCACTCAAAAGTTGCAATAAGCTTCCATAGTAGTCAACAGTGTTACTTTTACCCTATTCCAGCTAATGAATAAAAATAATTCCCTGTGCATCCCAGAAAACATTCGCTCTAACCTTGTTAGTTGACAAAATTGACTTTGCCTCTTTTGGAGTTGGTTTACCTGGGGCATTTCACTGTTTTGACTGTGATTTACTTTCTGGAGTGTACTGATGTATCCAAGTTTCATCCATGGTAATAGGCTGTCTCAAAAATTCACTGGGATTTTTATGTTAGAGCTCCAAATTCTTAACAGAATTAGTTTTTCTTTGCAACTTTTGATTAGGTGTCAACAAATGCAACTTCACAGAGAAAGAAATTGATTTTCTAAACAAAGGCCTAGAAACATTTGTAGATTACACAAAAAACATTGAAAACTATATCGCGGACATTGAAATATATAATTTGCCCGATAATAAAAAATCTACGATCAGAACACAGTGCATAGAAACTCTAGATCATATTCAAAATGCAAATTCAAAAAGTTATTCATATAAAAAATTAATCAAAAATTTAAATGAAAAACCGGTAATCTACACAAAAGCAGACAAGGGTAACAAAATAGTAATACTGGACGAAGAAGACTATCGCAAAAAAATGGACAACCTTTTAAACCGAAAAGAATTTGTTATATTAGAAAACAATCCAGTAAAGAAAGCATGCAAATCTGTGGAATTAGCAATTAAAAACAGTAAAATCATGACTAAAAGAGATAAATTGAACAATAAAATAGACAGTCCAAAAACACCATACATATATGGTTTACCCAAAATACATAAACCTGAAATTACCCTCAGACCAATAATTAATAACATTGATGCATCCACTTACCAACTATCAAAATGGCTGGTTCATATCTTCAGATCCTTCACAAAATTTGAAAATATAAGTATCAAAAACTCGTTTGAATTGTTAAATCTCCTGAAGGACACAAAGATCAACTGTACAGATGCTTTAGTTTCCTTTGACGTCATTCTTTATATCCAAGTATACCTACCAATGAGCTTATTCCACTTCTCAAAAAATGGCTGGAATCAATACAAATAACATCTGAAGAAATAGAAGAACTTTCACAACTTACAGAAATTTGTATCAATCAAAATTTTTTCAGCTTTAATGGACAGCTGTATAAACAAAAAACAGGCCTAGCTATGGGCAACCCATTGTCTCCCTTCTTGGCAGATTTATTTATGAGTGCTTTTGAAACACATATATCAAAAACTTTTTCAAATTATTTCAAAGTGTGGTATCGCTATGTTGACGACATTTTTGCAATAGTACCTAAAAAACTCATACAAGATAGTCTTAAACTTTTGAATATACATAATCCAGCTATAAAATGTACATTGGTAACAGAAGAGGATGGTGTGCTCCCCTTTTTGGACATCAAGATCAAAAAAATGAACAACAAACTCACCTTTGGTATTTACAGGAAACCGACACACACAGATAATTACATAAAGAACAACAGTTTCAACCCAAAACTACACCAACATGCCATTTTCAATAGTTTAATCTTTCGGATGATCAACTTTCCACTAAACAGAGAAGATTATCAAGAAGAATACCTACACATAAAAAAAGTAGCTATATCCAACGGTTTTAACCCAAATTTAGTAGACAAAACAGTTAACAGACTCAACAAAGCTAAGAAAATAAAAGAAACCACCACCCTAGAACCTACAGGAGAAAAAGATAAAAATCTTTTTAAAAAATTCACCTTCCACCCATCAGCCTATAACAAATTCCAAAAAATCTTCTCAAAACACAACATAACTCTTGCACCTCAAAATAGGTTTAATATCAGAAATTTGTTGAAAGGCCCTCCTAAAAATTCAATCACTACCAAAGAAAAACCAGGAATCTATGAGATCAAATGTGAAACTTGCCCTAAAATTTATATAGAAAAAACAAAAAGAAATATTAACATCAGAAATAAAGAACATCTAAGAAACATTAAAAATGGTGAAACAGAAAAATCAGCAGTGGCTTTTCATTTTTTGAATACTAGACATGACATCAACTTGGAAACATCTCTAATAAAATATGTTAATCACCCCATAGACCTTTCCGTATGGGAAAAAATCTTCATCAACAAAAATCGTCATAGAGTCATGAATTTTGAAACTGCACCACCGGACATCTTTGACAAGTACATCACGCCATCTATTGACAAAACGAAGAAAGAGGAAACCACTACAACTTGCACTAGTCGAGTATCAGCTGATGATAGGAGCAAGAGCTCTTGAAACATGTCCTGTGAATAAACAGTGTGAGTGAAACAATGTGTCAATATATTCTCGATTCACTTTTGTACCAATATCGATCTAATTATCTGGAGATATGATGTACTCTACTGTCACTGGATGTTAAAAACAAGTGTTAAATTACAGTGCATTGGGTTGTCTTATAAATGAAATGTTAATTGACAATAATTAAGTCTTCTCTTGTTTATTAATCCCTAACAAATTTAGGCATGCTTTTATAGCATGGTAATTATGAGTGATAGCAAAAGGAAGGGGGGGGGGTTGTAGATTGTAAATTTCATTGTGCTGTGATCTGTAAACAGAACTTTATATAACGATAAGTTTAATCTTGGTCATTGGTCATGTCTCAGATCCATAATGAATATTGTCGAGGGATGTATTTGAGTTATGTGCTGCCCGCTGAATTAAAAGTTCAATAAATGATGGAGAAACTGACTGGTTTAAGAGGAAGTACCCTTAGAATAGCATACCACGATAATTACATCAAGTTGATCAGTCTGCTTTGACAAACAATGAAGATAAGTCATGGGTTTCTTTACCAATACTTAAGGGTGAATTGGGGAAACATAGCTGAATGCTATGACTTAGAATCTTAGGTAACAATTTAGTTAAAAAAAAATTCTGTGCTTTTCTTATCACATGATTTAAGTCGTTTATTGAGTTTGCTCTTCAGTCATCATAGCTAATACAATTTCTTATATGATCTTAGGATTTGAATGTATTTCTATACTTGTCTATTCTACCATTGTCATTCATTAAGGTAAGCTAATGAAGGGTGGCCAACCCTCAATGCAAACTTCACATTCACGCTGCGCAGCTCTCACTCATACTCAAACATTAATGTTATTTTGTCTTCACAACATCTTTATTTACACTGAACTTTAACTTAGCAATGTTTATAGGGAAAACGCTCGCGCAAAAAAAATCCCTTTTATATTATAACAGCTTTAGCTATATCAAATCATCATGAGAGGCATACACAACCTAAGGGTCTCGCGACCACCGAAGAATGTAGCCTCTGTCACTCATACAAAAAACTCCTATAGCTTGAAAGCTTGAAACTTGAGGATACCATGGTATATGCGTACATATTCACTAAGATTGTCTCCGAAAATCTTGCGATGGATTCGGAACAGAACACATTACTACTAGAATCTATAAACATTTAGAAAGAGCCTCTAAGAACGCCTCGCAGTTGTTCTTAAGGTCAAAGGATACTACAAACATTATCTTAACAAATCCTAAGCATTTGGTTACAACGATCATAACGTATAACTTTTAAGCACAGAGAATATGAGGTCAAATTGAACTGATTTATAATGAAAAGCACGGTGTACCTCTGGTAGATTTTAAAAGCATGGAGGGGAATAAAATGAGACAAAAGTGTTATTTGTTTGAACGGTGATAGCAAAAGATAGGCGTATTAAAGCTTGAAGTTGGAGTTTGGATTTTTATTAAGACTAGAATAAGACAGATGGCAGTTGTAAAACATTCTTAGGAGCGAAAGAATTCGTGCCGTGTACAAAGGATGCTTTCCTTGTCGCAAGTTTGACTTCTGAAGCAAATTTGATCCGGCTTGCTATGTCAGCTGTTCCCAAGCCTACTGTGGCGGAAGTTGTTCCGGTAAGAACAAAAGGTTTCTGTACGCTATTGCTGGCTAAGCGCGCTTTTGGGAAACGTGATGATCATGTCGTCCATGATTGAAGTAAAGTCGAGTTTCCTAGGAGACATATGTGATAAGTATAGAGTTGCTGTATTTATTAAATACGGTAGAGAGGTATAAACGCAGTTTTCGGTGGTAAAAGAGAGAAAGTTTAATAATGAAATATATGTTAACTTATAACCAGGGTTTAGGGACTTCGATGAAGAAAAGGCATCATATTGTTGATAGAGAAATAGAAGTGTATGCGAAAGTATGCTTTACCTTGACAAATTTTATTGTACTCAGCTATTAAGTAGGAATAATAGTACTACGCCACTGCGCCAAAGAACCTAGCTCGTGCAAGCTTCCTCTTTAAGCAGAAATAATGTATTTATAACATTAATACATAAATATTGCCTAACCATAATTAGTTATTGATATCTGGTAGATTCACGGACAGTAGAAAGGAAGAATTTACTAAGTCCATTGTCTAAGCTGGTCATGTGAGGTTGCAAAGAAGTATACATTTGCTGCACCGGACGTGCTAAGCTGATGTCTGCAGAAGATGCTAAACAGGTTAGAACAAACGTTTCAGCGATATCACACAGATAGACGCTGACACAAAGAACTAATGCCATTACGTTTTGCGCTGTCTTTCTGGGATGTAGTGAATAAATAATCTTTTATGCGTCGCGTAATTAGTTACAATTTTATACGGAAAAGTCGTTAAATGGGTAACGTCAAAGAAGAAATATAAATGTGTTATTTGGAAGGAAATGCGTGTTAGTTGTCGGGTGGAAATTATTGTTGTTTGGATATGGTGAATGTGATCTAAAGCAAAAAGTAGAAGTGTATATTCGGAATAAAAAGGTGTTTGGAAAACGTTTGAAGGTACGAGTTTATAAATGGATTAGCTGTTAGCCGCTTGAAAGGTGAGTGAAACAAATTGAAACAAATATATAAATTGCAATGAAGTTTCAAATTGAAATAGAATTGTCACTAATTAATTAAGTGTGATTTAGAGAAGGTTAAATATTATTTTGGGCTTGGAGAGATCATATTAGCAAAAACAAGCGAGGTAATATGCCAAATATGGAGTGTTATTAATTATAAGAAATAATACATTTAGGGTTGAGGAGTTTAAGAACTAGAAAGAAACTTGAAAATATTCTAGTGTTGTCTCTAGGAGTTATAATTAATAATCTTATAATGGTATTTGCTTGTTCAGAACACAGTCGTAATTGTTTCTGTTATCCTTTTTTTGTTGAATTATTATAAAATATTTGAAGGGAATTTGTTTAAAAGATTACGGGAGACTGACAAGAATAAATGCATTAAATAAGTGTAAGAATTGTGTGTAATGTATAAGGACAAAGAATAACATACTTTCAAGTATTGACCTTTTGGGGGAAATTTCACATATTATGAAACCCATGTTAGAATACGGAGTCCATGAATAAGAATTATATACTTAAAGTAAATAACCGATTGCTAATATAAGTTTATCAGGTAATGAACTTAAAGTGAAAATTAATAATCTTTAATCACAGTAGAAATATAGCTGGAAAGTAGTGAGGCTATTATTTTAATTTGATCATTCTTGGATTGTTTGTTTCTTAGGTTATTGGTTTACGTTACCATCTATCTTAAGTTTGGAGGCTAGAGAAGTAGTTTAAAAACCTTCAGTGTTTTAGTGAGGGTTATGAAATGTGTGTATGTGTCTTTGCTTCTCAGGATATATTTTAAGAATAAAAAAGTGGTGTGGGTTGTTATGACTTTAAGGAATTCAGATTAATAATAAAATCATCTTATTGAACGAGAATTTATACAAAATATTGCAAAAGTAGTGGAAAACCATATTGGATTTGTTGTGGTTTTATTTCTTATATGTGTAGGCATAAACAATTTACAATAAAGTGATGCAATTAGAATAACGAGGTTTGGCATAAATATTAAGCATGGACAAAACTTAGAGAGGGGAAATTAAATTAATGTGATCATTAACAAACGGTATGACTTACTTTAATATATCTAATGTCAGGAAAACTACTCTGACCAACTTACTGTACAGTAGACACATATTTACCCACACGCACTAGTCAACAAAAAGAAGCACAATCTCGTGCTAAAATCTCACGATGCATCAGTAATACGTCTTCAGCATTATAATATTTCATCAATATCTCAACATATCTCTTAATAAACATAACTGATATGCTAACATCCACAACCAGGGCTTCGCAGCTAATCTGACTTATGGAAGCAAAGTTAATATTCGCTATACTAGGGGGAATCTCGGGATTTTTAACCCTTATCCTAGTATCGCTTTACTAACATCAAGCTTTACTGCCTGGAAAACTAAGGGTAGGGAACTTCATTCTACATTATATATGAATAAAATATATCATAAGCGCGCAATATCTAAGTGCTAGATACGCTCTTAAAATGTCTCGCGACTGAATCCAAGAGTTGGTATCAGCAAAACTATAAGTATATATTAGTCGCCAGTTCACATTCTCTCCTAAATCACAAAAATACACATGGTTCCTGATAGTCCTTGGCTCAACAAACATTACCGAAAAAAAGACATTTAAACACATATGACGCACACTTAGTGGCATAGGACAGTGGTCATACAGTCGATAATCATCACTTTATGGCAGTAATGCCTTAAGGGGGTGCAAATGGAAACAAGATGACCGAACATATCATCTGGAAACAAAATTTACAAAAATATGTTTCAGTGAAACCAGAAGCAATACCTCATTATCAATGTAATTCATAATTTATATCGATGTTGCGAAATTATAAAAAAATCAAACATTATGTAAAGTGGCTCTATCAATTTTACTGATTTGGATTTATCTCAGTCGTTATTCAAATTGAATATTACCTTTAAAATACTGTAAATAGACAACAGATAGCTTACACATGATATAAAACAGTGTGATTAGTAACATTGCACTAAACCTTAAAGTTCGGAAACATTAAAAAAAACTTGTAAACAACCACATGAAATCACATATATTAATGCTGCCAAAAAGATTTTGTAAGTAACTGAGGGAACACAACAACACCTGTGGAGTTAACATTAGAATACTTGGTTCAAACAAAATCAAGCTACATTTTCAAAAAGTTAAAAATTAGCGAGTGGTTGGGTGAGTTACACAGAATAATGATGGGGAAGACGCGGCTAAAATTAAACATCAGATTTTAGAGAATTAAGCATAGTCAAAGTTGTACAAGTAAGCAAAAGTGTCCTGTCCTAATCGGCCTTCAAAGATTCCTGGGTCAATGACTTGACGTGTGAATGACATTTCTAAAGACAATGGAGATTTATTGTTTACGTTCTTCCGAGTTGAAAAACTCTTCTGGGGAACTGTAGGATTCATTATTTCGTTATTTAGTGCCGACTTGGAAGCTGAATTTGAGGGGATTGGTGGAGTTTGTATATCAAAGGAACATGCAGTTAAATCTCCTATACTTGAACTTCTTCGTTTGTCAGGAATGTATGGAACAGGTGATAATTTACGAACTCGGCAGGAGGTTCTAACTGCCACTTTGTGCATATATCTTCAAAGTTCTAGGACATCAGGGGGAAGATCTTTAATGTCGTCAGAGGTAAGGTTATAAGTTGCAACTAACTTATTAAAAGAGAATTGCTGGTCCGGAGTGAGTTTTGAAATTTGCTGAGTTGCGGTTCTATTTAAATTTGAATTTATGAGTCACTATGTTTACACTCAGTCTTCACTTACTTGTTGTTGTATAATTGAAACGTTTTCAAGATCATTCGATCTCATCATCAGCTGTTTGGTGACTAGATGAACCTTCCTCTTCTTCCACTACTACGGAGTTCCGATCACTCTGCCATCTGGTGTTAGGGGCACTAAGTTTTAATACTTCATTTAATGCCGGGATTTCAAAATTTATAACTTTATCACGGTTTTTGTTTATGAAAATTTTTTCCCAAATATCCAATTCTATGGGTGTACTTAAAGATTTTAACAGTTTAATGTTGTGGCCAATGTTGTGGTTTTCTGTCCAAAAATGGTGTGAAACTGCAGATTTTTCTGTTTGTTTCAACTTAATGTTCCTTTGGTGTTCTTTTTGCCTGGTTAACATGTTTCTCTTAGTTTTTCCTATGTAGCTTTTTTCACAGGTTTCACAATTAATCTGATATATTCCTGATTTCAAATTGTTGGGGATTGTATTTTTCAGAGGTTTATTTAGCAGGTTCCTCAGAGTGAATTTGTTTTGGGGTGCTAGTTTTAAGTTTAGTCTTTTGAAGATTCGTTCAAATTTTCTAAAAGCCCATGGATGGTAGGTGAATTTTCTATATTGCCAATTTGTGTTATTAAGTGGTGTGAGAGTGGTATTTTTTGATCTTATCTTCAGTTTTTCTTTCCTCTTCATCATATTCCTTATGATGGCTGGGTTGAATCCATTTAATACCGCTATGTCTTTTATGTGTTGTTGTTCTTTCAAAAATTCATCCTTACTCAGTGGGACGTTGTATAGCCGGTGAATTAGACTTCTAAAGGCAGCTAGTTGATGTGAAACTGGGTTGTATTCATTTTTCTTTATGTAATTATCTATGTGTGTGGGCTTCCTGTATATTCCAAAATCTACACCATGATGATTTCTAGTTATCCTGAGGTCCAGAAAGGGTAGGGTGTTGTCTCTTTCTACTTCCATAGTAAATTGGATGTGATTATCTTGCAGGTTTAGTAATTTTAGAGAATCTTCTCTAAGTTTTTCTGGAATGATAGCAAAAATATCATCAACATATCTCTGCCAAAATTTATAAATCTGTGGGAAGGCCTTTACTATGTGTGTTTCAAAATAGCTCATGTATAGGTCTGCTAAAATAGGCGAAAGTGGGCTCCCCATTGCTAAACCTTTTGATTGTCTGTAGAATTTTTGGTTAAACATGAAGTAATTATTCCTTATGCATAAATCTGTAAGATTGATAATATCATCTATTTCTCTGGGGTCCGTTGTAGTCTGGGTTAGCCATTTTTTGAGGAATGTAGGTATTTCTTCTACTGGAATGCTTGTAAAAAGTGCCTTAACGTCAAAAGAAACAAGTATGTGATTTTCCGGGATGTTGTATTTCTGTAGGTGGTTTATCAATTCTAAGGAGTTTTTTATTCCCAAACTTTGAAATTTGTCATATGATTTTAATTTTCTTACTAACCATTTTGCTATGTGGTATGTAGGTGAATTGATGCCATTGATGATGGGCCTCATGCTGTTGTCTTGTTTGTGGATTTTTGGCAGACAGTACAACCTTGGTAGTGTGGGGTTGGACGATTTTAAGTTGTATTTTTCAGATGTACTTAATGTTTTTGTAATTGATAAGGCTTTATTAACAGAGGTGATACTTTTGGATAATGGATTTTTTGGAATTTTTTCATATTCTGGACTTTCTAACATGAGGTTTACTCTCTGAATATAGTCTTCTGTCTCCATTATTACTAGAGAATTACCTTTGTCGGCTTTTAGGTATACCACAGGCTTCTTATTTAAATTTCTTACTGTTTTGTTGTTAGTATTATTGTATGTTGGGGATAACTGCTTTATTATATCCAGACATTCAATTTTGGCTTTGGTTAAGTTTTCGTCTTTTAGGTTATGTGTGGCTATTTCTATGTCGGCGATAAAATCGTCTTTATTACTTGAGAAGTTCACACACGTATTGAAACCTTTCTGGAGTAATCTAATTTCATCGGTTGTAAACTTTTGTTGCGAAAGGTTTATTACGTTAACTTGCTCTTTGAAGTCCCGGTGTTTTGGAACACCCACATCAGCCAAAACACCGGGACTTCAAAGAGCAAGTTAACGTAATAAACCTTTCGCAACAAAAGTTTACAACCGATGAAATTAGATTACTCCAGAAAGGTTTCAATACGTGTGTGAACTTCTCAAGTAATAAAGACGATTTTATCGCCGACATAGAAATAGCCACACATAACCTAAAAGACGAAAACTTAACCAAAGCCAAAATTGAATGTCTGGATATAATAAAGCAGTTATCCCCAACATACAATAATACTAACAACAAAACAGTAAGAAATTTAAATAAGAAGCCTGTGGTATACCTAAAAGCCGACAAAGGTAATTCTCTAGTAATAATGGAGACAGAAGACTATATTCAGAGAGTAAACCTCATGTTAGAAAGTCCAGAATATGAAAAAATTCCAAAAAATCCATTATCCAAAAGTATCACCTCTGTTAATAAAGCCTTATCAATTACAAAAACATTAAGTACATCTGAAAAATACAACTTAAAATCGTCCAACCCCACACTACCAAGGTTGTACTGTCTGCCAAAAATCCACAAACAAGACAACAGCATGAGGCCCATCATCAATGGCATCAATTCACCTACATACCACATAGCAAAATGGTTAGTAAGAAAATTAAAATCATATGACAAATTTCAAAGTTTGGGAATAAAAAACTCCTTAGAATTGATAAACCACCTACAGAAATACAACATCCCGGAAAATCACATACTTGTTTCTTTTGACGTTAAGGCACTTTTTACAAGCATTCCAGTAGAAGAAATACCTACATTCCTCAAAAAATGGCTAACCCAGACTACAACGGACCCCAGAGAAATAGATGATATTATCAATCTTACAGATTTATGCATAAGGAATAATTACTTCATGTTTAACCAAAAATTCTACAGACAATCAAAAGGTTTAGCAATGGGGAGCCCACTTTCGCCTATTTTAGCAGACCTATACATGAGCTATTTTGAAACACACATAGTAAAGGCCTTCCCACAGATTTATAAATTTTGGCAGAGATATGTTGATGATATTTTTGCTATCATTCCAGAAAAACTTAGAGAAGATTCTCTAAAATTACTAAACCTGCAAGATAATCACATCCAATTTACTATGGAAGTAGAAAGAGACAACACCCTACCCTTTCTGGACCTCAGGATAACTAGAAATCATCATGGTGTAGATTTTGGAATATACAGGAAGCCCACACACATAGATAATTACATAAAGAAAAATGAATACAACCCAGTTTCACATCAACTAGCTGCCTTTAGAAGTCTAATTCACCGGCTATACAACGTCCCACTGAGTAAGGATGAATTTTTGAAAGAACAACAACACATAAAAGACATAGCGGTATTAAATGGATTCAACCCAGCCATCATAAGGAATATGATGAAGAGGAAAGAAAAACTGAAGATAAGATCAAAAAATACCACTCTCACACCACTTAATAACACAAATTGGCAATATAGAAAATTCACCTACCATCCATGGGCTTTTAGAAAATTTGAACGAATCTTCAAAAGACTAAACTTAAAACTAGCACCCCAAAACAAATTCACTCTGAGGAACCTGCTAAATAAACCACTGAAAAATACAATCCCCAACAATTTGAAATCAGGAATATATCAGATTAATTGTGAAACCTGTGAAAAAAGCTACATAGGAAAAACTAAGAGAAACATGTTAACCAGGCAAAAAGAACACCAAAGGAACATTAAGTTGAAACAAACAGAAAAATCTGCAGTTTCACACCATTTTTGGACAGAAAACCACAACATTGGCCACAACATTAAACTGTTAAAATCTTTAAGTACACCCATAGAATTGGATATTTGGGAAAAAATTTTCATAAACAAAAACCGTGATAAAGTTATAAATTTTGAAATCCCGGCATTAAATGAAGTATTAAAACTTAGTGCCCCTAACACCAGATGGCAGAGTGATCGGAACTCCGTAGTAGTGGAAGAAGAGGAAGGTTCATCTAGTCACCAAACAGCTGATGATGAGATCGAATGATCTTGAAAACGTTTCAATTATACAACAACAAGTAAGTGAAGACTGAGTGTAAACATAGTGACTCATAAATTCAAATTTAAATATGAAGAATACTTCACTGTTAATAATGCTTCTGCTTTTAATATTTATGCGGTTCTATTATTTGTGACTTTGGACGTTAAGTCCATATAGGGGTAATTAGCCAATAACTTAGTAATGGTTTCAAACGTCAGTGAACTCACAGTCAGCCCACAGCACAAAACATCAAATACACACAAAACATATGCCAATATAAAACATACAATCATTATATTAGACCAAGAAAATGCAAAAGCAATAAGCCTGAAAAAAAACTATGTATTAATAATCTGTATTCGTAACACAAAAAGATTGCATCATCACAATTTCAACCTGAAATCAATGAACAAACAGAACAAAATTTCTAAACTTTGAGTTTGCAAAAAACGTTTTTCAAGTTAGAAAACATAAAAACAGTGTTTGACATTATTTATTATGTCTGTTATTGGAAAATCTATGTGTGATTAAATTATAATTACAAAAATTATTTGTGAATATTTTACTCATTTATTTTATTTTATTTTATTTTATTTTACTCATAATAAAACTGATTTCACACTTGTAAAATCATCTAAAATCTGTTAGGGTGGGCTGGGAGGGTAGTTAAGATACTATTATGATTAAACTTGTCAATGATATATGTAATAAAAGTAGCAATAAAATTTAAGCAAAATTAAGAGAATTTGAGATATGAAAATTGTTATTTAACTATTGCAAAATGCAACACCCTGGTACTCTGCCATACTATTACATGAAGATAGGGTCGTTGATAGGAAGTACGAGAGGTACAAAGGTACAGGATTCGAAACCCGGGGCCGAGACCATATGTTGCATACCAGGATTGTAAGGGGGGTGAAAGACTTACAAACCTAATCTACAACTGGGAGTGTAACTACTGAAAAGGTAGAGCGAAAGAAACATCTAAGTCAAACTGAACTGAATAACTGTATTTCAAACAAGCCTAGTGTTTCTACAAGGCACTCCCTAGATCTGGAAGAGATCAGGGGTGCTTTGGTAACATTTAGATACATAACATAATGCAACTTTACGTTTGGCGATGTGTTGTTTGTATGGCTTGACTCTTGTGACTGTTAAAAGGTGTATGATCTGGTACGCCCTGCTGGCCATCTTACTCGTGGTAGCACTTTGAAATAAACTCTTGTTGATTCTTACGGAGACCGGCAGCAAGTCCCCTCTGAAATCTGGTGAAGTCTCTCCCGCGGGTGCTAACTCAACCAAGCTTAAATAGGGGTCCTACCAAAAAGTCAATTCAGCGATTCCAACGCTAACTGTTAATTTGCACCATATTGTTTACATCATTGAGAACATGTTTAAACCTATCGAGATTTAACTGTATTGGAACACCACAGTGAAGCAAAAAATTATAATTTTTAGATGAGTCGTATTTATTACACATCTGCTTCACTTTGGTACCTATTTTGAGTCTAACTTTCGCGTGTTCCTCTTGACTTGATGTCACTTCAATATATCGAGATTTAACTGTATTGGAACACCACAAGGAAGCGAAAAATTATTAATTTTTAGATGAGTCGTATTTATTACACATCTGCTTCACTTTCGTACCTATTTTGAGCTAACTTTCGCGTGTTCCTCTTGACTTGACGTCACTTCAATATATCGAGATTTAACTGTATTGGAACACCACAGTGAAGCGAAAAATTATTAATTTTTAGATGAGTCGTATTAATTACACATCTGCTTCACTTTCGTACCTATTTTGAATGTATTGGAACACCACAGTGAAGCGAAAAATTATTAATTTTTAGATGAGTCATATTTATTACACATCTGCTTCACTTTCGTACCTATTCGTATCAAAATAGGTACGTAAGTGAAGCAGATGTGTAATAAATACGACTCATCTAAAAATTAATAATGTTTAAACCTGTTACTGACCTACTAAGAATTATTCCCCTTGAACAGCAGGATGTGTGATTCATTGTTTAAAACATGGGGAACAAGTTGAGGCCTGTTACCGACCACCTGTGAATTATTTCCCTAAGCCAGCAGGATGTATGATTCAACAGTCCAAAGTACATGTTTTGCCAGTCAGCAGAATTTACGCTTGATCATATAACTTTATACACAGCTGTGTCCAGACTCAAGGCATCCAAAATACATGTTACAGAATAATGATTACAGAAATTTCCCAATCTTGCTCAGCCTATACATGCAACACTATAGTAAAAGGTCATCCTTAAATAGTGTCACACTACATGACACAATTGCACCAGTTATTGCGGTTTTGATGTTTATTTGCACTTTTATGTTCTATGCATTTGTTGAAAAGCAAACACCACTGTCCATCAGGCTGGTAGCACTCCTCTCCCCTCTCTAGTCATTCATCATAAACTTGAGCACATTCATTACAACTACAGAGAGCTTGGACCCTTGCAGTATGTGTATGTTTATTTATGTATAAAGACTAAAATTGAGTCATACCTTTTAAAACTTGTAAGTTCACTCACATCCTTAGCTGATTAGCAACTCATCACAGTTCATTGTTGTCTGGATCTCTTGTAATTGGCTCTTTCTATCTTGGAAGATTCTTTTTGACCAATTCAGCACTGAATCCATTATATTATATTCTGCAGTGTGAATTATATTATTGTACTCTTTGATATATTCCATTTTGTTTAAGGGTACATTAACCAACCTGTAAGTTTAACTATTGATAACAGCATGCTTGTGTTGTTATGGGTTATGTCCATCTGATTTTTTGAAATTTTCAGTGTTTTTTTTTTTTTTTCCCTATGTATGGCTAATTCTAGTTTTGTATGTTTTCTGATTACTTTCAAATCTAAGAAAGCAATTTCATTGATTTTCTTTTTTGAATGAATGTGTAGTGTTTAATGCCCACTTTTACTACATATGGCACCGCAGGCGATGACACTGATGATAGTGAAGATGAAGATGAAGCACCAGTGGAATGAGATGGCGGGGAAACCGGAGATCCTGGAGAGAACCCGCCCCAGCACAAATCTCACTTTGCGGTCGCCTAGGATCGAACCCAGGCTGCCTTGGTGAGAGCCCAGTGGTCTAACCACTGAGCCACGGCGCTGCCTGTCTTTTTTGAAATCTTATAATACAAAGGAGATACCCACAGACAAATAACCAGGCCTGTACCGGATAAACTGCAAAGGCAAACTTTACGTTGTCTTTGACAACTTTCACTTTGGAGAAACTAAAAGAAATTTGAACATTATGCTTAAAGAAAATTATAGGAGCATCAGGAACAAAGAAATAGATAAATTGGTGGTAGCTTAACACTTACAGATTCATGATTTAGAATGAGAAATCCACTTATTAAAAAGAGGGTCCAACTGCATCAACCATGTTGGTAAAAATATTCATAAAGAAATATGTAAGAAAACTGTTCAATTTTGAAACTACCTTTGAAGAGAACCAAACTTAAGGTTCCGTGAAGATATCAACAGAGATGCCCCTTAGCCTCTAAGAAGTTCACCAATCCAACATTCATTAGTCGACATCAGCTTATGATGTTAGGAACGTCCCAACGAAATGTGTTCTGGGTAAACACTCGCAATAAATGGAGCATTGAGTACTAGTTTGATTGATAATTAGATTAATTTTGGAGTTCATTGTATCGTAGTCCTTACTCATAGGAATATTGTTAAATTAGTTGGTCCCATGGCTAGCATGTAAACAAATTCTAAAACCACAAAATCGTAATACTTGCCAACTTTGCAACTTGTATTTGAGAAATATTTAATGTTTTACATTGGCTGTAAGGTTATCCATCGTAGTCCAAACAGAAGGAGTTAATGCTCCTAAATATATTTTAGTAAGATAGCTGAGAGATATAACATTGGTATAAAAGCCTAAAGTACAAGGTTTAATTCCCTTGGCCTGATATCATATTTCTCATATAAGATCAACTTTCCATGAAATATGTTTATTTACATGGAAATATTGTAGGTTGTGTCTTGGTTTCAGCAACATCTGATGTATTCAAAGAAGTTGATGGTAAAACTTAAATATTTTATGGTATGCATAAAGTGTTTCTTTGTTCACAGACGTGCTACGAACATTAAGGACACCATCGGAGATATCAATAGTTCTGAAATTGATCCCAAAATAGAAATTAAAGAAGATCCTCCGTCAGGCAGCATAGCCTCACAGAATCAAAGACAGTTTCTTAAAATGAAGACAAGGAGTAAATCTGCACTCGTGGTTGAAGATTGCGACACCACAGTCAAAACAGAAATTAAACAAGAGTCTCCTGTTACCAAACAACTGTTAATGCAGATTAAGACTGAAACTGTTCCATGCAGCAATAACAGTGAGCTGGATAGCAAACCAGATATTAAGGGGAACACTCTGTTATCAAACGTTACTTCACAGAATGATGAAGAATGTTTTACCAAACATCTGCTACTAAAGATTAAGACTGAAACTGTTCCATGCAGCAATAACAGTGAGATGGATATCAAACCAGATATTAAGGGCAACTCTCTGTTGTCGAACATTACTTCACAGAATGACGAAGAATGTTTTACCAAACATCTGCTACTAAAGATTAAGACTGAAACTGTTCCATGCAGCAACAGCAGGAAAGCACGTAGAAAAAAACAAAAAAATAGACAACAGACTCTGGTTACAGATTCTCGTCAGAACAAGACAGAATTTCTTCAAGAGGATACTCTTATGAAGGATGAGAAATATAACAGTAGCATGTACAACGAAATAGAAATAAAAGAACAGTTGTGCTTGGGAACTGAAAATTCAACTGCACCTGATTACATTAAGGTAAGCTTTGTAGATTTATACTACAATAACATTTTTATTTACTAAAGAAATTTAATACAGAGAACTTTTATTAGGAAAACTGAGTGACATAACAGCATGTGCATGAGAATTAGAAATACTGCATAGATTCACTCGTCCATATTGAGGAAATGTAGACATCTTAGCAACTTCATTTTGCATTGCTACAAGTGTATTCCTGTTATGTCTTTCACATTTAGCTTGGGTGCAGTCAGTCTATGTCATGTTCAAAACATTTTAGGTGTCATCTCAATATGTCACCCAGAATTTAGAGCTGACCTAGGCATTTTACACTTCGGGTTCTTCCAATGTCTTGCTTTTTAAATACAATACAGTATTCGTGTTTAAGTATGTTCATATGTGATTGTGTTATTGAGAAGACCTGTAAGCGTTAAAGCCATATGTTTCTGTCTTACGTTTACTAAATGCTTCACCATTGGAAGAAAATATTTGGATTAAACATTTTTTTTCAGTTTCTTGTTCTCTAAGACAAACTATTATATATGCTCTCTACTATGTTTTACTAACATCATTACATAATATATGAAATATTTGTTATATATATAATTGAATTAATCTGTTACAGGATGGTGACATTCTTGCAGTAAAATCCTCAAGGTAAGACTTCACTATTTAATTACAAGCCTTATGTGTTTTGTGTTATGTTAACTTTTGTTATTTTATATCTGTCACATTTATGTGTTACATCTTGTCTTGTTAAGCTCTTGAACTGATACAAATGGATGTACGGTAGACCTTACTCAAATTGGGATATGGGACCAAAACAGATTTCCATATTGAACCATTCTCTGGATTACACAAAATTCAGTAGGTTATGTATATTTTATCCATTACTATGCATCATAAATATGCAGAATGTTTCACGATTCCACCAAAGAACTTTAAGTGACCATAGAGAGATTTAAGGGAACAGGTTGAGATAGGACACTCAATAAGCCAAAGTAAGTTTGATCCAGTATGCCATTGATGTCACTGTTTGCTGCACTGTCAGTAAGTGTACATGTGTGGTTCATAGTAATATAGGAAATAATATAGTAATAGTAATGTGTGGCTCATAGTAATCTCGGTCAGGATGAGTTACCTGTATAAGACTTTTTCCGGGGCTTTACCTTATCCTGAAAGATGAATGTCAGATAACTCTAAGCTGTATGGAACCTGGGCTCATTTGAGCTTCATTTCATCCATTCCACTCATTGTCCGATGAGGCTTAACGTTGGAGGACGTAAATCCCCCCCAAAAAAAAATGTCACTGAGCTACTTGACATTAAATTCTAAACTAACTCTTACGTTTCCCGGTAAACCACTAGAGGTTCTCGTATACAATGTGACACACAGCCTTTGTGGCTATTTACTATGCTGTAAGTACTTTAGTCCCAGGCTTCATAGTTAAACATAGTAGCTCATTGGCTTAGAGCAACCATATGGAGACTGGGAGATCCGTGGTTCAGATCCCGGCTACAGTATGGAATATTTCAGTGTGGCTATACTCATGCAAACCTTAGCCTACACACAGCCATTGTGGAAGAAATGTTTATTTCCAATTAAGCCTTAGTGAACTCTCATATGTAAAAGATATGTAAATGAAATTTATACCATGCACAACTTAAAATTTTGAAGTTCCCTCCCGTCGTCCCATTAGAAGCACTTTTACCTACTTTAGCCTGCCCAGTTTCCTTAAGTATAGGTTGTTTGGTTACTCAATGTTGGTAACATAAGCTAATGCATGTTTTCACTGTTGGCAACACTCCAGCTACCAGTATCATGCTCAGCATTCTCCTAGCAGAAGACGGTTGGCTACTGATGAGCAGTACAACCGAATAATTTTTTATATATCTTGTAGCAGATTACTAGTTGAAATTAGAAAACCACAGAAGATCAAGCAAACAAGTTTGGATTTGAGTCACTCTGTAGGTTAGTTGCCAGGGTCTGCTTACGCGGTTGTTGCTATTTCTACATCTTTCAACTCTGCAAATTCAGATTTACTAAGAAAATTCATAATGAATATTGCCTTCGTCAAGAAGTGCTAAGACAGTTGTCTTATTTACAATATACAAAGTTTAGAAAACAACACAAGGTTACCCTGAGATGAAGCGCAGATACCCAACATTTCCCTTAATGACTGAGAGAAACCTCAGAAAAACCCGCAGTCAGGTAATTCATCAACTAAATAAGACATATGTTTTAAGAGCAAGTTTTTAACTTTGTATATCGAGATTTAACAGTATTGGAACACCACAGTGAAGCGAAATAATTATTCATTTATAGATGTGTAATAAATATGACTCATCTATAAATTAATAATTTTATCTTTGTTTTTAAATCTATGGAACTTTGTTGGCCTTAGAGACTTTATTAAATAAGTTAACAACTTTATGGTAAACTGAAGTAAAACTTTTGTTAATCTGTGTTGTTGTAGATAAATGGATATTGCTATCCGTATATTGTATTAATATTATTCATTACTATGTTTATACATGCTTTCACTGTCATGTATAAATAAAACTGTTTCTAAGATAAATACATGGTAAAGGTTGAACTTTGAGATCCAAAAACACTGGTTTACTTGGGTTGCATTGGTTTACTTGTTTGATTAATCTTCCTAGTCTTTTTTCGTAGCTTGAACACCTTCATGCAGTTGTTGAAAGATCCCGAAGGGGAATTCTGTTTTTCGAAACTGAATATACAGTGGCAGTTGAAAGTCGTGATCAGGTATTTTCTAAGTTTGAGTAGCAATAATTAAATTTCCTAAGTCATACAAAAACGTTACTTCCTGATTGCTGCATTAATAAGCAATGGAATATGAAAAGATACACATAACTGGGCCATTTAAGTCAGTTGATGGAAATTAATTATTTCTTCACACTAGCCATATATAGGCTAAGGTTTTTGATAGAGTCAACATGAAAAATTCAGTGTCACGGCTGGGATATGAACCTTGGATCTCTTGGTTTCCGTCCAATCGCCCTTACCCATTCAGCTACCATAGCCAAAGTGCATTGAATATTTTATGTTGACTATCTATAACTAGGCCAGTCAGAGTCATTATTAAACAATTAATATTTTACTATGTTCACCATCATTTTCAGCACACAGTTGAAAACACCACACTGTCCGTCTGCTTCCCTGCCTGAGCATTTCAGGAATCATTGTCCTGTAAATATGGATGATCTCTCTCTGTATTCAGTTAAGGGATTTTGCTTTCAAAGTCAGGTCGTAATGTTGTTGCATACATGCATTTCCAACGATCATTTCCTTGCTGATTTACTCAGGGAACACTCTGGTTATTCAGGCAGAAGATCACTGGAAGTTTCACTGGGTGCTGTTTTATTGAAATGAAGAAAGAAGTTTTCTCTGATTTCGTTGTATGTTTCGCCAGCTCATTCTTTTTCATGAACCCTCACTCTAAGGATGAGGCATTCCTCATTAGTATATTAACTTATTTCAGCCATCACTTACAACATAAACAGCGTTTCACCTTGACATCATCAACTAATAACCTGCAAAAGCCTGGCTTGCCACTATAACGTAATGCCCTAGCTGTGTCGCAAAATTGACAAACTAATAACTGGGAAAAATCTGACATCCAGCTATAACATAATGCTCCCACTGTATCGGGAAATTGACAAACTTATGCAACAAAAAGCATATGAATGGGAAAAATATCCCTCTCAAACTATGAATGACTTGATTTGTTTTTGGTTTCCAAAAGTAAGTTATTTCAATATAGACATTACCTGATCGGGGCCGTAAATACCCAAAATACATTGTTAAATATTGCCAATCATGACATGTAATAAAGCTATTGTGGAAATAACTATTAATAAACAATCTAGCATTGATAGAGTGAAAGAATACACCATGAAGATTAACTTATGAGGTAACAAACATGGAGTAATAGCGACTGAATTGATCTTCTACAAAACTAATAAATATTAATAAAAGAAAATAACTTACATATGGATTCACAATAAAAAAAATTTCTTTTCTTTATTTCTGAACATAATCTCCAGAAAGGCTAATATACTTGTAATATCAGTGTTTTAATTTAATTAAACCACCCCTGTAGTGCGATAATTTGTGTTCAAGAGCACTCTACTTCAAGGTCATCAGCGCCCGTTAAAAACAATTGTGGCAGAAGTCATGTGCTATAGTGTGATTTATCATGGTTCTTAAAATAGCTATTTAACACATCAATGACTTCCTCCTGGCAATGAAGACTTCATCCCCAAGAAATGTTATGAGGTTTGGAACAGATGGTTCTAGAGCTGGCAAATAGGGTAGGTGTTCAAGGAATATGAACTTAAATTCTCACATTTTTCCCACTGCAATGACTGAATGAGGGCCAGACTATTGTGAAGAAACAAGAGTTTTTTCTTTGTCATATGAGGTCTTTTTCTTTTCACCTCCTCACTCAAATGTTGCAATAAGCGTGCATACTAGTCAACAGTGTTACTTTTACCCTCTTCCAAATAATGAATAAAAATAATTCCCTGTGCATCTCAGAAAACACTCGCTATAACCTTGTTAGTTGACAAAATTGACTGTCTTTTTTGGAGTAGGTTTACCTGGGGCTTTTCACTGTTTTGACTGTGATTTACTTTCTGGAGTGTACTGATGTATCCCAGTTTCATCCATGGAAATAGGCTGTCTCAAAAATTCACTGGGATGTTTATGTTAGAGCTCCAAATTCTTAACAGAATTAGTTTTTCTTTGCAGCTTTTGATTAGGTGTCAACAAACGCTGCTTCCATCTTGCACTGACTTTGTAAAAGCCAAAAGCATTACTTAAAATATTCCCTACATATCCTTTTGATATGTTTACAGCCTCTGCTATTAGACAAACTTTAATTTGCAATGTTGCAGCACTATTTTTCTATGATCTCTGGAGTTGTGACTTCCACAGGGCATCCAGAGCAAGGCTCATCACTAGTGCTCATATGTCCTATTTTAAACTCTGTAACTCAGCTTTTCTTTATTGTACATGAAGAGGCAGAGTCTTTCAGAGTAATGTCCATTTCTTCCTTGATTTCTGTAGTTGTTAAGTCTTTCAAATGGAAGTATTTAATCACTGCTTGTTTTTCCAAATCCTCCATTTTCCTGAAACCTCTACACTTGTCATGTGTAAGATGATGTCATTCAAAAACTAAACAAGCTATTCACCTTATGTTATGGATGCAAGCTAGTCTAGAGTTAAACTATATGAGTTATCCATCAAACTGGCCCAGTGGTGCCATCTCTGTGTGAGGCCTGGACCTTATCACCTGACCCACGTATACAGAGGACTTAGATTACAGTTAAACTATATGTGACAACTTAGTTTGATGCACACTGCTATGCCTTAGAAACAATTGCTCATTAATGGAAATTAATTATTCTTTCACACTGGCCGTGTGTAGGCTAAATTGTGGAAACGTAGAGTCAGAATGAAAAATTCAATGCCATAGCCGGGATTTGAACCACGGATCTTCTGGTTTCCGTCCAGCCGCACTACCATTGTGCTACTATGGCCAACATGCCGATATGACATTAAATTCTCCAACTGACTCGTATTTTTCCCGGTAAACCACTTAGGAGTTCTCATACACACATGAGACAACTACCTTAATGGCGACTTACATATTGTAAGTACTTTAAGGCCCAGGCTTCATATAGTAAACCACTATTAGGTTAATTAATGGAAATTAATTATTCTTTCACACTGGCCGTGTGTAGGCTAAATTGTGGAAACGTAGAGTCAGACTGAAAAATTCAATGCCATAGCTGGGATTTGAACCACGGATCTTCTGGTTTCTGTCCAGCCGCACTACCATTGTGCTACTATGGCCAGCATGCCGATATGACATTAAATTCTCCAACTGACTCGTATTTTTCCCGGTAAACCACTTAGGAGTTCTCATACACTACATGAGACAACTACCTTAATGGCGACTTACATATTGTAAGTACTTTAAGGCCAGGGCTTCATATAGTAAACCACTATTAGGTTAATTAATGGAAATTAATTATTCTTTCACACTGGCCATGTGTAGGCTAAATTGTGGAAACGTAGAGTCAGACTGAAAAATTCAATGCCATAGCCATAGCTGAGTCAGTTGACATAACCAGTTTATTATTTTGTACGGGGACAAATTAAAAAAAAAAAGCAGTCAAGATGCACACTTGAAAAGTAAGTTTATTTGGAAGTGTTACTGAGTATTATCAATATGACTTTTCTCGTAAACTTAGTATAATTTCAAGGAGAAGAAAAACTTGTCATAATTCTTATATCTAACTGGGGTCCCTCTGCTTTTGCCATACCAGTTTGAGATGGAAGTCAAAATAAATACCTTACATTTGTTAAAGGTCAAAATATTCATGAAGAGATATGCAATACTCCAAAAACAGGATGTCTTTAAAGTCAATATCCATTTCAATGAAGGAAGACAGTGATTGAAAAATCAATGTTATTTTGAAGTGTTACACATATTCTAGTGCCCTCCTACATGACCTCCATCTAGCTCAAAACGCATACGCCATCTTTCAGTAGTGGACCGAAATGTAGTCTGTAAAATGTCAGCTGTAATTCAACCTGGTGCTTCCCTGATACGATTCTGTAACTCAGGCAGACCATTTACTTTGCTAGTGTACACTTTCGATTTGATGTATCCCCATGCAAAAAAAGTCTAAAGGAGTAAGGTCTGGTGAATGGCATGCCCATAGCCGAGGTGAACCTCTGCCTATCCATCTCCCAGGGAAGGTTCTGTTCAGGTAATCACGGACAATGTTTGCAAAATGTGGAGGTGCACCATGTTGCTGAAACACAACTGTATCCAGTATGCCATCCTCTTGAAAGTGTGGTTCTAAGGAGCAGTTCTAACATGTTGAGGTAGATGTTACCTGTTATTGACTTTTCAGCAAAGAAAAATGGGCCATTCAGTTTTGCATTTGATATACCCAACCAAACATTGACTTTCGGTGTATGACGTTCCTACTCCGATACCTCATGTGGTTCTTCATATGCCCATATTTGGCTGTTGTGTCTGTGCACTTTCCCACCAACATGGAAAGTGGCTTCATTGGAGAATAAAATGTTTTCCATTAAATTCTCATTCTCTACACATTCCGGCCACGCCGTGGCTCAGTGGTTAGACCGCTTGGCTCTCACCAAGGCGGCCCGGGTTCGATCCCAGGCGACCGCAAAGTGAGATTTGTGGTGGACAACACGGTGTTGGGGCGGGTTTTCTCGGGGACCTCCGGTTTCCCCCGCCATCTCATTCCACCGGTGCTCCATCTTCATCTCATGCATCATCAGTGTCACCGCCTGCGGTGCCGTATGTAGTAAAAGTGGGCGTTAAACACTACACAATTCAACAATTCTATACATTCCGGGAGGTCATATCACATTGCCCGACGACAGGCGAAATCCTCATCCTTAAGATGGTGCAGAACTTGAATGTGATACGGACATTTCAGAAATGAGCTGCTATTGCGGACTTATCAATATTTTTGTATCTTAAGTGCCTAAAATATTCTTTCTTTCTAGTGCCTGTGTTTCTTTTTGTCCTCCTTATGTAAATCTTTTCACAGTCTTTACACTTAATCTTGTAAATGCCTGACCTTTCTTTCGAAAGAACATCTTAGGCATTTAAGATACAGAAATATAGATAAGTGTGCAATAGCAGCTCACTTCAGGTCTGAAAATCATGAAATTGAAGATAGCACCAAATTACTAAAATACGTACAAAAACATAGTGAACTCGTTATATGGGAGAGAATATACATAGAAAAACATAAAAACCGACTAATGAACTTCGATATCCCGCCAGAAGACAACCCCACATTTAAATTCATCAAAAAATCATCAGATTGCAGCAGCAACTCCGGAACTACCCACACAACTGGATCAAGCTTTAGTTGCATAAGAGCCGATGATGCGAACAATAGTTTGAGAAACATGTCCTGTATATAGGTACGTAAGTGAAGCCGATGTGTAATAAATACGACTCATCCATAATTTAATAATTATTTTGTTTCACTGTGGTGTTCCAATACAGTTAAATTTCCATATATTTTCTGATATGTCAACATAACAAGAATCCAAGTAATTCTTCCTGAGAGTGGACATGTAAATATTGCAGTTGCAGTATTTTTGTAAGAAATGCTTTGATTCAGGTGCCTGATGTTTGACCCAGACTATGTTCCCTGCACCAAATGCCATCACAGTTCTTTGTAAAACTCACTATTTGATGAGGTAGACAGCCTCTGTAACTGTGTAAGTAGTACCTGTTTCTTTCTTTGAACCAAACTGTTTATTCCTAATATGTAGATTTTTTTTTTTTTTTTTTTTTTTTTTTTTTTTGTAAATTATGTCTTCCAACGTCAAGTCATATCGAATGATGAATGAAATCTCAAATGAGGCGGGGTACATAGAGCTTAGAGTTACCCGACATTCATTTTTTTAGGATAAGGGAAATTTCCAGAGAAAAACTGATCTCGGTAACTCGCCTGATCGAGTTTTTAACTCTGGATTACTTGATCGCAAGGCTGACACGCTACCATCTACGCTACCAAGGCAGGCATAGATTGATTCGTAAATGCTGTTCAGTTCTAGATTTCATTGTACACCGTCTATGTTTGTCACAAGTTTGGCATAGGACTGTTTTACCATCAGTGATTAAAGCACTATCAACAGAAATCTATGTTTTCAGTTTTGATGATAATGAAGACGAAACCGGCGGTGCCATGATTAACTTGTGTGCAACTGACTTAAAAATTCTGAAGTTTTTCCTTTCTTTTTCTCACATGTTTAAAACTAGTCAATGTTGTCTGCATTGAACACATGCCCTTCAGCTTTGAATTTTTTTAATAAGCAACAATCATTGTGGTAGTTAGTGCTTGGTCTAGATATTTAATGTGGCGAAGAAGCAAAGCAAGCCCTTGATAAGCATCATAGCGAGGCAACAATAACGACAATTGATTAAGGCTTCATGGATGATCAGCCACGTCAAATTTAAGAAGATCGAGCTTTTGGCCATTTTACACTCTATGGTCTTCAGCAGGAACTAAATTTGACGTGGCTCATCACCCGTGAAGCCTTAATCAATAACTCTCGCTGTGAAAGCTTGAAGTGTTACAATATTGACAATGTATAGGGCTGACGGCAACTGATGATAAACCACAATAGTATAACTTGCAATATTTCTTCCCTTTCTTGCTATGTAACGATAATGAATGAAAAGATGAACATGTGTAATAAATATGCAAAAATATTGAAATATGTATAATTATATATTATGGTACCAAATATGTGTTATAGGTAAAAATATGTAATTGAAAACTTTGGGTTAAGGGTCGTATCAGTGTAATTCGACATTTTAGCATTTCCTATGACTATATATATATATATATATATATATATATATATATATATATATACACACAGGAACAGATTATGTAATTACATAAAATCTGGACGCTAATGATGAATAACTAAGGCCCCAACTTACATAATACCAACATAACCTTACTAAAGAAGACAGTGCAGATTGATTCAAGTACAACACAACATCGCTGATAAGCTATGCTTTATGCAACGTAGAAAACAGGCTTAGTTAAAAACTACTGACGATTTATCCTTCTGACATTCACTGAAACATGCCCATGCTATAATTATGATCAGAAGAAATATGTTCTAACAAGAGTTTTGAAACCCATTGAGGACAATAAGGCCAGGACAGTTACTAATTATTCTAACCTCTACCAGAACTTCAGATCCAGACCATTCAGCCAAAATTTATACCATTTTGTTCCTAATTTACAGCAATATGTAATCACGCGATCAATTGGATTACTTCACGTCCTTGTAAATCACATACTCACAGCCTGCGAGAATGATACGTAATGCAAAGAGTTGTACTTACATGAATTGTGAGCCTAGATTTACCATCTATCATTAAACAAGCTTCTACTAGCAGAAATAGCAGTGCAAGGATTAAAGGATACCTACAGTCCTACAGGTTTTTGTATATTTACAGGTATATTTGTTCATTCATTGGATAACAGCAGTGAGCGAAGCTCAGGGATTTGTACATGTCACACTTTATGTTGTAATAACACTTTTATCATATTAGAAATTCGCTTCTTATTTGCTATCGAAAGGGCATTTGCAGCTGCAGTATCCTACATATGGGTAGTTAAGCTCCTCCACTGTGTACTGTTCTTTGAAAGTTCATCTGCTATAAGGCAGGTGCGTGGGTTGCAGGATTATGAAGTGATAACATTTACACCGAAGCACTTTCTAAGGTAGTTTGTTAATGCTGCAACCCTCATTTCTGCTCACCATTTTTTACTTTATTATATGTTTTTTCTTATTACTTAGACGAATAACTGGAATTACACTAGAGAGAGCACAGTGGTGTGGCAGTCGCGAGTTCCGAGCATTTCCAGGTTAATATTATGTTTGAACAAATGCTTGGACAAACTAACAGCTATGTGGTCACTACTGACGTCAGAGAACCCTACAAATCTTTCTTCAACCCGTCCCTCAAGTGTGACGTAACTTTTAGTTGAGATTTATTTGATACTTAAGTGGTTTTTCTATGATTACTTATCTCTCTCACTTGATTGTTCATTTCATTAATTAAAATACAGAAATGCATTTAGTAAGGTCATTCTGAATGTCATTTGACGTTCCTGAACAAAACAGATGCAGTCTGAAGATGTTCCTCTAACTCATCTGTTTAAGCAGTTAGGTGTAAGAATTAGATGTAGCTACACCTGTTATCCAAATTTTTGGATTCGTCGCTCGTTCTTGCTGAGCTAACTAGCAAACAGCACTTATTAATCCCCCATTATATACCTATTTCTTTTCATATCTTCATCATGCTTTTCAATTGATTTCTTGAACACAAGTGTCAGTTCTGGCTTTTCCAAACTTTACTAACATTACAATGAAAGCCATATGAGTTTTTGAATTATCATGATGAACCCTCAAGATGCAAAAACTATCCATGCTGCTGATGCCATCTGTTGTCCACACATTCTTTTCATTAGACAAAAGCAGACATGGCCAACAAAATATTTTCAATAATTTGTCACAACCACTTAGCCAAGGAAACTTGTTATACCAAGAGATACTAAAATGTGTTTGAAAATGCCCATGTGATTTAGTTCTTAAAGGTTTAAGAGCCAGAGTCGAAATTATGTGACATTTTCACCAAAGAAACTCAAACTCAAGGATTGATTTAAAACATCTTTGATCACATTATCACAGTCACTTTTAGCTGCAAATTTTGATGCAATTCTTCTTATTGTACTTTTAGCATGAAATCTTTCACCATGTTATTGTTATACATGAAGAATTAACACAAACTTTTTAACATTTTTTCTTAAACTGAGAAAGATAAATTAGCAAACACATATGCTGAATAAATGAACATTAAATTATGCACATTATTTATCTTCCATCTGCTGTTCAATCTGACAGCTTACATTTAATTGTACTTCACTGAATTCTTGGCATTTTTAATAACTCCACATCACACTTTGCAGAATTATAAAATGCTGAACAGGATTCATTCTCATAGTTCACTGTCACCTGGAGCTCTGTCTTCATTAATTCTATTGAGCAGTGGCCTCTCGTGTCGGTCCACTTACTTTTCAGCAATGAAAAGATTAGCTCTACAAAAGCATTTGAACCAGTAATGCTAAATAAAAGTCCTTCCACTTTGGGAATATTTTGCACAGAGTTGTCATGACCAGGTAATGACAAAAAGAATGTAAGTAAATCACCATCTTCGTTCACACTGCTGCAGAGATAATCTTGGTAACTGCCGAACTCCTCGTACAGGTGTCAATGGAAATATGTTCTCTGAGGTGGAACACTACTGTGGCTTTTCAAAATCTTTGAACTCAGTCCCTTCCTATAAGGGATGCGTAGGGATTGTCATTTGTCACATCATGTGTTTCCTGTAGGTACTGAAGCATATTACTATAAAAGCTTTTCAGGTAGTGGCATAGACAAATCGTTAATGGGTTCTTTTGTCTTGCTACCAAAAAAGTCTTTCGTTCTCTGCTGAATTTTACAACTGAGAAGTTTAATCTGTTTTTATGACTCTAGTATAGTTAAGTTTGACTATTCCAGTATTTTAGTTACCATTTGCAGCTGACTTCCAACATTGCTTAGAAAAGTAAGGTGTATTTTAGGCCATACTGCTTACTTTGGGTCATTGTTCATGAAAATTTTAGCTAATTTTGAACAGTCTGGAATGTTACTGAAATAACTTTTAACCGCTTCGCCGATGGCCATTTAAACCCTTCAGGGGCCGGAAACGGATACCCAATAAACAAAACAGGACATTTATACACCTGATTGATACACCTTATCATAGGCTTGCAAAATCACATAATAGTTTTGAAATATTAGGTATAAGAATGTATAATGCACTTCCAGATTATGTAATTCGACTGCCAAATAGCAGCTTTGAACATAGGCTTTATGACAGATTATTAATCAACCCATTCTACTCCTTACAGGAATTTTTTGAAAATGCATCTGAATTGTAAGTAGTGTCACTTATTCACTGAACATTATTTTCTAATTTGTATTATTCTCATATTCTGTAAAATAGAATAGAAAGATTTGTATTGTATTGTAATAATTATGTTATTTTTGACATCAATTGCTGTTAAGCTTGACTTTGTACTTACTCTGTATGATATTGTTGTAATTTGTATTGTATCTTCTGACGTTGTCCATTGCTGTAAAGCTCAACGACAATAAAATTATTATTATTATTATTATTATTATTATTATTATTATTATTATTATTATTATTATTATTATTATTATTATTATTATTATTATTATTATTATTATTATTATTATTATTATTATTATTATTATTATTATTATTATTATTATTATTATTATTATTATTATTATTTAAAGTGTTGCAGGCTGTAAAAATGCATCATAAATACAATTCTGTATCTTCTGTATTTATTAAGTTATTTAAAAGAAACAACTCATTAAAGACAGTATAAATCTTCAGTAAGAATAAAGTGTAGACTATATTAATAAATCGTTGAAATTTCATTACTTTGTTTCATTATAGCAAAAGCCATTCTTTGCGCCGAACACACCTAACATTTGAATCATTTTGTTTCGTGTGTATACGAACGAATGTATATATGTATAGCTATGCAAGCGACTTCTACGGTTTAGTTTATTTATGCTATCCCAAGTGATAATCATACGAGAATATATTGTGTTACACACTCACACACTGGAAAGAAAACTCTCTGTCAACATCTGTTATTACAGTGTTTCTCAACCAAGGTTTCTGGTAGCCTTAGGCAGCTGTTTTCGCTCTATTTTAGTTATTTATACTCTGTCTGTGTTCAGAGTGATTTCTTGTAGCTATCAAGAGCTAAATGAATGACACATTTGAAATTGTTAAATTTCAGTGTTAACCATGGCTTATCCCCATAATGTAGCAAATAAATTAGCTTGGGTATGATGTGTACAGGCTTCTGACATTACTGTAGAAAATCTGGAAGATTTGTTGTACGATTATGAAGGAGATCTTTAGGACATACGTAGCAGTGATGTGTGCTGGTCTACAGATGGTATGTTAGCTACTCCATTGTTTGGGGGAAGTGGCGGGTCAAATATGGGTGAAGCGGATACGCTATTACTAACCATACCTCTTTATGGAAAACAGTTAAATGGTAAAAAAAAAAGTATTTTTATACCACTGGATGTAACTATGCAAAGTTGTTTAGCAATTTTCAGAGCTGTAAATTCATGCAAGACAATCGTCTACCTGTACTTGCGCATATAAAGAGCTCGTAACCTAATTGAGTATTATAATACTCAGAGGCCTCTTTATACTAGGGGGTAAGAAATTCACCACACCCCTCATACTTGAGAGAAAACACTTTCCTAAAAGATTACCACCCACAACCAAAAAAAGTTGTAACCATTTCAAAAATGTGTAGTGTGTTGCGAAAAAGAAGTTAGCAAGGAAACCAACATTATTTGGTTTGAATCGTCAGATGTGCCCTTGGGTGTTTATCCAGGTTTGGAGGTGTACAATTCAAAAAGAAACCTTTAAGGGTATGTCTACATTCCTTATAGAACTAATTTAAATTTATTGTAAAATAGCAAGATTTAAATAACTGGCGTTAAATGAGCATTAAATGCATGTATGCGCAGGACGTCTATACACGTCCATATCGGTTTGGGGCATTTTAACTTGGACGTCTTATGACGTCCATACCAGTGTAAGGGTTAATTGCTTCCCAATTCTGCAGCAGTCGTGAAATGGCTGGTATTAATGAGAGCCACCTAGTTGGAACATGCCTCAATATCTCAGTCCACTCCAAATTCTCAAAGTTAAAGAATCACTCTTCCCTTCTTTTAGCAGAGACAGAGAAGTGGTTATAAATCTTTAAAATTACATTTTCTACATCAGTGTCAATGGCACACTTAATTGTGTTAAGTATGACATGATTAGAGCAATTAGCTTTTACTAAATTAAGGTTCTTATTTCTTAATAACTGGAACACAGAATGTTTGTTTCCATAGTTCACATTGGCATTGTCTGCAAAATAAGAAGACACATAATTAACATCTCTGCTGCACCAAACCAGTAATTGCTACAGATGTTTCCTCAGCACTTTCCATAACATCTAGTAGCTTATGTTGCACTCCCTTTAAAGGGAAGAAGTACCGGAAGCAAACTGGGAAGACTTTTCGATTGCTTCTGTTTGATGCATAAGTAGCCAAAGAAAAAAAGCTAGAAGGTTTTTGTGTACATCTTAAAATGGATACAAAGTCATTAACAGTTTTAGGAGCAACAACACTCCTCACTATCTTCTCCACTTTACTGCACCCACATGAAACTTTAGAAGCAATCGCAGGATCACTAAAAATATGAAACAGAAGTTTGTTCCCACGGTCCATACAAGAATAACTAAAATTATCGAGATTTAACTGTATTGGAATACCACAGTGAAGCGAAAAATTATTAATTTTTAGATGAGTCGTATTTATTACACATCTGCTTCACTTTCGTACCTATGTTGAGGACATGTTTCGCAAATCATCGTTTGCATCTACGGCTCTTATGCGACTAAAGCTTGATCCAGCGGTGTGGGTAATTCTGGGGTTGTTGCTGCCATCTGTTGATTTAGTGATGAACTTAAATGTGGGATACTCTTCTTGCGGGATTTCAAAGTTCATTATTTGGTTTTTTTGTTTTTCTATGTATATCCTCTCCCATATGACGAGTTCACTATGTTTTTGTACGTCTTTTAGTAATTCTGTGCTATCTTCAATTTCATGATTTTCAGACCAGAAGTGAGCTGCTATTGCGGACTTATCAATATTTTTGTATCTTAAGTGCCTGAAGTGTTCTTTCTTTCTAGTGCCTATGTTTCTTTTTGTCCTCCCTATGTAAATTTTTTCACAGTCTTTACACTTAATCTTGTAAATGCCTGACTTTTCCTCTGGTTTTATCTTATCAGTATTATTACTGTGAAGTAGGTTTTTAATGTTGTAATTGTTTTTTGGTGCCAATGTTATATTGTATTTCTTGAATATTTTTTGGAACTTTTATGTGGCCCAGGGGTGGTAAGTAAATTTAGCAAATCTAATGTCTTGTTTTATTGGTGTGAGAGCTGTAATCTGTTTTAATCTCTTTTGAAGTTTGAATGATTTAATTTTTTATCTACAAGGTTTTTTCCATATCCATTTTTAATTGCAGTTTTTAAGATTTGATGGTATTCGTTTTGATATTCTTGCTGGCTGAGAGGTAGATTTACTAATCTATGTGTGAGACTGTTGATGGTTGCACGTTTGTGTGGAATTGGGTTGAAACTATTTGCTTTGATGTAATTATCTGTGTGTGTTGCTTTTCTATGGATGCCAAATCCTAGTTTTTCATTGCTTTTTTTGATTTTAAGGTCTAAAAAAGGTAGAGTACAGTCCTCTTCAGTTTCCACTGTGAATTGTATGCTGGGTTCTTGCAGGGTGAGTAGTTTCAAAGCATCATCTATTTGTTTGTAGGGCACTATTGCAAAGATGTCATCTACGTATATGTACCATGTTTTAAACATATGAGGGAAGGCTTTAGTTATATGTGTTTCGAAAAAGCTCATGTATAGATTGGCCAAAAATGGTGATAGCAGGCTTCCCAAGCTAGCCCTGAAATTTGTTTATAATATTTTCCATCAAAGACAAAATAATTTTGATGTATACATATTTCAGTCATTGCCAAATATGCAATAAACTACTCAACCTGCAAGAACCCAGCATACAATTCACAGTGGAAACTGAAGAGGACTGTACTCTACCTTTTTTAGACCTTAAAATCAAAAAAGGCAATGAAAAACTAGAATTTGGCATCCATAGAAAAGCAACACACACAGATAATTACATCAAAGCAAATAGTTTCAACCCAATTCCACACAAACATGCAACCATCAACAGTCTCACACATAGATTAGTAAATCCACCTCTAAGCCAGCAAGAATATCAAAACGAATACCATCAAATCTTAAAAACTGCAATTAAAAATGGATATGGTAAAAACCTTGTAGATAAAAAACTAAAATCATTCAAACTTCAAAAGAGATTAAAACAGATCACAGCTCTCATACCAATAAAACAAGACATTAGATTTGCTAAATTTACTTACCACCCCTGGGACACAAAAAAGTTCCAAAAAATATTCAAGAAATACAATATGACATTGGCACCAAAAAACAATTACAACATTAAAAACCCACTTCACAGTAATAATACTGATAAGATAAAACCAGAGGAAAAGTCAGGCATTTACAAGATTAAGTGTAAAGACTGTGAAAAAATTTACATAGGGAGGACAAAAAGAAACATAGGCACTAGAAAGAAAGAACACTTCAGGCACTTAAGATACAAAAATATTGATAAGTCTGCAATAGCAGCTCATTTCTGGTCTGAAAATCATGAAATTGAAGATAGCACAGAATTACCAAAATACATACAAAAACATAGTGAACTTCTCGTATGGGAGAGGATATACATAGAAAAACATAAAAACCAACTAATGAACTTTGAAATCCTGCCAGAAGAGAATCCCACATTTAAGTTCATCACTAAATCAACAGATGGCAGCAGCAACCCCAGAATTACCCACACCGCTAGATCAAGCTTTAGTCGCATAAGAGCCGTAGATGCAAACGATGATTTGCGAAACATGTCCTCAAAATAGGTACGAAAGTGAAGCAGATGTGTAATAAATACGACTCATCTAAAAATTAATAATTTTTCGCTTCACTGTGGTGTTGCAATACCGTTAAATCTTGATATATTGAAGTGACGAGAAGTCAAGAGAAACACGCAAAAGTTAGATCCAGCCAATTTTAAAAACCGGACAACATGGAGGTAAGAACGTTCAAATTTGAAAATTTCAACGAACATTTCGGCAACAAGAAAGAAATAAAACAATATTTGAAACTAAAGACAAAAAGAAGGTTAATATCAGCAGACATAAAATTTATCAACAATCGCCTAAAACAAAACATTTCTCCAAAATTTGTAAGGAAAATAGTAAAATTTAGCAACAGTAGAGAACAATTAGCTGCTGAAAAACCCGTGTTAAAATCCGAAAAAGCAAATCACTACAGAAAACTAACTAATATAGACCTCTCATTGTTCAACCTACATTTGAAACTTGTAAAATTACTAGGAAACACAGCATGGGACCATTTAGAAACCAAATCATTTGAACATATAAATTATAAAGTCAAAGAGAAGGTTTATCGTCAAAAGAAGAAACTAAAATATAATCATAATCATTGGCAACCAAAACATAACAAAATTTCAGCAAAGAACACATCCCTAGACAATGTAATTAATCTCTCAAAGCAAAATTTAAACAATGAAGAAATAGATATGCTTAACCAAGGCCTAAAAACATGTATAACATACTCCAGCAACCCGGATGAATTCATTGCAGATATAGAATTAGCAGTAGAAGGCTTGGAAACCATGGACAAAAATATAATTAGGAAAAAATCAGTTCCTTTATTGGAAAACTTAATAAATAAAAAGCCAGGAAAACATTTGAAACAAATTAAGATAATTAAATCTTTAAGGAAAAAGGATGTAATTATCTCAAGGGCTGATAAAGGGAACAAAATAGTAATCTTAGATACAGCTACATACAAACAAAAAATGTTAGAGTTACTACAACAAAAAGAATTCCAGGAAATATATTCTGAGTGAGTGCTGGTGTTTTAGGGCCCGTCGACAACAAGGTCATTTGGGCCTTTAATCCACTCAACCAATGCATAAAAGATGTACAAAAAACCTTCATTAATAGTAAAATTTTAACAACTACAGAACAAAAAACTATCAAACCGGACAAACCTACCCTTGTAAGACTATATGGTTTGCCTAAAATACACAAACCCATGAGACCCATTGTAAATAATATAAACACTCCTACTTACCTTCTGGCAAAATGACTATCCAAAAAATTTCAGTCCTTTCCACAATTCCATACTCTGAGCATAAAAAACTCTTTAGACCTGGTAGAAAAAATTCAAAATCTTAAACTAAAACCTCATGACACTTTAGTATCCTTTGATGTCCGCTCCCTCTTCCCTAGCATTCCATTAGACAAACTTTTGATTCAGCTGAAAAAATGGCTAAATTCTATAAACCTAGATGCCAATGCAATTGAAGAATATTTGGCAATGACTGAAATATGTATACATCAAAATTATTTTGTCTTTGATGGAAAATATTATAAACAAATTTCAGGGCTAGCTATGGGAAGCCCGCTATCACCATTTTTGGCCAATCTATACATGAGCTTTTTTGAAACACATATAACTAAAGCCTTCCCTCATATGTTTAAAACATGGTACAGATACGTAGACGACATCTTTGCAATAGTGCCCTACAAACAAATAGATGATGCTTTGAAACTACTCAACCTGCAAGAACCCAGCATACATTTCACAGTGGAAACTGAAGAGGACTGTATTCTACCTTTTTTAGACCTTAAAATAAAAAAAAGCAATGAAAAACTAGAATTTGGCATCCATAGAAAAGCAACACTCAGATAATTACATCAAAGCAAATAGTTTCAACCCAATTCCACACAAACATGCAACCATCAACAGTCTCACACATAGATTAGTAAATGTACCTCTCAGCCAGCAAGAATATCAAAACGAATACCATCAAATCTTAAAAACTGCAATTAAAAATGGATATGGAAAAAACCGTGTAGATAAAGAACTAAAATCATTCAAACTTCAAAAGAGATTAAAACAGATCACTGCTCTCACACCAATAAAACAAGAAATTAGATTTGCTAAATTTACTTACCACAATAGTTATGTAAAAAACTGAAGCTGCTGACAGTGAAGTAAACTGGGTTATTAATAATAACTAAACACTAGTAACACAACTTCACTTATCTTATTTAATTCCTGGAATTACTTATCACCCCTGGGCCACAAAAAATTTCCAAAAAATATTCAAGAAATACAATATAACATTGGCACCAAAAAACAATTACAACATTAAAAACCTACTTCACAGTAATAATACTGATAAGATAAAACCAGAGGAAAAGTCAGGCATTCACAAGATTAAGTGTAAAGACTGTGAAAAAATTTACATAGGGGGAACAAAAAGAAACATAGGCACTAAAAAGAAAGAACACTTCAGGCACTTATGATACAAAAATATTGATAAGTCCGCAATAGCAGCTCATTTCTGGTCTGAAAATCATGAAATTGAAGATAGCACAGAATTACTAAAATACGTACAAAAACATAGTGAACTTGTCATATGGGAGAGGATATACATAGAAAAACATAAAAACCAACTAACGAACTTCAGCAACCCCAGAATTACCCACACCGCTAGATTAAGCTTTAGTTGCATAAGAGCCGTAGATGCAAACGATGATTTGCGAAACATGTCCTCAAAATAGGTACGAAAGTGAAGCAGGTGTGTAATAAATACGACTCAACTAAAAATTAATAATTTTTCGCTTCACTGTGGTGTTCCAATACCGTTAAATCTCGATATATTGAAGTGACGTGAAGTCAAGAGGAACACGCGAAAGTTAGATCCAGCCAATTTTAAAAACCGGACAACATGGAGGTAAGAACGTTCAAATTTGAAAATTTCAACGAACATTTCGGCAACAAGAAAGAAATAAAACAATATTTGAAACTAAAGACAAAAAGAAGGTTATTATCAGCGGACATAAAATTTATCAACAATTGCCTAAAACAAAACATTTCTCCGAAATTTGTAAGGAAAATAGTAAAATTTAACCACAACAGTAGAGAACAATTAGCTGCTGAAAAAGCCGTGTTAAAATCCGAAAAAGCAAATCACTACAGAAAACTAACTAATATAGACCTCTCATTGTTCAACCTACATTTAAAACTTGTAAAATTACTAGGAAACACAGCATGGGACCACTTAGAAACCAAATCATTTGAACATATGAATTATAAAGTCAAAGAGAAAGTTTATCGTCAAAAGAAGAAACTAAAACATAATCATAATCATTGGCAACCAAAACATAACAAAATTTCAGCAAAGAACACATCCCTAGACAATGTAATTAATCTCTCAAAGCAAAATTTAAACAATGAAGAAATAGATGTGCTTAACCAAGGCCTAAAAACATGTATAACATATATCGAGATTCAACTTTATTGGAACACCACAGTGAAGCGAAACTAGAGCCGTAGATGCAAGCGAAGATTTGCGAAACATGTCCTCAAAATAGGTACGAAAGTGAAGCAGATGTGTAAAAAACGCGACTCATCTAAAATTTAATAATGTATAACATACTCCAGCAACCCGGATGAATTCATTGCAGATATAGAATTAGCAGTAGAAGGCTTGGAAACCATGGACAAAAATATAGTTAGGAAAAAATCATCTTCTATATTGGAAAACTTAATAAATAAAAAGCCAGGAAAACATTTGAAACAAATTAAGATAATTAAATCTTTAAGGAAAAAGGATGTAATTATCTCAAGGGCTGATAAAGGGAACAAACTAGTAATCTTAGATACAGCTACATACAAGGAAAAAATGTTAGAGTTACAACAAAAAGAATTCCAGGAAATAGTTTCTAATCCACTCAACCAATGCATAAAAGATGTACAAAAAACCATCATTAATAGTTAAATTTTAACAACTACAGAACAAAAAACTATCAAACCGGACAACCCTACCCTTGCAAGACTATATGGTTTGCCTAAAATGCACAAACCCAACATACCCATGAGACCCATTGTAAATAATATAAACACTCCTACTTACCTTCTGGCAAAATGGCTATCCAAAAAATTTCAGTCCTTTCCACAATTCCATACTCTGAGCATAAAAAACTCTTTAGACCTGGTAGAAAAAATTCAAAATCTTAAACTAAAACCTCATGACACTTTAGTATCCTTTGATGTCTGCTCCCTCTTCCCTAGCATTTCATTAGACAAACTTTTGATTCAACTGAAAAAATGGCTAAATTCTATAAACCTAGATGCCAATGCAATAGAAGAATATTTGGCAATGACTGAAATATGTATACATCAAAATTATTTTGTCTTTGATGGAAAATATTATAAACAAATTTCAGGGCTAGCTATGGGAAGCCCGCTATCACCATTTTTGGCCAATCTATACATGAGCTTTTTTGAAACACATATAACTAAAGCCTTCCCTCATATGTTTAAAACATGGTACAGATACGTAGACGACATCTTTGCAATAGTGCCCTACAAACAAATAGATGATGCTTTGAAACTACTCAACCTGCAAGAACCCAGCATACAATTCACAGTGGAAACTGAAGAGGACTGTATTCTACCTTTTTTAGACCTTAAAATCAAAAATAGCAATGAAAAACTAGAATTTGGCATCCATAGAAAAGCAACACACACAGATAATTACATCAAAGCAAATAGTTTCAACCCAATTCCACACAAACATGCAACCATCAACAGTCTCACACACAGATTAGTAAGTCTACCTCTCAGCCAGCAAGAATATCAAAACGAATACCATCAAATCTTAAAAACTGCAATTAAAAATGGATATGGAAAAAACCTTGTAGATAAAAAACTAAAATCATTCAAACTTCAAAAGAGATTAAAACAGATCACAGCTCTCACACCAATAAAACAAGACATTAGATTTGCTAAATTTACTTCCCACCCCTGGGCCACATAAAAGTTCCAAAAAATATTCAAGAAATACAATATAACATTGGCACCAAAAAACAATTACAACATTAAAAACCTACTTCACAGTAATAATACTGATAAGATAAAACCAGAGGAAAAGTCAGGCATTTACAAGATTAAGTGTAAAGACTGTGAAAAAATTTACATAGGGAGGACAAAAAGAAACATAGGCACTAGAAAGAAAGAACACTTCAGGCACTTAAGATACAAAAATATTGATAAGTCCGCAATAGCAGCTCACTTCTGGTCTGAAAATCATGAAATTGAAGATAGCACAGAATTACTAAAATACGTACAAAAACATAGTGAACTCGTCATATGGGAGAGGATATACATAGAAAAACATAAAAACCAACTAATGAACTTTGAAATCCTGCCAGAAGAGAATCCCACATTTAAGTTCATCACTAAATCATGAGATGGCAGCAACAACCCCAGAATTACCCACACTGCTTGGATCAAGCTTTAGTCGCATAAGAGCCATAGATGCAAACGATGATTTGCGAAACATGTCCTCAAAATAGGCACGAAAGTGAAGCAGATGTGTAATAAATACGACTCATCTAAAAATTAATAACTTAAATTATGTTTCACTGCATGATACACTAAACCAAGTTCACACTCTGATATTGGCATATCCTTGTTTATTGTTCAAATTAACAAAATAATTCAAAAGTTTATTTCCAACTCCAGCATTACAATTTTCCTTGATTAGATGCCCCTTATAACACTCATGTTTCCTCAAATCACTTTGTCCACTACGTGAAATGCGAATATCTTTCCTGCACATGGTACAAAACGCCTGATTTTCATCGGATGCTGGCTTTACACACGGAAATATATCTTCTCATTTCTTGAGATAAGTTTGATGATGTTAGGCTTCAGTTTCTTCCGTGGAGGAGTCTGATAGATCGTCTTCATACTATTGTTGTACACGATCACCAACAATTTAGGCTTAGCTTCCAACGCACGTTCTTAAAGCAGATTTACAACATAGAGTAGAAGTAACGGAAGTGGAACTAAGAGCAACTGAAAGACAAATTCAGAGAGACATTAATTTCGCTTATTGTCGCTGGCAGAAGCGGGCTGCTCTGCTGCTACATGATGGCACATACATGTATCTTTGTGATTTAGAAGTCACTTCTGTTGCCAGCATTTGTGAAATGAAACAAAGTGCCATTTTCCAAAGATTACATATACTTTATGAGAATATTGAAGTCATTATATAAAATTCAATAATTCACAGTAGGCAAATAAAAACGCAGCATGGCATGCTCCAGGTAAATAATAAACACAGGAACAAAATTTGGGAGAAGAGTCGGAGGATTTTGGGAAAAATGGAGCATCCGGCAATCCTACTGCACTCATATCTATCTTGCTATAATAAGTAACAGAAGCCTCACAAGGTCACTGACTTCCTACACGAATCTGTAAACTCTGAGTTTCCGGTGGGTGCCATTGGCAAAATGACGAGCTATTTAGAACTGCAGGATGCTAGATGACCGGCCTCAGGAGATCTGTCACTGACTGATCTACTGGTATGAAGGTTAATATAAATTTTTATTTCAGATTTGTAATATTTGGAATAATATCAAGTTGTTTGCTGGTCTGTGCAGTTTGCCTTCATTCCTCATTCTGTGGTCCTGCACAGTACGCTCTGTTGTCAAGTTATTATAAGTTAGCTTAATAGAGAATGTATGTATTCATCAGTAAAAGTAAGAATTTTGTGGGTTTTAAATATAGACCTACAGAAATGATGGGCCCAACACCACAAATAATATGTACAACACTTCTGTAATATGAAAACTTGTCTGCTGAACAGGGCACAGCAGGAAGTAAAAGTAGGCGCAGTACACTACTCTTAAGCAGATTAAGTGTGGCGATTTACCATAACGTTACTTACCAGAGCTCTTTTAACCATCATCTTTGAGAATGTTTATCAAGATTTTCTGTTTTCTGTAATGGTATTCTCAACACTTCATCAAGCAACATTCAACATCTAACTGGGTCCTGTAACTGCAAGTTTAGTCTGAGTTAATGTGTGTATATGAGCAGAATGATAGGGTTCTTTGTTGTTAAAATTCAACCATTGTTAACTAATGATTGTGAAGGGGATGACATAGTCCTGTTTTACCAACATTTGTCTTCTGTTAGGTTACAATGCCTAATTTAGTGTCTATATCAACAGAATGACAGAGTTCTATATTATGGAAATTTAGTCTGATGTTATTTTAGGTTATGTTGAGTGTGGGTGTATGCAATATTTGTTAGTTCTTAAGATATTGTTCTAGGACTTTCACTGAAGGATGTGAATGTACATTGTTTTTTCAAATATGGCTATTTGGAAATATCCACAAGAGAAGCATGTATTGCATAAAAGTTGTTACTTTTACTTTTATAGTATACTTTGAATAACATTTCAGCACTTCTCATGCCATTGGTAGTAATTACCACATTATACTTTTTAGTCAGTAATTGTTTAGTACCAAAATCATGATAGGTTAGGCTAGGTAAAGTTAACTTCAGTATTTTTTAAATAAGCTCAGTTTTAGTTATGTCATGTTATGTTCAGCTCAGTTTTTTGTTTATATAATCGTACATTATTATGCATGAATGGAATTAATTGACAACTGCAGTGACAAATCCACTATTAATTGCTTGGCAGTGCAAGCAATATGAAATATGAACATAGTTGATAATATATGGGTAATTCTGGAGTTGCTGCTGCCATCTGTTGATTTAGTGATGAACTTACCCACACCCACCACACCTCTGGATCAAGCTTTAGTCGCATAAGTGCAGAAGATGCAAACGATGATTTGCGAAACATGTCCTCAAAATAGGTACGAAAGTGAAGCAGATTTGTAATAAATACGACTCATCTAAAAATTAATAATTATTTCGCTTCACTGTGGTGTTCCAATACAGTTAAATCTCGATATATATGAATATAGTTCATAATCTATCATTGGGTACCATTGTCCAACAGGTGATTTGGTGTGCTAATGAATTTTGGATCGCTGGCAGTCAGCATCCATTGTCCATGTCTTATTTATATTGGGCCAGGTGAATTGTTCAGTACCACTTTTGGTATTTGCTTTGATTCCTGGTTGATAGAGGCAAAGAATATGAAAATTCTGATGGTAGTTTCTTGGGCTAATAGCCTTCCCAAGCTCTCATTGAGTAACTATGTTGCCGTTCTCTGCGGAACTGAAGCAAACTACTGATGTCACAATATTTATAGTTAGTCAGCAGTGGAATGACAAGTGCATACTCTTCTCATTGGTTGAGCTGTGGCCAATGGAGGCACAGGCACCAAGAAGATAGTCAAGGAAGTGGGGAACCGATCATTATTCCTGGGGATTTCTCCCGTTGTGGAAAGACATGTTCCATGTTTTGCAGATTTGAAGGCCTTCATACCTGTTAAAGTTGTTTCTACTAGGTCTAAAGTATAGAGTTTCTTTAATCAGCATATCATAGTACTTGAGGACTTACCTAACATATTTGTGGAGGCAAAGTTGATTTTGTGGTCTGTGTTATATGTTTGCTGTGTCATTGCAGATCTTTCTGGGTAGTCTAGATCTTACAGCAGTGAAAACCTCTTTGTCCTAAAGACTTGTTGTGAAGGAAAAACTCCAACCATATCCTTATCAGCAAATTGTAAGTCCTGGACTTCTCTCTACATAACTTTTTGTCATGGTCAATCAGCTTTTGTTGAGTTTGTATCTTTCCTGAAAGCGATGAGAAGTCAATTAAATTTGAGGTGGTCATTTTTAAGGCACAAAATGATCTTTTTCTTTTTGTAACATGCTTAACTTGAACCTATTATGTCTTTCAAATGGGAAGAGTTCTTGCCTGTAGCGAATTAGATGCGTTAGAGCTGTCAGTGTTTCCACGTCATTATCCTCGCTCCTTTTATATGTCCCTCTCTCTCGCACACTTGCGAGTGTTCTTGGTGCTATCGCAAACTGAGTTTTCCAAAGTTTTATATTAATGCAGTTGTTGAAATCACAATTGCAACATGGATATTCGTATATTACGCAAATGGTTTAAATATTTAGTTCAAAATTAAGTATAGTTTATGAATTACTTATTTTTCTAATCCAATGAAAATACCAGCGGTACATCCCTATAGCTGTGAATGTTACTTACTGTAAGAGATAATTCGTCATTGTCACTGTCTTCATCGTCTGAGTACTGCAAATTGATGATGATAGGTTCCAAAATTTCATTGCGTGCTATTTCTTTCCAAAAGTTGTCTTCTTGTAGTTAATCTGATGGATCACGCAGTTTTTCCAACCTTGTTGTGTTCCTTGTTAATTTCTTTGTGAATAAGTCGTTCAGTGTCAGTCAGTTTAAAAATGCTATTTCTATTTGCAACATAATTTTAGCCCACATTAACTCAACTGGATTGTTCTGGCAGTAGTAAGGGGAAAGTGGATTGTATCTCATTGATCCAGCTGATACACTTTTTCATGGAAGAGTAACTGAACAGTACTGCTTTCAACTCTCTGGAGTAAATAGAGATTACGTACCATTCATAAACAAAGATATAATGTGACCAGCCACGTTCTGCCAGACTAGCAGGAAGTGTATTTTTCCTCTCATTGAATTTATTAAACACCTTGGCTTATTCAAAGTACATATTTCTTTTATTCCGTCATGTCAAATGTTTACGTTTCAGCTCTAAGTAATTTCAAATATAGATACATTCATACATGCCAATACAATACTTTATTCGCCACATTGCATTTACATAGATGAGCAGGTGCTCGTAAATTGGTGACTCGTCAAAATATTAAACCTAAACATTAAGATCAGAAATAAGTCTACAATATTTACAATTCAATATGTTACAAATTATAGTAAAGCAAGAGAATAATAATTATGTACAATATCTAGAGTATATAGTTTTCCTAAAGTTGAACAGACACTAAGATAAAATTGAGATCACAGTGCATCATCCATGTATTCCTGAATTGAATAGTATGCTTTGTTGGTGAATAAACTTTTGACTGTTTTCTTAAAAAGATTTTGGTTTTGGATTTCCCTTTTTATGGCAGTTTATTATATATTTTAATCCTGATATATTGTGGACTTCTCTTGAGCAGTGCTAACCTATGAGTAGGGTATTTTATATATCTTTTTGCTCTTGTGTTATGACCATGATGATGTTGATTTTTTAGATAACTGTGATAATTACTTTGTACATATAGAGCTAGATTATACATACAAGAGGCAAATTTTCATCAAAATTCTCAATGTTTTAAAAAGTGGTCTGCAGGATGCTCTATAACTCGAATGTCATTATGTGAATGATTTTCTTTTGAATTTGGAAAAGTCTGTTACATTTCCCCATAAAGTTATTCCATATGCAAGTAATGAATGAAAGTAACTGTAATTTACGATTTTTCTTATTTCTAAATTTGTAATCTGTGCCAAGCAGGACATGTTGAAACAGGTAGTATTTAACTTTTTTTCTATATAATTTAATTGTTTAGTCTATTTAAGGCGTTCATCAATAAATAACCCTAAAAGTTTATCTTCTTTTGGGGTAGCTGAGGTTAACGAGTTACTTTGTGTGTTTTCTACTGTAGTCTTAAAATGTACAAGTTTAGTTTTATTTAATTTCAGACCATTGGATGTAAACCATGCTTCCAATTTTTTTATGGCCTGATCAGTGTTTGTTTTTAAATTATCAGTATCTCACCCACTTAAAATAATTGATGTGTCATTGGCATAAAATATTGGTTGTCCGCTGACTGTAACTGAAAGATCATTCGTATAAATTACATAAAGTAGTGGACCCAGTATGGAACCCTGTGGAACCCCATTTGGTATGTATAGGACCAGAACTGCCCTCCAGTATAATTTTTTGTTTACAGCATTCTAAATATGATTTGAACCATTCCAAGTTTGTGTGTCTTATGCCGTACTGGTGTAGTTTACTTATTAATATTTTGTGGTTTACAAAGTCAAACACTTTAGATATATCACAAATTAGGGCTGCAGTTTTTTTTTTTTTCGGCCACATTTTTTGTTACTTTGTTTACAACATCCAGGAGTGCAGTGTTAGTTGATAATTTTTTCTAAATACATGCTGGGGAGCTGTTAAGAATGTTCGCATTTTCAAGGTGGGTTATTAGTTTTAAATGTGCTAGTTTTTCTAGAATAATTGAGAAAGTTGGAAGTACTGAGATTGTGAATAGGATGGATTATGGCATATTTCATTATTTCTGGAAAAACTCGTATCATAAGTGACTGGTTGTATATGCAAGCAAGTGGCACGCATAGTTCTTGTACTTTTTAACTAACAGTGGTGGGATTTCGTCTCTTCCTTTTGACACTTTTGGTTTGGATGCAGATATTATCTTTTTGACTTCAAATGGAGACACTATTCCTAAATCAAAATCAAGTGCTACATGCAGATTATGTTTGACCATTTCTTATAATGCCTTTGGGACTGAGGGGAGAGTATCCTGAATCATGTCTGCTACCTCAGTAAGGTATTTATTATATCTTCTAACATGTTCTTGCTGTTTCTGTTTAAGTGGCTACCTGAATTTATTTAGTTTAAATTTCTGCTTGCACCTAGTTCATTTTTTATTACTTTCCAGGTTGCTCTTGTTTAGTTTTCAGATTTTGAATGTATCTTTCTATTGCCATTTATTTGGCTTTCCTGTATTTTGGCCAACCAATAAGTATTCATTTGGAATGCATTGTTATAATATAATGGTATCTACTTTATTTATTTGTATTAAAAAACTATTGGAGCTATAGATATGGGTTTTTATGGTTATGCTAAATACATTACTCTCTCTTTCCACATGGATCAGTTTTGGCAAAATCTGAATTTTTATCTTAGCGCGAATAGTATTTATTAGAGTTTGATTAGTTTGGCGCTTGTCACGCACCACATAGGGGGAATGCAATACGACAACACTGCAGGACTCCGATTGGTTGATCACCTAGTAGCGCTCAAGCACTGACACCTTCCCATTTGAAACACATAATAGTCAAGTGAATAATTTGTTGGCGACACATCATCCTGTTTTTGTTTTCAGTTAAACTGTGTTCTCCATTACTACCCTTATGAGTATCACCCATGAATTTAAATTTGTTGTTAATGGATGGCCAGTTAGGAACTTTTATGAACAGCAATCATGTACATTACAGCCATACGTCTATTGTTATTTTCTTTGTGTCAGGAAACGAAGTAAATCAGTGTATCAGGTGAAAGTCCAAGCAAATACTTACATGTTCAAGAAACTAATTCACTGAACCTTGTTTCACATGGAACTGTGTACTTGCTGTATTGAGTAGTTGTATACTGTTAAATAATATATCCACAATTAAAATTCAGAATAATTGACATGCATATTACAGCCAACAAGCCATTCAGCATTAAATTCCTTGTAAAAGTCCTACCAAGTAATGATAAATACAACTTCTCTGATTTTTAATATCATTAAATGCTCTCATAAACAAGTATGGAGACTCAGTAATTATGAACATGGTTTGGTTTATTATCAAACAATCTAGATATTGGATGGCACTTTCCTCTCATGTGGAAATGCAGCAGGAATTGCATTTTTATGAATATGTTTATATTTTTTATATATATAATTTACGTCCTCCAACGTAGTCATATCGGATGATGAATGAAATGGATGAAATGATGCTTGAAGGAGTCTAAGGTCCATGGAGCCTGGAGCTACGTGACACTCGTCTTAAAGGATAAGTGAAAACCCTGGAAAAAACCTTATCAAGGTAACTTACCCTGACTGAGATTCTAACTCAGGACCTCTTGAACGTGCGGCAGACACACTACCATCTACGTTACCGAGGCAAGCGTTTTCTTTGATAATTATAGTTTCTTCATTCCGTTTAATAAAAATGTGTTACCGACAAGCTCAGATTTCATGGATATTAACTTTATACTTGGCACTGAGTTGTCTAAATCTCTGTAGCTTTGTTCTTATAGATGCCTTATCCTCAATTTCTATAGAACTATAAATGTACAACATCGTTTACAGAGGCTCCTCATGTCCAGCAGTACTTGTGAAGTTCTGTAAACTTTCTGGACGTTCTATTCTACTTGCTACAAGTGATTGTATTACCTTCTCTTTAATTGTTTTTACAGTTTTTGTTGTATATTTTTTGGCCTGTGTTTCTTTATTTCTTGCTATCTTTTCTTGTGGAACTCTTCCTTCCTCTTTTCATCAGTAAATCATGGGTCATCATAGTTTTCCTCGTCATTCTTAACACGTTTGTCCATTATCATTTCTTATAAGCGTTATTAAACTCATTATTGTTTAGAGGCTATGTTAGTTGATACTAATCCTATTAGCTGAGGCCCTTCCTGATGTGGTCAGGCCTTGGGGGATGTTTATGTATGTACTGCTAGGGACCCAGCTCTGTGCGTCTGCAGGGAAAGGAGCACGGTGAGGAGGGAAGTAAGCTGATGACATGTGGCAATTCTTGCACAAACAGAAATTATCACTTGATATTGTTCTTGTTCCTTACATGAGCATCAGTGGTGGTGCTCTCGCTTCTAAGCATTTGTTTGCTACAAGTGCCAAGCTATTGTAAATTATTGTTGATGAGTAGTTAAAGTAAAATCTTGTGGTCTATAGTGAGGTTCGTCAATTGGATTGTAATAGAAAAATATCACAAGAAAAAAAAAACCTGAAGAAACCATATCCAAATAACACATACTAACGGAGCTTTGAACTCGGAACCTCTTAAAACGCAATAATTTGAAGGAAAAGGTTTTTTGCCCTCCGTGAGGCATACACACTACCACCTACGTTACAAGCACGAGCAGCAGACTATTGTGGAAAATCAGAAAATTTCATTCTGAAGATTGAAAAGCAGCCAGGAACTTCAGGAACCAAGTGGACATTCTTTTTTATATTCAACATCAAGGGAAAAGGAAGTAAGTCAAAAGACACTCGAAAAGTGTTTGTGGCTGAATTTGATAAATGTGTTATCCAGGAAGTTGTTCAGGAATTTTGCAAAATACAGGAAGATTGTTAAGCAAAGGATACCGTTTCCTTGGGTCATAATATCTTTGATAAGAGTGTTAAAAACTAATGACTTCAAGTGGAGAAAATGTGGATACAGAACAGAAGATTTTAATTGAGAAGCCTAAAATTCTCCCTGGCATGAGTATCTTGTATACATATTAAAATTTTGCGGAGATGTGGTAGAAACTCATTTGTTTAGATGAAACTTGGTTGGACAGTAAGCCGAGAAGAGGTTTTGGCACATGATGTTTTTGGCACAAGCGTTATTGTTTTGCGATTCATGCTGCAGGGAAGAAGGGGTTTGTGAATGTAGGACAACTGCTGTGTAAGTCAGGAAGTATCAGTGGAGATTACTAGGACCAAATAAACCACCAAAGTGGTTGAAGTGGTTGAAAGAAATGTTTATTCCACACATCTTTAGTTATAATTTTGGATTTTGAATCTTTTGTGAAAGGTGTCCAGATATCCTACCAAGAAACAGATAATGATTTTTTTGCAAAAACTTGGTGTTAATTGTAATGAAGAAATGAGGAAAGCAGATTTGTTCCCATTCTGAAAGTCTATCACACAAGAAAAAGGTAAGAAAAAGTAGGAAGCAGAGGCTGAATATGGGGGCGGGGGGGGGGGTGGATAGACAGAATTGTGTCAGCTGTTATAGATTACATCATTGTAAAAGTGAATGCATAATAATGGCTATGAAAGCCTGTATATCTCTTCTTCCTTTTGCCAATATTAGGTACTTTGCATTAAGTTAAACTTAAATGCACACTATTGTTGCATACCAGGATTGTAAGGGGGGTGAAAGACTTACAAACCTAATCTACAACTGGGGGTGTAGCTACTAAAAAGGTAGAGCGAAAGAAACATCTAAGTCAAACTGAACTGAATAACTGTATTTCAAACAAGCCTAGTGTTTCTACAAGGCACTCCCTGGATCTGGAAGAGATCAGGGGCGCTTTGGTAACATTTAAATACATAACATAATGTAACTTTACCTTTGGCGATGTGTTATTTGTATGGCTTGGCTCTTGTGACTGTCAAAGGTGTATGATCTGGTACGCCCTGCTGGCTATCTTACTCGTGGTAGCACTTTGAAATAAACTCTTGTTGATTCTTACAGAGACCGGCAGCAAGTCCCCTCTGAAATCTAGTGAAGTCTCTCCCGCGGGGGCTAACTCAACCAAGCTTAAATAGGGATCCTACCAAAAACACAATTCAGCGATTCCCACGCTAACTGTTAATTTGCACCATATTGTTTACATCATTGAGAACATGTTTAAACCTATTATTAAATTTTAGATGAGTCGTATTTTTTACACATCTGCTTCACTTTCATACCTATTTTGAGGACATGTTTCGCAAATCATCGTTTGCATCTACGGCTCTTATGCGACTAAAGCTTGATCCAGCGGTGTGGGTAATTCTGGGGTTGCTGCTGCCATCTCTTGATTTAGTGATGAACTTAAATGTGGGATACTCTTCTTGCGGGATTTCATTGTTCATTAGTTGGTTTTTATGTTTTTCTATATATATATCCTCTCCCATATGACGAGTTCACTATGTTTTTGTACGTATTTTAGTAATTCTGTGCTATCTTCAATTTCATGATTTTCAGACCAGAAATGAGCTGCTATTACGGACTTATCAATATTTTTGTATCTTAAGTGCCTGAAGTGTTCTTTCTTTCTAGTGCCTATGTTTCTTTTTGTCCTCCCTATGTAAATTTTTTCACAGTCTTTACACTTAATCTTGTAAATGCCTGACTTTTCCTCTGGTTTTATCTTATCAGTATTATTACTGTGAAGTAGGTTTTTAATGTTGTATTTGTTTTTTGGTGCCAATTTTATATTGTATTTCATGAATATTTTTTGGAACTTTTTTGTGGCCCAGGGGTGGGAAGTAAATTTAGCAAATCTAATGTCTTGTTTTATTGGTGTGAGAGCTGTGATCTGTTTTAATCTCTTTTGAAGTTTGAATAATTTTAGTTCTTTATCTACAAGGTTTTTTCCATATCCATTTTTAATTGCAGTTTTTAAGATTTGATGGTATTCGTTTTGATATTCTTGCTGGCTGAGAGGTATATTTACTAATCTGTGTGTGAGACTGTTGATGGTGGCATGTTTGTGTGGAATTGGGTTGAAACTATTTGCTTTGATGTAATTATCTGTGTGTGTTGCTTTTCTATGGATGCCAAATTCTAGTTTTTCATTGCTTTTTTTTGATTTTAAGGTCTAAAAAAGGTAGAGTACAGTCCTCTTCAGTTTCCACTGTGAATTGTATGCTGGGTTCTTGCAGGTTGAGTAGTTTCAAAGCATCATCTATTAGTTTGTAGGGCACTATTGCAAAGATGTCGTCTACATATCTGTACCATGTTTTAAACATAAGAGGGAAGGCTTTAGTTATATGTGATTCGAAAAAGCTCATGTATAGATTGGCCAAAACTGGTGATAGCGGGCTTCCCATAGCTAGTCCTGAAATTTGTTTATAATATTTTCCATCGAAGACAAAATAATTTTGATGTATACATAATTTAGTCATTGCCAAATATTCTTCTATTGCATTGGCATCTAGGTTTATAGAATTTAGCCATTTTTTCAGTTGAATCAAAAGTTTTTCTAATGGAATGCTAGGGAAGAGGGAGCGGACATCAAAGGATACTAAAGTGTCATGAGGTTTTAGTTTAAGATTTTGAATTTTTTCTACCAGGTCTAAAGAGCTTTTTATACTCAGAGTATGTAATTGTGGAAAGGAATGAAATTTTTTGGATAGCCATTTTGCCAGAAGGTAAGTAGGAGTGTTTATATTATTTACAATGGGTCTCATGGGTTTGTGTATTTTAGGCAAACCATATAGTCTTGCAAGGGTAGGGTTGTCCGGTTTGATAGTTTTTTGTTCTGTAGTTGTTAAAATTTTACTATTAATGATGGTTTTTTGTACATCTTTTATGCATCGGTTGAGTGGATTAGAATCTATTTCCTGGAATTCTTTTTGTTGTAGTAACTCTAACATTTTTTCTTTGTATGTAGCTGTATCTAAGATTACTATTTTGTTCCCTTTATCAGCCCTTGAGAAGATTACATCCTTTTTCCTTAAAGATTTAATTATCTGACTTTGTTTCAAATGTTTTTTTTTTTTTGCTTTTTATTTATTAAGTTTTCCAATATAGGAGCTGATTTTTTCCTAATTATATTTTTGTCCATGGTTTCCAAGCCTTCTACTGCTAATTCTATATCTGCAATGAATTCATCCGGGTTGCTGGAGTATGTTATACATGTTTTTAGGCCTTGGTTAAGTACATCTATTTCTTCGTTGTTAAAATTTTGCTTTGAGAGATTAATTACATTGTCTAGGGATGTGTTCTTTGCTGAAATTTTGTTATGTTTTGGTTGCCAATGATTATGATTATGTTTTAGTTTCTTATTTTGACGATAAACTTTCTCTTTGACTTTATAATTTATATGTTCAAATGATTTGGTTTCTAAGTGGTCCCATGCTGTGTTTCCTAGTAATTTTACAAGTTTTAAATGTAGGTTGTACAAAGAGAGGTCTATATTTGTTAGTTTTCTGTAGTGATTTGCTTTTTCGGATTTTAACACGGGTTTTTCAGCAGCTAATTGTTCTATACCGTTGTTGTTAAATGTTACTATTTTCCTTACAAATTTCAGAGAAATGTTTTGTTTTAGGTAATTGTTGATAAATTTTATGTCCGCTGATATTAACCTTCTTTTTGTCTTTAGTTTCAAATATTGTTTTATTTCTTTCTTGTTTCCGAAATGTTCGTTGAAATTTTAAAATGTGAACGATCTTACCTCCATGTTGTCCGGTTTTTAAAATTGACTGGATCTGACTTTCGCGTGTTCCTCTTGACTTAACGTCACTTCAATATATCGAGATTTAACTGTATTGGAACACCACAGTGAAGCGAAAAATTATTAAATTTTAGATGAGTCGTATTTTTTACACATCTGCTTCATTTTCGTACCAATTTTGAGGACATGTTTCGCAAATCATTGTTTGCATCTATGACTCTTATGCGACTGAAGCTTGATCCAGCGGTGTGGGTAATTCTGGGGTTGCTGCTCCCATCTGTTGATTTAGTGATGAACTTAAATGTGGGATTCTCTTCTGGCGGGATTTCAAAGTTCATTAGTTGGTTTTTATGTTTTTCTATGTATATCCTCTCCCATTTGACGAGTTCACTATGTTTTTGTACGTATTTTAGTAATTCTGTGCTATCTTCAATTTCATGATTTTCAGACCAGAAATGAGCTGCTATTGTGGACTTATCAATATTTTTGTAACTTAAGTGCCTGAAGTGTTCTTTCTTTCTAGTGCCTATGTTTCTTTTTGTCCTCCCTATGTAAATTTTTTCACAGTCTTTACACTTAATCTTGTAAATGCCTGACTTTTCCTCTGGTTTTATCTTATCAGTATTATTACTGTGAAGTAGGTTTTTAATGTTGTAATTGTTTTTTGGTGCCAATGTTATATTGTATTTCTTGAATATTTTTTGGAACTTTTTTGTGTCCCAGGGGTGGTAAGTAAATTTAGCAAATCTAATTTCTTGTTTTATTGGTGTGAGAACTGTGATCTGTTTTAATTTGATTTGATTTGATTTGATTTGATTTATTGATTCATCCATTAAAACATGTACATGTTATAGGACACGTCAAATTAAAAACTAAAAACTAAGTACAATATTTATAATTAAGGTAGCTAACTAAATATTTACAAATTTAAAAATTCATCCACGCTGTAGAAGCTATTGGCTCTAAGGAAGTTTAATAACAATTTCTTAAATTGATGTTGTGATTCAATCTTTTTTATAGATTCAGGTAGCTTATTGTAAAGATGTAAGCCAGCATATGTGAAATTATTTTCATACATCTTTGTTTTGTGTGACTTCACAAATAAATTATTCTTTGTTCTAGTGTTGTGCATATGAATTTCAGAATTTGTTTTGAATAAACTTAGGCTTGCTTTCATATGTACAAGAGTTTCATATATGTATATACTTGGCAGTGGTAAGATACCTAATTTACTGAAGTATGGCTTACAACTAGTTGTGCTTGAGACATCTGCTATGATTCTAATTATTTTCTTTTGGTATCTGAATACTTTTATACTGTCTTTAGAATTTCCCCAAAAAATTATACCGTATGCCAACAAACTGTGTATATATGAAAAGTACTCTATTCTCTGAACTTTCAAGCTTGACATGCCTGTAATCGCCCTCATTAAGAAACACATTTTACTAACCTTTTCGTCAATGCCTCTATGTGAGTTTCCCAATTTAAATTTTCATCTAGTATTAGTCCCAGAAATTTGATAGTTTGTACGTAATGTATTTGGTCTTGTCCCAGCATTAATTTTGGATACAATTGACTTCCACTCATTTTATTATGGAAGCTTAGGGCTGCTGTTTTCTCCTTACTCAATATTAACATATTGGCACTAAACCATTTTTGAATATATTTTAGATTATTTTCAATATGTACATCTGCCCCTTCCTTATTCACCCCTTTGATAAAAATATTTGTATCATCTGCAAAAAGTGTAACATTTATATTGGTTCTGTTTTCTACATTATCTGCCAAATCATTAATGTACACTATAAATAAAAGAGGTCCAAGCACCGAACCTTGAGGGACCCCATATTTCATTATAGCGCTACTTGAAATCTGAGTTTTAACTTCACTCGTTTCGCTATCAAAATACTCTATTTCCACCGATTGCTCTCTATTCTCCAGATAAGATCTGAACCAATCTAAAGCTAATCCCCTTATGCCATATGAGGATAATTTTTCTAGTAAAAGTTTGTGATCAACCAGGTCAAACGCCTTTGTAAGATCTAAAAAAAATGCCTATCCCTAGTTGTTTACTATCTAGTGTTTCATACGCTTGTTCAATGAAATTCATCAGTGCAGAACTTGTTGATTTATTTTTTCGAAAACCATTTTGATTGTCATTAATTACTTTAAATTTTTCCAAAAAGCTTGTTACTCTTTTATACATTATTTGTTTGAAGATCTTTGCAAAAGTTGAAATTATGGAAATTGGCCTGTAATTTCCTACCTCCCCTTTGTTACCTTTTTTAAAGATGGGTTTCACTTTACCTTTTTTTAACCTGTTGGGGAACGTCCCACTTGAAAGTGAAAGATTTATCAAGTACGTCAGTGGTTCAATTAGGAATAAGGAGCAACGCTTTATGATGTAGTTAGAGTAACCGTCTATTCCTACTGATTTCTTATTCTTCAATTTTTTTATAACATCTTTAACTTCCTCAACTGTTACTGGAATTAAAAACATGCTATGTTCATTTTTCTTTACACTTAATCTTTCCTTCTTTCCTAGTGAATGAGTATTTAACAGTTTCTCCGCTACAGTTGAATAAAACTGGTTGAATAATTCCGAAATTTGTTTAGGATCACTTACTTTTTGGCCATTAATTTCTAGATGGTAATTTTCTTTCAATTTGGGTCCATTTTTTGTTTCGTGCTTAATTACTTGCCATATGGATTTAGTTTTATTAACTGCTTTTTTTATTGTTTCATCGTTATGTAACTTTTGAAGTTACAGTTTCTTTTGAAGTTTGAATAATTTTAGTTTTTTATCTACAAGGTTTTTTCCATATCCATTATCTACAAATAATGACATAAATTTATCAATAATTGCCTAAAACAAAACATTTCTCCGAAATTTGTAAGAAAAATAGTAACATTTAACAACAACAGTATAGAACAATTAGCTGCTGAAAAAGCCGTGTTAAAATCCTGTAACGGTATTTTTGTTTAGTAATGTTCGAAGGAATAATAAATATATAAAAATGTATGTAGTTGTGTGATTGGCCGATGTAGTAGTGGTGTGACGTGGTATCACGTGGTGTGATGACGTGTCAGTGAATCGGCCAATCACAAAATAAAGCGGGGATTACTATGGGGACAAGAAAATCAATAATCTAGAAAAGTGTTAGAATCTTGTGTCTTGCTGGAGAACGAGGAAGTTGACTTAAGATGTTACGATCATTATAATTGTAAAGAAAAATTAATAAGATTCGAAAAGTGTTATTCAATATTTATAATATAAAAGAGTGAATCGTAGTTTATATTATATAATTAAATAATATATAACAAAATTGGACTCATCTAAATTTTATTTTCACCAAAAATCCGCGTCCACACCTTAGAAAGATCTCATGACTCTTATTAGATTAAAACTTGACTTGGATATTACAAAGAAGTTGGCTTGCTTCTTATTAGTTGAAGATGAACGAAAATAAAATCCCGTTACAAATGGCGCAGCAACGTGTGGGGCTCGAATAGGATAAAGAAGAGGAGATTAAAGCATCGTGCAGCTCCGTGGGAATTTAAAAGGAAAGAAGAAAGAAGAGAGAAGAAAGAAGAAAACGAGAACTGGTTTAAGTGAGTGAAAAAAAAAAAAAATAGTAGTAGTAGTAGATTTATGTTGTTAAGAAATCAGAAAATAGTTAAAAAGATGGCGAGTAGAAAAGAAATAACAGTGGAAGGAGAAGTTACTGATAGTGTAGGAATGAATAGGGAGAATGCAGGATTAAGCATAGATAATGAGTCAATGTTGGAAAGAATAACGAGAATGTTAAGTAATTTAGATTCTAAAATAGAACAAAATGCAAATGATTTAAAATCAGAAATGAGTAATTTAGATTCTAGAATGAAAGATGTAAAATCAGAAATGAGTAATTTAGATTCTAAAATAGAACAAAATGCAAATGATTTAAAATCAGAAATGAGTAATTTGGATTCTAAAATAGGAGATGTTAAATCTGAAATGAGTAATTTAGATTCTAGAATGAAAGATGTAAAATCAGAAATAAGTAATTTAGATTCTAGAATGAAAGATGTAAAATCAGAAATGAGTAATTTAGATTCTAAAATAGAACAAAATGTAAATGATTTAACTAAGAAAATGAATGATTTAGATGTAGGAGTAAGACAGGAACTAGCACAAAATGTGAGTAACTTAGAAATTAATTTATTACAGAAGCTAAAACAGGAATTAAAATCTGAAATTTCACAGGAGATTAGAGAAGGGAGAAAAGAGTGTAGGGATAATATGGAAAGGCTCATGCAGATCATAGAGATTAATAAGGATGAGAATAGAAAGGAAGTCAATGAGTTGAGAGAGATAATTCAGGAAACTAGGTTAGGTCAGGACATTGTGAAACAAGAAATAAGAATGGAATTAAACAAAGAGTTAGAAACATTTAGGATACAACAGGCAGAAATAACACAAAAACAAAGAGAAGAATTAGGAGATAAAGTAGAACAAAGAATCCATGTAATTTGTTCTGAAATGCAATTACAACATAATGAAAGTAAGATACACCAAGAGGAAATAAAGTTACAAATTGATGAGATAAGTAAAGCAAAAGAAGAAGTAATTTTGCAAATTAAAGAGGTAAAAGAACATTTTGAAAAAGAAAAGGATAACTTAGGAAAACTGACACAAGTTGTAATTGCATTACAGGCTAGAAAAGTAAATAACGGGAAAGAAATGTCTAGAATTACAAATATAAACGATTGTGACTTACCAGGTGAATTAAGCAATCATCAGAAGTCTAGTGATGTAGTAAGTGAATGTAGTGATTTTGTGAGTCCAGATAATGATATTAACTATCACAGAAACACACAAAACATGTCCTCACACACACAACTCCACAGTCTAGGTCAAAATGAATGTGTACATTATTCACTAAATGATATTAGTCCACCAAGTTTTGATGAGGAATCAGGTGATAATCCAAAAGTATTTCTTAGGGAATTGGAAGAATATTTCCGTATTAAGAGAATTCCCAATGAATTTCGGATGGTAATAGTAAAACGCTGTTTGAAGAAAAATGCTCTTGAGTGGTTAAGGTTAACTTTGGCTTCACATGAAACATACAGTACTTTCAGAAATCTGTTTATAAATAGATTTTGGGGACCTGAGAGACAAAGAAGAATAAAAGTTGAGTTAGCAACGGGTAGGTTTGAGTTTAAAAAAGGGATTTCTATGACTGAATATTTCTTAAAATTAGCAAACAAAAGTAAGTTGATCAATCCCGAAATTTCTGAGACAGAAATTGTCAACATGCTAATACGTCATTATCCACCACATATCAGAAATCATTTAATTGTGGCTAAGCCTATCGATTTCTCTGATATGATTGAATTATTATCCGAATTTGAAGCACATAACCTCATTAATGATACTACATCCTGTGATGGTAACTATAATAACGTCCATATTGAGCGAGGAAGAAATCGACAGGAATCACAACCTACAAATAATAGGAATAATAGGACGAGTTTAAATTGGGGCGGGGCACCCGTGAGAAATCAAAGATTTGAAGGAAGAGGTTATGATCCTAGACGAACTTATGAATCTGTAATTCCCGGAACAGGAAAGGGAGTTCAAAATAATGTGCAAAGGAATTATCATAACAATCAGTCGACGAGAATTGGAAGAAATGATCACATAAACCATGTAAGATTTTATCGAGGAAATAATCAGCGAATAAGTAACTTTAATAGGGGTAGAGGTACTAGTTTATTTAGTGCAAATCAAAGAGATTTTAGGGGTGTGAGATTTGAAAGAAGTAATCAAAATGAAAGAGTCGAAAATACACAAAGCACAGAGAATGATGTGAATATAAACGATAGTACCAACCTAACCAACAATGAAAGTAATAATCAGAGGGAGACGGAAAACTAAAAACCAAATCATTTTGTGCTCTGGAAAGTGGTTCGGTGAGGATGACACAGGGCGAATTGAAAGTTGAAGATAACGGAAATAAGCTCACTCTCTTGCAGAAAAATAAGGAATTAGTTAACCCACCTCAGATAATTATTTACCTATGGGATAAAGAATATACAGCCTTAATTGATACTGGAGCCAGTTCTACTGTGATAAGTGAGGAATTGTTTAAAAATCTGTTAGCTAACTATAAAGTGGAATATTTAAATGTGTGTAACGTTTACTGCAGTACTGCAATTGGGAAGAAAAAGGATAGGATTAAATATCAAGTATTAATTAAGGGGCGAATAGGTGAATGGAATTTCAATTTCATTGCGTTGGTAATTCCACATTTGGCAAGAGATGTAATTGTGGGTAATGATTTATTATATGAATGGCAAAGTGTATTGAATTTCGAAATGCATGAAATGAAGGTTAAGACAGAAAATGATTTATTAGTAATAAAATTATTGGAAGAAGATGGAAGAAAAGAAGTGAATATGGATAATATAAATAATGAAAGGTTTTTTGTAGAAGATATACTTTTGCAAGAAAATGGTAATATTGAATACGAGGAAAATGAAAATTGTGGGAAGAGTTTAATTATTGATGGATTGCAAAATAATGTAACTGACCTTGAAAAGCATTGTTGCCAATTATATACAATACAAGATAAGAATGGCGGAAGCCAAGTGGAGGAAGAAATAGAATTCCAGAGAATATTACAAGTAAAGTTAGAAAACACATACAATCTAGATCAAGCGGGAAAAGAACAGCTGAAATTATGTATATTAAAGAACAGAAAAGCCTTTAGTTCAAAACCTGGACTGTGTAACAAATATACTCACACATTTAAAGTGAATGATACTGCTCCGTATACACATAAAAGCAGACCTTTACCCATAGCTATAAGACAGCAAGCATCAGAGGTGATAAATAAAATGTTAGAAAATGGAATAATAGAAATTTCTAACTCACCTTACTTACATCCTCTATGTTGGGTTCATAAATCAGATGGCTCATTGCGTATGACAATTGATGCAAGAAAAATTAATTCATTAACCCAACCAGACCATTTTAGGCCTCTTGGAGTGGATGAAGTGCTATCTAAGTTAGAGCGTGGAAAATATTTTTCGAAATTAGATTTGGTGTCCTCATATTGGCAGATTCCCCTGGATGAATCAGTTAGAAAATATACTGCGTTTAATTTTGGAGGGAGAATTTACCAGTTCAAAACATGCGGTTTTGGATTGTCAACAAGTGGAAGTGCATTACTTCGAGCCTTATATAATATTTTTGGAGATACAATTGAGAAGTTTGCTATTCAATATATAGACGATTTTCTTATCTTTGATCAAGATTTCGACGAACATATATCTCATCTGAATTACATATTTACAAAATTTTCTGAAAGTGGTATGACTATAAATTTGGATAAATCAAGTTTTATTGCCAAAGAAATTGAATTTTTAGGGTACATAATATCCGAAAAAGGTATGGCACCAAATCCAGATAGAATAAAATCCATTGAATCTATTCCACCACCAAAGAATATTAAACAACTAAGAAGATTTATTGGCATACTACAGTATGAAAGTAAGTTTGTGGTAAATTATGCCAAGGAGCTTAGTCCTTTGAGAGAACTTTTGAAGAAGAATTCAGTCTGGAAGTGGACAGAAAAACACCAACAGTCTTTTCAAAACATTAAAGAGTTATTTAAAAACGCCATTCTTTTGGAAAGACCTATTAGAAACCAACCCTTTAACATCTATTCAGATGCTAGTATCCATGCTTATGCAGCAGTATTAACTCAAACTGATTTGGATGGGAATAATCATGTAATTGCCACTGCTTCAAGAGTTTTGAACCAAAATGAATCTAACACTTGTATTACGGAGTTAGAAATAGGAGCTATATATTTTGCTTTGCAAAAATTTAGGCAATATGTGTACAATACTAAAGTCATTGTATATACTGACCATATTAGTCTATCATTTATAAAAAAATGTAAACTAACTAGCTCTAAAATATCTCGTTACATACATGAAATTACTTCCTATGATATTGAGGTTCGGCACATCTCAGGAAAGAATAATATATTTAGTGATTTGTTGTCGAGACAGAAAATGCATGGAGAAATTCCAGAGACATTGTCACAATCTCAACATGAGATAAAACTTTTCGAGTTAAATTTTACATGCGATAGAAATCTTACTCTAAAATTTAAAAATATCTCGGAAATTCAACAAAATGATTCGAAATTATCTGCATTGTTGCGACAGGCTCCAGCAGTTGAAGATGCTGCGAATTGCACCATAGCCAAGAAAAATGGTGTACTTTATAAATTACATGGAGATGTGATAAAAAAATGGAAGGTTATAGTTCCCAGTAGTTTAGAAGAAAGTGTAATCACTTCATTTCATCACCACCTAGCTCATTCTGGATGCGAGAAAACTTCCATGACCATCAAAGAACAGCTATATATAAAGCACATTGATAGGAAAGTACGGAAATTAATTTCAACGTGTGAACTGTGCCAAAGAGCTAAACCTATAAACATCAAATATGATTTTGAACCTCAGACCATCATCAGAGATAAAAAGAATGAATTAGTTGCGATCGATGCACACGGGGAGATGCCGGCTAGTCAATATAATTGTAAATACATTTTTGTGATGTTTGACATTTTTACTAAATTTGTGAAAATTTACCCTGTTCAAAATATTAAGAGTAAAACATGTGTCAATAAAATTTTAAAGGGGTGGATACCAGAATATGGGCAAATAAAAGCCATACTTTCAGACAACGCCACAGTTCATCGAAGTAAATTGTTTACATCCGAGATGAAGAAAAACAATATCAAAATTTATAATTCTTCGGTTTATTATCCACAAGGAAATCCTTGTGAGAGAGTGATGCGAGACTTAACTTTTTATTTTCGAATACTGTGTCATTCAAATCACCGGTGTTGGTATAAATATTGTACTGTCATAGAAAAGATAATAAATAACACCCCAAACGCTACTACAAGATTTGCTCCAATAGAGCTAATGACTGGAAAACCTCCTGAACCTCTTATATTAAATGTACCAACGACTTTTGAGGAGAAAACAAATGTGCTAAATGATGAAGAGAAATGCGCTGAAGCATTTAAAAGAATACTAGAAAAATCTGAAAAAAGATTAAAGAAAGTACAAAGAAGAAAGGCCAAATGGGATCCTGAAATAAATGATATGGTTTTAGTGAAGACATTTAACATCTCAGATGCTAGACGAAAAGTGTATTGGAGAATGAACTTAATTTATAAAGGCCCGTATAGAGTAGTAACCAAATTTGGAGATCACACTTATGAATTGCAAGATTCGAATAATAAGATTGTGGGAAGATATCATAAGACATTAATGAAACCTTTCAAAAGCATTGACAGTAATTGAAACAATATTGAATATATACTATGTGTGTGTTAAATAATAAAAAAAAAAAAAAAAAACATTGTTAAACATCAATATATTGTTGTATTTTAATTAATGTTAATTTATTGTTGTGTTTTATGTTTGTGTAATAATGTGAAATTGTTGCTAAATGTTCATTTATTATATTTTATCCAATGTAGGTATATTATTATATTTTATGTATGTTGTATTGATGTTGTGTAATATTGGTGTAAACGAAATTGTTAATTGGGGCTGTTCTTCGAAATATATGGAAACAGATTGTTAATTCCTTTATTTGGTTATTTTCCATATATTTCGAAGAGGGGCATTTGTAACAGTATTTTTGTTTAGTAATGTTCGAAGGAATAATAAATATATAAAAATGTATGTAGTTGTGTGATTGGCCGATGTAGTAGTGGTGTGACGTGGTATCACGTGGTGTGATGACGTGTCAGTGAATCGGCCAATCACAAAATAAAGCGGGGATTACTATGGGGACAAGAAAATCAATAATCTAGAAAAGTGTTAGAATCTTGTGTCTTGCTGGAGAACGAGGAAGTTGACTTAAGATGTTACGATCATTATAATTGTAAAGAAAAATTAATAAGATTCGAAAAGTGTTATTCAATATTTATAATATAAAAGAGTGAATCGTAGTTTATATTATATAATTAAATAATATATAACAAAATTGGACTCATCTAAATTTTATTTTCACCAAAAATCCGCGTCCACACCTTAGAAAGATCTCATGACTCTTATTAGATTAAAACTTGACTTGGATATTACAAAGAAGTTGGCGTGATTCTTATTGGAAGAAGAAGATAATAAATTAAAATCCCGTTACAATCCGTAAAAGCAAATCACTACAGAAAACTAATATAGACCTCTCTTTGTACAACCTACATTTAAAACTTGTAAAATTACTAGGAAACACAGCATGGGACCACTTAGAAACCAAATCATTTGAACATATAAATTATAAAGTCAAAGAGAAAGTTTATCGTCAAAATAAGAAACTAAAACCTAATCATAATCATTGGCAACCAAAACATAACAAAATTTCAGCAAAGAACACATCCCTAGACAATGTAATTAATCTCTCAAAGCAAAATTTTAACAACGAAGAAATAGATGTACTTAACCAAGGCCTAAAAACATGTATAACATACTCCAGCAACCCGGATGAATTCATTGCAGATATGGAATTAGCAGTAGAAGGCTTGGAAACCATGGACAAAAATATAATTAGGAAAATATCAGCTCCTATATTGGAAAACTTAATAAATAAAAAGCCAAAAAAACATTTGAAACAAATTCAGATAATTAAATCTTTAAGGAAAAAGGATGTAATCTTCTCAAGGGCTGATAAAGGGAACAAAATAGTAATCTTAGATACAGCTACATACAAAGAAAAAATGTTAGAGTTACTACAACAAAAAGAATTCCAGGAAATAGATTCTAATCCACTCAACCGATGCATAAAAGATGTACAAAAAACCATCATTAATAGTAAAATTTTAACAACTACAGAACAAAAAACTATCAAACCGGACAACCCTACCCTTGCAAGACTATATGGTTTGCCTAAAATACACAAACCCAACATACCCATGAGACCCATTGTAAATAATATAAACACTCCTACTTACCTTCTGGCAAAATGGCTATCCAAAAAATTTCATTCCTTTCCACAATTACATACTCTGAGTATAAAAGCTCTTTAGACCTGGTAGAAAAAATTCAAAATCTTAAACTAAAACCTCATGACACTTTAGTATCCTTTGGTGTCCGCTCCCTCTTCCCTAGCATTCCATTAGAAAAACTTTTGATTCAACTGAAAAAATGGCTAAATTCTATAAACCTAGATGCCAATGCAATAGAAGAATATTTGGCAATGACTGAATTATGTATACATCAAAATTATTTTGTCTTCGATGGAAAATATTATAAACAAATTTCAGGACTAGCTATGGGAAGCCCGCTATCACCAGTTTTGGCCAATCTATACATGAGCTTTTTCGAAACACATATAACTAAAGGCTTCCCTCTTATGTTTAAAACATGGTACAGATACGTAGATGACATCTTTGCAATAGTGCCCTACAAACTAATAGATGATGCTTTGAAACTACTCAACCTGCAAGAACCCAGCATACAATTCACAGTGGAAACTGAAGAGGACTGTACTCTACCTTTTTTAGACCTTAAAATCAAAAAAAGCAATGAAAAACTAGAATTTGGCATCCATAGAAAAGCAACACACACAGATAGTTACATCAAATCAAATAGTTTCAACCCAATTCCACACAAACATGCCACCATCAACAGTCTCACACACAGATTAGTAAATATACCTCTCAGCCAGCAAGAATATCAAAACGAATACCATCAAATCTTAAAAACTGCAATTAAAAATGGATATGGAAAAAACCTTGTAGATAAAAAACTAAAATTATTCAAACTTCAAAAGAGATTAAAACAGATCACAGCTCTCACACCAATAAAACAAGAAATTAGATTTGCGAAATTTACTTCCCACCCCTGGGCCACAAAAAAGTTCCAAAAAATATTCAAGAAATATAATATAACATTGGCACCAAAAAACAATTACAACATTAAAAACCTACTTCACAGTAATAATACTGATAAGATAAAACCAGAGGAAAAGTCAGGCATTTACAAGATTAAGTGTAAAGACTGTGAAAAAATTTACATAGGGAGGACAAAAAGAAACATAGGCACTAGAAAGAAAGAACACTTCAGGCACTTAAGATACAAAAATATTGATAAGTCCGCAATAGCAGCTCATTTCTGGTCTGAAAATCATGAAATTGAAGATAGCACAGAATTACTAAAATACGTACAAAAACATAGTGAACTCGTCATATGAGAGAGGATATACATAGAAAAACATAAAAACCAACTAATGAAATTTGAAATCCCGCCAGAAGAGAATCCCACATTTAAGTTCATCACTAAATCAACAGTAGGGAGCAGCAACCCCAGAATTACCCACACCGATGGATCAAGCTTCAGTCGCATAAGAGTCGTAGATGCAAACGATGATTTGCGAAACATGTCCACAAAATAGGTACGAAAGTGAAGCAGATGTGTAAAAAATACGACTCATCTAAAATTTAGTAATAATGGTATCTACTTTATTTATTTGTATTAGAAAAACTATTGGAGCTATAAATATGGGGTTTTTACGGTTATGCTAAATACATTACTCTCTCCTTCCACATGGATCAGTTTTGGCAAAATCTGAATTTTTATCTTGGCACAAATAGTATTTATTAGAGATTGATTAATTTGGCGCTTGTCACGCACCACATTGGGGGAATCCAATACGACAACACTGCAGGACTCCGATTCGTTGCTCACCTAGTAGCGCTCAAGCACAAACACCTTCCCATTTGAAACACATAATAGTCAAGTGACTAATTTGTTGGCGGCATGTCATCCTGTTTTTGTTTTCAGTTAAACTGTGTTCACCATTACCACCCTTATGAGTATCACCCATGAATAAGAATTTGTTGTTAATGGATGGCCAATTAGGAACTTTTATGAATAGCAATCATGTACATTACAGCCATATGTCTATTGTTATTTTGTTTGTGTCAGGAAACGAAGTAAATCAGTGTATCAGGTGAACGTCCCAGTGACTACATACGTGTTCAAGAAGCTAATTCACTGAACCTTGTTCCACATGGAACTGTGTATTTGATGTATTGTGTAGTTGTATACTGTTAAATAATATATCCACATCAGTCTCTAGTATAATACAGGTTAACTATCATTGTAACACATTGTTAGGTTGAAAGCGATTGTTATCTTTCATAAATTTGCTTCAGACATTTTCCTGTCATTCAAGTAACCGTATCACTGTCTTCAGACTATTTCGTTTCCAGCTGAAGGTATTCATATATTGGTTATGTTTCTCGTTTGACTGTTTGTATGTTTCCTTATTGGCAATGTTCATTTGATATAAATTCTATGATTCTTATTATTGTTTGGGTATTTGGCTGTTTGTTGATTTGCATTCAGTGAGTTTGCTAGTAGTCAGTCATAAGGGCCTTGAACAATGAACATGTTAAATAAAGCACAGTTTGATTACATATATACTTGAATATTAAACATAAAAGACACATGATATGCAGGCAGTATGCAAAATAATACTTGTGTAATTTCTACAGGCCTGGCTAGTAACATCTTTACAAAACAATAACAAAAATTCAGAATAATTGACATGCACATTACAGCCAACAAGCCATGGAGGATTAAATTCCTTGTAAAAGTCTTACCAAGTGATGGTAAATACAGCTTCTCTGATTTTTAATCTCATAAAATGCCCTCATAAACAAGTATGGAGACTCAGTAATTATGAACATGGTTTGGTTTATTATCAATCTAGATATTTTTTGGCACTTTTCCTCTCATGTGGAAATGCAGCAGAAATTGCAGATATTTATGAACAATTTCAAGAAATATTTTGTTATATATATATATATATATATAATTTACGTCCTCCAACGTTGTCATATCGGATGATGAATGAAATGGGTGAAATGATGCTGGAATGAGTCCAAGGTCCATGGAGCTTAGAACTACCTGATACTTGTCTTACAGGATAAGTGAAAACCCTGGATAAACTTTATCCAGGTAACTTACCCTGACTGGGAACTCTTGAACGTGAGGCAGACACACTACCATCTACGCTACCGAGGCAAGCGTTTCCATCGTATGTTATAGTTTCTTCATTCAGTTTAATAAAAATGTGTTATTGACAAGCTCAGATTTCATTGGTATTAACTTTATACTTGGCACTGAGTTGTCTAAATCTCTGTAGTCTTTAGCTTTGTTCTTATAGATACCTTATTCTCAATTTCTATGAAACTATAAATGTACATCGTTTACGGAGGTTCCTCATGCCCAGCAGTACTGGTGAAGTTCTGTAAACTTTCTGGACATTCTACTCTACTTGCTACAAGTGATTGTATTACCTTCTCTTTAATTGTTTTTACAGTTTTAGTTGTATATTTTTTGGCCTGTGTTTCTTTATTTCTTGCTATCTTTTCTTGTGGAACTCTTCCTTCTTCTTTTCATCAGTAAATCATGTGTCATAGTTTTCCTCATCATTCTTAACATGTTAGTCCATTATCATTTCTTATAAGCGTTATTAAACTCATTGTTGTTTAGAGTCTATGTTAGTTGATACTAATCCCATTAGCTGAGGCCCTTCCTGATGTGGTCAGGTCTTGGGAGATGTTTATGTAAGTACTGCTAGGGACCCAGCTCTGTGTGTCTGCAGGGAAAGGAGCCGGTGAGGAGGGAAGTAAGCTGATGACATGTGGCAATGCTTGCACAAACAGAAATTATCACTTGATATTGTTCTTGTTCCTTACATGAGCATCAGTGGTGGTGCTCTCGCTTCTAAGCATTTGTTTGCTACAAGTGCCAAGCTATTGTAAATTATTGTGGATGAGTAAGTAGAGTAAAATCTTGTGGTCTATAGTGAGGTTCGTCAATTGGATTGTAATAGAAAAATATCACAAGAAAAAAAAAAACCTGAAGAAACCATATCCAAATAACACACACTAACGGAGCTTTGAACTCGGAACCTCTTAAAACACAATAATTTTAAGGAAAAGGTTTTTGCCCTCCGTGAGGCCTACACTCTACCACCTACGTTAAGAGCACGAGCAGCAGACTATTGTGGAAAACCAAAATGTCATTCTGAAGATTGGAAAGGAGCCAGGAACTTCAGGAACCAAGTGGACATTCTTTTTTATATTCAACACCAAGGGAAAAGTAAGTATGCCAAAAGACACTCAAAAAGTGTTTGTGGCTGAATTTGATAAGTGTGTTATCCAGGAAGTAGTTCAGGAATTCTGCAAAATACAGGAAGTAATTACAAAAGCAAAGAAAACTCATCTGACTGCTAAGCAGAGGATACCTTTTCCTTGGGTCACAATATCTTTGATAAGGGTCTTAAAAACTATTGACTTCAAGTGGAGAAAATGTGGATGCAGAACAGAAGACTTTAATTGAGAAGCCTAAAATTCTCCCTGACATGAGTATCTTGTATACATATTAAAATTTTGCGGAGATGTGGTAGAAACTCATTTATTTAGATGAAACTTGGTTGGACAGTAACCTGCGAAGAGGTTTTGGCAGATGATGTGTTTGGCACTTGGGTCATTGTTTTGTTATGAAAGCCTGTATGTCTCTTCTTCCTTTTGCCAATATTAGGTACTTTGCATTAAGTTAAATTTAAATGCACCCTATTGTTGCATACCAGGATTGTAAGGGGGGTGAAAGACTTACAAACCTAATCTATAACTCAGGGTGTAGCTACTGCAAAGGTAGAGCGAAAGAAACATCTAAGTCAAACTGAACTGAATAACTGTATTTCAAACAAGCCTAGTGTTTCTACAAGGCACTCCATGGATCTGGAAGAGATCAGGGGCGCTTTGGTAACATTTAAATACATAACATAATGCAACTTTACCTTTGGCGATGTGTTGTTTGTATGGCTTGACTCTTGTGACTGTCAAAAGGTGTATGATCTGGTACGCCCTGCTGGCTATCTTACTGGTGGTAGCACTTTGAAATAAACTCTTGTTGATTCTTACAGAGACCGGCAGCAAGTCGCCTCTGAAATCTGGTGAAGTCTCTCCCTCGGGGGCTAACTCAACCAAGCTTAAATAGGGGTCCTACCAAAAAGTCAATTCAGCGATTCCCACGCTAACTGTTAATTTGCACCATATTGTTTACATCATTGAGAACATGTTTAAACCTGTTACTGACCTACTAAGAATTATTCCCCTTGAACAGCAGGATGTGTGATTCATTGTTTAAAACATGGGGAACAAGTTGAGGCCTGTTACCGACCACCTGTGAATTATTTCCCTAAGCCAGTAGGATGTATGATTCAACAGTCCAAAGTACATGTTTTGCCAGTCAGCAGAATTTACACTTTATCATATAACTTTTATACACAGCTGTGTCCAGACGCAAGGCATCGAAAATACATGTTACAGAATAATGATTACAGAAATTTCCAAATCTTGCTCAGCCTATACATGCAACACTATAGTAAAAGGTCATCCTTAAATAATGTCACACTACATGACACAATTGCACCAGTTACTGCGGTTTTGACATTTATTTGCACTTTTATGTTCTATACATTTGTTTAAAAGCAAACACCACTGTCCATCTGGCTGGTAGCACTCCTCTCCCCTCTCTAGTTATTCATCATAAACTTGAGCACATTCATTACAACCACAGAGAGCTTGGACCCTTGCAGTATGTGTATGTTTATTTATGTATAAAGACTAAAATTGAGTCATACCTTTTAAAACTTGTAACTTCACTCACATCCTTTTACAAATTCAGGAACGTTTTCAGAACTGTTGCAGTTTCATCCTCAACTGATCAGCAACTCATCACAGTTGGTTGTTGTCTGGATCTCTTGTAATTGGCTCTTTCTCTCTTGGAAGATTCTTTTTGACAAATTCAGCACTGAATCCATTATATTATATTCTGCAGTGTGAATTATATTATTGTGCTCTTTATTATATTCCATTATGTTTAAGGGTACATTAACCAACCTTTAAGTTTAACTATTGATAACAGCATGCTTGTCTTGTTATGGGTTACGTCCATCTGATTTTATGAAATTTTCAGTGTGTTTCTTTCCTATGTATGGCTTATTCTAGTTTTGTATGTTTTCTGATTACTTTCAAATCTAAGAAAGAAATTTCATTGTTTGTCTTTTTTGAATGGATGTGTAGTGTTTAATGCCCACTTTTACTACATATGGCACCCCAGGCGATGACACTGATGATACATGAGATGAAGATGAAGAACCAGTGGAATGAGATGACGGGGAAACCGGAGATCCTGGAGAAAACCCTCCCCAGCGCCGTGTTGTCCACCACAAATCTCACTTTGCGGTCGCCTGGGATCGAACCCAGGCTGCCTTGGTGAGAGCCCAGCGGTCTAACCACTGAGCCACGGCGCGGCCTGTCTTTTTTGAAATCTTATAACACAAAGGAGATACCCACAGACAAATAACCAGGCCTGTACCAGATAAACTGCAAAGGCAAACTTTACGTTGTCTTTGACAACTTTCACTTTGGAGAAACTAAAAGAAATTGGAACATTATGCTTAAAGAAAATTATAGGAACATCAGGAACAAAGAAATAGATAAATTGGCGGTAGCTTACCACTTTTAGATTCATGATTTAGAATGAGAAATCCACTTATTAAAATGAGGGTCCAACTGCATCAACCACGTGGGCAAAAATATTCATAAAGTAATATGAAAGAAAAACGTTCAATTTCGAAACTACCTTTGAAGAGAACCCAAACTTAAGGTTCCGTGAAGATATCAACAGAGATGCCCCTTAGCCCCTAAGAAGTTCACCAATCCAACATTCATTAGTCGACATTAGCTGATGATGTTAGGAAGGTCCCAACGAAATGTGTTTTAGGTAAACACTCGCAATAAATGGAGCATTGAGTACTAGTTTGACTGATATTTAGATTAATTTTGGAGTTCATTGTATCGTAGTCCTTACTCTTAGGAATATTGTTAAATTAGTTGGTCCCATGGCTAGCATGTAAACAAATTCTAAAACCACAAAGTTGTAATACTTGCCAACTTTGCAACTTGTATTTGAGGAATATTTAATATTTTACATTGGCTCTAAGGTTATCCATCGTAGTCCAAACAGAAGGAGTTAATGCTCCTAAATATATTTCAGTAAGATAGCTGAGAGATATAACATTGGTATAAAAGCCTAAAGTACAAGGTTTAATTCCCTTGGCCTGATATCATATTTCTCATATTAGATCAACTTTCCATGAAATAAGTTTATTTACATGGAAATATTGTAGGTTGTGTCTTGGTTTCAGCAACATCTGATGTATTCAAAGAAGTTGATGGTAAAACTTAAATATTTTATGGTATGCATAAAGTGTTTCTTTGTTCACAGACGTTCTGCCAACATTAAGGACACCATCGGAGATATCAATAGTTCTGAAATTGATCCCAAAATAGAAATTAAAGAAGATCCTCCTTACGGCAGCATAGCCTCACAGAATCAAAGACAGTTTCGTAAAATGAAGACAAGGAGTAAATCTGCACTCGTGGTCGAAGATTGCGACACCACAGTCAAAAAAGAAATTAAAAAAGAGTCTCCTGTTACCAAACAACTGTTAATGCAGATTAAGACTGAAACTGTTCCATGCAGCAATAACAGTGAGCTGGATAGCAAACCAGATATTAAGGGGAACACTCTGTTATCAAACATTACTTCACAGAATGACGGAGAATGTTTTACCAAACATCTGCTACTAAAGATTAAGACTGAAACTGTTCCCTGCAGCAATAACAGTGAGATGGATACCAAACCAGATATTAAGGGCAACTCTCTGGTGTCGAACATTACTTCACAGAATGACGAAGAATGCTTTACCGAACATCTGCTACTAAAGATTAAGACTGAAACAGTTCCATGCAGCAACAGCAGGAAAGCACGTAGAAAAAAACAAAAAAATAGACAACAGACTCTGTTTACAGATTCTCGTCAGAACAAGAAAGAATTTCTTCAAGAGGATACTCTCATGAAGGATGAGAAATATAACAGTAGCATGTACAATGAAATAGAAATAAAAGAAGAACCGTTGTGCTTGGGAACTGAAAATTCAACTGCACCTGATTACATTAAGGTAAGCTTTGTAGATTTATACTACAATAACTTTTTTATTTACTAATGAAATTTAATACAAAAAGCTTTTATTAGGAAAACTGAGTGACATAACAGCATGTGCATGAGAATTAGAAATACTGCATAGATTCACTCGTCCATATTGAGGAAATGTAAACATCTCAGCAACTTCATTTTGCATTGCTACAAGTGTATTCCTGTTATGTCTTTCACATTTAGCTTGGGTGCAGTCAGTCTATGTCATGTTCAAAACATTTTAGGTGTCATCTCAGTATGTCACCCAGAATTTAGAGATCACCTAGGCATTATACACTTTGGGTTCTTCCAATTTCTTGCTTTTTAAATACAATACAGTATCCGTGTTTAAGTATGTTCATATGCGATTGTGTTATTGAGAAAACCTGTAAGCGTTAAAGCCATATGTTTCTGTCTTACGTTTACTAAATGCTTCACCATTGGAATAAAATATTTGGATTAAACATTTTTTTTTCAGTTTCTTGTTCTCTAAGACAAACTATTATATATGCTCTCTACTACGTTTTACTAACATCATTACATAATATATGAAATATTTGTTATATATACATTTGAATTAATCTGTTACAGGATGGGGACTTTCCTGCAGTAAAATCCTCAAGGTAAGACTTCACTGTTTAATTACAAGCCTTATGCGTTTTGTGTTACGTTAACTTTTGTTCTTTTATATCTGTCACATTTATGTGTTACATCTTGTCTTGTTAAGCTCTTGAACTGAGACAAATGGATGTATGGTAGACCTTACTCAAAGTGGGATCATATTGGACCAAAACAGATTTCCATATTGTACTAGTTTCTGGATTACACAAATTTTAATAGGTTGTGTATATTTTATCCATTACTATGCATTATAAATATGCAGAATGTTTCACGATTCCACCAAAGAACTTTAAGTGACCATAGAGAGATTTAAAGGAACAGTTTGAGATAGGACACTCAATAAGCCAAAGTAAGTTTGATCCAGTATACCATTGATGTCACCATTTGCTGCACTGTCAGTAAGTGTATATGTGTGGCTCATAGTAATATAGGAAGCTCTTAGGCCAATTATTATAGATTGTACATTTGAGCCTTGCTGAATATTTCTCTCGTCTCCTTGAAGTTTATTTTCATTTTATGTTGATTCTGAAAGATGTGGAATACTGCTTGTTAAATGTGATCAAGCAAATCAAAAATGACAAATGTATTTGGAATAACAATGTATCACATAAGATACATAATGTTTTAAACGAACACAAGATATGTAACCAAAACCTTTTATTGGAAGTGACTATTATAAACATGACATTATCATGTCCTGGGACTAATATTGAATTATGCTAAGAACTGAAACAATGTACTATTACTGAAAATAGAATAGCAAGTCTGCAAGGCAAATAAGTCACGTTCCTGCTTGAACTCTATTCACTTCCAGGAACTGTAGAAAAGAAAAGAAAAAAGAGCATTTTCCTCAGGTGTACAGAAACAGCATCCCAACATACTTCTCAAAAGAAATGTTGCAAATGAACAAACAAATATCACTATACATTTCTAACTGGTGAAATACATGATAAGACTGAAAACACCTGCATTAACTCACCTGAATATATCAGCTGGTAAATTGTTGGCTATAGAGAAATGATGAGGTGTTCAATTACCTGTGAGAACTAACTTATTGCTGCGAGGCATCATTTGCGGCGAGCTACAGCCAGCTGGCAGAAAAGAGTCAGTGTCCAAACCACGGCCACCCGTTCCACACGTTCATTTTCACACGGAAATGAAAGCGCGAACGAGGACCTCACCGCAAAATTTGAACGTCAGTTGACCGCCGTGAGGGTAGACGTCGCAGAGCTGGCCAAGGGGATGGACGAGCGCCTTAACAAGTTAGAGGGAAGACCGACAGTAACACCAAGTCTCTGAATGCCATGGTGGAGGACATCGTCGGCAGAAGATTAAAGCATCTCAAGGCCGACGCACCGGGACGTAAACAACATTTGCGAGCGTCAAATCACCAGAGTACGACGTCACATCAACTTTCAAGGTCTTCCGACGCCCGTTCGACACAGTGGCCAAGCACAAGTGGTCACCAGAAGAAAAGGCCACACCGCTAATTGCCAGCCTCCAGGGACGGGCTGCAGAGGTTCTGAACGCGATTGAGATTGCGGCGGTGCCCAAGTACATCTGGGAGGTCCTGGAAAACCGCTTCGAATACCGCCACAGCTGCCGCAGCCAACTGAAGTCAAGAACGCAGCAACCAGGGGAGACGCTGCAGATTGTCCTGCCAATTGAACAACTGGCCAGCAAGGCGTTGGTCGACCTCCCATCCGAGTTCGTATCCCGGGAAGCCGTTTACACGTTGTTCGCCGGGGTACGAGACACCAATATACGTCAGCGCCTTATGCTCAGTAACTACAAGACCATCCATGAGGCGCTAACGGCCGCATTGAGGATGGAGGCAGCCAAAGTGACGGCTACCCCGAAGTCCAGAACAAGGACTATTCGCCACATTGGAGACCGAAGGCCAGCTGAGGGGCGCCGGCAAAGACTAAGAGGCGTGTAGCCTAGAGAGAGATGGCCCAAATCAGGTAGAGCAGCCAGAGAAACGAGTAAGGGCCGGCGTGGCTAGGGGCACGTTTGGTGCCATCACCACCAACGCCTCGTGTGACACTGCATGCCGTCAGCCGACGGATGGTTGACAGCCTCTTCGCAGACAGTTGGGTGAGAGGGAAGCCATGAGGTGTCGTGTGGACACTGGGGCTGCCGTGACCATCATCAGACCTGATCTAGCCAGTAGTTTGCCGTCGAGAAAACCGAGCCGTCCATACCAGCTTGTGTTGGTATCGGGCGACACCTTGTTTGTGGAGAAAGGAGTCATGGAGTCGGTAATGAGAGAATTGACTAATGACTCCTGCCTGGTATACCAGATGACATCATAGTCGGCAAGTTCTTTGAAGAACATCTCGACAACTTGATCAAGGTGTTACAGAGACTGCAGGCGACAAACCTGAAGCTGAACGTTAAGAAGTGCCAGCTCTTATGCAAGGAAGTCAACTACTTGGGTCACACAATCTCACAAGGAGGAACACCAGTCTTATATGTGGAGGGAGGATGCCGAAGGCGCTTTCCAGCAGCTGAAAAAGAACCTCTGCAGTGCTCCTAATTTGGGATTTCCACAACCAGCCGGCGCCTTCATTGAGGACACTGATGCCAGCAACCATTGCATTTGAGGCGTTCTATCTCAGGTCCAGGACGGCTCTGTGCGGGTGATAGCCTACTGCAGCAAGACGCTGTCCAAGGCAGAGAAGAACTACTGGGTCACCCACCGAAAGCTCCTGGCGATAGTAAAGACCTTGAACAAAGTACCTGTATGGTCAGTCATACCACTTGAGGACCGACCATTCCGCCCTAACCTGGCTACTTAATTTTAGGAACCTGGAATGCCAGACAGCCTATTGGGTCCAGAGGCTGCAGGAGTACAACTTCACCTTGGAACAGGTGAAAGAGCCACGCCAACGCAGACGCCATGTCCTGAAGACCCTGCCTGGAAGAGTGCAACTAATGCACAAGAGTGGAAGAGAAGCAGCATGCCGTAGCTGTCAAAGTGGTCACAGCAGTTCTTGCGGACAGTTGCGATAGCATAGGTCCGAGGAGGGAGCAGCTTGCGGACGCTGACATGGGACCATTCTTAAGAGAAGTGGAGGAAGAGACAACACCAACCTGGGGGACATCGCACGAAGGATCGCTACATACAAGTCATACTGGGCCCAGTGAGACTCATTGAAGATCAAAGAGGGCGTGCTGTTTTGGGCATGGGAATCACTCGATAGGAAGATGCAGATGTAGCAATTAAAGTCCTGGAGGAATTGGAAGAAGTTCATGCCGGTACTTCAGGAGGAGACCTGGGAGCTAACCGAACGATTGACAACGTCCGACAGTATTACTAGTGGCTGATGCTCCGAGCAGAAGCTGAGAAATGGTGTTGACAATGTCACATGTGCGTGGCGAGTCGAAGCCCCTAAACTAGGAGGGGCGTAGCATGCAGCAGCACAACGTTGGAGCACCATTCGAACGCATCGCTGTCGACATAGCTGAACCATTCCCATTGTGCGTCAGGCAACAAGTACCTGATGATGCTGTAGACTATTTCACCAAGTGGCCGAAGGTGTATGCCATCCCCAACCAGGAGATGAATAGAATTACAGACTACTGCGTGGAGCAACTTCTAACCACTCGGTGTCGCTGAAAGTGAGCTGTGGAGGAAAAGATGATGGCAAACCTCGCTGAAAATCTAGTTGGACTCCAGAAGCTCCACAGCCGCTCCGACATCCACACAAGATCTTACTTTCAGGGGCGGTCCCAGAAGGGAAGTGATAATTCAGCTATCAATTGAAATAAGATGGCAGTTGCTCCTTTGCTCTATAAAATTTGTATTTCAATTAAAAGGAAACTTTTCCAACCATTTATTATACTTTTCAATGCAAGCATAAACATACACAATACACACCCTCCCACTATCATGTCCATTTGCAGAAGAACAGAAGGGTGTCAAGTGCCTCAGCTTTTATAATTCTGCCATTGTCATAACAACAATTAAACATCTTTCAACTTTTCTATATGTTGTCATTCTTTTTAAATAAATTTTTCTTACCTAATTTTAACATTTAAATAATTATTTTATAAAGGATTGCCAAGTATTTAAAGTGAGACATCTGTTATATTAATTACTTAAATCGTTTCAGATGCCTCTCTTCGAAATATATGGAAGATAGTCTTATTTAGTTAATTCATCAATGAGTTCCCATATATTTTAAAGACTACTCCTACAACAGTATTTCATAACAATGCTCAACAACGAATAGTCTAAAAGTAAGCATTATTCAGTACTGAACAAATAAAAATACATGACTCATTAATAATTTGAACATAACTTGATTTTAAATATTACAGAATGTTTACATTATTTATTTACAAAGGAGTGTTTGATATATGACTCAAATGGGATGGTTTTCATCAACAGTCAAGTTGACATCATTCCTTGGTTCCCTTGTATTCATAGTTGGTCTTATATTATTTGATTGATTTTGAGGGTTCATGTTAGCATGTGGTCTACTCCTTCCACTACCTGATGATTCATGTTGTACCCCAGTGTTCAGTCTATCATCTCTTTTATTCACCCTTTGAGTATATTCCCTATAAAGTCTTAGGTGATTTATCTGACTATCTCGACCACCTTTTCCGTAACCACTAGTGTTATTATGATTTCTCTGTTGGCCAGACTGTATCCAACTATAATTACCAGATGGCAGAACAGATCCATATCTATGTCTAGATTGTGGATAATTTTTTACAAATTTGTTACTTCTACTCGGTGCCTCTCCCCTACCGAAGGATCTGAATGTTTCATGATAATTATTGTCTCTGTTGTGGTTTTCCGTAACATTCCGTCGGTCTGTTAGCCAAGACTCAGCGTATGCACGATTATTGTGACGTGTGTTTGAGGTAGTGTCTGTGAATTGACTGTATACTTCAAACTCCGATAGCAATTCTATGAAGTCAGAAAAATCTACAGGTTTTGCTACAATTAAATGATTCCTAATGTGTGGTGGATAGTGTCGAATCAACGTTTTGATTATTTCTGTCTCTGTAAGTTCTGGATTCACCAGCTTGCTTTTGTTAGCTAATTTCAAGAAATCTTCCTTCACTACCTATAGATAGTGAAGTAGAAGTGAAGTAAAGTACCATTGCTGTAATAGAATAACCAAATCTTTGTGTGCTATAGTCCACTACCTGTGTCTTGTGGGCATTAATGATATATTGAAGTGTTTACTTACCCTTGCTTCACAATCCCGTGCAGAACAAAGCTTGCATTACAGGGTTAGAGACTTCCAGTTTAATGTAAACAAAGCTGTGTATCCAGTAATATGTAGAAGTTTCCGAGCTAAGTATAATTGTAGATACACTCGTCATTTGTAGCTCTTTTAATCTTATTGCTGAGTTTTATAGTATTGCAATAAAACCATTATTGTATGAGATACCACACATTTATTAACTTTATCTACAGGTAGAAATGATACTCTGTTGGCAATTATGAATGTTGCTCAAAGCTCGGCCTGCGTGCTCTATGTAGTAAAAGCGGGCATTAAACACTACCCATTTCATTTTATACTCAAAGTTCAGTATTTATATTTCATTAGAAGTACATGTTTTGAGATCTCCTGGACCATAGTAAGAGCACTTTTAAAAGTTTGTCTGTGTTATGGCTTAACATGTAAGGAATTGAACACTGAAAGATTCAGTGACTCTCACCTGTTATGTGTGCGGCTGGCTAATCCTTTGAATTTAATAAGACATTGTTCTCCTGTTTCTCAGCCTTTTGAGACTACATGTTCTTGACTTGAGATTCTCTCATGCAGTGATACATTGCTTGCTGCTGATATACTTATTTCTTCTTGTTCTCAAAAATAAGTAAAGCTGATGACAGCACAAATCAAAACTTAGTACTTGTACGGTGACAGTGAATTTCTACTGCAATGAAATTAAGTGTGAGTTACACTATTTCTGTGTTTTTGTTATTTGCCACAAGAGGATAAAACAGTAACATACAAGGACAGCCACTGGTTATTACAAAACCGGAGGTATGGGCAATATTGTACCGTGCTGGTGTGTTCCGTACCTTTCAGTTGTGGCAAGTGTGGAAGATCGTACTTCAGCAATGTTCCAAATTGGTCTTCCAATGAAGACATTAATTAAACAATGCAATGGAAAGATACATTTAATTTTGTGTATTTCTAAAAGTAATAAGTGATTGAAATATATTGTATGAGAAAGTTAAACTTATTTTAATGAACTTAATTTCTTTGCGAGCTCTACAGATACCTATTACAAAATTATTGTGCCTTTTCCATGTTACAGAGCTATTTTTCTGAGAATTGCCGTCCAGACCCCATGTTTGTAGCACATCTGGTTTCGGAGATATGGAAGGATAAGCCGCCTGACTAGAAAGAAAGGAATACTTAACAATCAGTGAAGAAAAGCACACATGTGCTATGTTGCAGTTGCATTTTGCACCTTGCATTCAGTAAAGTGGTGATGTTCTAAGTGCACACACGTGCTTTTCAAAATTAGTAAATATGCTGCTTAGCAAGCCTAGTACTGGTGTGCCTAGTAGTAATTGCGAAACAACTTATGGTATTTTATATAAGCTGGCATCAAATATTCTTGTTAATGTGTATTCCTTTTTCAAACAGATGTCAAAGACATTTTCGAAAGTACATATTTTGCTCACTCAAAAATTAATGTTACAAGTTTGTCACATAAGTGCTCATTCTGTGACAAAATTTTAAAAGAAAACAATCAGTTCACCAAATCAGGAGAGTTTCCCTATTTATATCTCCAGGGATACATCGAACAACCAAAAAATGTGCTACTAACTTAGACGATTTTCAAAAGTGTGTTTTATGCAGATCAATTTATGATTTATATGACAAGGGTGAATATCCAACTGCAAAACGTCTGGCCTATTTAATGAGGGGCAAATAGAATATACTGATTCTGTATGTTCTATGCATAATATTCTGAAATCTCTTGGGTTCAAATATAGGAGAACAAATGAAGGTCGCAAATTTCTGCTTGAAAGAAGCGATATTATTGCTGCAAGACTAAAATTTCTGTGCACAATGCATAACATTAGTAAATGAGATTCATGGTGTAAAAATGCTTCATAAATGCACATTCATATCTTCCGTATTTATTAAGTATTTTAATGAAACAAAATCGGTTTAAAGACCATTACAGGTAGTATATAAATATGGCATCATTAAAATAGAAACTATATTAACAAATCATTGAAGTGTATCTATTTTATACCACTCTAGCAAACGTCTTCTTTCATAGAACATATCTAATTGAAATCATTTTGTTTTTGTGTGCATATAAACAATAGCTGCTTAAGCGAACTGTGGCCACGCCGTGGCTCAGTGGTTAGACCGCTTGGCTCTCACCAAGGCGGCCCGGGTTCGATCCCAGGCGACCGCAAAGTGAGATTTGTGGTGGACAACACGGCGTTGGGGCGGGTTTTCTCCGGGACCTCCGGTTTCCCCCGCCATCTCATTCCACCGGTTCTCCATCTTCATCTCATGTATCATCAGTGTCACCACCTCCGGTGCCGTATGTAGTAAACGTGGGCGTTAAACACTACACATTTCATTTTAAGCGAACTGTTCTCTATTTCAAGATTTTAAGGTTCAGATTATGTGATGATCATTGTATATGTTCTCACACACATGCTGAAATATTAAGCAAACTTCTGTCAGCATCTTTATCAGTGTACATCTCAACATCTGTATGATACTTGCTTGGTGGATTCGGTGAGACAAAGGCAGATATATCTTCCATCTATGTTGCCCGCTAGACGTGCTGGCAATGCTAAAACAGTATGATAATCGTGTTTGCTCAATCCATGTTCATTCTTATTTTGTAGCTACTCTAGGGTTGTCACCCTTATCTGTGCGTGTACTGACAGATTCTGTTTTCTGATTTTATTATCTTGTTCTACAAACTGCTCCAACATTTCAGATCATACCAAGAAACATTTGCTGATGCTGCTAATGCCAAATCACCATTCCTGTCGGCTGAGGTCCCACCAAGAGACACAAACTTCTGTAATGGAATCTACTGTCTTGAATATGAATATCAACAATGTGATGGTCTAACTGCAAAGGAATATGCTCACTCTGATGAATATGGTAAATGTGATGAGGCAGAGAAGAATATACAACCGTTACACTCTAAACACAGGAGTTTGAGTCGTCACATTTGTGAGAAATGCTTTAGATCTATGTCAGATATGAAAGCTCATCATTTAGTTGATGATGGTAAGGAAACACACCAGTGTAAAACCTGTAACAAGACCTTTACTAGTTTGCATCATTTGAAATCACATTTAGTTCATGAGCCTAAGAAGCCTTGCCAAAGAAAAGTTTCTAATAAGAGCTGTACTCGGTTGTCTAATTTGAAAACACATAGCTTAGTTAATGATGGTAAGAAGTCACACCAATGTAAAGAATGTGATAGTAGCTTTACTTGCTTGTCAAATTTGAAAAGACATAGTTTAATTCATGAAGGTAAGAAGGCACACCAATGTAATGTTTGTGATATGAGCTTTACTCAGTTGTCATATTTGAAAACACATAGTTTACTCCATGATGGTAAGAAACCACACAAATGTAAAGTTTGTGATAAGAGCTTTGCTCACTTGTCATCTTTGAAAACGCATTGTTTAATTCATGAAGGCAAGAAACCACACCAGTGTAAAGTTTGTGATAGGAGCTTTACTCATTTGTCAACTTTGAAAAAGCATAGGTTACTCCATGACGGTAAGAAGCCGCACCAATGTAAATTTTGTGATAGGAGCTTTACTCAGTTGTCAACTTTGAAAACGCATTGTTTAATTCATGAAGGCAAGAAGCCACACCAGTGTAAAGTTTGTGATAGGACCTTTACTCATTTGTCAACTTTGAAAACACATAGGTTACTCCATGAAGGTAAGAAGCCACACCAATGTAAAGTTTGTGATAGGAGCTTTACTCAGTTGTCAAATTTGAAAAGGCATTGTTTAATTCATGAAGGTAAGAAGCCAAACCAATGTAAAGTTTGTGATATGAGCTTTACTCAGTTGTCAAATTTGAAAAGGCATTGTTTAATTCATGAAGCTAAGAAACCACATTAATGTAAATTTGTGATAGGAGCTTTACTCAATCGTCAAATTTGAAAACACATAGTTTACTCCATGAAGGTAAGAAGGAACACCGATATGAAGTACATGGTAGGAGCTTTACTCATTTGTCAATTTGAAAACACATAGTTTACTCCATGGTGGTAAGAAGACACACCATTTTAAAGTTTGTGATAGGAGCTTTACTAAATTGTCACATCTTAAAACAATAGTTTAATACATGAAGGTAAGAGTGCACAGCAATGTAAGGTTTGTGATAGGAGCTTTACTCAGTTGTCATGTTGGATGTAAATCCAGGCTCTCGCTGTAATATAATTATTATAATTATTACTATTATTATACTCATTATTAACTATCTTACTCTTTAATATTTAACTATATTATTTATTTATATAATATTTAGCAATTATACTCATTGTTTACTACTCAGTCCCCTTCTCTTCCTCAAAGACGAATGTCAGGTAACTCTAGGCTCAATGGACCCTGGGCTCATTTGAGCATTATTTCACCCGATTCTTTCACTATCCGATATGACTTAACTTTGGAGGACGTAAATTACAGAAAGAAGTCCCCTACTCTAAAGCATGCTGGCTCAGCTCTCTTGTTTCCAGTAGCTATACACTCAATGGAAGATTAAATAAAAATGAGAGGTAGCTGTTAAGATGTATAGTAAACTAGATGTGAGATTCAAATCACCAGACAGATGCCTGTCCCAATGTACATAGATAATAAAGTTTTAGTGTAGGTTGCAAACATGAACATAGGATCTTGGTTTGGTACAAGAAAATATCACTTTGTTCACCTGTTGCTATAAAGAAAATGGTACCTCTGCTGGGTAAACAAAACACCTTTTCTGACAGGAGACAAAATATATGCTGTACTTACATATTCATGTTAGAAATATATTTCGTTTCACTTTAAAATACAATCTGACAAAATCTGAAAGGAACGTCTTTGTCGAAAGTAGTTCAGGTATTTGCAGTAAATGTGATGTATACTTATACCTCTCATACTAATCAATAAAGCAAAGGTTAAGGCTGCTTATATAAGTGGATACAAATTGTTTAAGATATAATTACATTTAATCTGTTTGTTAATGGTAATGGTTATATTATTGGTATAATTGGTTCAAAGGTCGTAGAAGTTGAAGTATATTTAAACAACAAATGGCTTACCTAATTATATTTCAAAGTATTTGCCTTATTTCCACTTTGTTAGGTAATAACAATAATTTTTATAGCCCTTAATTGTGCTATAATTTGTTATACACAATTTTGTAAGAAACTCTAAATTATTGCCAGACAATTTCTCAACTTGCAATTAACTGGATCGACTGAAATCGCTGGGTCCATGCAACAAAGGGAAGGGGGTCTGTTCCCAAATGTGGGTGCTTGTCGTTGTTCCATCACAAAAGGGTTACTGCTGGTGCATGACCTCACATCGGTAACGCATTGTTTCTGACAAGCAGTGCCGTAGCGAGCTAGTCAGTCTCTGAAGACCGTATTACTCTAGCCATCATAATTGTGAGTTTGGGACAGCGCCCCTTGGCTCGGATAGGACGGCACATCCTGGTAACGCATTGATTCTGACAAGCAGTGCCGTAGCGAGCTAGTCACTCTGGAGAACGTACTGCTCTAGCCATCATGAATAATGAGTTTGGGACTGCGCCCCATGGCTTGGATAGGACGGCACGTCCTGGTAACACTTTGATTCTGACAAGCAGTGCCGTAGCGAGCTAGTCAGTCTCTGGAGACCGTACTGCTCTAGCCATCATGATTACTGAGTTTAGGACAGCGCCTCTGGACTTGAATAGGACGGCACATCCTGGTAACACATTTGTTTCCGACAAACAGTGTCGTAGCGAGCTAGTCAGTCCCTGGAGACCGTACTACTCTAGCCATCATGATTACTGAGTTTGGGACAGCACCCCTTGGCTTGGATAGGACGGCACATCCTAGTAACACATTGTTTCTGACAAACAGTGCCGTAGCGAGCTAATCAGTCCCTGGAGACCGTACTGCTCTAGCCATCATGATTACTGAGTTTGGGACAGCGCCCCTTGGCTTGGATAGGACGGCACATCCAGGTAACACATTTGTTTTTGACAACCAGTGCCGTAGCGAGCTAGTCAGGCTCTGGAGACCGTACTGCTCTAGCTATCATGATTACTGAGTTTGGGACAGCGCCCCTTGGCTTGGATAGGACGGCACATCCAGGTAACACATTTGTTTCTGACAACCAGTGCCGTGGCGAGCTAGTCAGGCTCTGGAGACAATAGTGCTCTAGCCATCGTGATTACTGAGTTTGGGACAGCGCCCCTTGGCTTGGATAGGACGGCTCATCCAGGTAACACATTTGTTTCTGACAACCAGTTACGTAGCGAGATAGTCGGACTGTGGAGACCGTACTGGTCTAGCCATCATGATTACTGAGTTGGGACAGCGCCCCTTGGCTTGGATAGAACGGCACATCCTGGTAACACATTTGTTTCTGACAACCAGTGCCGTAGCGAGATAGTCGGGCTGTGGAGACCGTACTGCACTAGCCATCATGATTACTGAGTTTGGGACAGCGCCCCTTGACTTGGATAGGACCGCACATCTTGCTAACACATTGTTTCTGACTAGCAGTGTCGTAGCGAGCTAGTAGGTCTCTGGAAACCGTACTGCTCTAGCCATCATGATTACTGAGTTTGGGACAGTGCCCCTTGGCTTGGATAGGACGGCACATCCTAGTAACACATTGTTTCTGACAAACAGTGCCGTAGCGAGCTAGTCAGTCCCTGGAGACCGTACTGCTCTAGCCATCATGATTACTGAGTTTGGGACGGCGCCCCTTGGCTTGGATAGGACGATATGTCCTGGTAACACATTGTTTCTTACAAACGGTGCCGTGGCTTGCTAGTCAGTCTCTGGAGACCGTACAGCTCTAGACATCATGATTACTGAGTTTGGGACAGCGCCCCTTGACTTAGATAGGACGATATATCCTGGTAACACATTGTTTCTGACAACCAGTGCCGTAGCGAGATAGTCAGTCCCTGGAGACCGTACAGCTCTAACCATCATGATTACTGAGTTTGGGAAAGCGCCCCTTGGCTTGGATAGGACCGCACATCCTGGTAACACATTGTTTCTGACAAACAGTGCCGTAGCGAGATAGTCAGTCTCTGGAGACCGTACTGCTCTAGCCATCATGATTACTTGGTTTGGGACAGCAGCCCTTGGCTTGGATAGGACGGCACATCCTAGCAACACATTGTTTATGACAAGCAGTGCCGTAATGAGCAAGTTGGTCTCTGGAGACCGTACTGCTCTAGCCATCATGATTACTGAGTTTGAGACAGCGCCCCTTGTTTGTATAATTCCATCTCCATGTTGTATTTGTTGCTGAATCCTTTCTCATCTTGGGGAACTCTGTCCTTTGTTTTTATTCAATGTTAACCTATGTTGTATCTTTAATCCGAACTTGTTTGATTTTGGGAAATAACTTTATATGCTTAATAAAAGAGAAATGCACACTCAAGTTTGAGCATTAACTTAAGTTCATATTTCGGTATTTGCTATAGTTTGTAATTGTCCTGGGAAAGCTTAGGATTGGCTGGATTCTGCAGTATGGTGCGCCTCCATATGCCTTTAGCTTTTGCGAAGATTATAGCCATTGCGCTGCATGCAACATTGTAGATTCGCTTTGCCGAACCATACGGCTAATTTCTTGACGGCTCTAAAGTAAGAGTCATTTTGTTTTTTCCATGTTACAGACTATTTTTTCTAACGATTACTGTGCAAACCTAATGTAGTACGTCTGGTTTCGGAGATATGGAAAGATAAGGCGATTGACTAAAAAGAAAGGAATCACTAACTTTCAGTGAAGAAAAGCACAGACGTCATATGCTGCAGCTGCATTTTGTACCTTACATTCAATTCATTGGTGATACTTTAAGTGTGCACGTGTATAATTTGCATCAATTAACTTAATACATTATTAAATTTTAGATGAGTCGTATTTCTTACACTAATGAATTTTGAAATCCCGCTAGAAGAGAATCCCACATTTCAGTTCATCACTAAATCAACAGATGGCAGCAACAACCCCAGAATTACCCACACCGCTGGATCTAGCGTCAGTCGCATAAGAGCCGTAGATGCAAACGAAGATTTGCGAAACATGTCCTCAAAATAGGTACGAAAGTGAAGCAGATGTGTAAGAAATACGACTCATCTAAAATTTAATAATTTTTCACTTCACTGTGGTGTTCCAATACAGTTAAATCTCGATAACTTAATACATGTTTGATCTTACACATCTTTTACATTCATAGACACCTTCAAAATTTAAACCTTTAAAATGATCAAGTTTCCTGTAGATTATGTCACTCGAATCAAGCGAGTGCTCACCCTTTCCTGAACTTCGAGAACTCAACTAGCAATCACTAAATATGCTGTCGTTTCTTTCTCCATGAATGAATATCAGTTTTTTCAATCTTGACAGTTGAATACGCTATTACAAATTACACATGTGTGCTGACCATAACTTAATGAACCTTTTCTGCCTTTTCAAACTTCGCAGTTGAGTAAGTGCCTTGTGCAAAATGTTATCGTTATGTATTTTCTATCTGTTGTCCACCAATTTGAGTTTTTTCAAATCATGCAATCGGGTAAAAGACTTATTACAAATCTCACTCTTATGGGATTGTATGCCCACGTGTATCAATTTGTTTTCTCACACCTTATGTAATGAAAGCCTTATTACAAATAACGCACTTGTGATGCTTTATACCCTCGAATCAATGTATGCCTGCTCATTCCTTTTTGACGTACTGAAACCTTAGTCACAAGTGTCACATCTGTGAGGTTTTATGCCCTTGTGAATCAATGTGTGTGTTCTTCAAAGGTATAGAGAAGTATAAGTTTTTTCACAAGTGTTATAATTGTGAGGTTTTATGCCCTTGTGAATCTATTTGTGTGCTTTGACACTGTCTAACCTACTGAAAGTCTTCTCACAAATGTCACACCTTTGAGGTTTTATGTCCTCACGAATCAACTTGTGTTTTTCAGGCTCTCTGTTCTAGTGAAAGTTTTCACAAATATCACACGGGTATCGTTTATGCCCTGATGGAGTAACTTGCAGATATTTAATTGCTGTAATTGTGTGAAGGTCTTATCACAAGTGTCACATTTGTGTGGTTTTATGTCCTTCTGGATCAATTTGTGTATCTTTAAACCTGATAAAGAAATAAAAGCCTCGTCACAAATGTCACAATTGTATGATTTTGTGCCCTAATGAATCGATTTTTGTACTTTTAAACTTTGCAATCGACTAAAATACTTGCTGCATATTTCACACCTATATGGTTTTATACCACTGTGACGAAATCTGTGTGTTTTGAAATACTCCAAAGTACAAAAAGGTTTGCCACAAATGTTCTATTTGAACGGCTTTATACCTACGTGAATCAAATTATGTGTTTAAATTATTCAGCCGAGTAAAACCCTTGTCACAAATGTCACACATATGTGATTTTATGCCCTCATGAATATTTTTGTTTTTTTTCTAATTACATAATAAGGTAAAAGTCTTGTTACAAATGTTACACTTAAAACGTTCTGTACCCCTGTGGATCATTGGATATGGTTTCAAACATGCCGAATGTCTCCTTGTTGACATCTTGTATATTTGCATTGCAAAGCTCTTTCTAAGACAATACTGCGCTGTCAATTTTCTTAATATCAGGAATTTTTGAGCAAACACCTTTTTCACTTGAAGATTTTCTGCCACTTTTACATTCAGGATTATCCTTACTGAAGTTTATGTAGTTCATCAGAGAAATGTTCTGACGTATAAGTGGAAACCTTTACTTTCTTTAAGTTGCAATTTTAGAGAAATTAATCAGTAATGACTAATAAAAATGGAAGAAACAAATAAGTAAAGTGTAAAACAACGTTCTGGATGTTCCGTTATGTGTACATCTCCAAGTAATGATTGAATCTATTTCAAAACATCATCTAATCTAAAAGTGTAAATGCAGGCACTGTAATGCTTTTGACAAACATTATGTTAATGATTATGTAATTGTTTACTTGACATTCATCATATTTTTTTGTAAATTTCTATCTCTCTGGTGTGCATCAGAATGACAATTGAGAAATCTAATTGAATTACATCCAATTATTTTGTCTTGATTATTTTTACCTGCACATATTATTTTTGAAAATTATAAATTTACTCAGTATTTCCATCATTATATAAAAAGTATGAAAGAGAAATGGCTGAAGCAACATTGGCTATCCAAATGGTACTATGACAACAGAAAGGTATATCTAAATAGAGATTAAAAGAAAAAAAGCAAAGAATTATCAGAAAAATATCCATATGTCAATTTTGATTATAATAACAATTTAAAACAGCTTTGGCAAATTTAATTTCCAACATGAAGTACCATGATATAAAAATATATATGTGACAAAAGCATCCCATAGACCGCAACAGAAGCCATCTATGGGTAATGACAATCTGCAGTCTCAAATAGAATAAAAAACAAAAATAAATGTATATATAAGGAGACTAGCTAGATCATCAATGGATGATAAAACAACGAACTTAAATGTATTGTTTTCATCTTTGTTTATAAAAGATACTAAATACCATAAATGAAGACTAGTAATTCAAATTAAGAAAAATTACTAAAAAGGCACAGAGAGAAATAGAACATCAACCAACATACTTAGAGTACATAATTAAGAATTTAAGCATTTCGTCTCTTACATTGAAATATTCAATAACTTCATTTTGATGGTACAATACACATAGAGTCCTTGACTTAAGCCTATAGATGTAGCACTTACGTTAAAAAAAAATTATATATAATTTGCAAATATATGAAGCATAAATATTATCAATAAAATAAATAAGTGTTGCTTATTGATGACAAATAAGGAATAAGACCACATACCGTGCAGATTTTAATTAAACACGGTCTTAAGCTTTTCATCCTGTAACAGAATAATTCACAAGCAAATAGCATGATTGGAATTAATTGTCAAAAATAGGCATAAATACATATAGTCACTTCTTGTATGCGGGTTATTTTTCTTTTCTAAATCACTTAGTATGCTGCCTGACAGGACAAGAATAAGGAGACAGATCTGTACACTGTGTTACTTTGCAACTAACTAAGCATAACATCCACCAAGATCAAGGTTAATATGTTAGTTTTATTGAGCTGAAAGTACTTATACATGGCCAGCATCATTTCTTTCTCATGCCAAGTGTGAGCTGAGAAGCATTATTTGTTTTCTCCAGGGAGAAGCCAATAATGCACCAGAAATTCATAAAGATGAGCTATATTTATGGTTCACATTGTTATGAGTGATGATGTTGTGCATGAATGGTTCAGGAAATTTAAAGAAGGCTGAACTGATATTCATGCCGAAAGTGGACGCGGATGCAAGTTTGTCGTTAGTGACAATCTTGTTCAACTAGTCCATCAAGTAGTTCAAAATAACGTGGAGGTTTACCACCACTAAGTTATCTGTTGATTTGCTCAACATTTGAAAATCAGCTCCATTCATGATTAATTAAATGTTTTCAAATGCTAGGCTATGGCAGTGAAGCCATTAGCTCTCTTGCTCTCCAATATTTCTGTGTAGTGGGTCCGGCAGGGAGGGCTTCACAGGTTAGAAGATGTTCTTCAGTCATTTCCTCTTCTTTGTTTTCAAATGCTAGGCTTTGGCAATGAAGCCATTAGCTCTCTTGCTCTCCAATATTTCTGTGTAGTGTGTCCGGCAGGTAGGGCTTAATAGGTTAAAGATGTTCTTCAGTCATTTCCTCTTCTTTGTTGCACAGAGGACAATTTGGACTTATATAAATTGCTATGCTGTGTAGGTGTTTGGCCAAATAATCATGTACAGTAAGTGATCCCAAATTTTTCTACTGCAGCTTTACGTGGGATTTCTGGAATTACTTCTGAATTTTCAATTAAAATGTTCCACTTTTTATCTTTGGCTTTGTTAGATATTGATTGGTTTTATTTGTTTTTATATTTGTTTTTTATTAATTTTTTATGGATATAATAATAATAAATTGCGCACAATGTGCATTTAGTCTTTACACAACTCTGTCATTGATATGATCCTTTTTTGCGCTTTAACGCGTGATATCGATCACATTTCTCTCCGCACTGTTCACATATACACCAATCGACTGGCTCATGGAAGGATTTCACGTTGCACATCCGGAAATGGAAACCATGAATGGCAAAGCTTGTCAGAGAGTGCCGTAGTTTATAGTCTGCACCTTTCCACTCTGATGTTAGCATCGCTTCGGTCGCATAAAAATCTGCCCAGATTTCTATCTTCTTTGTCTGAAGTTCTGCTAGAGGATCATGATAAGCCGCGGTAGATGGCAGAAGCATCTGCATTCTTAGTTGTTCTATGAAGAACATTTCTCCGGCAAGTTCGTATGTCAGTCGAGATGGCGTAAACTTGGACACAGAGTAACTTCTTCAGAAATATTACTTTTATTTGCTCTATGGTCTATGGATATAAAGGGTAAGATTTTACTTTTGTTCTTAATTAATTTTGCACATTTTTGGCAAGAAAATCAGCTGATTCATTTCCAGCAATTCCACAATGTGCAGGTATCCGCTGTAATATAATTCTTTTCTGTAGTTTTTGAAGTTGTTGGATCATTTTGTGACATTCTTTAATTTGGATTGGCCTCATTTTATATGAACTTATTGCACATAATGCTGCTTTAGAATCAGAGAGAATGACAGCATACTGTGACTTTGTGGGTTTGTAGAATTAAAAGTTCAACTTGCAGAAATAGAAATAGTCCTTTATTTCTACCGAATTACAGTTGTTACACTTACAAATCACAGCAGGATCATGCACCTCACGCATTTATGTAACACTCACAATTAAAATTCACCAGTTCACAGGACGCAGGTCCACACTGCACTCACTTCTCGGTACCTTGCAGTACGACTCTCTCCAGAACCGACTACTAAAAACTGACTGACTCGTCCAATAGATCACTTATTTCGACAGATCGCTGTTTCTGGAAGTTTCCGCCTATTAACGAAACGTCACAGTCCTCCAAGGCAGCAGTAGGGGGGAGTCCAGTAGTTCCTCGTTATTTCTCCCCACACACCGTCTCTACTCGGCAGGCCATTAGCACTGTGCATTAGCGTAGGCGTGACCTAGCATTATTCACCCCCCTTACTCCCACAGCAAGAGCCATTTGGTCACACGAGTAGGCGTGGCCTCGATGTCATAAGTCCTGTATTGGCCAGTCCTTCCTGCTAGCTGATTGTAAGTTCGACGATGCGGTAACAATACTTTCATGCAGATGAAGTTATGGACCCAGAGGTTATGATCACAACAAAAGTGTACCGCTAGATCTGTCACCTGCAGCGAGCCATTCATAACAAAAGAAGATGCATGCTTACTCAGCTTACTCAGTTTCATTAGGAAGTGTTTGATCATCCAGAAAATACTTCAGATCTAATGACGAGTAACTCATCTTTTTCACAAACTGAAGAAAGGAGTAACAGGACAGCACTTGAAAACCAGTGAGAACATTAAGATGCTGTGAAGTATGTATGTGTGTCATGGAGAGTCTCATGAATGTCGTGGAGACGGTCCAGCAGGCTCTCCACATACTTGGTTGTTGGCTGCTTCCCCTCCAGGGGGCTCCAAAAGACAGATCACAGGGGATGCGTAACTCTAGACCGAACATTAAGCTGGCTGGCGTCATCCCAGAGGTGTCGTGTGTCGACGAGCGGTAGGCCAGCAGGAACAGTGACATCTTGATAAACCAGTCTCACTGATGGCTGGCCACGACCTTCCTCAGATATTCTTCCAGGTGTCACGCTGCCTATTGTTTGCGCAGCATGAACTGGAGGAGGCATAGCTAGGTTAATGACGGTAGAGCTTGATTGCATGAACTACTGGTTTATTATGCATAACTACTTACCCTGAAACTAAAGTGGTACAACAATCAGAAAGTGCTAGTCAGCGTTACATGGCCTTTGCTCTCTTGACACCAGGTCCTTCGACATTTACATTAGCAAAGTTAGAGTGTACTCATCTTACCTTGAGAAATGTGAACTCGCCCGCTTATATAGGCACTCTAAGTGACGTCGATTCTCCCAAATACGGGAAACTCAGCCCATCCTGGAAGCTTCTAGAACATCCGGGTTTAGACTCAGTCATCGTACGTTCCAGAACTTCCGGTTCTGGGAGTGCCTTCGGGAAAAGCCACGCACCGGACATGAGGCAAGTTAAGGTGACTTTCCATAGGCTTGGCCGGATGTGGGTAGCCATCACATATGTCCCGGCCTGTTGCAACATGATGCAAGAATTAGGGAATGAGACTTTTCAGCCATAAATTAGAATGACCCGAGAATTTAGAATTAAATGAAATCCAATAAATATATCGATTGTAGGGGTAACTGGATGGAACCCTCATAACATATGTGAAACATCTCCTATGGGTACAAAGTTGGTGCTCACACCAACATCAGGACACCCTGTATAGTTGAGCAAAAACGAGTAACCACCAAAATTAACAGAACTAAGAGGTTACGCATGAATGAAATAACCAAAGTGTAAACATAATAACATGACATAAAAATACTACAAGTCTAATAGAAATGTACAATCAAAAAAATACACAACCCCTAAAGGTAGCAAGAAACAAAAAATTGGATAGATCGCTCAATTTACAATAATACATACTAAAGGAAAACACACTACAGGCCTATAGTCACTGGAGCAAAAGAAACGCTAAAAACTAAAAACAAACAAAAGAAAGGAGTATCGGAAGAAAAAAAGGATTGACAGCATGACAGAGTGCACAGGTAGCACCATGAGTCCAGTTCCTCAGAAAGAAGAAATGGTGCACACCGACTTATACGACGGCAAGTATATAGTTCTCGAAGACGGCCAGAACGCGCACACATTCGCACAAGGCCACAGTGCAGGGCAGAAGTACCTTCCTGGATGTTACCTCCGTATAACATTTCCAAAGATGAGTGTCTATGCTGTGACATTCAAAGGACGTAAAGTCCACTGTATCCGCCATACCAAATGTCACTATAAGGCCGCTGCAATCGACGCTAACAGTTTGTTGATTGATTTTGCGGCCATATCGGTCTCATTGTAGACTTGTAGTCGTCTCTCCCAGACATAGCAGACGATGCATGACGATCCATAAGAGTCCAAAACAGTCCAGTCACATATGCGACTAATGCCGACTGCTGGTGGCACCGACATCCACAGGTAGTGAACATTGTGGGTGCGATATCGAAAGGCGAACAGCTTATGCATCCACTGTGTGCGCGTTCAGACCAGATGCACCAGGGACGATGAGACAGCAGGATCCCTTTTTCCAAGCCGTAAAGTCCCTTGCTGCCGCCCCGGGGTGACACTGCTCGTGCCGAGTATTTTGTCTGGTGCAGTGCTCGTCAGGGAGGAAAATCAAACACAAGATTAGTGGTAAGGCTAGAGAAAGGTAAAATAACATAAAAAAAGGTTAAAGACAAATACAATATAAATTCTATGAGAGTAAATGAGCGATATATCTCTGAAAATTTAGTATATAAATACAAAAATCATAACTGAAATAAGATATGCTACGCCAAACAAAAAAGAAAAAAAAAGAAAATTGCAAATCTACAATCATTAACAACATTATAATGCAGAAAAAGGGGCTACCAATAGAGACCGTTAGGGAGTAATAAGTAAAAATGAAATGAGTTATTTAAGGTTACAATAATATTAAACTTGTCAGAATATATGTACCAAAAATTGACTGCAGAAATAGTAGTTTACAACATAGCAATTAACACTGCAGTTATACATAAAATTAGAAAAAGGGAATAACATAGTATGAGCCTTCTCAGTATAGCCCTAATGAATAAAAAGGACTCAAAATCTCATACATAGGATGTGGCAAGGTCAATATATGTGGATTTATCTGTAGGTCGGGGCAACACATGAATAAATTTGGGAGAGACTGGGATCTCATACACGGGTTGGGGTACTGAAGTGGAAACCTGTGGAGGCAAGGGCGCAGGTATTAAGCAAAGAATACAAATCAGCTCCAGCTGTAACCTCTATTGGAGCTGGGTCAATGTGCCTTTTAGCAATCAATGGAGATATCAGAATACACAAAATGAAAACAATCATCTGTACTACAAATAATATCATTGTGGTGCGTATTTCAACAATGATAAAGTGATCTTATTAATAATGCTTAAAGTTCATAGTACCGGTTCTAAAAAACGTCTAGACGTATTATTCACAAATAAATATGGCGCGCCCGCGCGACCCTAATATTGAAAATCAATACAGTCAATCAACTTCCGTTTCGGGAAACGTCGCGGTAGACCCAAAATATAAAGTTGATATACTCCTAAATCAATCGATTCGCATATATCGGGAAACCTTGCGGATAGTAGCCAATACAGGCGAATGTCATTAAATAACGCAACTACACAACTAAAACAACACTACACACCTCAAAAAGTCTCAGGACCAAATTTGAAATGTGGTGTCAAATACATCAAAATTAATTCTGATATCTCTCACATAAGTGAATTACTTTATAACCAACAGCAATAACAGTTTGCTTAAACTTGACATAAAAATCTTGACCCAGAGAATATCTCAAGAGATAACAATATAAAATAACAGGACATGGTAACTGTCCTTCCGTCGGGATTCCATGGAGATAAGAAAATTGAATGTGTTAGTAAGACAGCTTAATGCTACAAAATTAAAAAATTATGGGTAAACTTAATAATGTGACTTTGTGGGTTCGTGAAAATCAACAGTCGAGGCTTCAAATACAAAAACTGCACTTTATTTTCCTAGCAAATACATTCGTCACATCACAATTTGCTAGCTAACCTAAAACTGTTTATTTTCTCTAACTCTACATTCAACTGTCTGTCGCTACCGGTAACGATTGGTTCCGAAGTTTTCCGAATCTCCACCGGCCATCATTTTTCATCGGCTTCGCGAGTCTTCCGCCTGGGCGATACTGCTCCCTCATCAAGGCTGGTCGTCCCGAACAGCACCTTCGTAGTGGGCCAGGCGATCCAGGTGTACCACCAACATCTTTCTTCGGGGCACCTTCTGGATGCGGTAGACCACGTCGTTAATCCTCTTCACCACACGGTCCGGACCTTGCCATGACTGCTGAAGCTTCGGGCAGCGTCCCTTGGTCCGGTTCGGGCGGTACAACCAGAGCAGGTCATATTGCTGGAACCCTCGGCTGCTGGCTTGCCTGTCGTCTCGGGTTTTCATGCGGTCGCACGCCTTCTGGATGTTCTGGCGAGCCATCTCGTGCATGTCGTGGAGGTGGTCCACCAGGTTCTCCACATCCCTCAAGAGTGGCCCCAAGTCTGCGTCCGCCAGCTGCTCCCTCCTCAGGCCTGCGCTATCCCAGCCATCCGCAGGCATTGCCGTGACTACTCGAACTGCTGCGGCACGCTCCTTCTCCTCCACTCTTGTGCATTGGACGCATTCTTTTGGACAGGGTCTTCGGGACATAGCGTCCGCGTTACCGTGACTCTTCCTTCTGCGATGTTCCGAGGTGAAGTCGTACTCCTGCTGCCTCTGGATCAAACCTGCTGTCCGGCCTTCCGCTCGCGCCGTCACTATCACTTCGCTCCTCGCGGGGACAACCACGTCTTCGTCCAAGACGACCCTGCAAATTCCAAGGCGCTCTTCTGGTTGACGGAGTATAACCTCTTCTCCGTTGAGCCTCAGGTACTTCCTGCCGACGTCGACCGTCGCCTCGTGGCTCCTGAGAGCATGCAGTCCCAGAATCACCTCCTCAGCCACCTTCGCGACGAACACCCACAGACGCACGGCACTCCGTCCCAAGTTCAGCTCCAGCAGGGCCTCCTTCTGCACAGGCATGGTGTCGCCCGATGCCGTGACAAGCTCGTATGGTCGGCTCGACTTCCTCGTCGGCAAACCCTTCGCCACGTCAGGTCTGATGATGGTCACGGCCACCCCGGTGTCCACCAGCACGCGGCACGGCTTCCCTCTTACCCAACCTTCCGCGATGAGGTCATCCATCCGCCGGCTGAAGGCGCGGATTGTCACTCGAGGGGATGGTGGTAATGGCGCCGACGTACCCCTCTCCATGCCGGGCCTTACTCGTTCTTCGGCTGCTCTTTCTGGTGTGGGCAGTCTCCGCAGGTGTCCGGGCTGTCCACACCCCCAACACAGGCCAGTAGGTGTTCGCCGGCGTCCCTCAGCTGGTCTTCTGTCTCCGGCGTAGTGGACACTCCTCGTTCTTGACGTCGGGATAGATGCTACCTTGGCCGCCTCCATCCTTAATGCCGCTTTCAGCGCCTCGTGGATGGTTTTATATTCGCCGAGCATTAGGCGCTGACGAATCTCCGTGTCCCGTACCCCGTCGACAAAGTTGTAGGCGGCTTCCCGAGATACGAACTCCAGTGGCAGGTCAACCAAGGCCTTGCTAGCTAGCTGCTCAATCGCTATGGCTAACTCCTGCAGCGTCTCCCCCGGCTCCTGTGACCTTGCTTTTAGCTGGCTGCGGTATGCTGCGGCTAAGCGGTGGTTCCCGAAGCGATTCTCCAGGGCCTCCCAGATGTCCTTGGGGGCCGCCGTCGTCTGCAATGCGTTTAGGATTTCCGCGGCCCGTCCCTGGAGGCTGGCTATTAACTGTGTGGTCTCCTCCTCCGGTGACCATCTGTTGTGCTTGGCCACTGTGTCGAACTGGCGGCGTAAGACCTCGAATGTTGACGCGCCGTCATATTTCGGAGGTTTGACGCGCGCCGATGTTGTGTCGCGTCCCGGTGCGTCAGCCTTCAAATCCTTCAGTCACCTGCCGACGACGTCCTCCACCATGGCGTTCAGGGACTTGACGCTGCTGTCGGCCTTTCCCTCCAGGTTGTTTACGCGGTTCGCGAGGTCTTCGACGTCTTCAACCATGGCGTTCAGGGACTTGGCGTTATTGTCTGCCTTTTCCTCTAGGTCATTGAAGCGGTTCGCCAGGTCCTCGACGCGCTGGTCCACTTGGCCCATCCGCTTGCCCAGCTCCGTCACGTCATCCCTCACGCCGGCCAACTGTTCCTCAAATTTGGCGGCGAGGACCTCGTTCGCCTCCTTCATTTCCGTGGCCAGACTGTCGTTCGCTGCCTTCATTTCTGTGGTCAATTCGGTCTTTATTTCTTTCAACTCTGCGGACAGGTTGTTATTTGCCGCTTCTGTTTTTGTTGTTAACTCGTTCGTCTTCGCGGCCAAGTTGTTATTTGCCGCTTCCGACTTCGCTGTTAATTCGTTCATCTTCTGCAAAAGCATTTCAAATGCCGATTCCATGGCCAAATGTTCGGTGATGTTGTTATCCCGCTTCCTGACACCAGTTGTGACTTTGTGGGTTCGTGAAAATCAAAAGTCGAGGCTTCAAATACAAAAACTGCACTTTATTTTCCTAGCAAATACATTCGTCACATGACAATTTGCTAGCTAACCTAAAACTGTTTATTTTCTCTAACTCTACATTCAACTGTCTGTTGCTACCGGTAACGATTGGTTCTGAAGTTTTCCGAATCTCCACCGCCATCATTTTTCATCGGCTTCGCGAGTCTTCCGCCAGGGCGACAATAATTAATAAGCTGAAACATCCTCCTGAATAACTTCCAAACAGGTGTCTTAGGGCACCTTGGCGTTGCTTGATGTGTAACCAGTAAAAGCACACCTGTGGTACCAACATGTCGATCCTCCGTGGTTTCCAAATTGTCCAATTGCCTTATCTGAAAACACAACTTGAAAAATCTATAAGTTACAGAACCAACCATAATCAACCAATTAATAGCAAAATGAATTACAAAACTATCATAAACACTATCAGGTATATTGGTAGAAGCAATAGCTCCAGGGATGCGCGTAGCGACAATGAGTTCTGGACGGTGAAACATGATAACCGCTATAGATAAAATAGATGTCCATATCAATAGTAATGAAGGGACATAAGACGAGACTTGGGAAGGGAGAAGTACAGGGGATGAGAAAACAGCATGGGGAGCGTGGGATAAGTTTAAATGAGGTATCTCATTAGGCCAATTAGTATTGAGGCACTGAGATAAGTTAATAAAAGTCAATTGATCAGAACTGGTCATGGGCTGAATTTTCAAAGAAGCTAAAGTACACCAACCGTGATTGCATTGGGATGTTCTCGCAGTTTTCATAAGCAAGACAACCGCAAAAAGGGGTTTTCCCGCTCATGCTCATAAAAAGAACGTCACTAATTACACAAGACACATTTGTTAACAACGAGCTTAGGTACAACAAAAAAGAAGATAAAATGGCGCTTCTGCAACGGCTACAATTTTGGCTGGGATTACTCAACCGGCTGTTAGGCTCGTTCGAGGAAACGGGGTGTGAGCCCTCAGTTCGAGTACACGTGGGGGTGTGTACCAAGCTGCTGCTCCTCCTAATTACCATGTTACAGCACGGGGTCGCCACCCCTGAAACTCAGCAGCAAATGCAGGCGACGCTGCCAGATGTTTGGCAGGCCTTCTTAGAAGGAGTGGTAAGTACGGCAAAAACCATTTTTCCTACCCACAGATTTACATGTTTTGAAGCTTATCAATACTAGTGAGAAATGAGGTCAGAAAGGTCATGCCTAACCGTTGAGTGTCGTCAAGGGTGTTTAGAGACAAAAAAGAGATTGGGAACATTTAGGGATTTGTACACATTCGGAACACGGATTACACACACAACTTAAAAAGAAAGGGTGCAAATATCGCAATGTCGGAGGAATCATATCAAAAAACTTTTGAAAGTACATAGTGTAAGCCAAAACTGCAGCACACTCTAATCCCGCACATATGTACACATACATCCATACACATATGCACATGTATGAGTACACAGGTTCACACACATATAAACAGAAATACTCGGATATGTAGAAAATGTGGACAACGTGTACTAAGCACAACTAATGGCATTTCAGAGCCAGGTGATGTGGCGCCTCCGGGATAACCCGCCTCCTTACCCCATCCCGGCTCCATTGGGGATGCCGGGGAAGGAAGAGGTGGCCGAGGAGTCCACCGAGGAGGACAGAGCCGAGGGCAGCGTCAGCCCCCACAGTCAATGTAGGATGAGCGACGTGGAATAAAAGAGGAGAGGAAGAGAAAAACTAAAAATCAAAGAAAGAGAAAACAAAAATCATATGTATAAAAATATTTAAATAAAAGAGAAATATATATATATATATATATATATATATATATATATATATATATATATATATATTTTAACCTAACAGAAAAAGTGTAATTATTTGTTATACAAAAACTCCAAATCGCAAATTTTGGAAATTCCTTGAGAATAAAAGCAGAGCGGGGCAATCATTAATTTCACATTACGTAAAATACAAACTTGTATACACAAAAAGAAACGTTAAGGAGGAAAGAGTGTCTTCGTCAGTGCAGTGATAGCTGTTGAGTCGATTACTCCTGTTAACCGTATTATAGCTAGGCGGAAAATAAAAGTGTAAGCAATAAATAAGTTAACAAATAAATAACGGACAAAAATTATTATGGCTATTTTCATTAATGCTTTGTGGGAATATTAGTGATTTCGTTATTAAGAATGTTATGTAAAATGTCAATACGCAATAATAATTGCGTACGATATCAGTAAAACGAACGGTATTATTAATAATTATTATTTAGGTAAAGTAATTATTAAATCAATTATCAAATGATATTATATTATTGACAAAATAAAAGTAGCAAATTAATGATTGCATTATTATTAGCAGTACTATTAATCTTATAACATTATTATTAACAGTTGTTTAGATCTAATAATATATTCTTCCGTGTTTGTAAATTACACTGAAAATATTTTATTGCAGCATTTAAAATAAAAGAAGTTTAAGAATATTAAAAGAAACAAGTCGCCTGTAACTAAATTAATTTGGATTAGAGCATTAGCAAATAAACTCTGCAATATTGCCAATATTAAGACTAAAAGCTGACGTATAATGCATGTTAATCTTTGAATAAAAAATTAATATTGGGGGGATGCTAAAAATAATATAACATAATTTAATTAATCATACGTTGAATTAAAAGAGATTAACAAAAGCTTATGTAATGGCATTGTAGAGGAAACCTAGCTCAGAAGAATCTCTACATAAAGACGTCATGGGAATTTTAACCGCAGATAACATGATTCATACGCCGGAAACAAGCATGTCGGTTAAAAGCTCATACTCAGAAGAATAAATAAGGTCAAACATATGAAACACGATGAAATTACCTTCAAATGAGTCATGAAATAAGTGAGTACATATCATTGTTAAACAATTATTATTTATTATTATTATTATTATTATTATTATTATTATTATTATTATTATTATTATTATTATTATTATTATTATTATTATTATTATTAATTATTTATTATTATTATTATTATTATTATTATTATTATTATTATTATTATTATTATTATTATTATTATTATTATTATTATTATTATTATTATTATTATTTATTGCATGTACTAATCTATTTAGTTAGCTACAGTATTATAACGTCGTTTAAAGCATATTAGTGTAGTGCATATTTAAATACAGATTCATTAATGCAATAAAGAATTAAAACTTAAGTTTTCCGAAAAAACTTGAGATGCAATTTAAATATTTAATAATAATTCAATGAAGACAGATTGATTAGTGATGGTGAATAAATAAAATTTATATTAAGGGTATTTCAAAAATTAATTCAAAAACTTATTACTGCTAAATATATTTGACGAATATATAAAAATTATCAACAAAGTTTGTTAAAACAACTGCTTTAAATATGATTATGATAAATATTACTTAATTTTAAGAAAGTATTTACTTAGATATTATCTTTAATTATTTCTATTATTGTTATTAATATTGCTACTATATAGTAGCATAGTAGCGTATTATTACTGCATGCTACTTCACCTTTGTCAGCACAACCAAGGTACCTAAGTTATATGTGTTTAACGAATTAAGTTTTAGAACGTGTCCACGTCGCGGATAGAAATGAACTTCTACATGCCTATATACTAAAGGTTTAGGAAATATACACTGACAGCCAATAATATTATAGATAAAACAGAAGCATTTTAAAACAGTGAAGTTTCATCGCTACGTACTTCCTTGAACATCCGATGATGAGGGAGCTTTCTTTATATGATACATAACATTGGATAATAAACGAGTGAGACAAATTAAACTTATATAAATAGTGGAACTATAAAATCATAGTATGTGGGCACAGACAAATATTAAAGAGGGCCGGGTGGGGTGGGGAACATAGATTTCACATTATCGCATCCTGGAGATTCATAACTACAAGATAATATATATGTATTCATTAATCATTTAAACACAATAATACCGATTTATAAACATTATCAGAAACATTCATAAAATAAGATAGTTTTCCGTGACTTATTATGTTTTGTTTTTATATATAGCAGCGGTAACTTAATGTCCACACTTATTCAACTGTACTGAGGTAGCAAATTAAGACAATACTCTTTACCAAGGAAATATTGTACTACGAGTTACTTAATCTATCGTCATGCCACATCTACATAGTGAGAGGAGATAATGTAATGCCGTCAACTTATGCACAAAGATTTACGCATGAATACTTTACCTTATACAATATCTTGCTATATATATATATATATTTTTTTTTGCTTTCATTATACACAATAATCAAGGATAGCACATATACATGCCATATGGATAGTAAACTTAGACGTAGCTTGAGAAATAGTAATCGAGCATAATATCGTTTAAATGGAACATGATATGGGTATAATGTGGTCACGTGAACCCTAAGTTCTTTGCGTGATGTACCATGCTGAGGCTTAATGAGATAGTTAACTGAGGACGTTTGTCGGACTATGATATAGGGACCAAAGAAATTATGCAACAATTTAGATGTCCTCCCTTTCTTACGCACAGGTGTAAACAACTTAACCACTTGTCCAATTTTAAACGTAAGGTTACGTCTTTTCCTGTCAAATACTTTTTTATGACCTACTTGTTCCTTAATTAAGTTATCTTTCGCGATCTGGCGGGCCTTTTGATTATTGGCCTGGGTCCGTTGCACAAAGAGATTATCAGTGGTGGCCTTTAACTGTGTTCCATATCGTAAGATTATGTTTTCCAATATAAACTTGGCTACATGATCAATAGTTCCTCTTGGAATCGCTTTGGCCTCAACCCAACGGGTACCGAACTCTGTTGCCACTACTGTCATTGTTTTATCTGACCTAGATTTACGAATCGGACCTACCAAATCAATTCCCCATTGTTGAGCGATGCCCTTGATAGAGATCCATTGCAATAGCCTGCTGGCTTAAGATTTTTCTGTCCTCTTCGAGATTGGCAGCTGGGGCATCCCCGGACGTATCGATCAATATCTTTTCGCATACCTATCCAATAATGTGACTGAATTTTGGTAAAAGTCCTTGTGAAGCCTAAATGACCCGACAAGGAATCATCATGGTTAGTGAATAGTATTTATTTTTCAAGGACTCAGGTATAACCAGAAGGTGCAAAGGACCACTGGCGCCAGCATTTTTGCGATAATGTACTCCCGCCTTCAGGACGTAGGAGGCTGCTTGGCGCTGAATTTTCGGTGTTGCCAGCTCTGGATGTTCAAGAGCTTGAATTATTATTGCTAACAGGGGATCATCCATCTGCTGCTTGGCAACTTCAGCAGGAGTCAGCAAGCAGGTAAACAAGTCATCTGTTTGTTGTAATTCCTGGGGGTTCGGACTATCTAGAGGTAGTCTGGAGAGTACGTCAGCATCTAAGTGTTTGGCTCCGGACTTATACGTAATCGTATAGTCGTAATCCATGAGCTTCAGTGCCCAACGTGCAAGACGTCCTGTGACGTCCTTGAAATTGCGTAGGTGACAAAGAGCACAGTGATCGCTGACAATATTAATTGGATAGCCATAAATATATGACCGAAGGTGTGTTAGTCCATACACAATTGCCAATAATTCAAGTTCCGAAACTGTATAGTTCTTTTCACATTTATTTAAGTTACGGGAGCAATAAGCTATGGGGTGCATCTCACCATTAACTTTCTGTAACAAAGCGCACCCGACACCAACGCCGCTACTGTCGGTATGCTATTCTGTAAATGCACCTGGGGTGTAGTGGGCAAGGACTGGTGCATGCGTTAGAGCATGTTTCAGTTTGAAAAAGGCCTCCTGGTGGTCGGAAGTCTAATGACACGTCTGATTCTTTTGTATAAATTCGTGGAGAGGTTTAGCTATGCTAGCGAATCCTTGCACGAACCTGCAGTAAAAACTGAAGAGACCGAGGACCTTCCGAGCATCCCGCACCGAACGAGGGACAGGTAGTTCACTAATGGCCTTTGGTTTGTCCTTATGGGCTTCTATACCTTTAGAACTTAGTTAATATCCCAGCATTTCAATGCGGTTCATCGCGAAGAAGCATTTCTCCGGTTTCAATGGAAGAATTTCTAATTGCTTTTTCTGCTGAATGCTATCGGATGGCTCTAATAGGAATGTACCAGCATGGTTAGATGTGAGTTGTACATTCACCTGTGACGTCGTAAAAGGAGGGATTCGTATGTCTACCGCACTACAGGCCTTGCATACAGGATCCTCCGTATCTGGTTCCAGTGTTATTTGGCCTAAAGGACAATCCAACTTTTCCTTACAGTGGATCTCCAACTTAAATCCGTTGGGCAACTTAAGTGCAATCATGCGGTATTCTAAATTTATCAGTCCTATACCGCTCTAAGAAATCCATTCACAACAGATCGTGACCAAAATTCTTGACAACGAGCACATGCTCGGAAAAACTAGTACCATTCAGCTGGAATGTTATACGTGTGGAATGCGCTGCATCTATAAAACTGTTGTCAGCTCTCCGTAATAATAATAATGATTGAGATAAGGGTACAAGGGGAGTATGGACCTAAGTGTGACTAACTATGCTAACTGAACTTCCAGTGTCAAATAGGACACTTATTAGCTTATTATGTATCGTACATGTTGTGGATAAAACATTAGCTGATGCAATTATTCGTGGTAGTTTTCCACAATTGCTGGCAAAGTGTCCAGTCACGGGACCTAGCCTCGTGACTTGCTTTGGCCGTTTGGGTTGCCTGAGCTGCGACAATTAAGTCGTACATGTCCAGGTTTACCACACTGGAAACAAATGGGAAGTCCATCGGTGGTGCGCCATGTGATCGCACGTCCACGGTCACGGCTACTTCTGCCACGTCCAATATTTCCATACTCGCCTCGGCCATGCCCTTCATTGTACACTAGTGTACGTGCTGAGTTCAGTGGTGTATTAGATGTACTCGGGGAATTATGTGAAAAACGGAGTCTCTGCAATTGCTTCTTGAGCGATTGCATATCCTGTGCCAAGGATCTTAATGTATCTTTTTCAGGTGTTGTTCGCATCACGGACACGGGTTTATGGGTAGCTGTACTAGCTAAATTTACCCTTTATCTAGCTAGACACCGTGCAGTTTCAATACGTCGTACGTATTGGACTAAATCATCGACCGACCGGGGGTCCGCAGGCAGCACTTGCTCTAGAAGCGATGGCTTCAACCCACGCAAGACATGATGGACCCTTTCTACTTCGGTCATTTCTGGATTAATTTGATCACACAATACCAATACATTACATAGGGTAAAGGTACGGCAAATGGACAGCGGGGCAAACGGACAGCTTCTAAGTAATTTTAGGGCACTTTTACTTCTGAGGTTGGTAGCAGTGCATGATGTGACGCTGAGTGTTCATCAGGCTTATGTTGATCAGCTGGGAAAATATTTCTCATATAGACCTTCCAGAATTCTTGGAATCAAGCTTCAAAGCTTTGCTGGTAGGAATATACGTCTACAGATTTCTGATACTGTAAGAAAATGCGCTGAGTTTGCAAGGATTGTGCATAAAATGAGGACTTCTAGAAACTTTAGCCACATGTTGTAGCCATCATGGAGGACACATTGGTATGTTGTAATGCTTACTAGAACCAAGAATCTGCTGCCATCTCTTAGGGGAGCTATGTATTAATAGCTTGTAGAAGGGGCAAACGGACAGGTTGCTGTGGGGGCATACGGACACGCTCTTATCGAAGCTTTCTGAGACACACACACACACACACACACACACACACACACACACAGATATATATATATATATATATATATATATTTATGATACGCATATAAATGTTTTCAATAGTATTGGCTATCTAAACCAGGTTGTTCACGATTTACAGATATGATTTGGAACCGGCAAAGAACTTCAAATCGCTGTACATGGAGTAAAGAATGTATGTCAGCTGCTGTGAATGCTGTAAGAGAGAAGAGGATGCCTTTAGCAACTGCTGCAACCACATATAATGTACCGCGCAACACACTTCGTAGGCGTGTAATCAAAAATAGAAATTCCCAAATTTGGTACACACACTACGTTTACTAAAACTACAGAAGAACAGTTGGTGAGCTATCTTATAAAACTTGACAACTTGGGATATGGTCTAACAAATAAAGATTTGCATGTTCTCGTATATCGGTACGCATTTGTAAATGGTCTAAAACACAATTTTAACAGCGAACTGCAAATGGCTGGTAAAGACTGGGTCATTAACTTTATGAAGCGACATAAAAGCCTAAGTGTCTGGGTAGCAGAATCACTGTCTTAAGCGCGAGCTCGAGGGTTGTCCAAGGACAAAGTAAAGCAGTTTTACGGCAACCTCTCCAGCCTCCTAGACAAATATAATTTGTGGAATAAACCTGGTAATATTTTTAACTGTGATGAAACAGGGCTCCAGCTGATTTACAATCCAAAAAAGGGATATCACAGCGTGGTAAGAAAGATGTAGTGAGTCATACAAACTGAGAAAAGGGTGAAACCATCAGTGTGATGGCATGTGTCTCAGCAAGTGGACAATATGTGCCCCCCTTTACAATAATGAAAGGTCGGTGATACAATGATAATTTTGAGATTGGCATGCCTCCAGGATCTAAAATCGTCCTATCACAATTTGCAGAATTTCCAGACCACTTTATTTCTGTGAAACCTAGTGGAACTGTGATACTAATTTTGGATGGACATGGGTCGCATTGTTCTGATCCTCCAACGCTAGAAAGGGCAGTGGCTCGCGATATTGTTCTGCTTTGCTTGCCGCCTCGCAGTACCCATCAACTGCAGCCTCTGGATGTACCATTCTTTGCTCCTTTAAAGACATTCTTTAATGATGCCTGCAGACTCTTTGTCAGGAGACACCCTGGAAAAGGTATCAACAAAGTTGCATTTGGTGGAATTTTTGCAGAGACCTGAAATCGCGCAGCAACGGTTTGGAATGGTATCAGCGGATTCAGGAGCTGCGGAATTTATCCATTCAATCTCAATAGTCTTCCAGACCATGTTTTTTGTCCGGAACAAGTTCATCTACAAAGTAAACAACATGAAAATCCAGATCCTGATATTGAAAATGCGATTCTTGAAGCACAGAATCAGGCACCGCTGGACATTCTTCAAGATGCAATCCCAGATAATGGAAATAATTGCGAAGGTCGCAGTTCATCAACACAAGCATGCCAGACTCCAGCTTCTACACCTTCGACAAGCTTCGAGCAGATAAGCTCTCCTCCAAGAGCTGCCCTGGAAGTTAAAGTTAAACCAGGAACTAAAAGGGAATCGAGGACGTCTGAAATTATTACAAGCCCAGAGTTTATAAATCGTTTGAAAATGAGGAAGACTGCCCGTGCTGAAAAGGGAAAGGCGGTAGCAGCTAAAGTCCGGAACACTGGAGCTAAGAAGAAGCTTGCCTAGGCTTCAGAAGATATATGCAAGAAATGCCAAAAGTGCTACAAGGAAGGGGAGAATTGGGTTTAGTGCCTCAATTGTGCAAACTGGTATCACGTTAAGTGTGTAGAGGCTGGCAATGATCCATATTTCATGTGCCACAATTGTGTGATTGATGACACTGACTAAAATTCTTGGTGTCCGTTTGCCCCTAAAAGTGAGCCCTTATACCCCAGTGGTTGGGGCAAACGGACATTGTTACATCCTTAAACTAATTAAGTTTTCTCTGTTCATATATTTTACTCCAGACTATACAATTTTCAGTTTTGTAAAATAAATGTTCAGTGCTTCGGTTAAAATAATATTTTTTATTCTATAGTAAATAGTATGACCTTAATTATGAAAAATGTGCTTAGCGTGTCCGTTTGCCCCCCTTTACCCTACGTATTTTTCCGTTGGTTCGGAAATATCCTCAATTCTTTGACGGAGTCTATATTCCATGACATCATCTTGAGCTAGTTGTGCAAATGCTCGCTTTAGTCCTACACGCAATACGTCCCATGTAAATCGAAGGTGCCGTGGTACAAAAGTTTTGTACTAGTTAGCGGCTGCGCCTCTCAAATAACATGGTAAAGATTGTTGCTTCTGCTCACTGCTCCATCCGTTAGCAGTGGCTTCTGTTTCAACGTTATACATATAAGCCCTTACATCTTCACCAGGTTTACCTTCAAACAATCCAGGATCATTGTACGGGCGAGACAATTTTGGAGTTTGTGCTATGACGGGTTTGGTAGTTTCAGCAACCCATCGGTTGTCTTGGGACAATTGTCCATCATGTGACGATGCAGTCAACATTTCCAAATTATCAGTGGGCGCAGGGGATGGGGATGATTCCTCTAACAGCAGCTGTTGAGCGACGGCTGCTGAATCACCTGCGCTAAATCGTCGTTCTCTAAACGGGAAGTATAATAGTGGTACCTGGCCTTTTAGTCTACGGCTACTCTGAAGACGAATTGTATTCATAGAGTCATAAGCCTGTGATAACTGTGAGGAAATTACTTTAACGTTCTCTAAAGCAATGGTATATGTCTTAGTATTCTTATCCAAAGACTTTAGATAATCCCCAATTATATACGGCCTTCTGCACTAAATGGACTGTCGTTGGGAAATAATTTATCAATCTCCATCAAAGCGATCGGACTCACACCAGCAACGGACTCCTATAATTCCTGATAAACGCAGTGCTAAGTATATGATACATGCTAGCGGCAGAAAGCACAAGAAGAGCAAACTAGCTGCAATAAAATCGCAATTCATACTGAATAACTAACGAGGAAGAGCAAAAAGAGAGAGAAAAAATTCCACGAGATATAACCAAAATGGTAGAACACATTTTTAAATTTCGAATTATGCGAGAAAATGGAATGAAAAGAAGGGAAGAAAAACATTCTATGAATAACCTACCATTTAAATACCCGCGTCTCCACCAATTGTCACGTTTCCTATTGTTTGGGCAGCATGATCTGGAGGAGGTATAGCTAGGTTAATGACGTTAGAGCTTGATTGCATGAGCTTGGTTTATCATGCATAACTACTTACCCTGAAACTAAAGGGGTACAACTAGCAGAAAGTGCTAGTCAGCGTTACATGGCCTTTCCTCTCCTGACACTAGGTCCTTCGACCTTTACTTTAGCAAAGTTAGAGTATACTCATCTTACCTTGAGAGATGTGTGACGTAGGCCAGAGAGGTGCCGTCCTCGAAGTCACTCGGCGCAGCCGGTCCGTTGCAACATGATGCAAGAATCAAGGAATGAGACTTTTCAGCCATAAATTAGAACGACCTGAGCATTTAGAATTAAATGAAATCCAATAAATATATCAATTTTAGGGGTAACCGGATGCAACCCTCATGACAAATGTGACAGAGGGTCTTGAAGTACCTCTAGACAATGCCGACTACTGCGGTTGTAGTGTTGTTGTGCGGGTCTTGTTCACCCCAAGTCTTTCCAGTGCTTCCTTTATCAAGCTGGAATCAAAATTGCTGCCCTGGTCGCTGTGGAGCTCTAACGCCACCCCAAATGGGCAGAACACTTGCTCCACGAGGCAGTCTGTGATAGTCTTTGCCTCCTGGTTCGGCATGACATACACCTGGGGCCACTTAGTGAAGTAGTCCACGACTACCATCAGGTATTGATTGCCGCGGTCGAACACTGGGAATGGTCCAGCTGTGTCCACAGTGATGCGTTCGAGTGGCACTCCGACATTGTACTGCTGCATGTGACCCCGGCTCCTAGTCTAGGGGCTGCGACTTGCTGTGTACACGTGACATTGACGGCACCGTCCATCAGCGTCTGCACGGATCCTCAACCAGTAGTAGCACTGTCGGAGTTTGTCGAATATTCGGTTTTCTCCAAGCTGTCCTCCTGAAGTAGCAGCGTGCACTTCCTGCAAGACTTCCGGGACCTTATTCCGGGGAAGTACCAACTGCTGCCTCTGGGTCTTTCCATTGAGTGTTTTGCATACCCGGAACAGCACGCCCTCTCTGATCTTCAACGACTTCCATTCGTCTCAGTACTACTTGTACGCAGTGCTTCTGGATGCGATGTCCTCCCAAGTCGGTCTCGTCCCTGCCTCCACTTCGCTTGCGAGTGGCCCCAAGTCGGCGTCCTCCAGTTGCTCCCTCCTCAGGCCTGCGCCATCCCAGCCGTCCGCAAGGCCTGCCGTGACCACTCTGTCAGCTGCGGCACGTTCCTTCTCTTCCACTCTTGTGCATTGGCCGGACTCTTCCGGGCCGGGTCTTCGGGACATGGCGTCTGCGTTGCCGTGGCTCTTCCATCTACGATGTACAGAGGTGAAATCGTACTTCTGCAGCCGCTGGACCCAACGTGCTGTCTGGTCTTCCAGGTTCCTAAAGCCAAGTAGCCAGGTGAGGGCGGAATGATCAGTCCTCAGGTGGAATGGCTGACCGTTCAGGTACCTATGGATATGCTCCAAGGCCTTTACTACCACCAGTAACACTCGCCGTGTGACGCAGTAGTTCTTCTCTGCTTTGGACAGCGTCTTGCTGTAGTAAGCTATCACCCTCTTGTGGGCATCCTGGACTTAGGATAAGACGCCTGCAATGCAATGTTCGCTGGCGCCGAAGTCCACAATGAAGGCGTCACCTGGTTGTGGGAATCCCAAAGTAGATGTTGTGCACAATGTCTTCTTCACCTCCTGGAAAGCCACTTCGGCGTCCTCCGTCCACACATACGGCCGGTGTTCTTCCTCAAGCGGTTGAGGGGTTTGGCGATGTTGGAGAAGCCCTTTATGAAACGGCGGTAATAACTGCATAGCCACAGGAAGATGCGCAATTCTTTCTTATCCTTTGGCCGAGACCAATCTCTCACGGCCTGTGTGTTCTTGGGGTCTGTGGGCACTCCGGTAGGAGAGAGTATGCGCCTTTAGCCGAGGCCAATCTCTCACCGCCTGTGTATTCTCCGGGTACGTGGGCACTCCAGTAGGTGAGAGTATGCGGCCCAAGTAGTCAAATTCCTTGCAGAAGATCTGTGAAATATACAGTGTTTAACGCCCGCTTTTACTACATACGGTACCGCAGGCTACGACGCTGATGATACATGGGATGAAGATGGAGCAACGGTGGAGTGAGATGGCAGAGGAAACCGGAGATCCCGGAGAAAACCCGTCCCAGCGCCGTGTTGTCCACCAAAAATCTCACTTCGCTGTCACCTGGGATCGAACCCGGGCCACCTTGGTCAGAGCCAAGTGGTCTAACCACTGAGCACGAAGCGGCTTTGCAGAAGAGCTGGCACTTCGCGTTTAGCTTCAGGTTTGTCGCCTGCAGCCTCTGTGGCACCTTGCTCAGGTTTTCGAGATTGTCTTCCAATGTCTTGCCGACTATGATGATGTCGTCTAGGTATAGCAGGCAGGCGTCATAAGTCAACCCTCACATTACTGATTCCATTTGGCTTTGGAAGGTAACTTGTGCGTTACAGAGGCCAGAGGGCATAACTGTGAACTGCCAAATCCCTTGGCCTGTCGAGAATGCGCTTTTCTCCTTGTCTCTCGGGTCTAGAGTCACCTGCCAGTAACCAGACTTCAGGTCCAGGATCGAGAACCATTGCGCATCAGCAAGCTTGTCCCGGGTGTCGTCAGTCCGGGGTAAGGGGAAACAGTCCTTCCTGGCGACAGCGTTCAGCTTCCTGTAGTTCACGCAGAAGCTTAGTTCGCCGTTCTTCTTCATCACCAAGACTACATGGGAACACAGAGGGCTGTCATACTCTTCAATCACTCCCCTGGTATTCTTATCCTCGCACATGTCCCGTACCGCAGTTTGTTTCGCCAGCGGAACGCATCTAGATGGTTGCCGATTAGGCAGGGCGTCTCCGTTGTCGATGTGGTGGAACACTCCGTCCGTGCGGCCGTAGTCACTGTCGCCTTGGCTTAAGACGCGCTGGTACTGTCTCAGCAGTTGCCTATCTTTCTCCAGCTGTTCTGCGGTCAGGAGGTCGGCCGCCCTTTCTAGTAAGCCTTTCATTGGGGGTCTCAAATGTTGCGTCGCCACCAACGCCTGGGTCTTATCGATTGCTGTTACGCAGACCTCGGGCTCGCACGTCCCTAACTTCGTCCCAGCCTGGATGTCGTGATCGGTGTCAGTTGGGTTGAGCAGCCTAACCGGTTTCTCCTCTCGGCGCGGCAACAATATCCTGGCTACACAGAGTCCATGCACAGGCGTCCTCTGGTCCAGCATCGTGTTCCTTGTTCGCTGGCATTCCAGTCGCGCCGTCACCACCACCTCGCTTCTCGCGGGGACAGCCACGTCTTCCCTCATCACGACCCTGCAGATTCCCAGGCGCTATTCAGGATGCCGGAGTAGCACATCTTATCCATTGATCTGCAGGACTTTCCTGCCGACGACGACCGTCGCCTCGTGGCTCCTGAGGTCATCCAGTGCTACAATCACCTCCTCAGCCATCTCCGCGACGAACACCCACTGACGAACGGCGCTCCGTCCCAAGGTCAACTGCAGCAGGGCTTCCCTCCCCACGGGGAAGGTGTCGCCCAATGCCGTCACTAGCTGGTATGGTCGGCTCGGTTTTCTCGACGACAAACGCTTCGGCACATCAGGACTTATGATGTTCACGGCGGCCCCGGTGTCTACGAGCACCTGGCACGGCTTCCCTCTCACCCAACCGTCCACAATGAGGCTGTCATCCCTCCGTCGGCTGATGGCGCGCAGTGTCACCCGAGGGGATGGTGCTGTTGCGCCTACGTGCCCCTTTGTCACGACGGCCTTTACTCGATTTCCGGCTGACATTCCCACCTTATGGGGAAGTCTCTCTCCATGTGTCCCGGCCGTCCGCACCCCTAACACACACCACTTGGTCTTCACCAGCGTCCCTCAGCTGGTCTTCAGTCTCCAGTGTAGCGTATACTCCGTGTTCTCGACGTCGGAGTAGCGGTCACCTTGGTCGCTTCTATCCTTAATGCTGCCGTGAGCGCTTCGTGTTTGGTTTTGTTGTCGCCGAGAACTAGGCGCTGACGTATCTCGACGTCTCGTACCGCATCAACGTCCGTGTAGGCGGCTTCCCGGGATACGAATTCAGGTGGGAGGACGACCGAAGCTCTGCTGGCCAACTGTTCAATTGCCAGGCGAATACCTGCAGCGTCTCTCCTGGCTGCTGCGTTCTTGAGTTCAATTGGCTGCTTTAGGCAGTGGCCAAACGTGGTTCCCAAAGTGGATCTCCAGGGCCTCCCAGATGTCCTTGGGCGCCGCCGCTGACTGGACCGCGTTCTGGACTTATGCGGCGCGTCCCTGGAGGCTGGCTATTAGCTATGCGGCCTCTTCCTCTGGTGAGCACTTGTTGTCCTCGCCCAACATATCGAACTGGCGACGGAAGATTTCGAATATGAACGTGCCGTCGTACTCCGGTGGTTTGACGCGCGCAGAGGATGTGTTGCGTCCCGCCGTGTCGGCATTTAAATCTTTCATCTTTCTGCCGACGATGTCCTCCACCATAGGTTTCAGGAACTTATTGTTGGTGTTGGCCTTTATCTCTAGATCACTCTCGCGGCTCACCAGATCTTCGACGCGCTCGCGCAACTCCGTGACGTCCTCGTTAATGCCGGCCAACTGCTCCAAAAATTTGCCGATGGGGCCCTCATTCGCAGCCTTTATTTCAGATAGTTCGGCCTTCATTTACATGGTCATTTCGGCCATCTTCGTGGTCATCGTCACAGTCAAGTTTTTATTTGCAGTCTCCAATTTCTCTTCCAGTTTCTCTGTGATTTTATTGTTAGCCGCCTTCATTTCTTTCAACTCGACTAGATACTGTGCCAGTGCGGCCTCCATTGTGGTACGTCGCACTCCTGACACCAATTGTGACTTTGTGGGTTCGTGAAAGTCTAGGTTACAAACACCAAAAATTGCCCTTTGTTTCCTAGAAACAGACTTCGTACACAACGGTCCAGAATTGCGTCACATACACAATACAACTTGCAAGGTCATCGACCACAAACACACAGCTGTTTACTCACACGAGTTCATTGACTCCTGTGGCGGTCGGACTGCCTTGTTATAGATTACTCACATTCCAGAAATTTCTCAAACAATCGACACGCGGTTAGAACAGAGAAGTAGAACTCTCGAGAACTCCATCTCTTTCTCCCTCCGTTTCGGAGAACTTTCGTCTACACACTGCACGTTTGTCTGTTTGAACTAGTCACCAGCGCTGCCTCGAACAACAATGGGCTCGCGACAATATGGTATAGTGCAATACTGTGATTAAATTGCGTTTATTGCCTTTTGTACTTTTAGTTGTGTATTTCATTACGTGTTTGAGGTTTTTTCTCAAAGGTTTTTCCTTAACCATAGGTAAACACCAGGTAATGCCTGGGTCAACTAATCCCGCTAATATTGAAACATGTATTGTGCTGAATACGTAGCTAAAGTGTTATAATGTAATGCTAAACTCTCTTTGTAGTACAATAAATTACTCATGTTATTCATCACTTTAAACTTTCAAAAATTCCTTACAGTATTATTACAGAATGTTACGTTAAAGCTTATTTGTAAAATATTCAAGTTTATCATTTCTGTTATTTTTATTACTTTGTGCAACAGATGCAGCTTTATGTTAGTACATTTGTTTTAAATGAAGGGGGTTTCTCGTGTTATTCTAATAATTTAAATGATTTACAAATGTATGTAATATTAAACAGAATGTTTTGCTAAAGTTCCTTTGTAATTAAATGAAGTAGGCATGTTGCATTACTTTTAAGTGTTTTGAGTTATTGCAACAGCGTTGTAACTAGTGTTGCGCTATACATTCTTTGTAATTGATTTAGTTGAATTTCTCATGTTATTTAAGTAAATGTCTAATTAGAGTAATAAAAGGAAGCAGTAACTGTGAAAACAGTGTTAATATTCAATTTTCTTGACAAATATCACATCCTATTGTTAATTCCTTGACAGTTCATACAAAATTTTGAGGAAATTAAGGTAGAAAATAATGTACAGCTGCCATGTAGAAAATTCACTACAAGACTCAGCTGAGTATATGTTCTAATACAGTATTGCTAAAGATTATATAAGATAATTATGTGAGCTATTAGAAAATGTAACAACTTTGAAACTGCAGTCACAACTCTCAAAGCTTACGTAATTATCTTTGCATCACATGACGCAATGCGATATCGGATCTTGATCACCAGCTGATGCTAAGCATGAATGAAAAATACAGCGATAGTATTCCAGCTACGTAAAATGTTTGGGCGCGTAATTTTTCATAATATGGTTTGCCATTCGGAACTAGAGGCGTTGCCATCATCTCGTGTTGCCAACGTATAACATGGGAGGTTCACTTTTATTAAGTACTTGTTCTATGATAAAACGATAGTGATTCGTTTGAACGACGATTAATGCATTTATGCGGTCGTTCTTTGTAGTTGTTAATATGAACAATCCGTTCATAAATCATCTAAAGTAGTTTTGTGCAAGAATAAATCGGTGGATAATATAAAGTGTGATAATAATTAAAGTTTGTCAGAATACAAAATTTTGCTTCTGAGGGAGCAGTGCAAGATTTAACAGAATTTATATATCAGGTATGTGATGGCAGTACTTCTATTTTAAATTTCTTTGGCCCGGGAGGAAATGACTCCAATTTTCCTTTCATATGTTGGCACTTCCAGCCGTATTAGCACGGTATCTTGAATGTGGCGTGGTGTCAGGGCAGAGCACAGTGGCAGAGTTTTGTTATAAAGAAGGTAATAACGTCTACTTCTTAACAATTATTGAGGTAATTACATAATATTAATAACTTTAGTTACACTTTCTTTTGACCCTGCTGGGTGTGATTTTTGGTTATCTGCAGAATAGCAGCCAAGTGTATGGCTGTTGCTAACATGCATTACCGAAATCTGCGTTCATTAATGAACTGCCAACTACTCCATATCAAAATATGTTCAATCCTGACATATTCAATAGAATTAATATGGGGTAACAGTGCAGATATGGATATCATGGCTCCGACGTCATAGCTCGGAAACTTCCAGAGCATGCTACCACGGAAAATACCAACATTACGCAAGCAAACCAGCGATGCTGTAATACGAGACATAAAGATCAGTGGCTCATTGGCAGAGTTATCATTATTATTTACTATTATATTCCTACTATTATTATCATAATTATTTAACAACTTAAAGGAATTTAGCACAAACTTTTGGAACAGTCAACTTTATGTAAGCAAACCAGCGATACTGTAACACCCAAGTAAACTGACGTAAAGCTAAGTGGATCATTGCGAGAGTTATTATCATCCATCATCAATCATCATAATCATAATATATTCATATAATATCATCACCATCATCATTTGTGTTCATCATCATAACTATTATCTCTGCCTGCCTCCGTAACATAATTAAACGATAACGATAATAAATACGACAGTAGTAAAATAATAATAATTACTATGCACTATTCCCATTACAGTATCGATAGTTTATAACAGAAAAAAAATGTGTTGGCAACATTTATCTATATTCACGTGTATCAGGGCTCTGCAGTTGGACACAACTTGTTTGCGTGATGGCATTCCATACCAACATAACAGTACGCTGTGAAAATGCATCTTTACGAAACAAATAAATCTTTGGATGAGTAAAGCCACACTGAAAAATTCAATGTCATAGCCGGGATTTGAACTGCAGATCTCCCGGTCTGCGTTCGGTTGCTCTAAACCACTGATGCCTGCATCAGTAGCGTGGATGCTAGCATGTCTGCCCCACTTTCAAGAGCTCTGAAGTTCAAATCTCGGTCAGGGTGAGTTACATGGATAAGGTTTTTCCGGGGCTTTCTCTTATCTTGAAAGATGAATGTCAGATAACTAAGCTTTATGGACCCTGGGCTTATTTGAGGATCATTTCATCCATTCCACGGCTCATTGTCCGATATGGCTTAACGTTGGAGGACATTAATTACAAAAACAAAACAAAAAAACAAAAAAAAGCCACTGAGCTACTTGACATTAAATTCTCCAACTCACTCTTACGTTTCCCGGTAAGTCACTAGAGGTTCTCGTATACAGTGTGACACACACGCCCGTTGTGGCTACTTACTATGCTGTAAGTAGTTAATCTCTATAAAAATTATTTGTGGTTGGTTTATTGACACTTGTCACTTACTTTTTCATATATTTATGAGAGACTAGTTTCAAAGGCCCTGGCCTCCATTTTCAATCTCTGTTTCATATAACCTTGCCCCCACAGAAGTGTATCACTCTGCATTCAACTACCTTCCCCCTCACCCTAATTGGCTAATGCTTTCGCACCATAGGCCATAGTCCATAGGGGGAAGATAAATAAAATCATACAAATAAGGATATGAAGGCATGCAAAAATGCAAGTTTTTAATGAACTGAGCAAGTTGAAACTGAATGAGGGAGCAATGAAACTGGAACAAGTTTTTAATGAAAGGCCTTTGGGCTTTTCCACTGGGATTTTTTAAACCAGCTCACATACCTTTCAAAAACGCTTGTCTTTCAGTCTTAAAAGTCGTGTCATGCAATACCTTACTTTTCGTGTGTTCTTCGTGTATATTTTGCAATTTGTATCTCGGCACAGTCTGATTGTCCTTAAATAACGTCTTCACCATACAGCAATATCGCCTCTGTCTTTTAGCACATTTTTCTTGCCTCTTTTGTCATTCACAAACCCCAGCTGTATAAGCAATCTGCTGAAATTTGGTAAATCTGCATCCTCATTTACAGCAGACGAAATGTTACTGATGTTAGGGAGTTTGTTACTAAAGAAAAAACTATGCACATGATGACGCACAACACTTTTCACGTATTTTCTCCAAGCACGCACTTTTGTTTATCCCTGCTCTTGCCTGGAGTGGTAACATTTCCAGTTTTATTTATTTCACATTGCAATGTTCCTACGGATCTAACATTCACACCTGTTACTTCAGAACACAGCTGTTTGACTTCTCTCACTGACAAAGACGGATTGTTCTCTGTGAGTGCATTAAACACATGCACCACAATTCTTTTTTCGACTGTTTGTAAAGAATTATCCTTGCGATACTTCAGCGAAAAAACTGGCGGCAGACTCTGCCATTATACGTATAAGTACACGCACAATAAACGATCAATAAAATAATTTAGCACTCTCACTGGGCACAACACACCGTTGAATGGCAATATATTACTAATTCAGTTCAAAGCAAGGTCAGTGATAAAAGTCATATAAACAAATATGTCACCACTACCGCTAAATCACGTGCTATTGTGCCATGTGCTTGAGAACAAAGGAACCTCCTCTTTACTTCGTTGAAGAATTAACATGCATTTCAGATAAATTAACACTGTTGCGTAATATATTTAATTCATATAGTTACGAAAATATAAATTTCACAATTCTCTTCCAACATATAAAGATATATCACCATGTTAAATAACGAACTAATTTTTACCGCACAACAGTCATTACCACAACAGCAGCCAATGAGGGCTGATTAGGTCACGTGACCTTTAAGAGATACGGGGCAAGCTTATGTGAAACAAGGATTAGGTCCCAGGCTTCATAGTTAAACATAGTAGCTCAGTGGCTTAGAGCAACCATATGGATACCGGGAGATCTGTGGTTCAGATCCCAGCTTGGGCATGAAATATTTCAGTGTGGCTCTACTCATGCAAACCTTAGCCCACACACAGACAGTGTGGAAGAAATGTTTATTTCCAATTAAGCCTTTATAGAAAGAGTGAACTCTCATTTGTAAAACATATGCAAAAGAAATTTATACTATGCATAACTTAAAATTTTGAAGGTCCCTCCCCTCGTCCCATTAGAAGCACTTTTACCTACTTTAGCCTGGCCAGTTTCCTTAAGTATAGTTTGGTTACTCAGTGTTGGTAACATAAGCTAATGCATGTTTTCACTGATGGCAACATTCCAGCCACCAGTATCATGCTCAGCATCCTCCTAGCAGAAGACATCTGGCTACTGATCAGCAGTACAACCGGATAATTTTTCATATATCGTGTAGCAGATTACTAGTTGAAATTAGAAAACCACAGAAGATCAAGCAAACAAGTTTGGATTTGAGTTACCCTGTAGGTTAATTGCCAGGGTCTGCTTACGCGGTTGTTGCCATTTGTACATCTTTCAACTCTGCAAATTCAGATTTATTAACCAAGAAAATTCATGATGAATATTGGCTTCGTCAAAAAGTGCTAAGACAAATTGTCTTATTTACAATATACAAAGTTTACAATTTCTCGTGGGAACCTACAGCGCCAGGCACATATGTCTGGTTTTTCCAGTAAGATCTTACGGCCATTTAGCTTTTTATAGTGAAATCCTAAAGTTTTAACTATTTTTCGAAGTGAGGTCTTGCCACCTGTAAAACGATCATCCATTTGTTGAGATGAGTGCAGTTTTGAAAGTGTAGGATATTGCTTCCTGGTATAATATGCATAAATATGACGGCGAATGGCATCTTGTTGAAATGGATCCAGGTTAGTGACCAAGTTATGTTGCTTCCTCTTCTTCCCTGGAGTTTGTAACCACGATGTACATGACTGATTTTCTTACCTAGCGTATTTGTCTTTCCCTACTGTAACTATGGTATTCTTACTTACACCAACAGCAGCTGAGGTTCTGTCTAGTACTTTTGAAACGGGAATTATTGGACCCCCATTGTCTCTTTCATCCTCAAAATATTTTCTTACGGAACATATAATTTCCCTTGCTTGCCCTTTAGTTGGGATTCCGTGCCCAAAAACATTTTTTGTGGTCTCACAGATAGTTTCTTTCTGTCTGTTTCTGTAGCACAAGTGTTTGGGGTAGCCATGAGTAAAGATAATTAGCTAAATATTAAAGTTGATCACTGAAACACTGAAGTTGATCACTGAAACACATGAATTATGTTGCAAAAATGTAAAGCCGTTTACACCCTGTGAAACATTTGCTACCTGAAGCAGTACACTCTTAGTTTGGCAGTGGTGACAGGGAGAAATACCCTATGTACCGTAAGGGTTATTCATGTTAGAACTGGACCGGACAAAGGCAGATAAGGGTTGGTCATTAAACTGTAAAGGTTGGTCATTGCCCCAGAAAACGTCATAAGATATTCCTTGAAACTAAATCCACACCTGTTCCCTTCCAACAACGCATACCATCTCATACTAAAGGGCAACAAACGACGACGGCATTGTGATACCGTTGATCCATAAGCGAAGCAACAATAGTAGCAGTGACTGTTTACTGTAAACCTCGACATGCCGATAGACTAGCGTCATGCATAAAGCACGTGGTGTAGTGCGATAGAGTTTGCAACACAGGATAAGTGTCCCAGGTTGCTATGGCTACAGTTTACTTTTGATTGGTGGATAGCTGGTTGCTAGGCGACCGCAATGACGTGTCAGTGACGTGTTTATCCCTTCTCCTTGTTTTCGCAGCTGAACAGCACGTGGAGGCAAAACGCCAATCACCAACTTACGATGCGACAACAATAAATAAGACAGATGTTTTAAGAGCAAGTTTTTAACTTTGTTTTTAAATGCTTTGATCTGTGGAACTTTGATGGCCTTAGGGACTTTGTTATGTAAGTTAACAACTTTATGGGAAACTGAAGTAAAACTTTTTGTTAATCTGTGTTGTTGTAGATAAATGGATATTGCTATCTGTGTATTGTATTAATATTATTCATTACTAAGTTTATAGATGCTTTCTCTGTCATGTATAAATAAAACTGTTTCTAAGATATAAATACATGGTAAAGGTTGAACTTTGGGATCCAAAAACACTGGTTTACTTGGGTTGCATTGGTTCTCTTGTTTGATTAATCTTCTTAGTCTTTTTTGTAGCTTGAAAACCTTCATGCAGTTGTTGAAAGATCCTGAAGGGAAATTCTCTTTCTCGAAACTGAATATACAGTGGCAGTTGATAGTCCTGATCAGGTGTTTTCTAAGTTTGGGTAGCAATAATAAAATTTCCTAAGTGATACAAAAACGTTACTTCCTGATTGGTGCATTAATAAGGAATGGAATATGAAAAGATAAACATAACTGGGCCATTTAAGTCAGTTGATGGAAATTAATCATTTCTTCACACTAGCCATATATAGGAGAATTTTTTTGATAGAGTCAACATGAAAAATTCATTGTCACGGATGGGATATGAACCCTGGATCTCTTGGTTTCCATCCAATCGCCCTTACCCATTCAGCTACTATGGCCAAAGTGCATTGAATATTTCATGTTGACTATGTATAACTAGGCCAGTCCGAATCATTATTAAACATCTAATATTTCGCTATGTTCACCATCATTTTGAGCACACAGTTGAAAACACCACACTGTCCGTCTGCTTCCCTGCCTGAGCATTTCAGGAATGATTGTCCTGAAAATATGGATGATCTCTCTCTGTTCAGTTAAGGGATTTTGCTTTCAAAATTAGGTCGTAATGTTGTTGCATACATGCATTTCCAACCATAATTTCCTTGCTGATTTACTCAGGGAACACTCCGGTTATTCAGGCAGAAGATATCTAATATCTTTACTGCAATATTTTTAGGTCATCTGCTGCATTCTGCATCCATTACAGAGTCTGTTGAGAAAGTCTTGTTTTCCAGTTTTCAGAGATTGGTTTCACTGGGTGCTGTTTTATTGAATAGAAGAAAGAAGTTTTCTCTGATTTCGTTGTATGTTTCGCCAGCTCATTCTTTTTCATGAACCCACACTCTAAGGATGAGGCATTCCTCATTTGTATATTAACTTACATCAGCCATCACTTACAACATAAACAGCATTTCACCTTGACATCATCAACTAATAACCTGCAAAAGCCTGGCTTGCCACTATAACATAATGCCCTAGCTGTGTCGCAAAATTGACAAACTAATAACTGGGAAATATCTGACATCCAGCTATAACATAATGCTCCCACTGTAACGGAAAATTGACAAACTTATGCAACAAAAAGCATATGAATGGGAAAAATATCCCTCTCTATGAATGACTTAATTTGTTTTTGGCTTCCAAAAGTTAGTTATTTCAATATAGACATTACCTGATCACGACTGTAAATACCCAAAATACATTGTTACATATTGCCAGTCATGACATGCAATAAAACTTTTGTGGAAACAACTATCAATAAGCAATCTAGCATTGATAGAGTGAAAGAATACACCATGAAGATTAACTTATGAGGTTACAAACATCAAGTAACAGCGACTGAATTGATCTTCTACAAAACTAATAAATATTAATAAAAGAAAATAACTAACATATGGATTCTTTTTAATACTATTTATTATTATTCCCATAATGTACTAGTGCATCATGTTTCATCATGCATTTGTGTAGCTCCACTTTAATTACAAATACGTTTACTTTTTGCACTGCACATTTAATTTCATATTTCATGATACAATGGTCGGCTGGTAAAGTCCTGGGCTTCAAAATAAAAAAATGTCTTTTCTTTATTTCTGAACATAATCTCCAGAGAGGCTAATATATTTGTTTTATCAGTGTTCTAACTTAATTGAACCGTCTCTGTAGTGCGATGATTTGTATTTAAGGGCACTCTACTTCAAGATCATCACCGCCCGTTAAAAACAATTGTGGCAGAAGACGTGCTGTAGTGCGATTTATCATGGTTCTTAAAATAGCTGTTTAACGCATCAATGACTTCCTCCTTGCAATGAAGACTTCATCCCCAAGAAATGTTATGAGGTTTGGAACAGGTCGTTCTAGAGCTGGCAAATAGGGTAGGTGTTCAAGGAATATGAACTTAAATTCTCACTTTTTTCCCATTGCAATGACTGAATGAGGGCCAGAGTATTGTGAAGAAACAAGAGCTTTTCTTTGTCATATGAGGTATTTTTCTTTTCACCTCATCATTCAAATGTTGCAATAAGCTTGCATAGTAGTCAACAGTGTTACTTTTACCCTTTTCCAACTAATGAATAAAAATAATTCCCTGTGCATCCCAGAAAACACTTGTTTAACCTTGTTAGTTGACAAAATTGACTTTGCCTCTTTTGGAGTTGGTTTACCTGGGGCATTTCAGTGTTTTGACTGTGATTTACTTTCTGGAGTGTACTGATGTATCCCAGTTTCATCCATGGTAATACGCTGTCTCAAAAATTCACTGGGATTTTTATGTTAAGAGCTCCAAATTCTTAACAGAAATAGTTTTTCTTTGCAACTTTTGATTAGGTGTCAACAAATGCTTCTTCCATCTTGCAGTGACTTTCTAAAAGCCAAAAGCATTACATAAAATATTCCCTACACATCCTTTTGATATGTTTACAGTCTCTGCTATCTATGATCTCTGGAGTTGTGACTTCCACAGGGCATCCAGAGCAAGGCTCATCACTAGTGCTCATATGTCCTATTTTAAACTCTGCAAATCAGCTTTTCTTTATTGTACATGAAGAGGCAGAGTCTTTCAGTGTAATGTCCATTTCCTCCTTGATTTCTGTAGGTGTTAAGTCCTTCAAATGGAAGTATTTAATCACTGCTCATGATGCTTGTGATGCACACCGCTATGCCTTAGAAACAATTACTCATTATATAGAAATTTAATTGTATTTGAACACCACAGTGAAGCGAAATAATTTATAGATGAGTTGTATTTATTACAAATCAGCTTTACTTACGTACCTAATTTGAGGACATGCTTCACGAAGCATCGTTCACATCGTCATCTCTTATGCGACTAAAGCTTGATCCAGTGGTGTGGGTAGTTCTGGAGTTGCTGCTGCCATCTGTTGATTTTGTAATGAATTTAAATGTGGGGCTATCTTCTGGCGGGATTTCAAAATTCATTAGTTGGTTTTTATGTTTTTCTATGTATATTCTCTCTCATATGACGAGTTCACTATGTTTTTGTACGTATTTTAGTAATTTGGTGCTATCTTCAATTTCATGATTTTCAGACCAGAGATGAGGTGCTATTGTGTAGGTACGTAAGTGAAGCTGATGTGTAATAAATACAACTCATCTATAATTTAGTAATTACTCATTATTTTGTTTGAATGAAGTTATTCTGTGCTATTCTTGATCAGGCAAATGCTCATTTCTTTGTGACTAACATAAAAATAGAAGCGTCTATTGAAGTTATTACTATGAGGCATAGGAACTGAAACATGCTAAAAAAATGCTTATAGCAGCTTTTACCAAAATTGGCAGGAAATGTGTAGCTCCAATGAAATATTGATAAACTTTTCAATGTGTCAAATATGCCAAAATATTCACCTCTTTTGTTTTAACAGACTTCTACATGGGATTTGTAAAGGAAGTTTGGTCCAAAGTTTTAACAAATGCAACACATTATGCTTGTAGAATGTCAAATTGGCTAAAATTACAAGTTTACAGATTTGGTTGTTTCCACATAGTCATTGTAGATAATGGTTAGTGCCAGTCAATGTATAGTGACTGTTATATGCACAGGTGCATGTGCCAGACTATGTATCGTGAATTTGTGTTTGTAGAATTGAAAGCCTTGTTTGCCAACATTTAAAATGCTTTTTATTTCAGTAGAAAAATTTTTGCACACCCTTTGCAGGCTCTAAAAATGAAATGTCATAAACAAGCACAGTCTCTGGTTGTTTCACCACATGTAAACAAACAAAAGAATTCACCTACAGCACACTTCAAAGCTCCACCACACAGCCGCACATACACAATCAACAGTTCTCAACTAGCAAATTGCCACCGACTGACTAGCCGCAGCTCTTTTATACCACCAATCATTGTTCTAGAACCCACTGGATTGTTTGAAAGCTGCAGAAATTTCTCGGCTTTTCAGGATGCAGTGGGAAATTACAGACTATATCTGTCTCTCTCGGCAAGTGCACAGCGCTCGGGGGTGTGTGTACTTGGCTTGGGGCACTATCTGTCTCTTTCCTGCCAACTGGCTTGTTGTTCCGTTTGCTTCCAGGACTCCTCTTAAAGTACCGGCTTGCACTTCCTCCAAAACTTCCAGGACCTTACTCCAGGGAAGTACCAACTACTCTCTCTGCATCTTCCCATCGGGTGGAAGTGCTCTCACCAATTGCCGCTGTAGTTTTTCTCTGCCTTGGACAGCGTCTTACTGTAGTAGGCTATCACCTGCTCGTGGTCATCCTGCACTTGGAATAGGACGCCTCCAATGCAATGGTCGCTGGTGTGTGTGTCCACAATGAATGTGCCGCTTGGTTGTGGGAATCCCAATATAGGAGCTCTGCACAGTGTCTTCTTCTGCTCCTGGAAAGAGCCTTCGGCGTCCTCCGTCCACACAAAAGGCCGGCGATCATCTGTCAGGCCAATCTCTCACAGCCTGTGTCTTCTCTGGGTCTGTGCCCACTCCGGTTGGTGAGACTATATGGCCCAAGTAGTGACTTCCTTGCAGAAGAGCTGGCACTTCGCATTCAGCTTCAGATTGGTCGCCTGCAGTTTGTAGCACCTTGCTCAGGTTGTCAAGATGGTCTTTGAAATTTTTGCCAACGATTATGATGTCATCTATGTATAGCAGGCAGGTGTTATAAGTCAATCCTCTCATCACTGACTCCATGAGGTGTCGGAACGCTGGTGCGTTGCAAAGACCAAAGGGCATAACTGTGAACTGCCAAAGCCCTTAGCCTGTCAAGAATGCGGTCTTCTCCTTGTCTCTCTGGTCTAGAGCCACCTGTCAGAAACCCAATTTTAGGTCCAGGGTCGAAAAACACTGCACGCCACAGAGCATTAAATTTAAAGGGAGTCAATTAATGACACTAAACAACACTTAAATTTTTCCAGAACATGTTTCAGTGACTTTGCTTTCATCTTCAACCGGCCATCAGCACATCTTTCCTGGGGATGTCGAAATTGAATACTTTGTTCCTGTTTTTTGAAATTAAGATTTGTTCCCATGTGGATAGTTCTTGTTTTCCTGATGCATGTTTTAGTAGTTTTGGTTCTGGATTTATGTTGTGTTTTTTTTTTTTTTTTTTTTTTTTTTTCAAAAATGCGTGGCAACTGCTGATTTTTCTAATTGTTTATATTTTATGTTTCTAAATTGTTCCTTTGCTCTTGTTTCTAAATTTCTTTTGGTTTTTCCAATATAAATTTGACTACAGTCACTGCATTCAATTTGATATATACCAGATTTTTTGTTAGATGGAATGGCATCTTTGATGTTGGAGCAAATTAGGTTTTTTAAGGAGAAATGGTTGACTGGTGCTAGTTGAATGTTTTGTTTTTTGAAGACTTTCTTGAATTTATCAAAGGCCCATGGTAGGTAAGTGAATTTTTTGAAAATCATATTAGTTTCTGTAGCTGAGAGGGTTGTGGTTTCCTTTATTAGCTTCTTTTTTTGCTAAGTTCACCTTTTTGTCTACTAATGATTTGGGAAAGTTATTTTTTTGTGCTATTTCAATAATTTTGTTGTATTTTGTTTTGTATTCTTGTGCTGTGAGAGGGTTGTTGACCGGTCTGTGTGCTAAACTATTGAAGATTAAATAATACATTAAGTCACACTGGTAAAGACTTGGTATCATGGATAGCTAACAACAACCTGGTTTTAAACACAGATAAGACAGTTTGTCTTAAATTTAGTATTACTGACAGAGAAAACAATGAAAGTATTCCTGAAGTAAAATTAAATAATAAATTAATTTCATACAAAAGTGAAACAAACTTTTTAGGCTTGTGGATACAAAATAACTTAAAATGGAAAACTCATACAAATCATCTACTAACCAAATTAAGCAGGAATATATATGCCCTAAGAATATTAAGTCAGAATGTCAGCCTTCGTGTACTTTTAATGTCCTATTATGCACATATACATTTTATAATTAAATATGGAATAATATTTTGGGGAAATTCACCAGAAGCCAAAGATATATTTATTAAACAAAAACAAGCCATTCGAATTATAGGCAACGAAAGAATGCTATGTTCATGTAAGCCACTGTTCAGAAAGCTTTGCATACTTCCTTTGGCATGTGTTTATATTTTGGAGACAGCTTTATTTGTAAAAAGAAATAGATTTAACTTTCAAAACAACGGAAGTGTTCATATGCATTACACGAGGCATATTAAGGATATACACGTAACCTCAATCAGAACTACAATGTTTAAGAATGGAGTACTGCATTCCTGTAAAATAATTTATAATTCCCTTCCTAATCACATCAAAAGCATAGATAACTACAACATGTTTAAAACTAGAACAAGGGCTTTCTTACAGGAGCACTGCTTTTACACAGTAAAGGAATATCTGCAATTTAACAAATCCAGATAAACATAAAATATGAATTTACTTAGCTTGTTCATTTCTCTCACTCATAATTATATCCAATTTGTGTCACAATATAATTAAATGTAGGTTAGGTATATTTGATGTTTAACTTTGTAATATTAAGTGTAAATTACTGACGTATCCTATATCAAGGTACTATGTACAGATTTGATTCTAAAGGATGAATAAAATTGAATTGAATTGAATTGAATTGAAAGATTGCCTGTTTGTGGGATCTTGGGTTGTAGCCATTAGCTTTTGTGCAGTTGTCTGTCTGTGTTGATTTTCTGTAAATGCCAAAGGAGAAATAAAAACAGTCTTTCACAGAAGGATGTGTATATACGTTTTTTTTCTTTCAAATATGGCTATTTGGAAATATCCACAACAAAAGCATGTATTGCATAAAAGTTGTTACTTCTACCTTTATAGTATACTTTGAATAACATTTCAGCACTTCTTATGCCATTGATAGTAATTACCACATTATGCTTTTTAGTCACTAATTGTTTAATACCAAAAACATGATAGGTTAGGTTAGGTAAGGTTAGGTAAAGTTAAGTTCAGTATTTTTTAAATAAGCTCAGTTTTATTTATGTCATGTTATGTTCAGCTCAGTTTTTTGTTGATATAATCACACATTATTATACATGAATTGAATTAATTGACAACTGCAGTGACAAATCCACCGCTAATTACTTGACAGTAGAAACAGAAATTTTATCCCAAATATAACAGTATTATTGCCCTTTTGAAATATGAACATCTTTAGGTTTACAGATTATGTAAAACACTTCTTACAAATGGCGTATGTTAGCAGGTAACCACCCACCTTGAAGAATACGTGCAGTTGATTGTACTGATCTGGTTATACTCATTTAAGCATAAATTTTATAAGATGCCTACTGTTGTGGATCTTTATATGTCTGTATTTGGAGAACTTTACAGTTTGCCTCTCTCCAAACTGTTTTGAGTGTGTTCTTGAGTATGAGGATTCACGAAATAAACCTGTGGTTAACTGTCCAGTACAGCAAGTCTATCTGAAACACAGCTGTATACATTCCAGCAATCACTCACTGTTGCGCAGTGTTGTATTTTTCTTCATGCACAACAGATATGTTGAGTAGGTTTCTACATTATATCTGTAAACAAAACCAGTGCCCCACAATTATACAGCCACAATTATACTTTTTTTTCCCTACCTTTGGCTCGATGTTTTCAATTGTTGACCTCCTGTCCTCCAGGTTTTGTTTATTTTGGAATCATCAGAGTAAGCCAACCTCTCTGGAGAAGAAAGACGAGCCTAATACCTAATTCATGCTCTAGGTATGTATGTTGTGGTGCATGTCATGAAAGTCAATGCATAACATAAATAATAATAATAATAATAATAATAATAATAATAATAATGATGATGATGATAATAATAATGTTTTATTGTCCATAGACTTTGTACAAAGTTTCGAACATTGTCAAGAAGCTATATACATTACAGAATTCTCTAATTTACATTTACATAGTATCAAAATATTACATAGTGATTGTTACTCAAGACAGTCACACATACATGTTTACATTTCCTCTAAGCTATAGAGACACTTGTCTATTAAATAGTGTCGTAATAGTTTGACAAATATTTGACCATTTGCTGATTTTATATATTCTGTCAGTTTGTTAAAGAGAATTATTCTACGATTGTATGGGTCTTTGTTCGTAGACGATTTATTAGTAGGATTTCTAAAGAAGTTATTTGATCCTCTGGTCTTATATGTACAGTTATCCCTATTTAGCAGAGCTAGTGAGTTCTTTTCTTTAGTGAACAGAATTAATTTATAGACATACAGTGAATAGATAGTAAGAATTCACTGATTAATAAAAGTCTCTTTACAGGATTTTATCTTATTCAAGTGATATATGATTTGTAGACTCCTTTTTTGTAGGATAAATATCCTATTCAGATTTTTAAGGCTAGTGCCCCCCCAAATTTCTATTCCATATTCAAGATGACAATTAATGAGTCCATAGTATGCTAATTTCAGAACATCGTCAGCTGATGTAGTAAAAATATGTTAGAACTTTATTTGTTACAGAGTGCCTCCACGTGAGCAACATATGTCAAATGTTTGTCAAGGTAAACACCCAAAAATTTAAAATACGGTACCTCCTGTATGTCATTATTTTTCAGATTTATGTTTATTTCATTAGGGCAATTTTTCCTATTATATGTAAAGAATATATACTTAGTTTTGTCTGTGTTTAATTTAAGCATCATAGCCTCAAAGTATTTAACAATTTTTGTTAGTGTGCTATTCGTACGTTGCTGCAATTCTTTAAAGTTTGGACTGCAACATACCACAGATGTGTCATCAGCATAAGCTACTAATTTGTCCGCCAGGCAAGGAACATTATTTATATATATAGTAGAAAAAGCAGAGGGCCCAGAACTGACCCCTCGGGTACTCCTGACTGGACTTGTCCCCATTTTGATTGTACACGTTTTGATATGCTTCCACTTTTCCAAAATATTTCAGTATATTGAGTTTGATTTTTTAACTAAGTTTCAAGTAGTTTACCCATTGTTCCCCTGATTCCATATTTTTCTAATGTTGATAAAAGCTGTCTGTGGGATACACTATCGAATGCTTTCGAAAGGTCTAGAAAAATACGTGCTACTTTATTGTCAATTATTGCCAATACAGTACACTTATGCCCGATTTCACCAACAGATGTTAAGACTCAACACGAGTTTAGTAATAGTTGTAACAAAAATTGCATTTCACCAACAAGTGTTAGCGTAACACTTGTTAAATCTCTTATTAAACTAACAAGCCATATTTCTGTTGTTAAGTCCTTAACAAGTGTAAACACTCAAGGTGGTGGGCTCAATTGCATCTTTTGATGTAGATTTGCTACATTTAAGATTCATAATAGAGTATGGCCTATGAGGAGAAATGAGTTTGAGGAGCTCTCAGAAGAAAGTTTTCTACAGAGGTATAGACTGTCGAAACAAGTTGCTATGAAGGTTATTGTGGAAGTACAAAGAGGTTAGAATATGCATCAAAAGGAATATGCCGATCTCGCCTTTGCTTCAAATATTAATAAATTTGCGATTTTATGATTCACTGAATTATGTAGATAATATGCTGTCCACCTCCCGTCTTGAAATGTTCAAGTCACTTGTCACTTCTGTCCTTCCCACCTTGTTTTAAATTTATGTAATACTGACATTAGAACATTTATCAAAAGGAATATGCTGATCTCGCCTTTGCTTCAAGTATTAATAACTGCAGTTTTATAATTCACTGAATTATATGGATAATACACTGTCCACCTCCCATCTTGAGACATTCGTCATATGTCACTTCTGTCCTTCATACTTTGTTTTAAATTTACATTTCCAATCCAATACGTTTCCAGTTGCATCAGCATGGCTTTTCTGTTTGATGAGTTCATTACCTTGGGGATGGTATGTAGGTGTTCTGATGTTTTGATGTTCTAAGTTTATAATCTATTATTGGGTACCAATGTCTGTCCAACAGGTGATTTGGTGTGCTAATGAATTTTGGATCTGTGGCAGTCAGCATCCATTGTCCATGTCTTATTTATATTGGGCCAGATGAATTGTTCAGTACCACTTTTGGTATTTGCTTTGATTCCTGGATGATAGAGGCAAAGAATATGAAAATTCTGATGATAGTTTCTTGGGCTAATAGGCTGCTCAAGCTCTCAGTGACTAACTTTGTTGCCGTTCTCTGGGGAGCTGAAGCAAACTACTGATGTCACAATATTTATAGTTAGTCAGCGGTGGAATGACAAGTGCATACTCTTCTCATTGGTTGAGCACTGGCCAAAGGAGGCACAGGCACCAAGAAGACAATCAAGGAAGTGGGGAACCGATCATGATTCCTGGGGCTTTCTTGCGCTGTGGTGGAAAGACATGTTCCATGCTTTGCTGATTTGAAGGCCTTCCTTCCTGTTAAAGTTGTTTCTACTAGGTCTAAAGTATAGAGCTTCTTTAATCAGCGTAGCACAGTACTTTGAGGACTTAACTAACATTTTTGTGGAGGTTAAGTTGATTTTGTGGTCTGTGTTAAATGTTTGCTGTGTCACTGCAGATCTTTCTGGGTAGCCTAGATTTGACAGCAGCGAAAACCTCATTGTTTTAAAGACTTGTTGTGAAGGAATATCTCCAACCATATCCTTATCAGCAAATTGTTAGTCCTGGACTTCTCTCTACATAAATTTTTATCTTATTCAGTCAGCTTTTGGTGAGTTTGTATGTTTCGTGAAAGTGATGAGAAGTCAAATCTGAGGTAGTCATTTTTATGGCACAAAATCATTGTTTATCTTTTTGTAACATGCTTAACTTGAACCTATTATGTGTTTCAAATGGGAAGAGTTCTCTCCTGTAGTGAATTAGATGCGTTAGAGCTGTCAATGTTTCCACGTTGTTATCCTCACTCTTTTTATATCTCCCTCTTTCTCGCACATTTGCCAGTGTTCTTGGTGCTATCGCAAACTGAGTTCTCCATAGTTTTATATTAATGTAGTTGTTGAAATCACAATTGCAACGTGGATATTTGTATATTATGCAAATGGTTTAAATATTTAGTTCAAAATTAATTTAGTTTATGAATTACTTATTTTTCTAATCCAATGAAAATACCAACAGTACATCCCTATGGCTGTGAATGTTACGTTAAGAGATAATTCGTCATCGTCATTGTCATTGTCCTCATCATCTGAATACTGCAAATTTATGATGATAGGTTCCAAAATTTCATTGCGTACTATTTCTTTCCAAAAGTTGTCTTCTTGTAGTTTATCTGATATCTCACGCAGTTTTCTCTGTCTTGTTGTGTTCCTTGTTAATTTTTTCGTGAATAAGTTGTTCACCATCATTCATTTTAAAAATGTTAATTCTATTTGCAACATAATTTTATCCCACATTAACTCAACTGGATTGTTCTGGCAGTAGTAAGGGGGAAAGTGGATCGTATCTCATTGGTCCAGCTGATACACTTCTTCATGGAAGAGTAACTGAACAGTACTGCTTTCAACTCTAGAGTAAATAGAGATTACGTACCATTCATAAACAAAGATGTAATGTGACCAGACACATTCTGCCAGACAAGCAGGAAGTGTATTTTTCCTCTCATTAAATTTAACAAACACCTTGGCTTATTCAAAGTACATATTTCTTTTATCCCGTCATGTCAAATGTTTACGTTTCAGCTCTTAAGTAATTTCAGATATAGATACACGCCAATTCAATACAATACTTTATTCGTCACATTGCACTGACATAGTTGAGCAGGTGCTCGTAAATTGGTGACTCGTCAAAATATTAAACCTAAACTTTAAGATCAGAAATAACTCTACAATATTTACAATTCAATATATTACAAAGTATAATAAAGCAAGAGAATATTAATTATGTACAATATCTAGAGTATATAGTTTTCCTAAAGTTGAACAGACACTAAGATAAAATTGACATCACAGTGCATCATCCATGTATTCCTGAATTGAATAGTATGCTTTGTTGGTGAATAAACTTTTGACTGTTTTCTTAAAAAGATTTTGGTTTTGGATTTCCCTAACTTGTTATTGCAATTTATTATATATTCTAATCCCGATATATTGTGGACTTTTCTCGAGCAGAGCTAACCTATGAGTAGGGTATTTTATATAACTTTTTCCTCTTGTGTTATGACCATGATGATGTTGATTTTTTAGAAAACTTTTATAATTACAGCCCAAATGACCTCGTTGTCGACGGGCCCTAAAACACTAACCACCACTTTTATAATTGCTGTGTACATATAGAACTAGATTATACTTATAAGAGGCAAAGTTGCGTCAAAATTCTTAAGGTTTTAAAAAGTGGTCTGCAGGATGCTCTATAACTCGAATGTGTCATTATGTGTATGATTTTCTTTTGAATTCGGAAAAGTCTGTCAGAGCCTGTTGCATTTGCCCATAAAGTTATTCCATATGCAAGTAATGAGTGAAAGTAACTGTAGGTAATTTACGATTTTTCTTGTTTCTAAATTTGTTATGTGTGCCAAGCAGGACATTTTGAAACAGGCAGTATTTAATTTTTTTTCTATATAATTTCATTGTTTAGTCCATTTAAGGCATTCATCTATAAATAACCCTAAAAGTTTAGCTTCTTTTGAGGTAGCTGAAGTTAACGAGTTACTTTGTGTGTTTTCTGCTGTAGTTGTAAAATGTACAATTTCAGTTTTAGTTTTATTTAATTTCAGACCATTGCATGTAAACCATGCTTCCAATTGTTTTAAGACCTGGTCAATGTTTGTTTTTAAATTATCAATATCTGGCCCACTTAAAATAATTGACGTGTCATATGCATAAAATATTGGTTGTACGCTGACTGTAACTGAAAGATCATTCGTATAAATTACATAAAGCAGTGGACCCAGTATGGAACCGTGCGGAACCCCATTTGGTATGTATAGGACCAGAACTGCCCTCCAGTATAATTTTTTGTTTACAGCATTCTAAATATGATTTGAACCATTCCAGGTTTGTGTGTCTTATGCTGTACTGGTGTAGTTTACTTATTAATATTTTGTGGTTTACACAGTCAAACACTTTAGATATATCACAAATTAGGGCTGCAGTTTGTCTTTTTTCGTCCACATTTTTTGTTACTTTGTTTACAAAATCCAGGAGTGCAGTGTTAGTTGATAATTTTTTCTAAATACATACTGGGAGCTGTTAAGAATGTTCGCATTATCAAGGCAGGTTATTAGTTTTAAATGTACTAGTTTTTCTAGAATAATTGAGAAAGTTGGAAGTACTGAGATTGGGCGGTAAGTTTTAGTTCCTCTTCCCCACCTTTGTGAATAGGATGGATTATGGCATATTTCATTGTTTCTGGAAAAACTCCCATCATAAGTGACTAGTTGTATATGCAAACAAGTAGTACACATAGTTCTTGTACTTTTTTAACTAACAGTGGCGGGATTTCGTCCCATCCTTTTGACATTTTTGGTTTAGATGCAGGTATTATGTTTTTGACCTCAAATGGAGACACCATTCCTAAATCAAAATCAAGTGATGCATGCAGATTATTTTGCCCATTTCTTGTAATGCCTTTGGGACTGAGGGGGGAGTATTCTGAATCATGTGTGCTATCTCAGTAAGGTATTTAATTCTTCTAACCTGTTCTTGCTGTTTCTCTTTAAGTGGCTACTTGAATTGATTTGGTTTAAATTTTGCTTGCACCTATTTCATTTTTTATTACTTTCCAGGTTGCTGTTGTTTTGTTTTCAGAATTTTTAGTTTATCTTTCTATTGCCATTTATTTGGCATTCCTGTATTCTGGCCAACCAATAATGTATTCATTCGCAATGCATTGTTATAATATGATGGTATCTACTTTATTTATTTGTATTAGGAAAACTATTGGAGCTATAAATATGAGTGAGTGTGTAGTGTTTTAGGGCCCGTCGACAACCAGGTCATTTGGGCCCGGCTATAAATATAGGTTTTTATGGAAATTAATTATTCTTTCACACTGGCCGTGTGTAGGCTAAATTGTGGAAACGTTGAGTCAGACTGAAAAATTCAATGCCATAGCCGGGATTTGAACCACGGATCTTCTGGTTTCCGTCCAGCCGCACTACCATTGTGCTACTATGGCCAACGTGCTGATATGACATAAATTCTCCAACTGACTCGTATTTTCCCGGTATACCACTTAGGAGTTCTCATAAACACATGAGACAACTACCTTAATGGCGACTTACTACATGTAAGTACTTTAGGGCCCGGGCTTTATAGTTAACCACTATTAGGTTAATTAATGGAAATTAATTAATTTAATTTAATTTCCATTAATTAACCTAATAGTGGTTAACTATAAAGCCCGGGTCTTAAAGTACTTACATGTAGTAAGTCGCCATTAAGGTAGTTGTCTCATGTGTTTATGAGAACTCCTAAGTGGTATACCGGGAAAATACGAGTCAGTTGGAGAATTTAATGTCATATCGGCACGTTGGCCATAGTAGCATAATGGTAGTGCGGCTGGACGGAAACCAGAAGATCCGTGGTTCCGTGGTTCAAATCCCGGCTATGGCATTGAATTTTTCTGTCTGACTCAACGTTTCCATAGGTTTTTATGGTTATGCTAAATACATTACTCTCTCCTTCCACATGGATCAGTTTGGGCAAAATCTGAATTTTTATCTTAGCACAAATAGTATTTATTAAAGATTGATTAGTTTGGCACTTTTCACACACCACATAGCGGGAATGCAATACGTCAACACTGCAGGACTCCGATTGGTTGCTCACTTAGTAGCGCTCAAGGACTAAAACCTTCCCATTTGAAACACGTAATAGTCAAGTGAATAATTTGTTGGCGACACATCATACTGTTTTTGTTTTCAGTTAAACTGTGTTCACCACTACTACCCTTATGAGCATCGCCCATGAATTTAAATTAGTTGTTAATGAATGGCCATTTTGGAACTTTTATGAATAGCAATCATATACATTACAGCCGTATGTCTATTGTTATTTTGTTTGTGTCAGGAAATGAAGTAAATCAGTGTATCAGGTGAACGTCCCAGTGAATACATATGTGTTCAAGTAGCTAATTCACTGAACCTTGTTCCACATGGAACTGTGTACTTGCTGTATTGTGTAGTTGTATACTGTTAAATAATATATCCACATCAGTCTCTAGTATAATACAGGCTAACTATCATTGTAACGCATTGTTAGGTTGAAAGTGATTGTTATCTTTCCTAAATTTGCTTCCGACATTTCCCTGTTATTCAAGTAACCGTATCACTGACTTCAGATCATTTCTTTTTCAGCTGAAGGTACTAGACAGGTTTCTAGTTTGAATGTGTGTATGTTTCTTTATTGGCAATGTTCATTTGATATAAGTTCTATGATTCTTATTATTGTTTTGGTATTTGGCTGTTTATTGATTTGCATTCAGTGAGTTTGCTAGTAGTCAGTCATAAGGGCCTTGAACAATGAACGTGTTAAATAAAGCACAGTTTGATTACATATATACTTGAATATTAAACATAGAAGACACATGATATACAGGCAGTATGCAAAACAATGCAGGGATAATTACGTATACATAAAAAATAAAATACTTGTGTAATTACTACAAGCCTGGCTAATAACATTTTTACAGAACAGAAACAAAACTTCAGAATAATTGACAAGCACATTACAGCCAACAAGCCATATTGCATTAAATTCTTTGTAAAAGTCCTACCAAGTAATGATAAATACAGCTTCTCTGATTTTTAATATCATAAAATGCTCTCATAAACAAGTATGGAGACTCGGTAATTATGAACATGGTTTGGTTTATTATCAAACAATCTAGATATTGGATGGCACGTTCCTCTCATGTGGAAATGCAGCAGGAATTGTAGATATTTATGAACATTTTTATGAATATATATATAATTTACGTCCTCCAACGTTGTCATCGGATGATGAATCAAATGGGTGAAATGATGCTTGAATGAGTCTAAGGTCCATGGAGCCTAGACCTACGTGACACTCGTCTTACAGGATAAGTGAAAACCCTGGAAAAAACCTTATCAAGCTAACTTACCCTTACTGATATTCTAACTCGGGAATTCTTGAACGTGGTTTTAATTGTATATTTTTGGTCTGTGTTTCTTTATTTCTTGCTATCTTTTCTTGTGGAACTCTTCCTTCCTCTTTTCACCAGTAAATCATGTGTCATCATAGTTTTCCTCGTCATTCTTAACATGTTTGTCCATTATCATTTCTTATAAGCGTTATTAAACTCATTGTTATTTAGAGTCTATGTTAGTTGATACTAATCCTATTAGCTGAGGCCCTTCCTGATGTGGTCAGGCCTTGGGGGATGTTTATGTATGTACTGCCAGGGACCCAGCTCTGTGCGTCTGCAGGGAAAGGAGCACGGTGAGGAGGGAAGTAAGCTGATGACATGTGGTAATGCTTGCACAAACAGAAATTATCACTTGATATTGTTCTTGTTCCTTACATGAGCATCAGTGGGGGTGCTCTCGCTTCTAAGCATTTGTTTGCTACAAGTGCCAAGCTATTGGAAATTATTGTGGATGAGTAGGTAAAGTAAAATCTTGTGGTCTATAGTGAGGTTCGTCAATTGGATTGTAATAGAAAAATATCACAAGGAAAAAAAAAAAAAACCTGAAGAAACCTTATCCAAATAACACACACTAACGGAGCTTTGAACTCGGAACCTCTTAAAACACAATAATTTGAAGAAAAAGATCTTTTGCCCTCCGTGAGGCCTACACATTACCACCTATGTTCCAAGCACGAGCAGCAGACTATTGTGGAAAATCAAAATTTCATTCTGAAGATTGAAAAGGAGCCAGGAACTTCAGGAACCAAGTGGACATTCTTTTTTATATTCAACACCAAGGGAAAAGGAAGTATGCCAAAAGACACTCGAAAAGTGTGTGTGGCTGAATTTGATAAGTGTGTTATCCAGGAAGTTGTTCAGGAACTCTGCAAAATACAGGAAGTAATTACAAAAGCAAAGAAAACCCACATGACTTTAAGTAGAGGATACCTTTTCCTTGGGTCATAATATCTTTGATTAGATTCTTAAAAACTATTGACTTCAAGTGGAGAAAATGTGGATGCAGAACAGAAGATTTTAATTGAGAAGCCTAAAATTCTCCCTGACATGAGTATCTTGTATACATATTAAAATTTTGCGGAGATGTGGTAGAAACTCATTTATTTGGATGAAACTTTGTTGGACAGTAAGCCGAGAAGAGGTTTTGGCAGATGATGTGTTTGAAGTTGCCGAAAGTTACATTGCAGGCACTCGGGTCATTGTTTTGCGATTCATGCTGGAGGGAAGAAGGGATTTGTGAATGTAGGGCAACTGCTGTGTAAGTCAGGAAGTACCAGTGGGGATTACTATGACCAAATGAACCACCAAAGTGGTTGAAGTGGTTGAAAGAAATGTTTATTCCACACATCTTTAGTTATAATTTTGGATATTGAATCTTTTGTGAAAGGTGTCCAGGTATCCTACCAAGAAACAGATAATGAATTTTTTGCAAAAACTTGGTGTTAATTGTAATGAAGAAATGAGGAAAGCAGATTTGTTCCCCTTCTGAAAGTCTGTTGCCTAAGAAAAAAGTAAGCAAGTGGCAGAAACAGAAGCTGAATATTGGGGGGGATTCAGATGGACAGAATTGTGTCAGCTGTTATAGATTACATCATTGAGAAAGTGAATGCATAATAATGGCTATGAAAGCCTGAATGTCTCTTCTTCCTTTTGCCAATATTAGGCATTTTGCATTAAGTTAAATTTAAATGCACACTATAGTAAATGGTCATCCTTAAATAATGTCACACTACATGACACAATTGCACCAGTTACTGCGGTTTTGACATTTATTTGCACTGTTAAGTTCTATGCATTTGTTGAAAAAACTGAAACACAGCTGTCCATCTGGCTGATAGCACTCCTCTCCCCTCTCTAGTTATTCATCATAAACTTGAGCACATTCATTACAACGTCAGAGAGCTTGGACCCTTGCAGTATGTGTATGTTTATTTATGTATAAAGACTAAAATTGAGTCATACCTTTTAAAACTTGTAACTTCATCCACGTCCTATTACAAATTCAGGAACGTTTTCAAAACTGTTGCGGTTTCATCCTCAGCTGATTAGCGACTCATCACAGTTGGTTGTTGTCTGGATCTCCTGTAATTGGCTCCCTCTCTCGGAAGATTCTTTTTGACCAGTTCAGCACTGAATCCATTGTATTCTGCAATGTGAATTATATTATTGTACTCTTTGATATATTTCATTTTGTTTAAGGGTACATTAACCAACCTGTAAGTTAAACTATTGATAACAACATGCTTGTGTTATGGGTTATGTCCATCTGATTTAATGAAATTTTCAGTGTGTTTCTTTTCTTTGTATGGCTAATTCTAGTTTTGTATATTTTCTGATTAATTTGAAATCTAAGAAAGCAATTTCATTGTTGTCTTTTTTGAAATTTTATAATACAAAGGAGATACCCACAGACAAAAAATCAGGCCTGTACCAGATAAACTGCAACTTTCACTTTCACTTTGGAAAAACTAAAAGAGATTTGAACATTATGCTTAAAGAACATTTTAGGAACATCAGGAACACAGAAATAGATAAATTGGTGGTAGCTTACCATTTTTAGAATGATTATCATGATATAGAATGAGAAATCCACTTAAAAGGTTTTCAGGGTCCAACTGCATTAACCACATGGGTAAAAATATTCATAAAGAAATATGAAAGGAAACTGTTCAATTTTGAATCTACCTTTGAAGAGAACCCAAACTTAGAGTTCGTGAAGGTATCAACAGAGATGCCCATATCGCCTCCAAGAAGTTCACCAATCCAACATTCATCAGTCGACATTAGCTGATGATGTTAGGAAGGTCCCAACGAAATGTGTTGTAGGTAAACACTAGCAATAAATGGAGCACTGAGTACTAGTTCAACAGAAAATTAGATTAATTTTGTAGTTCATTGTATCATAGTCCTTACTCATAGGAATGTTGTTAAATTAGTTGGTCCCATGGCTAGCATGTAAACATATTATAAAACCACATAATCGTAATACTTGCGAACTTTGTAGCTTGTATTTGAAGTATATTTAATGTACAAAAGTGAATCGAGAATATATTGACACATTGCTTCACTCACACTGTTTATTCACAAGACATGTTTCAAGAGCTCTTGCTCCTATCCTCAGCTGATACTTGACTAGTGCAAGTTGTAGTGGTTTCTTCTTTCTCCGTATTGTCAATAGATGGTGTGATGTACTTGTCAAAGATGTCCGGTGGTGGAGTTTCAAAATTCATGACTCTATGACGATTTTTGTTAATGAAGATTTTTTCCCATACGGAAAGGTCTATGGGGTGATTAACATATTTTATTAGAGATGTTTCCAAATTGATGTCATGTCTAGTATTCAAAAAATGAAAAGCCACTGCTGATTTTTATGTTTCACCATTTTTAATGTTTCTCATATGTTCCTTAGTTCTGATGTTAATATTTCTTTTTGTTTTTCCTATATAAATTTTAGGGCAAGTTTCACATTTGATCTCATAGATTCCTGGTTTTTCTTTGGTAGTGATTGAATTTTTGGGAGGGCCTTTTAACAAATTTCTGATATTAAACCTATTTTGAGGTGCAAGAGTTATGTTGTGTTTTGAGAAGATTTTTTGGAATTTGTTATAGGCTGATGGGTGGAAGGTGAATTTTTTAAAAAGTTTTTTCTCGTTTTCTCCTGTAGGTTCTAGGGTGGTGGTTTCTTTTATTTTCTTAGCTTTGTTGAGTCTGTTAACTGTTTTGTCTACTAAATTTGGGTTGAAACCGTTGGATATAGCTACTTTTTTTATGTGTAGGTATTCTTCTTGATAATCTTCTCTGTTTAGTGGAAAGTTGATCATCCGAAAGATTAAACTGTTTAATGTCTTACATATGCTGTAAGGTTAACCATGGCAGTCCAAACTGAAGGTGGTAATGCTCATACATCAATATTAAAAGCAGAAGCATTATTAACAGTGAAGTATTCTTCATATTTGAGTTTGATTTATGAGTCACTATGTTTACACTCAAACTTCACTTACTTGTTGTATAATTGAAATGTTTTCAAGATCATTCGATCTCATCTTCAGCTGTTTGGTGACTAAATGAACCTTCCTCTTCTTCCACTACTACGGAGCTCCGATCACTCTGCCATCTGGTGTTAGGGCACTAAGTTTTAATACTTCATTTAATGCCGGGATTTCAAAATTTATAACTTTATCACGGTTTTTTTTATGAATATTTTTTCCAAATATCGAATTCTATGGGTGTACTTAAAGATTTTAACAGTTTAATGTTGTGGCCCATGTTGTGGTTTTCTGTCCAAAAATGGTGTGAAACTGCAGATTTTTCTGTTTCTGTTTGTTCCTCTGGTGTTCTTTTTGCCTGGTTAACAAGTTTCTCTTAGATTTTCCTATGTAGCTTTTTTCACAGGTTTCACAATTAATCTGATAAATTCCTGATTTCAAATTGTTGGGGATTGTATTTTTCAGTGGTTAATTCAGCAGGTTCCTCAGACTGAATTTGTTTTGGGGTGCTAGTTTTAAGTTTAGTCTTTTGAATATTCGTTCAAATTTTCTAAAAGCCTATGGGTGGTAGGTGAATTTTCTATATTGCCAATTTGTGTTTTTAAGTGGTGTGAGAGTGGTATTTTTTGATATTATCTTCAGTTTTTCTTTTCTCTTCATCATGTTCCTTATGATGGTTGGGTTGAATCGATTTAATACCGCTGTGTCTTTTATGTGTTGTTCTTTCAATAATTCCTCCTTACTCAGTGGGATGTTGTATAGCCGGTGAATTAGACTTCTAAAGGCAGCTAGTTGTTGTGAAACTGGGTTGTATTCATTTTTCTTTATGTAATTATCTATGTGTGTGGGCTTCCTGTATATTCCAAAATCTACACCATGACGATTTCTAGTTATCTTGAGGTCCAAAAAGGGTAGGGTGTTGTCTCTTTCTACTTCCATAGTAAATTGGATGTGATTATCTTGCAGGTTTAGTAATTTTAGAGAGTCTTCTCTAAGTTTTTCCGGAATGTTAGCAAAAATATCATCAACATAGCTCTGCCAAAATTTATAAATCTGTGGGAAGGTCTTTACAATGTGTGTTTCAAAATAGCTCATGTATAAGTCTGCTAAAATAGGTGAAAGTGGGCTCCCCATAGCTAATCCTTTTGATTGTCTGTAGAATTTTTGGTTAAACATGAAGTAATTATTCCCTATGCATAAATCTGTAAGATTGATAATGTCATCTATTTCTCTGGGGTCCGTTGTAGTCTGGGTTAGCCATTTTTTGAGGAATGTAGGTATTTTTTCTACTGGAATGCTTGTAAAAAGTGCTTTAACGTCAAAAGTAACTAGTATGTGATTTTCTGGGATGTTGTACTTCTGTAGGTGATTTATCAATTCTAAGGAGTTTTTTTTTTTGAAATTTGTAATATGATTTTAATTTTCTTACTAACCACTTTGCAATTGTGGTATGTAGGTGAATTGATGCCATTGATGGATCTCATTCTATTGTCTTGTTTGTGGATTTTTGGCAGACCTTACAACCTTGGTAGTGTGGGGTTGGAAGATTTTAAGTTGTATTTTTCAGATTTAGTTAATGTTTTTGTAATTGATAAAGCTTTATTGACAAAAGTGATACTTGGGGTTAATGAATTTTTTGGAATTATTTCATATTCTGGACTGTCTAACATAAGGTTTACTCTCTGAATATAGTCTTCTGTCTCCATAATTACTAGAGAATTATCTTTGTCGGCTTTTAGGTATACCACAGGCTTCCTAGTTACAGTTCTTGTTGTTTTGTTATATGTTTTATTGTATATTGGGGATAACTGCTTTATTATATCCAAACATTCAAATTTGGCTTTGGTTAAGTTTTCATTTTTTAGGTTATGTGTTGCTATTTCTATGTCGGCCATAAAATCGTCTTTATTATTTGAGACATTAACACACGTATTGAAACCTTTCTGGAGTAATCTAATTTCTTCAGTTGTAAACTTTTGTTGCGATAGGTTTATTACGTTAACTTGTTCTATAAAAACCCGGTGTTTTGGCTGATGGGGGTGTTCCAGTTGCCGTTCTTTTAACAGTTTGAATTTATTCTTAAGTCTTTCGTTTTTCTTAATCATTAATAAGTTTAATTTTTCGTGAATCTGAATTTCGAAATTTTGCCAAATGTGTATTCCTAATTGTTTGGTTAGTTCTAGATGTAGGTTGTATAATTCCAGGTCTATTTTATTTATGTAACTGTAATGTTTTGACATTTCCAGTTTTATCACGTATTTTTTCTCCAGTTTTTGTCTTCTGTGATTACTATTGTGTTTGACCGTTTGCTTTACAAAAGTTGGCGTCATATTGTGTCTGAGGCAAAGTTTTAGGAATTTTATGTCCGCCGTTGCATATCTTCTTTTTGTCTGCAATTTTAAGTTTTTCTTTAAGTCTTTCTTTTTGTAGCATAGTTCCGTATTAAAGTTTGTAAACATGCATCCTACCTCATCTCCATTTTCTTCAGTCGCCAAGTTGCTTCTTTGGTTTGTGATACCAAACGTCATAAATATTAAAAGCAGAAGCATTATTAACAGTGAAGTATTCTTCATATTTGATATTTAGGATATCTGGGAAAATTCCAACTTCTAAACAGGAGTTTATAATATTAGCAATTGGGTCAGCTATTGCCATTCTACATGCTTTTATCAAAGAGATGGGTGTGCCATCATTTCCCATACTGTTATGGTTTTTTAAATTTTTAATAATGTTTGATATCTCATATTTGTCAGTTGGATGTACATAGATATATACTGCGTGAGGATTTGCAGTTGCTTGCTAGTCCCAGAGAGGTATTGAAATTGCTTTTGGTGTGATTGAGTTTTAATTTAGTTCCAACGGAACTAATTTTACACACATTGTCTGATTTTTATATGGTTTTGCTTATACTGTTACGTTTTGCATCAATCACTAACTGATCATAAATGTGTTTTACTTTTTTATAGTTACTCACTTGAAGAGCCTTGTCTGTATTGTAATGTAAAGCATTAAGTTTGAGCCATGTGCGTAGATGTTTAATTTGTGAAGTAATCCAATTCTCCTGATAAACATGTTTAGGGTTACACTGTTTTACAGATTTTGGGGGGGACAGTGTATGTTGATGTAATAGTACAAAGTATCATAAAAAGTATTTAGTTTCACATTTGGGTCTTGAGCGGCATAGACATTTACCCACTCTTCCTTAGATAAGACTGTGTTTAGAGAGCATAGATTTAATTCATTAAATGAGTTTATGATTTTTAAATGACCTGTGCACTGTTTGGGGAGCCCTAAATCACTTAATTTTATACATTGAGCTGTGTGATCTGATAAGCAGGAGTTAAGAATGGTAACATGATAATGTGTTTTGTCAAAATTAGTGATTGATATTGTCATTGGCTGTATTGGACATAGTTGTAATTCTTGTAGGTTCATTTATTGTTACAGTTAAGTTATATGTGTGTGTTATATGTGTAATATTTATTGAGGTATTAAGCTTTTACAATTTTTGGACTGCCCTCTGTTTTGGCCCAGGCCACTGCTACACAGGACAGTCCATTAAGTATATTTACAGACATGTTACAATATGTATTATTACAGAATAGTCACTTATTATTCCTTCTCTCTTTTTACAGTCCACACCCACTTGTTTTTAACCTTACTTAAAAACTGACCTATGTTATTATAATTTTTACTTAAAACCTTGATTAAGCTGATTCTCCTATTCATTTTTGATATTTGACATTCTTTCCTCCACATCTCTGTTTCCTTACAATCAAACAATATATGTTTTATATCCTCTTTATCTCCACACAATGGGCACTCGTCTTGTGGGTATCCATTTCTTTGACCTCTTAATCTCCATATCCCTGCTCTTAACCATGCTAACCCCTTTCTTTCTTCACTGTTAGTGCTATCTATATACCTCTCCCTCCCCCAACTATTTTTCAATTGAATATAGAAAACAAGTGATCTCTTCTCTGCTATTTGACTAAACAGTTTCTGGATCTCCATGTCTTCAAATCTTATTCTAGCCCCTTTCCAAAAACCTTTATAATTAGTTTCTCTCTTTCTCCAAATATCACCCATACCATTATTTTCCAAATTATTTCGTAAATTACTTACCCATCCTTTATTTGGTAAACTTAGTTCTTGATACTTCAAGCATTGTTTCAGTATATTGCCCTCCTCTAAATTCAATATCCTATACCAATATTTTAGTGCCCTTTCTATAACTAACCCTTTTCTTGGAACTCTCCCCATTTCAATTAGAGCTACTTCATTTGCAGTTGATATTGGCAGCCCTAGAACTTCCTTACAAAACCCCCTGTGTACATAATCTAAAACTTCCCATCCCTTTTCTAGCCCCCACATCTCAATACCATATAGCATTCGTGCCTCAACCACCGAATTATATACCCTTTCTAACCATTTCATTTCCATTTCAGGTGTTTTATACAAACATCCTCTTACAGCTGTCATTGCTGCTTTCCCTTTTGCCAGTGTGCATTTCTTTTGCTTCTCCCATTTTCCTCCTGCATCAATTTTCATTCCTAAGTAATTACATTCACGTACTACTTTATATTCGATTCCCTCTTTGTACCACTTCTCATGTTTACTCAGTTTAGTACCTTTTTTAAAAACTACAATTTGGGTTTTAGCTCTATTCACCTTTAGGCCCCAAGCTGCACAATATTTATCTATTTCTTGTAAAGATATTTTTAGCCCATTCACAGTAATAGCACCAATCACCAAGTCATCTGCAAACAATAATCCAGGGATTTGTATATTATTAATTACCGGCAAGAAATTATTATTATTGCTTATATTTTTCAATATATCATCTATGAACAAGTTAAACAAAACTGGGCTTAACTTGCACCCTTGCCTTAGCCCTTTTTCCTGGTGTATGTCCCTAGTTATTGCACCTTCTTCATATTTTATGCAAAATGTGTTCTCTTTGTATAACCCTTGTAGGATGGTTACCATTTTGTTACTAACCCCCTTCATTAATAATTTATACCACAGCAAATTCATCTCTATTCGATCAAAAGCTTTCTCGAGATCAATAAAGGCCATATATATTTTACCTTTTTTATATCTTAAATACTTGTCCACTAGTGTTTTTATAATAAAGACATTGTCCACTGTTCTCCTACCTTTCCTAAAGCCCATTTGATATTCTGAAAGAATATTGAATTCTTCAATCCATTTTTGCATCCTATCAGCCAGTATTCCTGTAAAAATTTTACCCACATTGGACAGTAGTGCTATTCCCCGATAGTTATTGGGTTTATCCAACTCCCCTTTGCCCTTGTATATTGGCTGTATAATTGCTTTTCTCCAACTTTTCGGTATATAGCCATTTGTTTTCATTGAGTTAAACAATGATGTTAATAATCTAACCCTGTTTTCATCTTCACACCATACTTTGAGAAATTCTCCTGGTATACCATCTATTCCTGGAGCTTTATTTCTCTTAATTCTTCTAACCTGGTTTATTACTTCCTCTCCTGTTATATCCCTATCTAACATCTCATTAAAATTATTCTCTATTTCTGGGATTATCTTCCCCTTGTTAGAATTTCCGTATGCATATAAATTTAAAAAGTAGCTTAGCCACTCTTCCTGGGTTATATTATGTTTGGTTACATGTTTTTCGTACAATGACTTTATACCCCTCCATATTTTACTCACATTATTTTCGGCAATAGTAATGATTAGGTTATCTGCTTTCTTTTGTCTCCATTGGGATTTTTTACTTTCCAGTAGTTCGCTGTAGTGGTATTTACTTTGCAAATACTCTTTCTTAGAATAAGGATCTCCTGTTTCCCTCCACTTTACCAATTTTTCTTTTACTATGTTTTTAATCACCCTACATTCCTCGTCAAACCAGCCATTACTGATATTAGAATATCCTTTATTTGTCATTTTCACCCCCTCTCCTGCCCAGGTCATAATAAAACTCAGAATACTAATTGCATTTTCAATTTCATAATGATTTAAACTATGCATTATGCCCTGCTGGCATATTTTCCCTATATCTGATTCTAATGTGTACTCAAATTTTGCTTTGTCTTCTTCCTTCCATTTGTATCTTACTAATTCCCTTTTTATTGCACTAGTCCCTGCAAGTTGTTCATTGGTTGCTCTCTGGGCTTTAATACCTATGTCTACTACTAATGGAAAATGCCCACTTTTAGTGCTTATATTAGCCACTTTAAAATTACTCACCATATGACTTATATTGCACGACCACAACACATAGTCTATTACGCTATGACCATTTGCATTTATAAAAGTATATTCACCAAGCTCATCTTCTCCATATTTTCCATTAAGAATGTCCAAAGCATTTTGCTCACAGAAATTAATGAGTTTTTCACTACCCCTTTCTATCATCTTATCCTTGCTATGCCTAATATTCACATTTTTCCCCCTTATATTGCTATCCTCCCACCAATCTATGGAACTAACATCACTTTCTCCAATTCTTATATTTAGATCTCCTACTAGTATTATCTCAATGTACATATATTTTTCCCTTAACCTCTCTATATCTTTATCGAGGAGATAAAACAGTTCTGGATTATGAAACTGTGAAGAAGCTGGAGGGTTATATATTATTGCAATACATATAATACTATCCACTATCACTTTATCTTCCATTATAATCCAAAGCACTTCCTTACAGCTAGACCATGTTTCTTTTATTGTTTTACTCAATTTATTCTTGATAAAAAACCCTAGTCCTCCTGATGGTCTCCCCCTCTTTGCATACATTTCCCCTTTTCTTCCTAAATAATTAAAGTTCATTAATTTAATTTCTTCATCTTTTAACCACGTCTCTACCACTGCTAGGTAATCCAAATTAACTAATATATGCTGTATGGAACCTGTGCTGATTTTATTTTTTAACCCTTCACAATTCCAAAACCCTAGCTTCCTTATTATTTGCTATTGTGAACCTGTTCTCCCCCTGGAAAATGCAAACTGTTCAAGTGTTTTCTTGCTTCTCAGCTTTATTCCTTCACCGTCCGTCACCTGTTTATCTAGAACCAGGATACTGCCATGAGGCGATGTTACAATTTGGTTATCTTCCCCTCCCGCCACTCTTGCATCCCTCCTTCGACCTTGGGTGGTTGCCTCTCCCTCCTCCTTACTGCTACCAATCGGCTGTATCCAGCTTCGTTTCCCTCTCCCCGCTAGACCACGTGATGCTTCTAGCTCCTCCTTGCTCGGTGATACACATTTTTTCTTTGATGCTGCCATTTCTCTCTCGTGTCTTGCTGACGTCACCCCTCTTGTTTCGTCATCTCTTGCTGGCTCATTTCTTTTATCTTTCACTTCTCCCTGCGATGACGGATCATCTGACGTGACTAGTGGCATCATGGTTTCTGTTGACATCGCTACTGCTTTATCCTGCCGCTCTTCGTCCCACACGTGTCCGGCTCTTGGTGAACTCGAAGTTGTTGCGTTAATGATAATTTCCTGCGTATGGTGTAAATTTTGCTGATTTGTTTCCTCTTGCATTGTCCCGTTGCGCCATACGTCTCTCTTGCCCGTAGAAGTAGCATTGATTCCTTCAATCCATAGTTGTAGGTTTCGTATATATGCTCTCTTCCCTGCAGCTCTCGCCTCCATCATTCGCCGGATTAGGTTCTTTTTTGTGATTCTTTGCGTTGGCGTTAGGTCTTTGTTTATAAATATATCGCTCCCTTTCAGCATTTTTGCTCTGCCCAATATTTCATGAATTAATTGCATTGTTGAGAACTGAACAATGATTGGTCTTTTTCCTTTTTGTCTTCCTATGCGATAGGCGTCGATGATCTCCCATCCATGTATCTCTAATTCTAATTTATCTTTCAATATTTGAGATATTTCTTGCACTGGCCAAAAACCTCTTCTTTCTTTCACTCCTATAAACACCAAATTAAATCTTCTTCTCCTCTCATCTGCTCTTTCTATTTTTATTCTCATTTCTTCCATGTCTGCCCGAATCCTTTGAATTTCTCTACCAACTTCATCTTTAATTTCCTTCGCTATCTTATCCAGATTATTCGTTATCCTTTGCTCCATACCATCCATTTTGCTGATTTTCTCCACCAGTTCTGCTAGAATTCCCTGTATTTGCTCTGGGCCTGGGTTTTGCTCAATTCCAGCTATCAGTAACATCATTAGAATTATGATTATCAATAGTAATCCCTCCATCTTACTGCCTTCCATTCCTTTTTTTTTTGAATAATATTTGCCTGAAGAGTCCAATTCTTGCTCTGTAAACTGTGATTCCTACACCCATTGCTGGTTGAGTCACTTTTGCTCTCACACCTCAGGAGCACACTGTCACACGTCCTCCTCCTTCCACTGCTCACTTAGCACTCTCCAGTTAAGTTATATTCATTAAAGAGGTATTGAAGTTTCAATTTGTCATTGGAGTTTTGGAGAAAGTCAATATTAATGTCACCCATGATTATGATTTTACTCTTGTGGTTATCTGTAAAACGGTCTGAAAGGAATGTTACATTATTCAGGAAGATGTTTATGTCACCATTTGGTGGCCTGTACACTCCGATAATATTAATTGTGATATTATAGAATGCAATACTGATCCCTGCTAGCTCTATGTGACCCTCAATACATAAGTTCTGGAGGTTTAATTCGGTCACGACCTTGGTTAGAATAGGATTAACTAGGATACTGACACCACCCCAGGTTTTGATACTTTGGCAAAAAGCTGAGATTAAGCGCATTTTAGGAATCAGGTTAAATAAGGACTCATGCTTCCGGAGTCCATGTTCGGTAAGGGTCAGTATGTCGGGTTTCTCTTCTAAGAGAAAAATATTCAGTTGGTCAGCTTTGTTTGTGAGCATTTGGATGTTCTGATGAATTAATTTTAAAGACTTACTCATCACTTGGAAGCCGGAGAAGACACCTAGTTTTTTGAGTGTGAGACTATGGTTTTTTTAACATTGCTTCCTTGTGCTTCTGTTGTGATTATCTTTACAGAAGCTTCTTTAACTTTAACTAAATCTGAAACAACCTTAACTAGAGTGTTACAAAGTCATCTTTTCCCCCGCATATTAAAGTGCATACCATGTCTGATATGATTTTCACATCTAACATTTGCAGTGTTTATCAACTTTACATGTTGGTACTTGCTGATAACAGAGGTTATGTTTGAGTTCACTAAGTTTGTTTGCTTGTTCACCTAAGAATTGGGGTTTTGGTCGTGTCTTTGAGGGAGTTTAACGACTATCATGTTTGTATGGTGTAGGTCCTGGATTACACGTTCCATGTTTTCCACTAAGTCACTCACTTCACTGTTTGCAACATTGAAGCACCAATGAGCACCACAAAATCTACTTTGGTGAAATGCGAGCACTTCTCATCGATGTTACTCGCCACTTCTGCAAATCTTGCACCAGGTTTTACAATCGCGCTGGTTTTGGGTATATTTTCATATTTATAATTTAGTTCTTTGGCTAAACCCTGCCATGACTATCACCTAACAGAAGAATTTGTCCTCGAGACTTCTTTTGCTTTGTAGTGCATTTCCATTCTTTCTGATTTGTAGATTTGGTCTTGTGATTTATCTTGTGGTTGATCTCATCGCTGTAGTTTTTTAGAGCAGTGTATTTGTTGTGGCTGATGTAGGATGTATATGGGATGCAGGTTTGCACTTTCCTTTGTTGCCTTTTTTGTGTTGAGACGGTATTCCATTCGTCGTATGCAGCTTACTGGTTTGAGGTTAGGTCGTCATGTTTGTTTCCTTTTTTTAGTCTGGTAATTTCATCACGGGCTTCTTTTAGGTCCTTCTTCATTATTTCGATGATCTTTTGTAGAGATGCAATGGGTTTATGTTCACTCTGTTGTTAATGGATGGCCAATTAGAAACTTTTATGAATACCAATCATGTACATTACAGCCATATGTCTGTTGTTAATTTTGTTTGTGCCAGGAAACGAATTACATCTGTGTATCAGGTGAAAGTCCAAGCAAATACTTAAATGTTCAAGAAGCTAATTCACTGAACCTTGTTACACATGGAACTGTGTATTTGATGTATTGTGTAGTTGTCTACTGTTAAATAATATATCCAGATCAGTCTCTAGTATAATACAGGTTAACTATCATTGTAACGCATTGTAAGGTTGAAAGCGATTGTTATCTTTCCTAAATTTGCTTCAGACATTTCCCTGTCATTCAAACCGTATCACTGTCTTCAGATTATTTCTTTTTCAGCTGAAGGTATTCATATATTAGACATGTTTCTAGTTTGACTGTGTGTATGTTTCTTAATTGGCAATGTTCATTTCATATAAATTCTATGATTCTTATTATTGTTTGGGTATTTGGCTGTTTATTGATTTGCATTCAGTGAGTTTGCTAGTAGTCAGTCACAAGGGCCTTGAACAATGAACATGTTAAATAAACCACAGTTTGATTACATATATACTTGAATATTAAATAAAAGACACATGATATACAGGCAGTATGCAAAACAATGCAGGAATAATTATGTATGCATAAAAAATAAAATGCTTGTGTAATTTCTACAGGCCTGGCTAGTAACATTTTTACAGAACAGAAACAAAAATTCAGAATAATTGACATGCACGTTACAGCCAACAAGCCATTCAGCATTAAATTCCTTGTAAAAGTCCTACCAAGTAATGATAAATACAGCTTCTCTGATTTTTAATATCATAAAATGCTCTCATAAACAAGTATGGAGACTCAGTAATTATGAACATGGTTTGGTTTATTATCAAACAATGTAGATATTGGATGGCACTTTCCTCTCATGTGGAAATGCAGCAGGAATTGCAGATATTTATGAACATTTTCAAGAATATGTTTATATTTTTTTATATATATAATTTACGTCCTCCAACGTTGTCATCGGATGATGAATCAAATGGGTGAAATGATGCTCGAATGAGTCCAAGGTCCATGGAGCTTAGAGCTACCTGACACTCGTCTTACAGGATAAGTGAAAGCCGTGAGTTATGTAGATAACTCACCCTGACTGAGATTCAAACTCAGGACCTCTTGAACGTGAGGCAGATACACTATCATCTACGCTACCGAGGCAAGCGTTTCCATTGAATATTATAGTTTCTCCATTCGGTTTAATAAAATGTGTTATTGACAAGCTCAGATTTCATTGGTATTAACTTTATACTTGGCACTGAGTTGTCTAAATCTGTGTAGTCTTTAGCTTTGGTCTTATAGATGCCTTATCCTCAATTTCTATAGAACTATAAATGTACAACATTGTTTACGGAGGCTCCTAATGCCCAGCAGTACTTGTGAAGTTCTGTAAACTTTCTGGACATTCTGCTCTACTTGCTACAAGTAATTGTATTACCTTCTCTTCAATTGTTTTTACAGTTTGAGTTGTATATTTTTTGGCCTGTGTTTCTTTATTTCTTGCTTTCTTTTTTTGTGTAACTCTTCCTTCCTCTTTTCATCAGTAAATCATGTGTCATCATAGTTTTCCTCGTCATTCTTAACATGTTTGTCCATTATCTGAGACCCTTCCTGATGTGGTCAGGCCTTGGGGGAACTATATGTATGTACTTCTAGGGACCCAGCTCTGTGCGTCTGCAGGGAAAGGAGCACGGTGAGGAGGCAAGTAAGCTGATGACATGTGGCAATGCTTGCACAAACAGAAATTATCACTTGATATTGTTCTTGTACTTACATGAGCATCAGTGGCGGTGCTCTCGCTTCTAAGCATTTGTTTGCTACAAGTGCCAACTATTGTAAATTATTGTGGATGAGTAAGTAAAGTAGCCGGTATGAAAATGGGGGTTTCTAAAGGCATCAGTAGGCAATGGTTTGACAAGGATTGCCAGGTGGCAAAGGCAAGAGTAGCACAGGAATTAAAGAACTGGCGGCAATCAGGGGAAAAAGAGGAAAGGGAAAATTTCCTGAACTTGAGATTGGCATACAGGTGTCTAATGGAACAAAAAAAGAGGGAATGGGGTGAGAAAATAGGCAGAATGCTAAATGAAGCAGCAAGAATACGTGACACTAAGAAAATTTGTTCAATAATAAGAGGGCTATATAAAGATGTGGGGAGAGATGAGTATATAGGCGCAGATCAATGGTGTGCATACTTTGAATCACTGTTAGGACAAGATAATTATATCAGAGTGGAAAGAAGTTTGTTAGGGGGTCCGCAAATAATTAATGAATTAGATAGATATATCTCGGATGCTGAATTTTGTGAACAAATAAGGAGGTTAAAAGCTAACAAAGCTAGTGGTATTGATGGTATACCAGGAGAATTTTGGAAGGCTTGGGCACTCGATGAAACTAGGAGGAAAATAGTGATAAAATTATTCAATAAAATAATGGAAGAAAAGAAAATTCCTAGGAAATGGAGGACAAGCATGGTATTGCCAATTTACAAGGGAAAGGGAGATAAAAATAACCCAGCTAACTACAGAGGGATTAGTTTATTGTCTATTCTAGGGAAGAATTTCACTAGAATTCTAGCAAATAGGTTGCAAAATTGGGTTGAGAAGGAGAATAAGCTATCGGAGTTCCAAGCAGGTTTTAGACCAGGCAGGAGAACATCGGACAACATCTTTATTATTAAAACAATTCTACAGAAATATCTGAGCAATAAAAGGGGAAGGGTATATATGATATTTATTGATCTAGAAAAGGCATTTGATTCTATTAATAGAGATGCATTGTGGATAAAATTAAGTAGTAAGGGGATAAGTCAGGCATTTATAGAAGTAATTAAAATGATATACCAAGAGAATGAGTTGTGTATAAAACTAACAGGCAACAAAGTAACTAAATCTATATCGAGTAAGGCAGGAGTACGGCAGGGATGTAAACTTAGTCCAGTATTATTTAATCCTTATATCGATGGAATTTTAGAGGAGATATCAAGTTGTAGGGTACATTCACCAGTTATTAATAATAAAGAAATACCGGAGCTACTGTTTGCAGATGACCTAGTAGTTGGGTCCATATCAAGTGGAGGGCTGAGAAGAGCAATCGAGGCAGCCAGTTCTTATTGCAATAAATGGGGTTTAAAAGTGAATGAAAACAAAACAAAGATTATGGTCTTCAAAAAAGGATACAGGTTGCGTAAGGATGAGAAATGGGAGGTTAATAGAAGAGAAATAGAGGTAGTAAGGAGATTTGACTAATATAAAAATTATTTGTGGTTGGTTTATTGACACTCGTCACTTACTTAAAGTAAGTGACGAGTGTCAATAAACCAACCACAAATAATTTTTATATTAATTTTGACGTCACTGTTACTAAATTCCTCCAAACACACATCGAGATTTGACTATTTGGGTACAAGGTTGAGTTCAGATGGCAGCTGGAAAGAACAAAAAAATATGTCTGTGGCAAAAGGTAAAATGGCCATGAGAGTGATAAGATCATGCTACAGTAAACTGCCAGATATAAATGTCAAATGGTTGGAGAGGATTTGTACGACAGTAGTAGAAAATAGAATGTTACATGGATCAGAGGTTTGGGGAATAGATGAGGCTTGGAGAGAGACTGATAGAGTGCATAGATCCTTTTGTAAATACGTATTGGGATTACCAATAGCATCACCTAATGAGGCAGCACAATTAGAACTAGGCAGGCATTCTACTAAAATTAAAATCTTGACAAGGGCAATGAAATATTTATACAGAATCACTAACTTGGAAGATGGCAATATAATTAAAGAATGTTTTCATATTCAAAAGAGAAGTAATTGGGTTGGGTCTTGGGCACATAAAATGTATGACTGGTTGAAGCAGATAGGTATGGGTCATTCTTGGATAAATGCAGAGTATGGGTATAGAGGCTTCTGGAAAGAAGTTAAGCTAAGATTAGAAGATATTGACAGACAAGACATTTTTGCCAATACAAGTGACAAAAGCTCACTGAGATTATATAGAGAAATAAAAATAACCTGGGGGAGGGAAGGATATATAGATATATGTAGTAAGTTAGGACGAGAAGGTTTTGCTTGGGCGAGAACAGGAGTGAGAAACTTGAAAGGTATATCGAGATTTAACTGTATTGGAACACCACAGTGAAGCGAAATAATTATTAATTTTTAGATGAGTCGTATTTATTACACATCTGCTTCACTTTCGTACCTATTTTGAGGACATGTTTCGCAAATCATCGTTTGCATCTTCGGCTCTTATGCGACTAAAGCTTGATCCAGTGGTGTGGGTAATTCTGGGGTTGCTGCTGCCATCTGTTGATTTAGTGATGAACTTAAATGTGGGATTCTCTTGTGGCGGGATTTCAAAGTTCATTAGTTGGTTTCCATGTTTTTCTATGTATATTCTCTCCCATATGACGAGTTCACTATGTTTTTGTACGTATTTTAGTAATTCTGTGCTATCTTCAATTTCATGATTTTCAGACCAGAAATGAGCTGCTATTGCGAACTTATCAATATTTTTGTATCTTAAGTGCCTGAAGTGTTCTTTCTTTCTAGTGCCTATGTTTCTTTTTGTCCTCCCTATGTAAATTTTTTCACAGTCTTTACACTTAATCTTGTAAATGCCTGACTTTTCCTCTGGTTTTATCTTATCAGTATTATTACTGTGAAGTAGGTTTTTAATGTTGTAATTGTTCTTTGGTGCCAATGTTATATTGTATTTTTTTTAACTTCTTTGTGGCCCAGGGGTGGTAAGTAAATTTAGCAAATCTAATTTCTTGTTTTGTTGGTGTGAGAGCTGTGATCTGTTTTAATCTCTTTTGAAGTTTGAATGATTTTAGTTTTTTATCTACAAGGTTTTTTCCTTATCCATTTTTAATTGCAGTTTTTAAGATTTGATGGTATTCGTTTTGATATTCTTGCTGGCTGAGGGGTAGATTCACTAATCTGTGTGCGAGACTGTTGATGGTTGCATGTTTGTGTGGAATTGGGTTGAAACTATTTGCTTTGATGTAATTATCTGTGTGTGTTGCTTTTCTATGGATACCAAATTCTAGTTTTTCATTGCTTTTTGTGATTTTAAGGTCCGAAAAAGGTAGAGTACAGTCCTCTTCAGTTTCCACTGTGAATTGTATGCTGGGTTCTTGCAGGTTGAGTAGTTTCAAAGCCTCATCTATTTGTTTGTAGGGCACTATTGCAAAGATGTCGTCTACATATCTGTACCATGTTTTAAAAATATGAGGGAAGGCTCTAGTTACATGTGTTTCGAAAAAGCTCATGTATAGATTGGCCAAAAATGGTGATAGCGGGCTTCCCATAGCTAGTCCTGAAATTTGTTTATAATATTTTCCATCGAAGACAAAATAATTTTGATGTATACATATTTCAGTCATTGCCAAGTATTCTTCTATTGCATTGGCATCTAGGTTTATAGAATTTAGCCATTTTTTCAGTTGAATCAAAAGTTTGTCTAATGGAATGCTAGGGAAGAGGGAGCGGACATCAAGGGATACTAAAGTGTCATGAGGTTTTAGTTTAAGATTTTGAATTTTTTCTACCAGGTCTAAAGAGTTTTTTATGCTCAGAGTATGGAATTGTGGAAAGGACTGAAATTTTTTGGACAGCCATTTTGCCAGAAGGTAAGTAGGAGTGTTTATATTATTTACAATGGGTCTCATGTGTATGTTGGGTTTGTGTATTTTAGGCAAACCATATAGTCTTGCAAGGTTAGGGTTGTCCGGTTTGATAGGTTTTTGTTCTGCAGTTGTTAGAATTTTACTATTAATGATGGTTTTTTGTACATCTTTTATGCATCGGTTGAGTGGATTAGAATCTATTTCCTGGAATTCTTTTTGTTGTAGTAACTCTAACATTTTTTCTTTGTATGTAGCTGTATCTAAGATTACTATTTTGTTCCCTTTATCAGCCCTTGAGAAGATTACATCCTTTTTCCTTAAAGATTTAATTATCTGAATTTGTTTCAAATGTTTTTCTGGTTTTTTATTTATTAAGTTTTCCAATATAGGAGACGATTTTTTCCTAATTATATTTTTGTCCATGGTTTCCAAGCCTTCTACTGCTAATTCTATATCTGCAATGAATTCATCCGGGTTGCTGGAGTATGTTATACATGTTTTTAGGCCTTGGTTAAGCACATCTATTTCTTCAGTGTTAAAATTTTGCTTTGAGAGATTAATTACATTGTCTAGGGATGTGTTCTTTGCTGAAATTTTGTTATGTTTTGGTTGCCAAAATAGTGGGGCAGTAATCGGGAGACACTGAACACCACATACAAAACATTCATCAAGCCAATACTTCTTTATAATGCAGAGGTAATAATTACAGCAAACAGTTCTAACATAAATCACCTAGAAGTACACCAAAATCAGGCCCTGCGAGTAATAACCGGTGCAGCAAAATCAACTCCAATCACGGCAATGCAAGCCTTAACTCGGAACTATCCAATACATCTAACTTTAGAGGAGCAGGCACTAATACAACATGAAAAAATGTTGCAGTTAAAGACAACAAAATGGGAGAAAAGATTACTATAACCAATCAAGATGAAAACACAAACAAGTTTCCGACACAAAGTTACAGAATTAAAAACAGAACTGAGTCTTCCCAATTCTAAAGAAAACATTTTAATCAAAGTAAACCCACTGACTTTTGAACCAATTAATATTCAATTAGATTTAGGAAAAATAGTTACAAATTCTGAAACTTCCAAAGCACTAGTATTAATCTCTGTTTCATATAACCTTGCCCCGCTGACATGTATCACTCCGCGTGCAACTAACTTCTCCCTCATCCTAATTGGCTAATGCTTTCACGCCATAGGCTATAGGCCGTGCCTCCCTGTCACATTTAAACCTGCAGTATACGTCATAATAATTGCCAGGAAGATAGATAAAATCATACAAATAAGAATATGAAGGCATGCAAAAATAATGAAGTTTATAATGAAAGGCCTTCGGCTTTTTCCACTTGGATTTTTTAAACCAGCACTCATAACTTGCAAAAATGCTTGTCTTTCACTCTTAAAAATCATGTCACGCCATACTTTACTTGTCGTGTCTTCTTCATTCAGCCAAGTCTCGTCAAGGTAGTATATCTTGCGACTTGTATCTCAGTACAGTCTGATTGTCCTTAAATAACATCTTCGCCACACAGCAATTCGCTCCTGGAGTGGTAAGTTTTGCTGTTGTCTCAATTTCACGTCGCAATGTTCTTACGCATGTAACACTCACACTTATAAGTTCATAACACAGCTGTTCAACTTCTCTCAGTGACAAAGACGGATTCTTCTCTGTGCAAGCACCACAATTCTTTTTTCGCCGCTTTGTAAAGGTTTTCCCTTGCGATGCCTCAGCGAAAAACTGGCGGTAGACTCTACCAGTATACATGTAAGTACACACGCAATAAATGATCAATAACATAATTTAGCTCTCGCAATCGGCACAACACATCTTCGAATGGCGATATATTACTAATCCAGTTCAACACACAGTCAGTGATAAGTCATATAAACAAATATGTCATCACTACCGCTAAAGCACATGCTATCGTGCCATGCGCTTGAGAGCAAAGGAACCTCCTTTTAACTTCGTTTAAGTATTAACATGCAGTTCCGATAAATCAACTCTGTTGCGTAACATATTCAATTCAAGCAGTTACGAAAATATAAATTTGACAATTCTCTTCCAACATATAAAGATATATCACCATGTTAAATAATGAACTAATTTTTACTGCACATCAGTCTATACCACAACAGCAGCCAATGAGAGGTGTTTAGGTCACGTGACCGCTAAGAGATACAGGGCAAGCATATGTGAAACAAGGATTAGAAACTGTGTACAATAGATACCCACCTGAAGAATGGTTACATATCTACACAGATGGATCTAACTTGGACAACTCAGGAGCAATTAAGTGTGCACTGTGCTGATTCTATGAATCAGCAGGATACCACACAACAAATTTTGATGCAGAAGTAACGGTTATTCATATTTCACTCCAACACCTTCTATACAGAGTAGATTACATTTCAAAATGCTGTCATTCTTTCTGATTCTAAAGCAGCATTATATGGAATAAGTTCATATAAAATGAGATCAATCCAAATTAAAGAATGTCACAAAGTGAACCAACATCTTCAAAAACTACAGAAAAGAATTATATTACAGTGGATACCTCCACATTGTGGAATTGCTGGAAATGAATCAGCTGATTTCCTTGCCAAAAAAGTTGCAAATTTAATTTAGAACAAACATAAAAACTTACCCTTTACATCCATAAAAAGATTATTTAAAAACAAATAAAACCAATCAATATCTAACAGCCAAAGATTATAAATAGAACATTTTAATTAAAAATCCAGAAATTATTCCAGAAATCCTACGTAAAGCTGCAGTAGCAAAATTTTGATTACTTACGGAACATGATTATTTAGCAAAACACCTACACAGAATGGGAATTTATACAAGTCCAAATTGTCCTCTGTGCAACAAGGAAGAGGAAATGACTGAAGAATATCTTCTAACCTGTGACGTCCTACCTGCTGGACCCACTACACAGAAATATTGGAGAGCAAGAGAGCTAATGGCTTCATTGCCAAAGTCTAGCATTTGACAACAAAGAAGAGGAAATTACTGAAGGACATCTTTTAACCTGTGAAGCCCTACCTGCCGGATCCACTCCACAGAAATATTGGAGAGCAAGAGAGCTAATGGCTTCATTGCCAAAGCCTAGCATTTGACAACGAAGAGGAAATTACTGAAAGACATGTTTTAACCTGTGAAGCCCTACCTGCCGGATCCACTCCACAGAAATATTGGAGAGCAAGAGAGCTAATGGCTTCTTTCCAAAGCCTAGCATTTGACAACAAAGAGGAAATGACTGAAAAACATCTGAAGTCCTACCTGCTGGACCCACTACTTAGAAATATTGGAGAGCAAGAGAGCCAATGGCTTCATTGCCAAAGCCTAGCATTTGAAAACAAAGAAAAGTAAGTGACTGAAGATCGTCTTCTAACCTCTGAAGCCCTACCTGCCGGACCCATTACACAGAAATATTGGAGAGCAAGAGAGCTTAATGGCTTCATTGCCAAAGCTTAGCATTTGACAACACAGAAGAGGAAATGACTGAAGAACATCTTGTAACCTGTGAAGCCCTACCTGCCAGACCCATTCCACAGAAATATTGGAGAGCAAGAGAGTTAATGGATTCATTGCCAAAGCCTAGCATTTGACAACGACGAAGAGGAAATGACTGAAGAATATCTTCTAACCTGTGAAGCCCTACCTGCCGGACTCATTACACAGAAATTTTGGAGAGCAAGAGAGCTTAATGGCTTCATTGCCAAAGCCTAGCATTTGACAACAAAGAAGAGGAAATGACTGAAGAACATCTTGTAACCTGTGAAGCCCTACCTGCCGGTCCCACTACACAGAAATATTGGAGACCAGAACTCAGTTCTGGACTCCAGAACTCTTGCCATTTGAAACACATCATAGAGGCGCTGCGATCACCTCCTGTTGCCAACGATTAACAAGGAAGATTCACTTCTAATAAGTATTTGTTCCATGATAACATGCTGATAACAATTCGTTGGATTGACGATTCATTCTTTTGAGCAATTTTTTTGGTAGTCGTTAATATGAACAATTTGTTCATGAATTCTCTAAAGTAGTTTTGTGCAAGAATAAATTGGTAGATAATATAAAGTGTGATAGCCATTAAAGATTGTTAGAGTACAACATTCTGCTTCTGAAGGAGCATTGCAAGATTTAACAGGATTTAAAAAATATATATTTTAAGGTACGTGATGACTATTTTAAATTTCTCCGGGCAGGGAGGAAATGACTCCAATTTTCCTTTCATATGTTGGCACTTACAGCCGTACTAGCACAGTATCTTGAATGTGGCGTGGTGTCAGGACAAAGTTTTGGTATAAAGAAGAACATAATTAATAAGGTGCTTGCATGGATTGCAGTATTCGCAAGTGTTAACGTCTACTTCAAAACAATTATTGAGGTAATTACATAATATTACTAACTTTAGTTATACTTTCTTTTGACCCTGCTCGGTGTGATTTTTGGTTATCTGTAGAATAGCAGCTATTAGTATGGCTGTTTCTAACATGCATTACTGAAATCTGCAGTCATTAATGAACTGCCAACTACTCCAATCCTGACATATTCAATAGAACTAATATGTGGTAATAGTGCAGATAGGGATATCGTAGCTCCGACGTCATAGCTTGGCAACTTCCAGAGCATGCTACCACAGAAAATACAAACATTATGCAATCAAACCAGCGATGCTGTAATACGCGAAATAAAGATCAGTGGATCATTGCCAGAGTTATCATTATTATATACTATTATATTGTTATTATTATCATAATTATTTAAAAACTTAAAGGAATTTAGCAGAAACTTTTGGAATAGTCAACATTATGTAAGCAAACCAGCGATACTGTAACACCCAAATAAACTGATGTAAAGATCAGTGGATCATTGCCGGAGTTGTTTATCATCATCACTATCATCATCTTCATTATCATTATAATTATCACCACTGCCGGCATCACCACCACTACTGTTATCATTATTATATCATAATATCATCCATCATCTACATCATCATCCATCATCACTTTTCATCATCATTTCATCATCATTTGTGTTCATCATCCATCATCATAACTATTATCTCTGCCTGCCTCGGTACCATATTGCTAAAACGATAACGATAATAATTACGACAGTGCTAAACTAATAATAATAATAATAATAATAATAATAATAATAATAATAATAATAATAATAATAATGCTAATGGTACTGGTAATGGTAAGGGTAAAGGTAAATAATAGTAACAGTAATAATAATTAGTAGTGGTAGTCATAGTAGTAGTGAGAGAATTAGGAGAACAGTAACAATAATAATAATTACTATTTACTATTGTAATTACAGTATTGATAGTTTATAACAGGATAAAGAAAATGTGTTGGCAACGTTTCTCTATATTCACATATATCAGAGTTCTGCAGTTGGACACAACTTGTTTGCGTGATGGCATTACATAACATAACAGTACGCTGTGAAAATGCATCTTTACGAAACAATTAAGCCTTTAAATGAGTAAAGCCAGACTGAAAAATTCAATGCCAAAGCTGGGATATGAACTTCGGATCTACCGGTCTCCGTTCCGTTGCTCTAAACCACTGATGCCCGTCTCGGTAGCATGGATGGTAGCATGTCTGCCTCACATTCAAGTTCGAATCTCGGTCAGGGTGAGTTTCCTGGATAAGGTTTTTCTGGGCTTTCCCTTATCCTGAAAGATGAATGTCAGGTAAATCTAAGCTCTAGGACCCTGGGCTCATTTGAGCATCGTTTCAGCCATTCCACCACTCATTGTCCGATATGGCTCAACGTTGGAGGACGTAAATTCCCCCTCCCCCCCCCCCCCAAAAAAAAAAGAATAAAAAAAGCCACTGAGCTACTTCACATTAAATTCTCCAACTGACTCTTACGTTTCCCGGTAAACCACTAGAAGTTCTCGTATACAATGTGACACACACCCTTTGTGGCTACTTACCATGCTGTAAGTACTTAAGTCCCAGGCTTCATAGCTAAACATAGTAACTCAGTGGTTTAGAGCAACCATATGGAGACCAAGAGATCCGTGGTTCAGATCCCGGCTAGGGCATGGAATTTTTCAGTGTGGCTGTACTCATGCAAACCTTAGCCTACACACAACCAGTGTAGAAGAAATGATCATTTCCAATTAAGCCTTTATAGGAAGAGTGAAACTCTCATTTGTAAAATATATGTAAGAGAAATTTATACCATGCGCAACTTAATATTTTAAAGATCCCTCCCCTCGTCCCATTAGAAACACTTTTACCTAGTTTAGTCTGGCTAGTTTCCTTAGGTATTATAGTATAGTATACTTAGTTTGCTTACTCAGTGTTGGTAACATAAGCTAATGCATGTTTTCACTGTTGGCAACATTCCAGCCACTGGCGTCATGCTCAGCATTCACCTAGCAGAAGACGGTTGGCTACTGATCAGCAGTACAACCGGATAATTTTTCAGATATCTTGTAGCAGATTACTTGTTGAAATTAGAAAACCACAGAAGATCAAGCAAACAAGTTTGGATTTGAGTTACCCTGTATGTTTATTATTATTATTATTATTATTATTATTATTATTATTATTATTATTATTATTATTATTATTATTATTATTATTATTATTATTATTATTATTATTATTATTATTATTATTATTATTATTATTATTATTATTATTATTATTATTATTATTATTATTATTATTATTATTATTATTATTATTATTATTATTGTTATTATATAATACCCTACATTTTGCATAATCACTACTTCACAAATTATCATGAAGAATACACAGCTTCCTAATAGGTCTCTTGATCACACCTGAATCAGTCCTAACACTAACAACTTTTGTCTGTGCATCATTACTAGGGTGAATCATCTCTATCACTCCCTTTTGCCATTGCATAGGAGACAGATTGTCGTCCTTTATAAAACCATCACCAGGGCAAGTATTTGGATGTTCCTTGGTCCGCTTATGACGCTGTTGAAGTGTATTCAGGTACTCCTTGTGCCATCTACTCCAGAAGTCCTGAGTCATTTTTTGAATATGTTGCCATCGTGACAGCCGGTTGAGGCTGGAATGGGTGAAGTCATGATCGGGAACAGCTGTGAGGGGTTCCCCAATAAAGAAATCAGAAGGAGTTAGGTAAGAGGAATTAGAAGGATCATCACTGAGTCTTGAGGACGGGAATTTAGACAAGCTTCTATTTGCGCCGATAGAGTTGTTAATTCTTCAAAGGTAAGGACTATGTTGCCCATAGTTCTTCACAGATGATATTTAAAATTCTTTACCATTGCTTCCCAAGCTCCTCCGAAATGTGGTGCAGAAGGTAGAATGAAGTGCTAGTGGATTTCTTGTCCTGATGCAGCTTCTATAATACTTCTTTGTTGCTCGGGATCCTTCAGGAAGCTTTGAAGCTCCTTTAGCTCTCTTGCACCGCCAACAAAGTTGGTACCATTGTCGCTGTAGACATTAGACGGACAACCTCGATGTGCTGCCATGAATGCTGTTGTTGACAGACTGGACACGACTTCAAGATGGACAGCTCTGATTACAAGGCAAGTGAAGACTGCTACGTAGGCCTTATTTGTTTGCTTATTCCTGAGGGCACTAATCTTGATCAAAAAAGGTCCAGTATAGTCTACCCCTACGTTCAAAAATGCCCTGGCGGGTGTTATTCTGTAGTGTGGGAGATTTCCCATTTTCTGTTCACTAGATATTGCCTTTATCATGAAACAAGTTAAACATGAATTAATATGATGGATAAAGTCAACATGAAAAATTCAATGCCATGGCCGGGATATGAACCACGGATCTCCTGGTTTCCATCCAATCGCTCTTAACCTTAACGGAAACCAGGAGATCCATGGTTCAAATCCCAGCCATGGCATTGAATTTTTCATGTTGACTCTATCCATCAAATATCGTAGCCTATATACGTCTAGTGTGGAGAAATGATTAATTTCCATCAATTTACTAAAATAAATTAATATGTTTCCTCACAGTTTGGCGAATCCTTGGGATCCAGTGTCTAAAGGATGATATAAGCATTTGACATCCTGTGTGAAGTAATCTGAAGTGCTCATTTAAGATAACAAGTTTGGTGAAGTGATGTCTGGGAGGTAATATGAGTTGATGTTTGGCGTCATATGATATGGGTGCATTTGCAGCCGTCCGCCAACTCGAAGAGTGAATATTGACGTTTAGTAAGGAATCAGCTTGAGATGATAGTTCTCGGAATGCCTGTAGAGAAATTGTTGAAGATTTTCTCCTTTTCAGTCTCAGACGCTGTACAGCATGTTCCGAGATGAAATTGCTTTGAAGTTGTGTAGTTTTCTATAAGAATCTTTAATTTTGATCAGCACCGTACACGGTACTCAGAAGCACCTGAGCTCTTGGTGTATTCCTCAAAGAGTGATAAGTTCCTTGATATGATTGATCGTCGTTCGATGGCGTGTGACTGGTTGGAGTGCGCTGGTACTGCTGGTTCAGGTTTACGATGAAGCAATGTATGATGGTACTTACTGAATACTTTGCATTCTACGAATGAGAAGCACTGCTGCAATACTTGTTAGCCTTCACACACCTTGCTCTTTCTTCAGGAGATAGCTTATGGAAGTCTTGACATTTGTACAGCTGATGTTCTTGTGAACAGAGACAGCACCACTCTGTAACTGTGACCTACGAATGCTGAGTCAATGGTCGTTTTTTAGTTTTGCAAACCTGACCTTGACCTTGATTATGTTTAGAAACCTGAGTTGAACTGCAAAGTTGTAGTGTGTGGCAGTATTTTTCAAAGAATCGAATTACTTGTTTGAATTCCACAGAGTCTAAATGTGAATGAGCGGTCTCAAATTTTAGTCTTAACCCTTTATCAAGTCTGGATAGCAAGAGTTCACACAAAAGAAGATCCAGAATGCTAGGCTGAATATTAACAGCTTCTAGTGCGTCTACACTACCTTGAAATATATTAATCAACTGCCGAATTTCTTCCTCTGTTGAACCTAACTTGACAGGAGGTTCTAGTATCTGTTTAATATATTCTGCTGCTATTAGTTTTGGAGAATGATATCTGCTAACAAGGACGTTGTACGCCACTGTAAAATTACTATCTGATATGCTTATATTGCTAACAGCATCCCTTGCTTCTCCTTCAAGAGATGAGAGAAGATAATGAATTCTTTCAATGTTTGAAAGCTTGTTGTTATTCATGATTAGATTTTCGAAGATATCCTTAAAATGCAACCACATAGTCAAGATTCCGTCAAAGGTAGGAAGGTTGATTTTAGGGAGTTTTATATTTCTAGCCAAATTACGTGATGACTGAGATGCTACTTCATTAACCAACTGTAGACCGTTTGTATCGGTGGCACTTCATAGCTTCGATTCCAGTAGGTCAACAGCATCTTCGAAGTCTTGCCGGTAGTCGGCGTGAGCTTCGTGGTCATCATAATTTACTTCTAGCTCATTCTGAATTTGTTTGAATTCTTCACTTATTGTGAGTAATCTATTTAGCTTGATTTGCAAGAGGTAGTTGTCAGCACTGTTCGCTTCGGAATCTACAAATGTTTGTAGACGCGTCAAGCCGGCTTTGAGAGTAGCTCTCCTTTTAATTAACTTCTGCTTTTCCATGTCATTCATTGTACCTTTAAAATGGCAATGATAATAGTGAGTTATTAACAAGATTTTGCGTAGCTGATGCCTTAGGATTTACAACGAGTTGCTATGGCTTGCACGACGTCAATTCCTAGTGTTGTGCAATTGTTACCATAGAATAACTTAAGCAATTTGTAAGCATATTGCGATTTATGAACTGCTGTAATCTGCTTTATAATTTATTCCTTCATGCATGTATAGCAATGAACATGCAATTCATGTAATTTTCAAAGCATATTACGTTATTTCACGTTATATCTGATGCCAGTTACTTGTTTTGATGCATGGTGAAATATGCCGTGTCTTGGCTTGAAAAACAACAAACTTCAAGCCTTATATAGCACTTCATAACAAATAATATAGCTTGTTACGCAAATCTATTACCTTAATTTAGTTTGATGTGCGCAAGGAGATTGCATCCGTTTCGGAGGACCAAAAATGTAGGAATTATTGTTCACAAGATATGAAATAAAAATTGTTTTCCATCTTGCCACACTTCTTTATTTACACATGTAGCCAACACACAAAAAGTTAAACCATGAAATTTATCTTCTTAAAACAACATTTCTCTAACAGAATATGAAAAGATAAACATAACTGGGCCATTTAAGTCAATTGATGGAAATTAATCATTTCTTCACACTAGCCATATATAGGCTAAGGTTTTTGATATAGTCAACATGAAAAATTCAATGTCACGGCCGGAATATGAACCTTAGATCTCTTGGTTTCCGTCCAGTCGCCCTTACCCATTCAGCTACCATGGCCAAAGTGCATTGAATTTTTCATGTTGACTATAACTAGGCCAGTCAAGAGTGATTATTAAACATCTAATATTTGTCCGTCTGCTTCCCTGCCTGAGTATTTCAGGAATGATTGTCCTGAAGATGTGGATGAACTCTCTCTGTGTTCAGTTAAAGGATTTTGCTTTCAAAGTCAGGTCGTAATGTTATTGCATACGAGCATTTCCAACGATCATTTCCTTGCTGATTTACTCAGGGAACGCTCCGGTTATTCGGGCAGAAGATCACTAATATCTTCACTGCAATATTTCTAGGTCTTCTGCTGCGTTCTGCATCCAACACAGAGTCTGTTGAGAAAGTCTCATTTTCCAGTTTGCGGAGATTGGCTTCACTGGGTGCTGTTTTATTGAAATGCAGAAAGAAGTTTTCTCTGATTCCTTTGTATGTTTCACCAGCTCATTCTTTTTCATGAACCCACACTCCAACGATGAGGCATTCCTCATTTGTATATTAACTTATTTCAGTCATCACTGACAACATAAACAGCGTTTCACCTTGTCATCATCAACTAATAACCTGCAAAAGCCTGGCTTGCCACTATAACATAATGCCCTAGCTATGTCGCAAAATTGACAAACTAATAACTGGGAAATATCTGACGTCCAGCTATAACATAATGCTCCCACTGTATCGGAAAATTGAGAAACTTATACAACAAAAAGCATATGAATGGGAAAAATATCCCTCTCAACTTAGAAATGACTTAATTTGTTTTTGGTTTCCGAAAGTAGGTTATTTCAATATAGACATTACCTGATCACGACTGTAAATAGCCAAAATACATTGTTACATATTGCCAATCATGACATGTAATAAAACTTTTGTGGAAACAACTATCAATAAACAATCTAGCATTGATAGAGTGAAAGAATACACCATGAAGATTAACTTATGAGGTAACAAACATCGAGTAACAGTGACTGAATTGATCTTCTACAAAAGTAATAAATATTAATAAAAAAAAATAACTAACATATGGATTCCTTTTAATACTATTTATTATTATTCCCATTATGTACTACTGCATCATGTTTCATCAAGCATTCGTGTAGCTCCACTTTAATTACAAATACGTTTACTTTTTGCACTGCACATTTAATTTCATATTTCATGATACAATGGTCGGCTGGTGGAGTCCTGGGCTTCACAATTAGAACATTTTCTTTTCTTTATTTCTGAACTTAATATCCAGGGAGGCTAATATATTTGTCATATCAGTGTTCTAATTTAATTGAACCATCTCTGTATTGCGATGATTTGTGTTTAAGGGTGCTCTACTTCAAGATCATCACCGCCTGTTAAAAACGATTGTGGCAGAAGACATGTGCTGTAGTGCGATTTATCATGGTTCTTAAAATAGCTATTTAACACATCAATGACTTCCTCCTTGCAATGAAGATTTCATCCCCAAGAAATGTTATGAGGTTTGGAACAGGTCGTTCTAGAGCTGGCAAATAGGATAGGTGTTCAAGGAATATGAACTTAAATTCACACATTTTTCCCATTGCAATGACTGAATGAGGGCCAGAGTATTGTGAAGAAACAAGAGTTTTTTGTTTGTCATATGAGGTCTTTTTCTTTTCACCTCATCACTCAAATGTTGCAATAAGCTTGCATGGTAGTCAACAGTGTTACTTTTACCCTCTTCCAACTAATGAATAAAAATAATTCCCTGTGCATCCCTGTAAACACTTGCTATAACCTTGTTAGTTGACAAAATTGACTTTGCCTTTTTTGGAGTCGGTTTACCTGGGGCATTTCAGTGTTTTGACTGTGATTTACTTTCTGGAGTGTACTGATGTATCCAAGTTTCATCAATGGTAATAGGCTGCCTCAAAAATTCACTGGGATTTTTATGTTAGAACTCCAAATTCTTAACAGGAATAGTTTTTCTTTGCAACTTTTGATTAGGTGTCAACAAATGCTGCTTCCATCTTGCACTGACTTTGTAAAAGCCAAAAGCATTACATAAAATATACCCTACACATCCTTTTGATATGTTTACAGTCTCTGCTATCTTAGACAAACTTTAACCTGCAATGTTGCAGCACTATTTTTTCTATGATCTCTGGAGTTGTGACTTCCACAGGGCATCCAGAGCAAGGCTCATCACTAGTTTTCATATGTTCTATTTTAAACTATGCAACTCAGGTTTTCTTTATTGTACATGAAGAGGCAGAGTCATTCAGTGTAATGTCCATTTCCTCCTTGATTTCTGTAGGTGTTAAGTCTTTCAAATGGAAGTATTTAATCACTGCTCATGATGCTCGTGATGCACACTGCTATGTCTTAGAAACAATTACTCATTATATAGAAATTTAATTGTATTTGAACACCACAGTGAAGCGAAATAATTTATAGATGAGTTGTATTTATTACAAATCAGCTTCACTTACGTACCTAATTTGAGGACATGCTTCACGAACCATCGTTCGCATCGTCATCTCTTATGCGACTAAAGCTTGATCCAGTGGTGTGGGTAGTTCTGGAGTTGCTGCTGCCATCTGTTGATTTTGTAATGAATTTAAATGTGGGGCTATCTTCTGGCAGGATTTCAAAATTCATTAGATGGTTTTTATGTTTTTCTATTTATATTCTCTCTCATATGACGAGTTCACTATGTTTTTGTACATATTTTAGTAATTTGGTGCTATCTTCAATTTCATGATTTTCAGACCAGAGATGAGCTGCTATTGCATAGGTACGTAAGTGAAGCTGATGTGTAATAAATACAACTCATCTATAATTTAGTAATTACTCATTAGTTTGTTTGAATGAAGTTATTCTGTGCTATTCTTGATCAAGCAAATGCTCATTTCTTTGTGACTAACATAACAATAGAAGCGTCTATTGATGTTATTACTATGAGGCATATGAACTGAAACATGCTAAAAAAATGCTTATAGCAGCTTTTACCAAAATTGGCAGGAAATGTGTAGCTCCAATGAAATATTGATAAACTTTTCAATGTGTCAAATATGCTGAAATATTAACCTCTTTTGTTTTAACATACTTCTACATGGGATTTGTAAAGGAAGTTTGGTCCAAAGTTTTAACAAATTCAACACATTATGCTCAAATTGGCTAAAATTACAAGTTTACAGATTTGGTTGGTTCCACATAGTCATTGTAGATAATGGTTAGTGCCAGTCAATGTATAGTGACTGTTATATGCACAGGTGCATGTGCCAGCCTATGTATTGTGACTTTGTGTGTTTGTAGAATTAAAAGCCTTGTTAGCCGAAATTTAAAATGCTCTTTATTTCAGTAGAAAGATGTTTGCACACTCCTTGCAGGCTCTAAAAATAAAATGTCATACATAAGCACAGTCTCTGGTTGTTTCACCACACGTAAACTAATAAAAGAATTCACCTACAGCACACTTCAAAGTTCCACCACACAGCCACACATACACAATCAAAAGTTCTCAACTAGCAAATTGCCACCGACTGACTAGCCGCAGCTCTTTTATACCACCACTCATTGTTCTAGAACCCACTGGATTGCTTGAAAGCTGTGTAAGTTTCATGGCTTTTCAGGATGCAGTGAGAAATTACAGACTATATCTGTCTCTCTCGGCAAGTGTTCAGCGCTCGCAAGCTCGTGTACTTGGCTTGGGGCACTATCTGTCTCTTTCCTGCCAACTGGCTTGCGGTTCCGTTTGCTTCCAGTACTCCTCTTGAAGTACCGGCTTGCACTTCCTCCAAAACTTCCAGGACCTTACTCCGGGGAAGTACCAACTACTCTCTCTGCATCTTCCCATCGGGTGGAAGTGCTCCTCTCGCCGAGTGCCGCAGTAGTTCTTCTCTGCCTTGGTCAGTGTCTTACTGTAGTAGGCTATCACCCGCTTGTGGCCATCCTGCACTTGGGATAGGATGCCTCCAATGCAATGGTCGCTGGTGTGTGTGTCCACAATGAATGTGCCGCTTGGTTGTGGGAATCCCAATATAGGAGCTCTGCACAGTGTCTTCTTCAGCTCCTGGAAAGAGCCTTCGGCGTCCTCCGTCCACACAAAAGGCCGGCGATCTTCTGTCAGGCCAATCTCTCACGGCCTGTGTCTTCTCTGGCTCTGTGCCCACTCCGGTTGGTGAGACTATATGGCCCAAGTAGTTGACTTCCTTGCAGAAGAGCTGGCACTTCGCATTCAGCTTCAGATTGGTCACCTGCAGTTTGTAGCACCTTGCTCAGGTTGTCAAGATGGTCTTTGAAATTTTTGCCAACGATTATGATGTCATCTAGGTATAGCAGACAGGTGTTATAAGTCAATCCTCTCATCACTGATTCCATGAGGTGTCGGAACGCTGGTGCGTTGCAAAGACCAAAGGTCATAAGTGTGAACTGCCAAACCCTTGGCCTGTCGAGAATGTGGTCTTCTCCTTGTCTCTCGGAAACGCGATTTTAGGTACAGGGTCGAAAAACACTGCGCGCCACAGAGCATTAAATTTAAAGGGAGTCGTTTAATGACACTAAACAACACTTTTAAATTTTTTCAGAATATGTTTCAGAGACTTTACTTCCATCTTCAACCGGCCATCAGCACATCTTTCTGGGGGATGTCGAAATTGAATACTTTGTTCCTATTTTTTGAAATGAAGATTTGTTCCCATGTGGATAGTTCTTGTTTTCCTGATGTATGTTTTAGTAGTTTTGGTTCTGGACTTATGTTGTGATTTTTTTTTTTTTTTTTTTTCAAAAATGCGTGGCAACTGCTGATTTCTAATTGTTTATATTTTATGTTTCTAAAGTCTTCCTTTGCTCTTGTTTCTAAATTTCTTTTGGTTTTTCCAATATAAATTTGACTACAGTCACTGCATTCAATTTGATATTGTGACTTTGTGGGTTCGTGAAATAATAAAACGAGGTTACGAAACACAAAAACTACACTTTATTTTCCTAGCAAATACATTCGTCACCATTACAGTTTGCTAGCTAACCTTAAACTGTTTAATTTTCCAACTCTACATTCAACTGTCTCTCACTTCCGGTAACGATCGGCCATCATTTTTCATCGGCTTCGCGAGCCTACCACCAGGGTGACACTGCTCCCTCCTCAAGGCTGGTCGTCCCGAACAGCGCCTTCGTAGCGGGCCAGGCGATCCAGGTGTACCACCAACATCTTTCCTCGGGGCACCTTCTGGATGCGGTAGACCACGTCGTTAATCCTCCTCATCACACGGTATGGTCCTTGCCATGGCTGCTGAAGCTTCGGGCAGCGTCCCTTGGTCCGGGTCGGGTGGTACAACCAGACCAGGTCACCTTGCTGGAACCCTTGGCTGTTGGCTTGCCTGTCGCATCGGGTTTTCATGCGGTCGCTCGCCTTCTGGATGTTCTGGCGAGCCATCTCGTGCATGTCGTGGAGGTGGTCCACCAAGTTCTCCACATCCCTCAAGAGTGGCCCCAAGTCTGCGTCCGCCAGCTGCTCCCTCCTCAGGCCTGCGCTATCCCAGCCATCCGCAGTCACTGCCGTGACTACTCGAACTGCTGCGGCACGCTCCTTCTCCACTCTTGTGCATTGACCGCACTCTTCTGGACAGGGTCTTCGGGCCATAGCGTCCGCGTTACCGTGACTCTTCCCTCTGCGACGTTCTGAGGTGAAGTCGTACTCCTGCAGCCTCTGAACCCCACCTGCTGTCTGGCCTTCCGGTCGCGCCGTCACTATCACTTCGCTCCTCGCGGGGACAACCACGTCTTCGCTCAAGACGACCCTTCCAATTCCAAGGCGCTCTTCTGGTTGACGGAGTATAACCTCTTCCCCGTTGAGCCGCAGGACCTTCCTGCCGACGTCGACCGTCGCCTCGTGGCTCCTGAGGGCATCCAGTCCCAGAATCACCTCCTCAGCCACCTTCGCGACGAACACCCACAGACGCACGGCACTCCGTCCCAAGGTCAGCTCCAGCAGGGCCTCTTCCACAGGCATGGTGTCGCCCGATGCCGTCACAAGCTCGTATGGTCGGCTCGGCTTCCTCGTCGGCCAACCTTTCGCCACGTCAGGTCTGATGATGGTCACGGCCGCCCCGGTGTCCACCAGCACGCGGCACGGCTTTCCTCTTACCCAACCGTCCGCGATGAGGCTGTCATCCATACACCGGCTGACGGCGCGCAGTGTCACTCGAGGGGATGGTGGTGATGGCGCCGACGTGCCCCTCTCCACGACGGCCCTTACTCGTTTTCCGGCTGCTCTTCCTGGTGTGGGCAGTCTCTCCGCAGGTGTCCGGGCTGTCCACACCCCCAACACAGGCCACTAGGTGTTCGCCGGCGTCCCTCAGCTGGTCTTCTGTCTCCGGCGTAGCGGACACTCCTCGTTCTCGACGTCGGGATAGATGCTACCTTGGTCGCCTTCATCCTTAATGCCGCTGTCAGCGCCTCGTGGATGTTTTTATAATCGCCGAGACTTAGGCGCTGACGAATCTCCGTGTCCCGTACCCCGTCGACAAAATTGTAGGCGGCTTCCCGGCATACGAACTCCAGTGGCAGGTCAACCAAGGCCTTGCTAGCCAGCTGCTCAATCGCTATGGCGAACTCCTGCAGCGTCTCCCCCGCCTGCTGTGACCTTGCCTTTAGTTGGCTGCGGTACACTGCGGCTAAGCGGTGGTTCCCGAAGCGATTCTCCAGGGCCTCCCTGATGTCCTTGGGCGCCGCCGTCGTCTGCACCGCGTTTAGGACTTCCGCAGCCCGTCCCTGGAGGCTGGCTATTAGCTGTGTGGCCTCCTCCGGTGACCATCTGTTGTGCTTGGCCACTGTGTCGAACTGGCGGCGGAAGACCTCAAATGTTGACGCGCCGTCATATTTCGGCGGTTTGACGCGCGCAGATGTTGTGTCGCGTCCCGGCGCGTCGGCCTTCAAATCATTCAGTTTCCTGCCGACGACGTCCTCTACTATGGCGTTCAGCGGCCTTTCCCTCCAGGTTGTTTACGCGGTTCGCGAGGTCTTCGACGTCTTCAACCATGGCGTTCAGGGACTTGGCGTTATTGTCGGGATTTTCCTCTAGGTCATTAAAGCGGTTCGCCAGGTCCTCGACGCGCTCGTCCACTTGGCCCATCCGCTTGTCCAGCTCCGTCACGTCATCCTTCAGCCGGCAAACTGTCCCTCAAATTTGGCGGCGAGGACCTCGTTCGCCTCCTTCATTTCCGTGGCCAGACTGTCGTTCGCTGCCTTCATTTCTGTGGTCAATTCGGTCTTTATTTCTTTCAACTCTGCGGCCAGGTTGTTATTTGCCGCTTCTGTTTTTGTTGTTAACTCGTTTATCTTCGCGGCCAAGTTGTTATTTGCCGCTTCCGACTTCGCTGTTAATTCGTTCATCTTCTGCAAAAGCCGATTCCATGGCCATAATCTTCGGTGATGTTGTTATCCCACTTCTGACACCAGTTGTGACTTTGTGGGTTCGTGAAATAATATAACGAGGTTACGAAACACAAAAACTACACTTTATTTTCCTAGCAAATACATTCGTCACCATTACAGTTTGCTAGCTAACCTTAAACTGTTTATTTTTCCAACTCTACATTCAACTGTCTCTCACTTCCGGTAACGATCGGCCATCATTTTTCATCGCCTTCGCGAGCCTACCACCAGGGTGACAATATATACCAGATTTTTTGTTAGATGGAATGGCATCTTTGATGTTTGAGCAAATTAGATTTTTTAAGGGGAAATGGTTGACTGGTGCTAGTTGAATTTTTTTGTTTTTGAAAACTTTTTTGAATTTATCAAAGGCCCAAGGATGGGAAGTGATTTTTTTGAAAATCATATTAGTTTCTGTAGCTGAGAGGGTTGTGGTTTCCTTTATTAGCTTCTTTTTTGATAAGTTCACCTTTTTGTCTACTAATGATTTGGGAAAGTCATTTTTCTGTGCTATTTCAATAATTTTGTTGTATTCTGTTTTGTATTCTTGTGCTGTGAAAGGGATGTTGACCAGTCTGTGTGCTAAACTATTGAAGATTGCCTTTTCGTGGGATCTTGGGTTGTAGCCATTAGCTTTTATGCAGTTGTCTGTCTGTGTTGGTTTTCTGTAAATGCCAAAGGAGAAATAAAAACAGTCTTTCACAGAAGGATGTGTATATACGTTGTGTTTTCAAATATGGCTATTTGGAAATATCCACAACAAAAGCATGTATTGCATAAAAGTTGTTACTTTTATCTTTATAGTGTACTTTGAATAACATTTCAGCACCTCTCATTCCATTGATAGTAATTACCACATTATACTTTTTAGTCAATAATTGTTTAGTACCAAAATCATGATAGGTTGGGTTAGGTAAGGTTAAGTTCAGTATTTTTTAAATAAGCTCAGTTTTAGTTATGTCATGTTATGTTCAGCTCAGTTTTTTGTTTATACATGAATGGGATTAATTGACAACTGCAGTGACAAATCCACCATTAATTACTTGGCAGTGGAAACAGAAATTTTATCCCAAATATAGCAGTATTATTGCCCTTTTGAAATATAAACATATTTAGTTTTACAGATTATGTAAAACTCTTCTTACAAATGGCGAGAGTAAGCAGGTAACCACCCACCTTGAAGAATACGTGCAGTTGATTGTACTGATCTGGTTATACTCATTTGAACATAAATTTTATAAGATGCCTACAGTTCTGGATCTTTATATGTCTGTATTTGGAGAACTTTGCACTTTGCCTCTCTCCAAACTGTGTTCTTGAGTATGAGGATTCACGAAATAAACCTGTGGTTAACTGTCCAGTACTGCAAGTATATCTGAAGCACAGCTGTATACATTCCAGCAATCACTCACTGTTGCACAGTGTTGTATTTTTCTTCATGCACAACAGAAATGTTGAGTAGGTTTCTACATTATACCTGAAAACAAAATCAGTGCCCCTCAATTACACAACCACAGTTATACTTTTTTTTCCACCTTTGGCTCGATGTTTTCGATTGTTGACCCCCTTCCTCCAGTTTTTTGTTTATTGTGGAATCATCAGAGTAACCCAACCTGTCTGGAGAAGAAAGACGAGCCTAATACCTAATTCATGCTCGAGCTATGTATGTTGTGGTGCATGTCATGAAAGCCAATGCATAACCAACAGATGTTAAGACTTAACACGAGTTTAGTAATAGTTGTAACAAAAATTGTATTTCACCAACAAGTGTTAGCTTAAGACTCATGTTAAATCCCTTATTAAACTAACAAGCTATATTTCTGTTGTTAAGTCCTTAACAATTGTAAATACTCAAGATTGTGGGCTCAATTGCATCTTTTGATGTAAATTTGCTACATTTAAGATTCGTAATAGAGTATGGCCTATAGAGTATGAGTTTGAGGAGCTTTCAGAAGAAAGTTTCCTACAGAGGTATAGACTGTCGAAACAAGTTGCTATGAAGGTTATTGTGGAAGTACAAGAGAGGTTAGAACATGCATCAAAAGGAATATGCCGATCTCGTCTTTGCTTCAAATATTGATAAATTTGAGAATTTATAATTCAGTGAATTATGTGGATAATACACTGGCCATCTCCCGTTTTCTGTAATTTACGACCTCCAATGTTAAGTCATATCAGACGATGAATGGAATGAATGAAATGATGCTCAAATGAGTCCGAGGTCCATAGAGCTTAGATTTGCCCGACATTCGTCTTACAGGATAAGGGAAAACCCCGGAAAAACCTTATCCAGGTAACTCACCCTGACTGAGATTCAAACTCGGGAGCTATTGGAGCGTGAGGCAGAAATTTTACCACCACGCTACCAAGGCGGGCCCACCTCCCGTCTTGAAATGTTCAAGTCACTTGTCACTTCTGTCCTTCACACCTTGTTTTAAATTTATGTAATGCTGACCTTAGAACATACATCGAAAGGAATATGCCGATCTCGCATTTGCTTCAAATATTAATAAATTTGTGATTTTATAATTCACTGAATTATATGGATAATACACTGTCCACCTTCCGTCTTGAAACATTCGTCATATGTTACTTCTGTCATTCACACCTCGTTTTAAATTTACATTTCCAATCCAATACGTTTCCAGTTGCATCGGCATGGCTTTTTTGTTTGATGAGTTCATTACCTTGGGGATGGTATGTAGGTGTTCTGATGTTTTGATGTCCTAAGTTTATAATCTATGATGGGGTACCAATGTCTGTCCAACAGGTGATTTGGTGTGCTAATGAATTTTGGATCTGTGGCAGTCAGCATCCATTGTCCATGTCTTATTTATATTGGGCCACGTGAATTGTTCAGTATCACTTTCAGTATTTGCTTTGATTCCTGGATGATAGAGGCAAAGAATATGAAAATTCTGATAATAGTTTCTTGGGCTAATAGCCTGACTCTTAGTGACTAACACTGTTGCCATTCTTTGGGGAACTGAAGCAAACTACTGATGTCACAATATTTATAGTTAGTCAGCGGTGGAATGACAAGTGCATACTCTTCTCATTGGTTGAGCTGTTGCCAATGGAGGCACAGGCACCAAGAAGACAATCAAGGAAGTGGGGAACCGATCATGATTCCTGGGGCTTTCTCCCCTGTGGTTGAAAGACATGTTCCATGCTTTGCTGATTTGAAGGCCTTCATTCCTGTTAAAGTTGTTTCTACCAGGTCTAAAGTATATAGCTTCTTTAATCAGCATATCGTAGTACTTTGAGGACTTACCTAACATTTTTGTGGAGGCAAAGTTGATTTTGTGGTCTGTGTTAAATGTTTCTAGGTAGTCTAGATCTGACAGCAGTGGAAACCTCTGTCTTAAAGACTTGTTGTGAAGGAAAAACTCCAATCATATCCTTATCAGCAAATTGTAAGTCCTGGACTTCTCACTACATAACTTTTTATCTTATTCAGTCAGCTTTTGGTGAGTTTGTATGTTTCCTGAAACTGATGAGAAGTCAAATCTGAGGTTGTTATTTTTATGGCACAAAATTTTGTTTTTCTTTTTGTAACATGCTTAACTTGAACCTATTACGTGTTTCAAATGGGAAGAGTTCTTGCCTTTACCGAATAAGATGCGTTAGAGCTGTCAATGTTTCCACGTCGTTATCCTCACTCTTTTTATATCTCCCTCTCTCTCGCACACTTGCGGGTGTTCTTGGTGCTATCGCAAACTGAGTTCTCCAAAGTTTTATATTAATGCATTTGTTGAAATCACAATTGCAACATGGATATTCGTATATTATGCAAATGGTTGAAATATTTAGTTCAAAATTAATTATAGTTTATGAATTACTTATTTTTCTAATCCAATGAAAATACCAACGGTACATCCCTATGGCTGTGAATGTTACGTTAAGAGATAATTCGTCATTGTCATTGTCTTCATCGTCTGAATACTGCAAATTTATGATGATAGGTTTCAAAATTTCATTGCGTGCTATTTCTTTCCAAAAGTTGTCTTCTTGTAGTTTATCTGATGTCTCACGCTGTTTTCTCTGTCTTGTTGTGTTCCTTGTTAATTTTTTCGTGAATAAGTTGTTCACCATCATTCAGTTTAAAAATGTTAATTCTATTTGCAACATAATTTTATCCCACATTAACTCAACTGGATTGTTCTGACAGTAGTAAGGGGGAAAGTGGATCCTATCTCATTGATCCAGCTGATACACTTCTTCATGGAAGAGTAACTGAACAGTACTGCTTTCAACTCTAGGGTAAATAGAGATTACGTACCATTCATAAACAAAGATATAATGTGACCAGACATGTTCTGCCAGACTAGCAGGAAGTGTATTTTTCCTCTCATTGAATTTAACAAACACCTTGGCTTATTCAAAGTACATATTTCTTTTATCCCGTCATGTCAAATGTTTACGTTTCAGCTCTAAGTAATTTCAAATATAGATACACGCCAATACAATACAATACCTTATTTGCCACATTGCATTTACATAGATGAGCAGGTGCTCGTAAATTGGTGACTCGTCAAAATATTAAACCTAAACATTAAGATCAGAAATAAGTCTACAATAATTACAATTCAATATGTTACAAAGTATAATAAAGCAAGAGAATATTAATTATGTACAATATGTAGAATATATAGTTTTCCTAAAGTTGAACAGACACTAAGATAAAATTGAGATCACAGTGCATCATCCATGTATTCCTGAATTGATTAGTATGCTTTGTTGGTGAATAAACTTTTGACTGTTTTCCTAAAAAGGTTTTGGTTTTGGATTTCTCTAAACTGTTTATGGCAATTTATTACAGATTTTAATCCCGATATATTGTGGACTTTTCTGGAGCAGTGCTAACCTATGAGTAGGATATTTTATATATCTTTTTCCTCTTGTGTTAAGACCATGATGATGTTGATTTTTTAGAAAACTTTTATAATTACTTTGTACATATAGAACTAGATTATACATATAAGAGGCAAGGTTGCATCAAAGTTCTTAAGGTTTTAAAAAGTGGTCTGCAGGATGCTCTATAACTCGAATGTGTTGTTATGCGTATGATTTTCTTTTGCATTCGGAAAATTCCCCCATAGAGTTATTCCATATGCAAGTAATGAGTGAAAGTAGCTGTAATATACAATTTTTCTTGTTTCTAAATTTGTAATCTGTGCCAAGCAGGACATGTTGAAACAGGCAGTATTTAATTTTTTTTCTGTATAATTCAATTGTTTAGTCCATTTAAGGCGTTCATCTGTAAATAACTCTAAAAGTTTAGCTTCTTTTGAGGTAGCTGAGGTTAGCGAGCTACTTAGTGTGTTTTCTACTGTAGTCTTAAAATGTACAATTTCAGTTTTAGTTTTATTTAATTTCAGACCATTGCATGTAAACCATGCTTCCAATTGTTTTATGGCCTGATCAATGTTTGTTTTTAAATTATCAGTATCTCACCCACTTAAAATAATTGATGTGTCATCGGCATAAAATATTGGTTGTCCGCTGACTGTAACTGAAAGATCATTCGTATAAATTACATACAGTAGTGGACCCAGTACGGAACCCTGTGGAACCCCATTTTTAATTTGTTCCCATTTTGTATCTATAGGACCAGAACTACCCTCCAGTATAATTTTTTGTTTACAGCATTCTAAATATGATTTGAAACATTCCAAGTTTGTGTGTCTTATGCCGTACTGGTGTAGTTTACTTATTAATATTTTGTGGTTTACACAGTCAAACGCTTTAGATGTATCACAAATTAGGGCAGCAGTTTGTCTTTTTTTGCCCAAATTTTTTGCTACTTTGTTTACAAAATCCACAAGTGCAGTGTTAGTTGATAATTTTTTTCTAAATACATGCTGGGGAGCTGTTAAGAATGTTCGCATTTTCAAGGTGAGTTATTAGTGTTAAATGTACTAGTTTTTCTATAATAATTGAGAAAGTTGGAAGTACTGAGATTGGGCGGTAATTTTTTAGTTTGTCTTCCCCACCTTTGTGAATAGGATGGATTATAGCATATTTCATTCTTTCTGGAAAAACTCCCGTCATAAGTGACTGGTTGTATATGCAAGCAAGTGGCACACATAGTTCTTGTACTTTTTTAACAGTGGTGGGATTTCGTCCCATCCTTTTGACATTTTTGGTTTGGATGTAGATATTATGTTTTTGACCTCAAATGGAGACACTATTCCTAAATCAAAATCAAGTGCTGCATGCAGATTATGTTTGCCCATTTCTTGTAATGCCTTTGGGACTGAGGGGGGAGTATCCTGAATCATGTCTGCTACCTCAGTAAGGTATTTAATTCTTCTAACCTGTTCTTGCTGTTTCTGTTTAAGTGGCTACTTGAATTGATTTAGTTTAAATTTTTGCTTGCACCTAGTTCATTTTTTATTACTTTCCAGGTTGCTCTTGTTTTTTTTTCAGATTTTGAATGTATCTTTCTATTGCCATTTATTTGGCTTTCCTGTATTCTGGCCAACCAATAAATCATTCATTTGCAATGCATTGTTATAATATGATGGTATCTACTTTATTTATTTGTATTAAAAAACTATTGGAGCTATAAATATGGGTTTTTTACGGTTATGCTAAATACATTACTCTCTCTTTCCACATTGGTCAGTTTTAGCAAAATCTGCATTTTTATCTTAGCACGAATAGTATTTATTAGAGATTGATTAGTTTGGCGCTTGTCATGCACCACATAGGGGGAATGCAATACGACAACACTGCAGGACTCCAATTAGTTGATCACCTAGTAGCGCTCAAGTACAAACACCTTCCCATTTGAAACACATAATAGTCAAGTGAATAATTTGCTGGCGACACATCATCCTGTTTTTGTTTTCAGTTAAACTGTGTTCACCATTACTACCCTTATGAGTATTACACATGAATAAGAATTTGTTGTTAATGGATGGCCAATTAGAAACGTTTATGAATACCAATCATGTACATTACAGCCATATGTCTATTGTTATTTTGTTTGTGTCAGGAAACGAAGTAAATCAGTGTATCAGGTGAACGTCGTAAATCAGTGTATCAGGTGAATGTCCCAGCGAATACTTACATGTTCAAGAAGCTAATTCACTGAACCTTGTTCCACATGGAACTGTGTACTTGCTGTATTGTGTAGTTGTATACTGTTAAATAATATATCCACATCAGTTTCTAGTATAATACAGGCTAACTATCATTGTAACGCATTGTTAGGTTGAAAGTGATTGTTATCTTTCCTAAATTTGCTTCAGACATTTCCCTGTCATTCAAACCGTATCACTGTCTTCAGATTATTTCTTTTCCAGCTGAAGGTATTCATATATTGGTTATGTTTCTAGTTTCACTGTTTGTATGTTTCTTTATTGGCAATGTTCATTTCATATAAATTCTATGATTCTTATTATTGTTTGGGTATTTGGCTGTTTATTGATTTGCATTCAGTGAGTTTGCTAGTAGTCAGTCATAAGGACCTTGAACAATGAACATGTTAAATAAAGCACAGTTTGATTACACATATACTTGAATATTAAACATAAGAGACACATGATATACAGACAGTATGTAAAACAATGCAGGGATAATTATGTATGCATAAAAAATAAAATACTTGTGTAATTTCTACAGGCCTGGCTAGTAACATTTTTACAGAACAGAAACAAAAATTCAGAATAATTGACATGCACGTTACAGCCAACAAGCCATTCAGCATTAAATTCCTTGTAAAAGTCCTACCAAGTAATGATAAATACAGCTTCTCTGATTTTTAATATCATAAAATGCTCTCATAAACAAGTATGGAGACTCAGTAATTATGAACATGGTTTGGTTTATTATCAAACAATGTAGATATTGGATGGCACTTTCCTCTCATGTGGAAATGCAGCAGGAATTGCAGATATTTATGAACATTTTCAAGAATATGTTTATATTTTTTTATATATATAATTTACGTCCTCCAACGTTGTCATCGGATGATGAATCAAATGGGTGAAATGATGCTCGAATGAATCCAAGGTCCATGGAGCTTAGAGCTACCTGACACTCGTCTTACAGGATAAGTGAAAACCCTAGAAAACTTTATCCAGGTAACTTACCCTGACTGAGATTCAAACTCGGGATCTCTTGAACGTGAGGCAGACCACTACCATCTAATCTACCGAGGCAAGCGTTTCCATCGAATGTTATAGTTTCTTCATTCGGTTTAATAAAAATGTGTTATTGACAAGCTCAGATTTCATTGGTATTAAGTTTATACTTGGCACTGAGTTGTCTAAATCTCTGTAGTCTGTAGCTTTGTTCTTATAGATGCCTTATCCTCAATTTCTATAGAACTATCAATGTACAACATCGTTTACGGAGGCTCCTCATGCCCAGCAGTACTTGTGAAGTTCTGTAAACTTTCTGGACATTCTACTCTACTTGCTGCAAGTGATTGTATTACCTTCTCTTTAATTGTTTTTACAGTTTTAGTTGTATATTTTTTGGCATGTGTTTCTTTATTTCTTGCTATCTTTTCTTGTGGAACTCTTCCTTCTTCTTGTTTTCATCAGTAAATCATGTGTCATCATAGTTTTCCTCGTCATTCTTAACATGTTTGTCCATTATCATTTATTATAGGCGTTATTAAACTCATTGTTGTTTAGAGTCTATGTTAGTTGATACTAATCCAATTATCTGACCCTTCCTGATGTGGTCAGACCTTGGGAGATGTTTATATATGTACTGCTAGGGACCCAGCTCTGTGCGTCTGCAGGGTAAGGAGTACGGTGAGGAGGGAGGTAAGCTGAAGAAGAGTGGTAATGCTTGCACAAACAGAAATTATCACTTGATATTGTTGTTGTTCCTTACATAAGCACCAGTGGTGGTGCTCTCGCTTCTAAGCATTTGTTTGCTACAAGTGCCAAGCTATTGTAAATTATTGTGGATGAGTAGTTAAAGTAAAATCTTGTGGTCTATAGTGAGGTTTGTCAATTGGATTGTAATAGAAAAATATCACAAGAAAAAAAACCTTGAAGAAACCATATCCAAATAACACACACTAATGGAGCTTTGAGCTCGGAACCTCTTAAAACGCAATAATTTGAAGGAAAAGGTGTTTTGCCCTCCGTGAGGCCTACACATTACCACCTACGTTACAAGCACGAGCAGCAGACTATTGTGGAAAATCAAAATTTCATTCTGAAGATTGGAAAGGAGCCAGGAACTTCAGGAACCAAGTGGACATTCTTTTTTATATTCAACACCAAGGGAAAAGGAAGTATGCCAAAAGACACTCGAAGAGTGTTTGTGGCTGAATTTGATAAGTGTGTTATCCAGGAAGTTGTTCAGGAATTGTGCAAAATACAGGAAGTAATTACAAAAGCAAAGAAAACATATCTGACTGCTAAGCAGAGGATACCTTTTCCTTGGGTCACAATATCTTTGATAAGGCTCTTAAAAACTATTGACTTCAAGTGGAGAAAATGTGGATGCAGAACAGAAGATTTTAATTGAGAAGCCGAAAATTCTTCCTGACATGAGTATCTTGTATACATATTAAAATTTTGCGGAGATGTGGTAGAAACTCATTTATTTAGATGAAACTTGGTAGGACAGTAACACGCGAAGAGGTTTTGGCAGATGATGTGTTTGGCACTTGGGTCATTGTTTTGTGATTCATGCTGAAGGGAAAAAGGGATTTGTGAATGTAGGGCAACTGCTGTGTAAGTCAGGAAGTACCAGTGGGGATTACTATGACCAAATGAACCACCAAAAAGGTTAAAATGGTTGAAAGAAATGTTTATTCCACGCATCTTTAGTTATAATTTTGGATATTGAATCTTTTGTGAAAGGTGTCCAGATATCCTACCAAGAAACACATAATGAATTTTTTGCAAAAACTTGGTGTTAATTGTAATGAAGAAACGAGGAAAGCAGTTTTGTTCCCATTCTGAAATATTAAACCAGTTTGAAACGGGCATTCCAGTGTCATTAAAACCATCCTTCTCATACATACGCATACCCAGAGTCTATTGCACAAGAAAAAAGTAAGAAAGTGTAGGAAGCAGAGGCTGAATATGGGGGGGGGGGGGGGATGGATGGATGGACAGAATTGTGTCAGCTGTTATAGATTACATCATTGTGAAAGTGAATGCATAATAATGGCTATGAAAGCCTGTATGTTTCTTCTTCCTTTTGCGAATATTAGGTACTTTGCATTAAGTTAAATTTAAATGTACAGTATTGTTGCATACCAGGATTGTAAGGGGGGTGAAAGACTTACAAACCTAATCTACAACTGGGGGTATAGCTACTGAAAAGGTAGAGCGAAAGAAACATCTAAGTCAAACTGAACTGAATAACTATTTCAAGCAAGCCTAGTGTTTCTACAAGGCACTCCCTGGATCTGGAAGAAATCAGGAGCGCTTTGGTAACATTTAAATACATAACATAATGTAACTTTACCTTTGGCGATGTGTTGTTTGTATGGCTTGACTCTTGTGACTGTCAAAGGTGTATGATCTTGTACGCCCTGCTGGCTATCTTACTCGTGGTAGCATTTTGAAATAAACTCTTGTTGATTCTTACAGAGACCGGCAGCAAGTCCCCTCTGAAATCTGGTGAAGTCTCTCCCACGGTGGCTAACTCAACCATGCTTAAATAGGGATCCTACCAAAAAGTCACTTCAGCGATTCCCACGCTAACTGTTAATTTGCACCATATCGTTTACATCATTGAGAACATGTTTAAACCTGTTACTGACCAACTAAGCATTATTCCCCTTAATCAGCAGGATGTGTGATTCATTGTTTAAAACATGGGGAACAAGTTGAGGCCTGTTACCGACCACCTGTGAATTATTTCCCTAAGCCAGCAGGATGTATGATTCAACAGTCCAAAGTACATGTTTTGCCAGTCAGCAGAATTTACGCTTGATCATATAACTTTTATACACAGCTGTTTCCAGACTCAAGACATTGAAAATACCTGTTACAGAATAATGATTACAGAAATTTCCAAATCTTGCTCAGCCAATACATACAACACTATAGTAAAAGGTCATCCTTAAATAATGTCACACTACATGACACAATTGCACCAGTTACTGCGGTTTTGACATTTATTTGCACTTTTATGTTCTATACATTTGTTTAAAAGCAAACACCACTGTCCATCTGGCTGGTAGCACTCCTCTCCCCTCTCTAGTTATTCATCATAAACTTGAGCACATTCATTACAACCACAGAGAGCTTGGACCCTTGCAGTATGTGTATGTTTATTTATGTATAAAGACTAAAATTGAGTCATACCTTTTAAAACTTGTAACTTCACTCACATCCTTTTACAAATTCAGGAACGTTTTCAGAACTGTTGCAGTTTCATCCTCAACTGATCAGCAACTCATCACAGTTGGTTGTTGTCTGGATCTCTTGTAATTGGCTCTTTCTCTCTTGGAAGATTCTTTTTGACAAATTCAGCACTGAATCCATTATATTATATTCTGCAGTGTGAATTATATTATTGTACTCTTTGATATATTCCATTTTGTTTAAGGGTACATTAACCAACCTTTAAGTTAAACTATTGATAACAGCAAGCTTGTGTTGTTATGGGTTATGTCCATCTGATTTTATGAAATTTTCATGTATTTCTTTCCTATGTATGGCTAATTCTAGTTTTGTATATGTTCTGATTACCTTCAAATCTAAGAAAGCAATTTCATTGTTTGTCTTTTTGAATGAATGTGTAGTGTTTAACACCCACTTTTACTACATATGGCACACCAGGCGATGACACTGATGATACATGAGATTAAGATGAAGCACCAGTGGAATGAGATGGCGGGGGAAACCGGAATTCCTGGAGAACACCCTGCCCAGCGCTGTGTTGTCCACCACAAATCTCAGTTTGCGGTCGCCTGGGATCGAACCCGGGCTGCCTTGGTGAGAGCCCAGTGGTCTAACCACTGAGCCATGGCGCAGCCTGTCTTTTTTGAAATCTTATAATACAAAGGAGATACCCACAGACAAATAACCAGGCCTGTACCGGATAAACTGCAAAGGCAAACTTTACGTTGTCTTTGACAACTTTCACTTTGGAGAAACTAAAAGAAATTGGAACATTATGCTTAAAGAAAATTATAGGAACATCAGGAACAAAGAAATAGATAAATTGGCGGTAGCTTACCACTTTTAGATTCATGATTTAGAATGAGAAATCCACTTATTAAAAAGAGGGTCCAACTGCATCAACCACGTAGGTAAAAATATTCATAAAGAAATATGAAAGAAAACTGTTCAATTTCGAAACTACCTTTGGAGAGAACCCAAACTTAAGGTTCCGTGAAGATATCAACAGAGATGCCCCTTAGCCTCTAAGAAGTTCACCAATCCAACATTCATTAGTCGACATTAGCTGATGATGTTAGGAAGGTCCCAACGAAATGTGTTCTAGGTAAACACTCGCAATAAATGGAGCATTGAGTACTAGTTTGACTGATAATTAGATTAATTTTGGAGTTCATTGTATTGTAGTCCTTACTCATAGGAATATTGTTAAATTAGTTGATCCCATGGCTAGCATGTAAAATTCTAAAACCACAAAATTGTAATACTTGCCAACTTTGCAACTTGTATTTGAGGAATATTTAATATTTTACATTGGCTGTAAGGTTATCCATCGTAGTCCAAACAGAAGGAGTTAATGCTCCTAAATATATTTTAGTAAGATAGCTGAGAGATATAACATTGGTATAAAATCCTAAAGTACAAGGTTTAATTCCCTTGGCCTCATATCATATTTCTCATATTAGATCAACTTTCCATGAAATATGTTTATTACATGGAAATATTGTAGGTTGTGACTTGGTTTCAGCAACATCTGATGTATTCAAAGAAGTTGATGGTAAAACTTAAATATTTTATGGTATGCATAAAGTGTTTCTTTGTTCACAGACGTGCTACCAAAATTAAGGACACCATCGGAGATATCAATAGTTCTGAAATTGATCCCAAAATAGAAATTAAAGAAGATTCTCTGTCAGGCAGCATAGCCTCACAGAATCAAAGACAGTTTCTTAAAATGAAGACAAGGAGTAAATCTGCACTCGTGGTCGAAGATTGCGACAACACAGTCAAAACAGAAATTAAACAAGAGTCTCCTGTTACCAAACAACTGTTAATGCAGATTAAGACTGAAACTGTTCCATGCAGCAATAACAGTGAGCTGGATAGCAAACCAGATATTAAGGGGAACACTCTGTTATCAAACATTACTTCACAGAATGACGAAGAATGTTTTACCAAACATCTGCTACTAAAGATTAAGACTGAAACTGTTCCCTGCAGCAATAACAGTGAGATGGATACCAAACCAGATATTAAGGGCAACTCTCTGGTGTCGAACATTACTTCACAGAATGACGAAGAATGTTTTACCGAACATCTGCTACTAAAGATTAAGACTGAAACTGTTCCATGCAGCAACAGCAGGAAAGCACGAAGAAAAAAACAAAAAAATAGACAAACTCTGGTTACAGATTCTCGTCAGAACAAGACAGAATTTCTTCAAGAGGATACTCTCATGAAGGATGAGAAATACAACAGTAGCATGTACAACGAAATAGAAATAAAAGAAGAACCGTTGTGCCTGGGACCTGAAAATTCAGCTGCACCTGATAACATTAAGGTAAGCTTTGTAGATTTATACTACAATAACATTTTTATTTACTAAAGAAATTTAATACAAAAAACTTTTATTAGGAAAACTGAGTGACATAACAGCATGTGTATGTGAATTAGAAATACTGCATAGATTCACTCGTCCATATTGAGGAAATGTAGACATCTCAGCAACTTCATTTTGCATTGCTACAAGTGTATTCCTGTTATGTCTTTCACATTTAGCTTGGGTGCAGTCAGTCTATGTCATGTTCAAAATATTTTAGGTGTCATCTCAGTATGTCACCCAGAATTTAGAGCTGACCTAGGCATTTTACACTTCGGGTTCTTCCAATTTCTTGCTTTTTAAATACAATACAGTATTCGTGTTTAAGTATGTTCATATGTGATTGTGTTATTGAGAAGACCTGTAAGCGTTAAAGCCATATGTTTCTGTCTTACGTTTACTAAATGCTTCACCATTGGAATAAAATATCTGGATTAAACATTTTTTTTTTTTTCAGTTTCTTGTTCTCTAAGACAAACAATTAAATATGCTCTATACTACGTTTTACTAACATCATTACATAATATATGAAATATTTGTTATATATACATTTGAATTAATCTGTTGCAGGATGGGGACTTTCCTGCAGTAAAATCCTCAAGGTAAGACCTCACTGTTTAATTACAAGCCTTATGCGTTTTGTGTTATGTTAACTTTTGTTCTTTTATATCTGTTACATTTATGTGTTACATCTTGTCTTGTTAAGCTCTTGAACTGATACAAATGGATGTACGGTAGACCTTACTCAAATTGGGATGATATGGGACCAAAACAGATTTCCATATTGAACCAGTCTCTGGATTACACAAAATTCAATAGGTTATGTATATTTTATCCATTACTACGCATCGTAAATATGCAGAATGTTTCACGATTCCACCAAAGAACTTTAAGTGACCATAGAGAGATTTAAGGGAACAGTTTGTGATAGGACACACAATAAGCCAAAGTAAGTTTGATCCAGTATGCCATTGATGTCACTGTTTGCTGCACTGCCAGTAAGTGTAAATGTGTGGCTCATAGTAATCTCGGTCAGGATGAGTTACCTGTATAAGATTTTTTCTGGGGCTTTACCTTATCCTGAAAGATGAATGTCAGATAACTCTAAGCTGTATGGAACCTGGGCTCATTTGAGCTTCATTTCATCCATTCCACTCATTGTCCGATGAGGCTTAACGTTGGAGGACGTAAATTACCACCCCCCCCCCCCCCAAAAAAAATGTCACTGAGCTACTTGACATTAAATTCTCCAACTAACTCTTACATTTCCTGGTAAACCACTAGAGGTTCTCGTATACAATGTGACACACAGCCTTTGTGGCTATTTACCATGCTGTAAGTACTTAAGTCCCAGGCTTCATAGTTAAACATAGTAGTTCATTGGCTTAGAGCACCCATATGGAGACCGGGAGATCCGTGGTTCAGATCCCGGCAAGGGCATGGAATATTTCAGTGTGGCTATACTCATGCAAACCTTAGCCTGCACACAGCCAGTGTGGAAGAAATGTTTATTTCCAATTAAGCCTTAGTGAACTCTCATTTGTAAAAGATATGTAAATGAAATTTATACCATGCACAACTTAAAATTTTGAAGTTCCCTCCCGTCGTCCCATTAGACACACTTTTACCTACTTTAGCCTGGCCAGTTTCCTTAAGTATAGTTTGTTTGGTTACTCAATGTTGGTAACATAAGCTAATGCATGTGTTCACTGTTGGCAACACTCCAGCCACCAGTATCATGCTCAGCATTCTCCTAGCAGAAGACGGTTGGCTACTGATCAGCAGTACAACCGGATAATTTTTCATATTTTGTAGCAGATTACTAGTTGAAATTAGAAAACCACAGAAGATCAAGCAAGAAAATTTGGATTTGAGTTACCCTGTAGGTTAATTGCCAGGGTCTGCTTACGCGGTTGTTGCTATTTCTACATCTTTCAACTCTGCAAATTCAGATTTACTAAGAAAATTCATAATGAATATTGTCTTCGTCAAGAAGTGCTAAGACAGTTGTCTTATTTATAATATACAAAGTTCAGAAAACAACACAAGGTTACCCTGAGGTGAAACGCATATACCCAATATTTCCCTTAATGACTGAGAGAAACCTGAGAAAAAACCGCAGTCAGGTAATTCATCAACTAAAGAAGACATATGTTTTAAGAGCAAGTTTTTAACTTTGTATATCGAGATTTAACGGTATTGGAATACCACAGCGAAGCGAAATAATTATTAATTTATAGATGTGTAATAAATACGACTCATCTATAAATTAATAATTGATCTTTGTTTTTAAATAAATGGAACTTTGATGGCCTTAGAGACTTTATTAGGTAAGTTAACAACTTTATTGGAAACTGAATTAAAACTTTTTGTTAATCTGTGTTGTAGATAAATGGATATTGTTATCTGTGTATTGTATTAATAGTATTCATTACTAAGTTTAAGGATGCTTTCACTGTCATGTATAAATAAAACTGTTTCTAAGATATTGTGACTTTGTGGGTTCGTGAAATGACAAGTCCAATTGCACCGCTCAAAAATGTACTTTATTTCCACCGACTTACAGTTGAACACTTGCCAATTACACAGAATTACGTAATGCACACAATTACGATTTACCAGTTCGTCCGTTGCAGTTCCACTTGCACTCGAAATTACATAAACTCCTCCGACTCACATACGCAGTACATCCCCTCACTGGGCGCTCCTCACAGCTCGCCAAGAAGAACTGACTCAATTCACTCACTGCAGTCCTTATATTGTCACGAGCAGGGTGCTGTGACGAGGGACGTAACTGTGAAGGAATCTTCAGGGGTAGAGATTACTCGCAAGCTGCTAGATGGCCCACTTTATTATGGCAATAGAAGCGTAAGCCTAACAGTGTTGACAGTAATGATTGATGGCTTTGGAACACAATTGTAATGAACAAGTTACATATTCGCTAATATGGGTTGTCCCCCAAGGGGCTTACCTTTGGACAGGTGTGGTAGTGCTGTCGTGGGTGCAGCCGTCTACGGAGTGGCTTCGGAGAAGTCGAGAGCCCCTGGCCTCACGGACCCTGAGGGTACGTTGAGCCGGTCGAGCAGCGAGTCAGCGAGAGAGACCCCACTATGGGCCAGTAGCTCTATTATATAGGCCAATTCTGCCTAGCGGGGGTCCCCAGACAATGGCGCAGATTTACCAAATATGGTGTGTCGCCTGTCTGGGTTCTGGAACTTCCGGAGAACTTTCCAGTGACGCAAGATCAGTACCAAAGTCTTGCATGACTGGGGTTTCTTACAGAAAGCGGATGTTCTAGAACATCCGGTAAACTTTCCAGAGACACATGACTAGCCTAAGTCCTACGTGACGGGATATCCTATAGGAGGCTGATGTCATGGTAGCACTAGGAGTGCCATGGAAAGCGGAAACCCACAAAGTTCCTGTTATTCACAAAGAGTTGAGAAACTCCAGAAAGTAAGAAAATTTTAAATATGTAATTTTCTCAAGAATAACCAATTACTATGATCCCCAATAAATGTCCAAAGATTGTGTGTTTCTTGCACCTCTCGACAGCACTTGTCACACTTGCCCCACCGGTAAACTCGGCGCCCTCGCCGAGGAATAAGACAACACTTCTACCTCGCTCAGAGCGAAGGCACGTACAATAAATGTTATCACAAAAATTACAAAAAGAAAGTCTGAAACAGTACCAAAGTCTTACACAATAATAATTAAACATTGAATACAAATAGAAAAACATAAGGATATAAGTGTAGCACCTGAAAAAAAATAAGGATGGGACAAAAGTAGGGAATGTTACACTATGAAGTAAAACAAACACCGTCCATGAACCACACAACACCAGTGGTCACCTAAGCGAGGTTCATGTTCCGACACTGTGACACAACACATCGAGCGCACCACAAGGAAAGGGAGACGTCCCCTGAGTTCTGCTGCCGAACGCACCTATCACGTACTGCACTGTATGTTCGCTATGTCCAAAGTGCTGTCGCTAGGCGCACGTATTGCGCTCACATCAACAACTGTTCGATGACAAAGTTCGACTGCACATCAATATGCCAACAAGACTTGGGAACACCAACACTCTTCGGAGCACCAATACGTTGAGCAACGAAGTGCCTTCAATATAGAGGCCAATCATGCAGTTAGCAAACACACGTGTTAGTCCATGGTAGACGTGCGATGCATGATACAGTAAACCAGGTCACAAGGGCTCCTGAGGGCTCTAGAAGACCTCGCGATGTTCCCATGATGATAGTGGCGGGCAGGACCTCTCTCGCCCGAAGATAGCCAGGCAGTACGGAGGGAGGTTCGTGAAGCTCCAGGTCGCGAGGCGCTCCAGGTGTGTCAGGCGGTGTAAATAAGGTCGTGTAACAGAAACAAAAAATAAAAGAGAATAGATTACTTGGAATATGGAGGAGATGACTTGGGTCAAAGGCAACATAACAAAAACAATTGATTAGGATGTAATAGGATCATTCAGGAATAAAACGGAGAAGGTGCTACGCCAAACAGGAATTAGCGTCTAGAGTAAAAATAAAGAATAACTGAGTAACTGAATATATACAGCCAAAAACTCAGAAAAACGAGGTGAAACCTATGTGGATAATTATTGAAAAAGGTTTAAAATACCAATGGCTAACAATGTGAAACAAAGGACTAGTACATAGCCATATTAAATTTGGACAATTTCAATTAGGCTACCATTGCAAAGCGTGTAAGGCCAGAGGGCCACACTACACTTCATTGTAATTATGTGTAAGCCACATGTGTTTCACCTGCACAAGAGAAATTGTTAAACCAAATTAAACTTCCGTTATTAAAACAAATAACATATAGTAAATGATTAAAGAGGCAAATAGAAGTGACTGACATGGAGAAAAACAAATGACGAATGTTACACGTGACGTAACAGTGGTATATAAACTAGGGGACATAGGTCTATCGGAGAAGGCTCTCATAGATTTGATGGTTGCAAAGTTACACTTTGAGCAATTATGTAAGTCACAATTACTACAATAAACGTGAGCAATGTACCTGATAATAGTAACAAATACAGTTGAGTAGTCTTAAGGATGCCACAGTGAACAAAGTAGCTATGAAGCATGTGCTATATTAAAAGCACAAGTACACAAAAGGTAGTAAGCAACAACCAACCTTTGAAAAATAGCACTGAGACAACAAAACCTTAAAACTAGTATGAGAACACTAAGTTGCCACAGATCCTCCTTTCAAACTAATCGAAGAAATGTCGTCCAAAAGAAAGATGCGAGGAATGTAGGGTTGAAGCAGCGTCCCGCTCCAACCGGTACATCTTCACGAAAGAGCAGAATTCATAATTCAGACCATATACTATGCCAAAATCAGATAATATATTACCAATTGCCAGTAAAAATAATGACGCGCATCCTTACGACTAACCAAGACTGTCGCAAAATGAAGTATCGCATTGTAATAAAAAGAATTTATGAACGAGCTTGCAGTAAAATACTGTCTGAATGTATCAGACATAACTAAATTACAAGCTAAACCAAAGGCCGTAATACATCAAGCATCCGGAATGTACATTAATATTTTAGTTAATGTGTCATACAGAGAATATAATCAGTAGTACATATAAAAATTGATGTGAATGTCATTATTAACTGAACATAGAAATAAGATTAGGGCTGTCAACATAATTAAAGTTTTCATAAGGGATCGTACAATTAAGTATACGAGGAGCTTTCAGAGTCAGTATTACACACAATCACACAGTCGTGGTGGCCATATCCACGATTTCACACATTCATAAAATAATAACTCAATGTAAACGTCTCGAGACACTCATAACTCACAAATATTACTCAGTAGTACTACAACAAAGGAGCGATCTTATAAACACAATAATAAACTCAATAAGACTTTGTGCACGCATATAACAACTCAAAGAAAGACATTCTCTTTAATGTCTTGTCAAAAACTCGTCTTGTGGGACCTTACGGTATATCCACAAGAGGTAAGGAGTTTAACCACTGACTCCTTACCCTGACTTAAACCACCAAGGGGTCTCGCGACGTACCAAGGTAGTTAAGCCGAAACCCTCAAAATAAATATTCTGGTACCAAAAACACATTACTTCAAAATAGCTCAGATATAATCCGGGCTCTTTACCTGACAGGACCCTGCGGTTTCCCTGACAGATAGAAAACTCATATGCCCCAATAATTCATTAGCTCCCTTAATTATCATATCATGATAATCCCCGAAATCAAACAAACATTCTTTAATCGCACATCACACGAACAACCCCAATCCCATGGGGGTCATGCGACACACCCTTGAAGTGAGGTTGTATACTAAAAAATTAATAAGACGACCTCTGACCCCTCCTACGTATTAACAATAAAATTTCAATATTCATACATTATTATATCTTTATAACAGCAACATGATCCCATGACGCTGACAGCCAAGCTTAACGTAATGACAATAACAAGAAGTGGCCAACCACATCCAGAAAAAAAAATTACAAAGCTGTAACTGTTGTATCTCACAAGAAGCTGATGTAAGCGTAAGAAAAAAAAATTACATTACCAGAAAATACTTTGAAGGCTGTGTTAGTGTATATATACCTCAACATAAATGGTTAATGACAGTAAAATCATACGTAGAAAAGATTTCACAATATTATAACTCCCAGAATAAAGTTTCTAAAATAGAGTATAAAGTATTATTACACTATAAGTATACTCGCAATTTAATTGCAGGTAGAAAAACAGAAAGTAGAAAATACGCATACTATAGGTGTAATCATCCAAGCAAAGTCCAATGCAAACGGCAAGCAAACTAAAGCAAAAATTAAATCTGCATTAAGGGCGTAAAAATGAGTAGTCTAGGGCAAAAAAAAAAAAATGTCATGCGCTAAGTTGGTAATGTATAAAATCCTGCGGCCATCTCAATCGTAGAAAGTAATCATCATAACTTATTACTTAATGAGCCTTACCACCGAGGGGTTCTCACGAAGCACCCAAGGAATAAAGTCGTAATCTTTAAAATCAACAATCATAGCAAAGAAGTAAATCTGGCATACCCTAATTTTAGTGGGAAATCAATATAAGTCACAAAAAGATTTCAACTGTTAGTTGGCAATTTGTGTAAGACATTGCATGATAAGGATTCTACAAATTTTCCCAAGGAGTAGTGACAGCGAGTAAGTAAACAGGATAACAGGAAGTGAGCGCGTCCACTTCCTGTGAAAAACCTGGTATCCTCTCTAATAGGAAGATTAAGAAGATGTTTAAAACTAATTGACATTACCAATTTGCAAAAGAAATTTTACGGTGATTCGGTTTCCGGTATCGCCTCTAAAGGTGTGGGTGGCATGCGCCTGGCGGCTACCGGTGGTGTCGTGAATAGTAGAACACTGCTAGTAGAATGCTCCTCAGCATTGGAAACTCCTGGACGTCGACTGGTTCGATGTAGGTGGTAAACCTGCCAACATAACTTAAGAGATCGGTAAGCCACAGCACAACTAAAAATCAAATGTTAAAAATGTGGTCCAAATAAATAATAGAGATATGAATGGCGAAGAACTCGAAAACTTAAAGGGATAGATACTTGGCATGCAATGGTATTTGGCAGCCGTTGAAGTGCTGCTCCAGTAGCGATGCACATTGTCCTACCTGACGTGTCGTCCATACCGACGGTGTGCAGAAAGGCAATTATCAATAGGAGGGTTATTGGAGATACAAATATCTGTAAAAAGACCAGATAACAGAAAGAAGGCGAAATGATGAATGAAAACAGCAAAGCATGAAAATAAACAGTGCGCTATTAATCACATTCAGAGCGGTAAGGAATTTATACGACACAATGATGGTAAAAGGTAGAAAATTCATCCGAAAAAGAAAATGCAAAGAAAAAAAAAAATATAATATTTGGTGAAGCAAAAATGCATTAATGAAAGAGAAGAGAAAATTAAGTCTCTTTATGCTTGAAATAAGAACAAAATGAACTATATTAATAACATAATATAATCGTCGGATTAACTGTGTATTTTTCTGTGTGAATAAAATGGTTTTCCCTGATATGAAAACTCTGTGTAACACTAAAACAGTACATCCTAGGTGTGCTGTGCCAACGGATGTGGGCACCGGTAACATCGCCACTGAGCCATGGGAAAAACACAAGAAACTCTGGCGAGAAATGTGGAAAGAGAAGTATTACAGGTATATCTGTATTATAGAGCGAATTTATAAATATTGCAGTTAAATGCACTACAAAGCTTATTCCAAAAAGTAGCCTGGATGGGTGATCGCGACACTGTACTGTAGTTGCGGGAATTTGGGGAGAAGGTAAACTTAATACGAGAAAAGTATATTTACATTAGATCACACAAGCCTATCACTCCAATGCGAAGAAAAACTAGTATAACGCGCAGTATAAATAATCCAATCAGGGTGGGGGGAATGATTCAATAGTCTAATAAATCATAAGTAATAATGAAAGTATCGCATTCCACGTAAAATTTATGGAACACAGCGAAGACTGTATGTGATTGCGCGAGAACTTTACAAAACCAGGAAAGGAAGTAAGGAAGATAACAAGTTTCCGGTAACAGAGCTGGAGTGTGGTGGATAATGCATTCAGATGTGCACATCAACGAAAGACTGCCAGCCGAGCGAAAGACAATTATGCAGAATTATTTACAACAATTTGGGACTGCTAGTGCAACATCTGCGCATCTAAAGAAGTGAGTACAAAACTTTTGATTATAGAGTGCAACGTGTTTAAAAAAAACGATAACATTCACAGAAGAATTATGCGTAAAGATGGTGAAGCAACCAATAATCTGCCGTAACTAAGTAATGAGTTCTTCCACGGCCAGTGTTAAGCTTACATGTATTTATAGCCGTAGACCGTACAATTAATGAAGCATTAATATAGGCAATCTTTGATCATAATATGCTATTTCACAATCGTGCAGTTCCAGCGGGTATAAATATTGAAATAAAGGAAAGAATTGTTATAAAGAAAGTGTGTTAATTAAATTAACTACGCGTAGACCATTAATACGTGCGGTGTTAACAATAAGCGTTGTTTTCATGCCAAAATATTCCACCTGATACAATGTACTATTATAAAATTGCAAAAGATTTGCTTATAAAATATACATACGAGTGACAATATGCATTTTGTATAAAAAAGTGAAGTATGAAGTATGCATTTTTATTTATTTATGGATAAATGAGTAACAAATGAAAGTTGGGATAAATGTTGGTTACTGTAAACAAAAGGAAGCCTGCTTATTACTGCCAGTAATGTTATTATCATTATTATGATTATTATTAATGTAAAGGAAATATGCGAAAGCGGAAACTATTAATAGTGCAAAGGCAATTGAAGAATAAGTCGTGAAATAATACCGGCTGTGTACTGTTTCCAAGCGTGTGTATGAGGTGAATGAAACCGTTTAATTCGCGGCAATTTTAACAAAGGGTATACAAAGTGATGTAGTTTATATGACTGAATGTGTGACTGCTATTACAATTATTAACTGTAATTATGAACGATACGTTGTTATAGTTGTTTTATGCTACCACTTCTAGGCAACAACAGTGGTAAATATTAATCGTTTGGACTAAGGTTAGCAACAGATATTTGCATTTTAGTGTCTGTTAAATCGGTTACGTATTTCCGGCTAACTTTTAGTGCTGCGGTTTTGCGTTCTTCGCCAACTTTGAAAACTTCGTGGTAATTTAGTAATAAATAGAGAAACAGTTTGCTGGAAATTTTCCTACTTTTTCGCGGTTGCACTAAAGGTTAAATTTATATCGCTGACATAGATAAGGTAGTTATTACAGTGTATCATTATGATTAATATGCTTAATGCAATATGGGTATTATTAGCATTACAAGCATTATTATTATTGCGGTTGTCGTGTTGGCAGTTTACTCGCATGTACACAGAGCATATATAACAGCATAACAAAATGAACATTAATGAAAAATATTATGCAGCTATACATAGTTATGGTACATAAACAGTTATAGGCAAAGCATCATAGGGACAGTTAACAGTGAATATATTCTGCAGATTAAGATTATTTTTTAAGAAACTGGAATTATTTTTGCAATAGTTCATAAGGCACATGTATCGATCTTATCAATTGATCTTATTGATGATGTTCTCTTATGTCATGAATTCTATACAATATATCACAGTGAGATTTTATGTAGTGGGGTGTGGTACCAAAGCATTAGTGAATAACAGCTTGGCATCGTACCTATCTATAGAAGCATTTTATTTCAGAAAAGCAGGGATTTTCTCGGGGTTTGTCATTACTATGCCTCGTTTTACATAAATGGTTACTAACACACAAAACATAGAAGAATATATTGGCTAATTACTTGAAAATACAACGTGTTTTCGGAATATTCCTGTATTCCTAGTTTATATCATAGTTTATTTCATGTTATGACATATAACTTAATTTCAATACATGATGTGTCAGATATATTCTAACCTGTACCTACCGTGATACACTACATTCTATAGTTTGGGTTGTTATCGACGCATGGATTCATATGCTCATTCCCATGGGGGGGGGGGGGGGGAGGGTTTATTTGTTATACAGAAAATAAGTTACTCCGAAAAATCACTTTAAAATTTCTAACTGCTGCTTACTCAGGATAACCGATAGCGTAATGACAAACTTGCTATACAGGTGTACCTCGCTATTACAATATACTTAGTATTTTACATTAAAATACGTCAACTTAAATTAAAAATAAGAGCCATCTATACATGCAACTTAATGATAAAGGAAATGGACAATTAATACACAAATAACACAAAGTTATTCTTAGGGTTATCCTTAAGGATAGTTTTAGGTCCTCTTACACTTAATCGTGCTGGCTACCTCGCTACTCGACTTCTCCAAAAGCAGTCCGAAGTGGCTACCAAGGGGTTATTACTATGGTACTTATACAAGTCGCATAATGTGTAGTGGGTGGCTTTCTACCTGAGAACCAGAAACCTGATCCTGTAGCAATGGGAATGTGCCTGATTGTGAAAAATTTCCTAACTCATTGTTCTCAGCACGAGAATTAGTGCCACGACTACCCAGTGTATTCCTGCAATAGTTTCGAATCGTATACATTATTAGGATCAGAGGAGATATTCCTAGGAAAATTGCGTAGAAAGACAATTGTGGTACTGCACGAACATTAGAAGTTATAGGAGCATCATCTATCGCGCTACTATTTAATGTTGTGTTACGGAATGGAGGAGCAAATCCAGCATTACAATGGCATTGTTGTTTATTATTACATACGCCATTACCATAACAATGACATGTTTTGTTTTGAACTGATATAACCGAAACACATTTTTGATGTAAACACATTTTGTTTTTCCCACATTTAGCACCATTAGGCACAAGCCCCGGTTGAACAATGTCTACACCTAAATCAACAATAACAGTAGTACATCTTTCATCAGTACTATACTTAAGCGTTTTGCCTACTCTAGCATAACTATGTATACCAAATTGAAGTGTATTGTTGTGATGGCCACATTGTAGTATTCCGCAAAGTAAATCCTTCGCACTGCATTTTGTATAACGATCAGAAAGAAAGTCGTACCCACAATTTCCAGTTATACTATCACGGTCGTTATTCTGATAACATTCCCTATCCATGTTTTTCGCAGACCTACCCCACAATTTTCGACATTGATCAGTATGTGTTGTACATGACCCTTGATAACAGAATGCTTGCCCTTTCTTACAAGGGATGCCATTCATTTTATAAACGTCTTCGGGACAATACTCCGAGACACCATCACAATATTCTGCAAAGTCACATTCAGTAACTGCAGTACGACATACTGCACCTTGAATTTTAGGATGACATGTTTCAGTATTACAGCACTTACCTGTTGCACAGGTAGCATTCAGGTGCAACAAACATGTGGAAGAATTGCAGCATGAATGAACAATGTCACATTCCTCCCCGGGTTCTACAAAACCATTACCACAGACGGGACTCGAATATGTATTTACTGGAATATTTCTAAGGCACAAATCAATATTATGGCTTAACGAATCATTTAATTCTTTTAAACTACAGGGGCTCCTCTGGGTGGGTATATTAGAGCCTATTGATCCTCCCATAATGCAACAACATTCACACTGACAACAACCCGCATCATGTAGCATTCCAAAGGTATGACCTAATTCATGAGCTATAGTTACAGCTACTAATTCCTCATTTTCTATATCATCATTTATTACTGCGCCAGAATGTTCATATGTACACATCGAATAGGGATACGCCTCTCCAACAACTCCACGGCTAAATGTAGTGGCAGTAAGTAAAAGTGCATTATCATTCGGAAACGCCTGGATCAGAAATTCTCTACGATAGCGCAAAAAGTCATTCAATACCTGATGGCTATTATCAGTAACATGTATTTGGTTACCATTAGACCAAATGAGGACACTTGTCAGTGCAATTTTTATGTTCAAAGGGGCATACAGGGCATTTACAAGATTGATCAAGTGCAAACAATGCTGGCTTAGGCTTCTTTGATTCATTGTCAATTTGTGATAAAGTGGATAATCCACAACAAACAATAACTCCAGAATGCGTGGCGTATTATTAAAACCAGGAGGTAGTTTAATGTCATTCGCACCTCGTTTTATTTTATATTTAACCTGATTATGCTTGTGAAACCCAATATTACTATGTTCCTTAAAGGTTGAATGTGCATATGTTCTTTGGTAGGCGGTTGGCAAATGGTCCTCGTGGACAGGTAAGAAATGTGAAATGTAGTTTTTACTCTGATTTAGTTTTCCCAAATGGAAAACCTCACTTCCGTCATAAATAGCTCCTTTCAAACCATCATATGTTGAAACAGTTACCCAAGATTTTCTGTTACCTCGCACTATTCCTAAATACTGACAAATTTCAGGGTTCCCTACAACAAAGATTTCACCACTGCTAATATGATTTTCAGAAAAAGTAGTTAAAGTCAGTACCGTATTCAAATATACATCCAGAAAATAAGTTTTGCCATTGTTTTCAAAAATCAAAGTAAGGGGAGAAACATGACCAAGTATATCTTCAACACAGTCGTGTAACAATTTTGCTGTCACATTGTACCATGGAATACTTAAAGTCACACCTTGTAAAAGAAAGAAACAGAGAAGTAAGAGGTTTCTAACCATGACTATATCACAACCTAAACGTGAGGCGTACCATTGGTGCAGTTAGCCAAAGTACTGGGGTCGAACTTTTCCCAAAATTAGCCTGAGAGATTTACGCCTCCAGGCATGTTGTGCAAATAAACTACCCCATATGTGGTACATTATTAACGGAATTAAAGAGTATATTATATAATAGACGCAAAGATCGCACCTTCAGCAATAATGTCAGGTTGAGATTTGAAATAACACATAAACTAGTGAGGACCGGGGGTCGAACCGTGCCTCTCTAGACAGCCAAAAGAGAGACCGGCGCCTCCACCATATGTCACGAGCATGGTGCTGTGACGAGGGACGTAACTGTGAAGGAATCTTCAGGGGTAGAGATTACTCGCAAGCTGCTAGATGGCCCACTTTATTATGGCAATAGAAGCGTAAGCCTAACAGTGTTGACAGTAATGATTGATGGCTTTGGAACACAATTGTAATGAACAAGTTACATACTCGCTAATATGGGTTGTCCCCCAAGGGGCTTACCTTTGGACAGGTGTGGTAGTGCTGTCGTGGGTGCAGCCGTCTACGGAGTGGCTTCGGAGAAGTCGAGAGCCCCTGGCTTCACGGACCCCGAGGGTACGTTGAGCCGGTCGAGCAGCGAGTCAGCGAGAGAGACCCCACTATGGGCCAGTAGCTCTATTATATAGGCCAATTCTGCCTAGCGGGGGTCCCCAGACAATGGCGCAGATTTACCAAATATGGTGTGTCGCCTGTCTGGGTTCTGGAACTTCCGGAGAACTTTCCAGAGACGCAAGATCAGTACCAAAGTCTTGCATGACTGGGGTTTCTTACAGAAAGCGGATGTTCTAGAACATCCGGTAAACTTTCCAGAGACACATGACTAGCCTAAGTCCTACGTGACGGGATATCCTATAGGAGGCTGATGTCATGGTAGCACTAGGAGTGCCATGGAAAGCGGAAACCCACAAAGTTCCTGTTATTCACAAAGAGTTGAGAAACTCCAGAAAGTAAGAAAATTTTAAATATGTAATTTTCTCAAGAATAACCAATTACTATGATCCCCAATAAATGTCCAAAGTTTGTGTGTTTCTTGCACCTCTCGACAGCACTTGTCACAATATCGCCGTTTTCTTGAAGCCTCTAGTTTCAGTGAATCACCGCGAAGGTTCCAGATGGCAGGGGAGTGTGGGGAAGAGTTGGCCAGCGACAAGTGACACTTCCCTAATCATCCCCTCAGTTGGTGACAGACTAATGGGTGGGTGTGGCTTGGATGCCTCTGGTCCCTTCTCAGCTGTCGTTGGTCGGGCTTTCCAATAATTGGGTGACAATATAAATACATGGTAAAGGTTGAACTTTGAGGTCCAAAAGCACTGGTTTACTTGGTTTGCATTGGTTCACTTGTTTGATTAATCTTCCTAGTCTTTTTTGTAGCTTGAACACCTTCATGCAGTTGTTGAAATATCCCGAAGGGGAATTCTGTTTTTCGAAACTGAATATACAGTGGCAGTTGAAAGTCATGATCAGGTATTTTCTAAGTTTGGGCAGCAATAATAAAATTTCCTAAGTCATACAAAAACGTTACTTCCTGATTGCTGCCTCAATAAGGAATGGAATATGAAAAGATAAACATAACTGGGCCATTTAAGTCAATTGATGGAAATTAATAATTTCTTCACACTAGCCATATATAAGCTAAGGTTTTTGATAGAGTCAACATGAAAAATTCAGTGTCATGGCTGGGATATGAACCTTGGATCTCTTGGTTTCCGTCCAGTCGCCCTTACCCATTTAGCTACCTTGGCCAAAGTGCATTGAATATTTCATGTTGACTATCTATAACTAGGCCAGTCAGAGTCACTATTAAACATCTAATATTTTGCTGTGTTCACCATCATTTTCAGCACACAGTTGAAAACACCACACTGTCCGTCTGCTTCCCTGCCTGAGCATTTCAGGAATCATTGTCCTGAAAATATGGATGATCTCTCTTTGTGTTCAGTTAAGGGATTTTGCTTTCAAAGTCATGTCGTAATGTTGCATACGTGCATTTCCAATGATAATTTCCTTGCTGATTTACTCAGGGAACACTCTGGTTATTCAGGCACTACTGCACTATTTTTAGGTCTTCTGCTGCGTTCTGCATCCAATACAGAGTCTGTTGAGAAAGACTTGTTTTCCAGTTTTCAGAGATTGGTTTCACTGGGTGCTGTTTTATTGAAATGAAGAAAGAAGTTTTCTCTGATTTCGTTGTATGTTTCGCCAGCTCATTCTTTTTCATGAACCCACACTCTAAGGATGAGGCATTCCTCATTTGAATATTAACTTATTTCAGCAATCACTTACAACATAAACAGCGTTTCACCTTGACATCATCAACTAATAACGTGCAAAAGCCTGGCTGGCTGCTATAACATAATGCCCTAGCTGTGTTGCAAAATTGACAAACTAATAACTGGGAAATATCTGGCGTCCAGCTATAACATAATGCTCCCACTGTATCGGAAAATTGACAAACTTATGCAACAAAAAGCATATGAATGGGAAAAATATCCCTCTCAAACTATGAATGACTTAATTTGTTTTTGGTTTCCAAAAGTAAGTTATTTCAATATAGACATTACCTGATCGGGGCCGTAAATATCCAAAATACATTGTTAAATATTGCCAATCATGACATGTAATAAAACTATTGTGGAAACAACTATCAATAAACAATCTGGCATTGATAGAGTGAAAGAATACACCATGAAGGTTAACTTATGAGGTAACAAACATCGAGTAAATGTGACTGAATTGATCTTCTACAAAACTAATAAATATTAATAAGAGAAAATAACTAACATATGGATTCACAATAAAAAAAATTTCTTTTCTTTATTTCTGAACATAATCTCCAGAAAGGCTAATATATTTGTAATATCCGTGTTTTAATTTAATTAAACCACCCCTGTTGTGCGATTTGTGTTCAAGGGCGCTCTACTTCAAGGTCATCAGTGCCCGTTAAAAGCAATTGTGGCAGAAGTCATGTGCTGTAGTGCGATTTATCATGGTTCTTAAAATAGCTATTTAACACATCAATGACTTCCTCCTGGCAATGAAGACTTCATCCCCAAGAAATGTTATGGGGTTTGGAACAGGTGGTTCTAGAGCTGGCAAATAGGGTAGGTGTTCAAGGAATATGAACTTAAATTCTCACATTTTTCCCATTGCAATGACTGAATGAGGGCCAGAGTATTGTGAAGAAACAAGAGTTTTTTCTTTGTCATATGAGGTCTTTTTCTTTTCACCTCCTCACTCAAATGTTGCAATAAGCTTGCATAGTAGTCAACATTGTTACTTTACCCTATTCCAACTAATGAATAAAAATAATTCCCTGTGCATCTCAGAAAACACTCGCTATAACCTTGTTAGTTGACAAAATCGACTTTGTCTTTTTTGGAGTAGGTTTACCTGGGGCTTTTCACTGTTTTGACTGTGATTTACTTTCTGGAGTGTACTGATGTATCCCAGTTCCATCCATGGTAATACGCTGTCTCAAAAATTCACTGGGATTGTTATGTTAGAGCTCCAAATTTTTAACAGAAATAGTTTTTCTTTGTAACTTTTGATTAGGTGTCAACAAATGCTGCTTCCATCTTGCACTGACTTTGTAAAAGCCAAAAGTATTACTTAAGTGTAGAAAAGTATATACAAGGTTGACTCACTTGCCTAACAATTACTAAATATATTCCCTACTCATCCTTTTGATATGTTTACAACCTCTGCTATCTTAGATAAACTTTAATCTGCAATGTTGCAGCACTATTTTTTCTATGATCTCTGGAGTTGTGACTTCCACAGGGCATCCAGAGCAAGGCTCATCACTAGTGCTCATATGTCCTTTTTTAAACGTTGCAACTCAGCTTTTCTTTATTGTACATGAAGAGGCAGAGTCTTTCAGTGTAATGTCCATTTCCTCCTTGATTTCTGTAGGTGTTAAGTCTTTCAAATGGAAGTATTTAATCGCTGCTTGTTTTTCCAAATCCTCCATTTTCCTGAAACCTCTACACTTGTCATGTGTAAGATGATGTCATTCAAAAACTAAACAAGCTATTCACCTGAAGTTATGGATACAAGCTAGTCTAGAGTTAAACTATATGAGCTATTCATCAAACTGGCCCAGTGGCGCCATCTCTGTGTGAGGCCTGGAACTTATCACCTGAGCCACGTATACAGAGGACTTAGATTACAGTTAAACTATATGTGAGAACTTAGTTTGATGCACACTGCTATGCCTTAGAAACAATTACTCATTATTAATTTTTAGATGAGTCGTATTTATTACACATCTGCTTCACTTTCGTTTTTTTTTTTTTTTTTTTTTTTTTTTGTTATGTTTTTGTTGCCAATGATTATGGTTATGCTTTAGTTTCTTTTTTTGACGATAAACTTTCTCTTTGACTTTATAATTTATATGTTCAAATTACTCATTAGTTTGAAGTTATTCTGTGCTATTCTTGATCAGCCAAATGCTCATTTCTTTGTGACTAACATAACAATAGAAGCTTGCATTGATGCTATTACTATGAGGCATATGAACTGAAACATGCTTATAGCAACTTTTACCAAAATTGACAGGAAATGTGTAGCTCCAATGAAATATTGGTAAACTTTTCAATGTGTCATATACACTAAAATGTGCACCTCTTTTAACAGACATCTACATGGGCTTTGTAAAGGAAGTTTGGTCCAAAGTTTTAACAAATTCAACACATTATGCTTGTAGAATCTCAAATTGGCTAGAATTACAAGTTTACAGATTTGTTTGGTTCCACATAGTCATTGTAGATAATGGTTAGTGCCAGTCAATTTGTAGTGACTGTTACATGCACAGGTGCATGTGCCAGCCTATGTAGTGACTTTGTGTGTTTGTAGAATTTAACAGACTTCTACATGGGATTTGTATGGGATTTGGCTCCATGAGGTGTGAGAAGGTAGCTGGTGTGTTGCAAAGACCAAAGGGCATAACTGTGAACTGCCAAAGCACTTGGCCTGTCGAGAATGCGGTCTTCTCCTTGTCTCTCGGGTCTAGAGCCACCTGCCAGAAACCCAATTTTAGGTCCAGAGTCAAGAAACGTTGCGTACCACAAAGCGTTTCCAGGTTGTTGTCAATCCGGGGTAAGGGGACTGACTGACAGACCGACTGACCGACCGACCCACCGACCGACTGAGATGACATATGAGTGTAAGCAATCAGTTTTCCTAAATAAAACATACCTGTTTCTTCTGCCTCACACCAAGCACTTAACCATCTAGCTATGTCCCCTACATAAGTCTGTTCAGTTTATAGTTGTTGAGGTTAGGAAATCTATTGGCATCTGTGACTGTGGCATGACATAACCAATATAAAAATTATTTGTGGTTGGTTTATTGACACTCGTCACTTACTTTTTCATATATTTATGAGAGACTAGTTTCAAAGGCCCTGGCCTCCATTTTCAATCTCTTCCCAACTGAGTTGGGAAGAGATTGAAAATGGAGGCCAGGGCCTTTGAAACTAGTCTCTCATAAATATATGAAAAAGTAAGTGACGAGTGTCAATAAACCAACCACAAATAATTTTTATATTAATTTTGACGTCACTGTTACTAAATTCCTCCAAACACACATGACATAACCAGTTTATTTTGTACGGGGCACACTTGAAAAGTAAGTTTATTTGAAAGCAATTCCTTTCTTGGAAGTGTTGAAAACAGTGTTGTTATGATAAATTAACTTTAAAGAGAGTCGATTAAAGACACTATACAACACTTACTTTTAAATTTTTCCGGAACATGTTTCTGAGGCTTTGCCTCTATCATTGGCCGGCTCTCGACTGGTTCTCGTTGGTGTAGCTGACGATATTTTGTCACAGGTCTCCTCTGGTGGCTGTTCAAGGGACTTGCTGAACAAATCTTTCTGGGGGATGTCGAAATTGAATACTTTGTTCCTATTTTTTGAAATGAAGATTTGTTCCCATGTGGATAGTTCTTGTTTTCCTGATGTATGTTTTAGTAGTTTTGGTTCTGGATTTATGTTGTGGTTTTTTTCCCAAAAATGTGTGGCAACTGCTGATTTTTCTAATTGTTTATATTTTATGTTTCTAAAGTGTTCCTTTGCTCTTGTTTCTAAATTTCTTTTGGTTTTTCCAATATAAATTTGACTACAGTCATTGCATTTAATTTGATATATACCAGATTTTTTGTTAGATGGAATGGCATCTTTGATGTTTGAGCAAATTAGGTTTTTTAAGGAGAAATGGTTGACTGGTGCTAGTTGAATGTTTTGTTTTTTGAAGACTTTTTTGAATTTATCATAGGCCCATGGATGGTAAGTGAATTTTTTGAAAATCATATTAGTTTCTGTAGCTGAGAGGGTTGTGGTTTCCTTTAGTAGCTTCTTTTTTGCCAAGTTCACTTTTTTGTCCACTAATGATTTGGTAAAGTTATTTTTTGTGCTATTTCAATTATTTTGTTGTATTCTGTTTTGTATTCTTCTGCTGTGAGAGGGATGTTTACCAGTCTGTGTGCTAAACTATTGAAGATTGCCTGTTTGTGGGATCTTGGGTTGTAGCCATTAGCTTTTATGTAGTTGTCTGTCTGTGTTGGTTTTCTGTAAATGCCAAAGTTTAGTCTGTTTTTATTCCTCATTATTTTTAGATCCAAAAATGGTAAATGCTCATCTTTCTCTGTTTCTACAGTGAATTTGATGCTTTTTTCTTGGATATTTAAAAGTTTTAGTGCATCACTGATGTGTTTTTTTTTGGTACTATTGCAAAGATGTCATCTACATATCTTTGCCAGAGTTTAAACATCCAAGGGAAACCTTTGTTGATCCTTATTTCCAATGCACTCATGTACAGATCGGCCAGGAAGGGTGATAGGGGGTTGCCCATTGCTAACCCTGAAGTTTGGTGATAATATTTTGTTTGATACTGGAAGAAATTTTGTTCTATGCATAATTTGGTTAGTTCGATGTAGTCTGAAATTTCAGGTGATGCCATTCCAAGTTGTTTGAGCCATTTTTCTATCAACGGTGGGAGTTGATTAACTGGTATGCTGGGAAACAGTGATTTAACATCAAACGAGACTAGTGTGTCCTCTTCTTTTAGTTCAGTATCCTTAATGTGTTCTATAAGTTCATATGTGTTTTTGATGCTTAGGCTGTCAAATTTTGGAAATGAGTTGAATTTGTTTGTTAGTCACTTTGCAAGTTTGTATGTTGGTGAATTTATACTGCTAACTATAGGTCACATTGTTATGAATGGTTTGTGTATTTTGGGTAAGCCATAAAGTCTAGGTAAGATTGGGTTATCCGGTTTAACTGCATATTTGTTTGGTATTATGCTTGATTTTGCTATTGTTTTTTCAAATGACTGTACGCAAGTTTTTAGAGGATTTTTGTTAATGATTTCATATTCATTGTCAGTTAGCATTTTTTCCATTTTTTCAATATAATCTGATTTTTCCATTATGACAATCTTGTTGCCTTTGTCAGCCTTTGTGTAAATAACGTTTTTCTGTTTCAAAGAATGGATAGTATTATGTTTTCTCTTCTGAAAGGATCTGTTCTCTATTTCCTCCAAAATATTTTCACAATGGCTTTTTACTGAATTTTGTATGGATACTGGTAGAATTTGTGTCGAAATGTTGATATCTGCAATGTAGTCTTCAATTTTGTTTGAGAAACTGACGCATGTTTTTAATCCATTATTTAAAAGATCCAATTCTTTTTTGGAGAAATTTTGCTTAGATAGGTTTACTACGTTTTCAAAGATTTGCGTGCTCGATTTTTCGTTTACGCAACTTATTTCACTATTGAATTTAGCATGTGTGATGATTGCTGATCGATATACGTTGATATTCCCGATGTTTTTAAACTTTTTCCCGGTATGATTTCTGTGTGAAGACATGTTGCACAGATTGGCCAATTTGTATTTAAGTCGTACGGTCTTTTCTTTCATTTTCTTGCTTAGGATTGCCAAATATGTTCAAAGTTTTCCCACATCACGTTTCCCAGCGCTTTCGTTAAAACTGAATGAAGTTTGTAAAGTTTTAATTCTATCTCATCCAAATTTTTGTATTGCTTATTAATTTCTAAGTTTAAAACCTTTCTCTCCGCAGCCCTTTGTTGAAGGCAACGGAAATCCACAATACTCCAAAAACAGGATGTCTTCCATTTCAATGAAGGATCACAGTGATTGAAAAATCAATGTTATTTTGAAGTATTACACATATTGTAGTGCCCTTCTACATGACCTCCATCTAGCTCAAAATGCATACGCCATCTTTCAGTAGTGGAACGAAATGTAGACTGTAAAATGTCAACTGTAATTCAACCTGGTGCTTCCCTGATACGATTCTGTAACTCAGGCAGACCATTTACTTTGCTAGTGTACACTTTCGATTTGATGTATCTCCATGCAAAAAAGTCTAAAGGAGTAAGGTCTGGTGAATGGCATGCCCATAGCCGAGGTAAACCTCTGCCTATCCATCTCCCTGGAAAGGTTCTGTTCAGGTGATCACGGACAATGTTTGCAAAATGTGGAGGTGCACCATGTTGCTGAAACACAACTGTATCCAGTATGCCATCCTCTTGAAAGTGCGTTTCTAAGGAGCAGTTCTAACATGTTGAGGTAGATGTTACCTGTTATTGACCTTTCAGCAAAGAAAAATGGGCCATTCAGTTTTGCATTTGTCATACTCAACCAAACATTGAGTTTCGGTGTATCACGTTCCCACTCCGATACCTCATGTGGTTCTTCATATGCCCATATTTGGCTGTTGTGTCTGTGCACTTTCCCACCAACATGGAAAGTGGCTTCGTTGGAGAATAAAATGTTGTCCATTAAATTCTCGATCTCTACATTCCGGGAGGTCATAACACATTGCCTAACGACAGGCGAAATCCTCGTCCTTAAGATGGTGCAGAACTTGAATGTGATACGGACGTTTCAGAAATGAGCTGCTATTGCGGACTTATCAATATTTTTGTATCTTAAGTGCCTAAAATATTCTTTCTTTCTAGTGCCTGTGTTTCTTTTTGTCCTCCTTATGTAAATCTTTTCACAGTCTTTACACTTAATCTTGTAAATGCCTGACCTTTCTTTTGAAAGAACATGTTAGGCACTTAAGATACAGAAATATAGATAAATGTGCAATAGCAGCTCATTTCTGGTCTGAAAATCATGAAATTGAAGATAGCACCAAATTACTAAAATACGTACAAAAACATAGTGAACTCGTCATATGGGAGAGAATATACACAGAAAAACATAAAAACCAACTAATGAACTTTGATATCCCGCCAGAAGACAACCCCACATTTAAATTTATCAAAAAATCAGCGGATTGTAGCAGCAACTCCAGAACTACCCACACCACTGGATCAAGCTTTAGTTGCATAAGAGCCGATGATGCGAACGATAGTTTGAGAAACATGTCCTCAATATAGCTACATAAGTGAAGCCGATGTGTAATAAATATGACTCATCCATAATGTAATAATTATTTTGTTTCGCTGTGGTGTTCCAATACAGTTAAATTTTGATATATTTTCTGATATGTCAACATAACAAGAATCCAAGTAATTCTTCCTGAGAGCGGACTTGTAAATATTGCAGTTGCAGTATTTTTGTAAGAAATACTTTGATTCAGGTACCTGATGTTTGACCCAGACTATGTTCCCTGCACCAAATGCCATCACAGTTCTTTGTAAAACTCACTATTTGATGAGGTAGACAGCCTCTGTAACTGTGTAAGTAGTACCAGTTTCTTTCTTTGAACCACACTGTTTATTCCTAATATGTAGATTTTTTTTTTTTTTTTTTTTTTTTTTTTTTTTTTTTTTTTTTTTTTTTTTTTTTTTGTAAATTAAATCTTCCAACGTCAAGTCATATCGAATGATGAATGAAATCTCAAATGAGCCTGGGGTACATAGAGCTTAGAGTTACCCGACATTCATTTTTTTAGGATAAGGGAAATTCCTGGAGAAAAACTGATCCCGGTAACTTGCCTGATCGAGTTTTGAATTCTGGATTACTTGAACGCAAGGCTGACACGCTACCATCTACGCTACCAAGGCGGGCATAGATTGATTCGTAAATGCTGTTCAGTTCTAGATTTCATTGTACACCGTCTATGTTTGTCACAAGTTTGGCAGAGGACTGTTTTGCCATCAGTGATTAAAACACTATCAACAGAAATCTATGTTCTCAGTTTTGATGATAATGAAGATGAAACCGGCGGTGCCATGATTAACTTGTGTGCAACTGACTTAAAAATTCTGAAGTTTTTCCTTTTTTTTCTCACAAGTTTAAAACAAGTCAATGTTGTCTGCATTGAACACATGCCCTTCAGCTTTGAATTTTTTTAATAAGCAACAATCATTGTGGTAGTTAGCCATTGGTCTAGATATTTAATGTGGCAAAGAAGCAAAGCGAGCCCTTGATAAGCATCATAGCGAGGTTACAATAACGACAATTGATTAAGGCTTCATGGATGATCAGCCACGTCAAATTTAAAATGATCGAGCTTTCGGCCGTTTTACACTCTATGGTCTTCAGCAGGAACTAAATTTGACGTGGCTAATCACCTATGAAGCCTTAATTAATAACTTTCGCTGTGAAAGCTTGAAGTCTTACAATAACGACAATGTATAGGACTGAGGGCAACTGATGATAAACCACAATAATATAACTTGCAATATTTCTTCCCTTTCTTGCTATTTAACGATAATGAATGAAAATATTAACATGTGTAATAAATATGCAAAAATATTGAAATATGTATAATTATATATTATGGTACCAAATATGTGTTATAGGTAAAAATATGTAATTGAAAACTTCGGGATAAGGGTCCTATCAGTGTAATTCATCGACATTTTAGCGTTTCCTATGACTATGTATATATACAGGACAAGATTATATAATTGCATAAAATATGGACCCTAATGATGAATAACTAAGGCCACGACTTACATAATACCAACATAACCTTACTAGAGACGACAGTGCGGATTGAATGAAGTACAACATAACATCATTGATAAGCTATGCTTTATGCAACATAGAAAACATGCTTAGTTAAAAACTACTGACGATTTATTCTTCTGACAATCACTGAAACATGCCCATGCTATAATTATGATCCAAAGAAATTCGTTCTAACAAGATTTTTGAAACCCATTGAGGACTATAAGGCCAGGACAGTTACTAATTATTCTAACCTCTACCAGAACTTCGGATCCAGACCATTCAGCCAAAATTTATACCATTTTCTTCCTAATTTACAGCAATATGTAATTATGCGGTTAATTGGATTATTTCACGTCCTTGTAAATCACGTAGTCACAGCCTGCAAGAAAGATACGTAACACAAAGAGTTGTACTTACATGAATTGTGAGCCTAGATTTACCATCTATCATTAAACAAGCTTCTACTAGCAGAAATAGCAGTGTAAGGATTAAAGGATACCTACAGTCCTACAGGTTCTTGTATATTTACAGGTATGATATTTGTTCATTCATTGGATAACAGGGGTGAGCAAAGCTCAGGGATTTGTACATGTCACACTTTATGTTGTAATAGCAGTTTTATCATATTAGAAATTAGGTTCTTATTTGCTATCGAAAGGACATTTGCAGCTGCAGTATCCTACATATGGGCAGTTAAGCTCCTCCACTGTGTACTGTTCTTTGAAAGTTCATTTGCTATAAGGCGGGTGCGTCGGCTGCAGGATTCCGAAGTGATAACATTTACACTGAAGCACTTTCTAAGGTAAAACATAGGTACTAGAAAGAAAGAACACTTCAGGCACTTAAGATACAAAAATATTGATAAGTCCGCAATAGCAGCTTATTTCTGGTCTGAAAATCATGAAATTGAAGATAGCACCGAATTACTAAAATATGTACAAAAACATAGTGAACTCGTCATATGGGAGAGAATATACATAGAAAAACATAAAAACCAACTAATGAACTTTGAAATCCCGCCAGAAGAGAATCCCACATTTAAGTGCATCACTAAATCAACAGATGGCAGCGGCAACTCCAGAACTAACCACTCCCCTGGATCAAGCTTTAGTCGCATAAGAGCCGAAGATGCAAACGATGATTTGCGAAACATGTCCTCAAAATAGGTACGAAAGTGAAGCAGATGTGTAATAAATACGACTCATCTATAAATTAATAATTATTTCACTTCACTGTGGTGTTCCAGTACAGTTAAATATCGATACTTTCTAAGGTAGCTTTTTAATGCTACAACCTTCATTTTTGTGCACAATTTTTTATTTTATTATATGTTTTTTCTTATTGCTTAGATGAGTAACTAGAATTACACTAGAGAGAGCACAGTGGTGTGGCAGTCGCGAATTCCAAGCGTTTCCAGGTTAATATTATGTTTGAAGAAATGCTTGGACAAACTAACAGCTATGTGGTCACTATTGACGTCACAGAACCCTACAAATCTTTCTTCAACCTGTCCCTCAGGTGTGACGTAACTATTAGTTGAGATTTATTTTATACATCAGTGGTTTTTCTATAATTGCTGATATAAAACTTGTATCACTTCATTGTTTATTTCATTAATTAAAATACCGAAATGCATTTAATAAGGTCATTCTGAATATCATTTGACATTCCTGAAAACAGACGCAGTCCAAAGATGTTCCTCTAACTTATCAGTTTAAGCAGTTAGGTGTAAGAATTCGACGTAGATACACCTGTTATCCAAATTTTTGGACTCGCCGCTTGTTCTTGCTGAGCTAACTAGCAAACAGCACTTATTAATCCCCCATTCACATCTTCATCATGCTTTTCAACTGATTTCTTAAACACAAATGTCAATTCTGGTTTTTCCAAACCTTATGAACATTGCAATGGAAGCCACATGAGTTTTTGAATTATGATGATGAAACCTCAAGATTCGAAAACTATCCATGCTGCTGAAGCCATCTGTTGTCCACACATTATTTCATTAGACAAAAGCAGACATGGCCAACAAAATATTTTCATTAATTTGTCACAACCACTCAGCCAAGAAAACTTGTTATACCAAGAGATACTAAAATGTGTTTGAAAATGCCCAAGTGATTTAGTTCTTAAAGGTTTAAGAGCCCGAGCTGAAATTATGTGATATTTTCACCAAAGAAACTCAAACTCAAGGATTGATTTAAAACATCTTTGATCATAAATATTAAAGGCAGAAGCATTATTAACAGTGAAGTATTCTTCATATTTGAGTTTGATGTATGAGTCACTATGTTTACACTCAAACTTCACTTACTTGTTGTATAACTGAAACGTTTTCAAGATCATTTGATCTCATCCTCAGCTGTTTGGTGACTAAATGAACATTCCTCTTCTTCCACTACTATGGAATCTTCCACTACTACGAATCTTCAAAAGACTAAACTTAAAACTAGCACTCCAAAACAAATTCAATCTGAGGAACCTGCTAAATAAACCAGTGAAAAATACAATCCGCAACAATCTGAAATCAGTAATTTATCAGATTAATTGTGAAACCTGTGAAAAAAGCCACATAGGAAAAACTAAGAGAAACTTGTTAACCAGGCAAAAAGAACACCAGAGGAACATTAAGTTGAAACATACAGAAAAATCTGCAGTTTCACACCATTTTTTGGACAGAAAACCACAACATTGGCCACAACATTAAACTGTTAAAATCTTTAAGTACACCCATAGAATTGGATATTTGGGAAAAAATATTCATAAACAAAAACCGTGATAAAGTTATAAATTTTGAAATCGCGGCATTAAATGAAGTATTAAAGCTTAGTGCCCCAATCACCAGATGGCAGAGTGATCGGAGCTCCATAGTAGTGGAAGAAGAGGAATGTTCATTTACTCATCAAACAGCTGAGCATGAGATCAAATGATCTTGAAAACATTTCAATTATACAACAGCAAGTAAGTGAAGTTTGAGTGTAAACATAGTGACTCATAAATCAAACTCAAATATGAAGAATACTTCACTGTTAATAATGCTTCTGCTTTTAATATTTATCTTTGATCATATTATCACAGTCACTTTCTGCTGCAAATTTTGAAGCCATTCTTCTTATTGTACTCTTAACATGAAATCATTCACCATGTTATTGTTATACGTGAAGAATTAACACTGAATCTTTTTAACATTTTTTTAAACCAAGAAAGATAAATTGGCAAACACATATGCTGAATACATGAACATTAAATTATGCACATTATTAATCTTCCACATGCTGACTGACAGCTTACATTTGATTGTACTTCACTGTATTCTTGGCATCTTTAATAACTCCACATCACACTTGGCAAAATTATAAAATTCTGAACAGGATTTATTCTCATAGTTGACTGTCACCTGGAGCTCTGTCTTGATTAATTCTATTGAGCAGTTGCTTCTCATGTCAGTCCACTTTTCATGAATGAAAAGATTTGCTCTACAAAAGCTTATGTTGCACTCCCTTTAATGGGACGAAGTACCGGATGCAATCTGGGAAAACTTTTCGATTGTTTCTGTCTGATTTATCGGTAGGCAATGAAAAAAGGTAGAAGGTTTCTGTGTACTTTTTAAAATGGAACCGCAGAATCACTGAAAATATGGAACAGAAGTTTGTTTCCACAGTCCATACTAGAATAACTTAAATTGTGTTTCTCTGCATGATACACTAAACCAAGCTCACACTCTGTAATGTTGTCTTGTTTATTGTGCAAATTAACAAAATAATTCAAAAGTTTATTTCCATCTCCAGCATTACATTTTTCCTTGATTAGATGCCCCTTATAACATTCATGTTGCCTCAAATCACTTTGTCCACTACATGAAATGCTGAAATCTTTCCGGCATGTGGTACAAAACGCCGGATTCTCATTCGATGCTGGCTTTACCTACGGAAATATATCTTCTTATTTCTTGAGATATGTTTGATGATGTTTCGCTTTCAATTTCTTCCGTGGAGGAGTCTGATGGATCGTCTTCACCCTATTGTTGTACACGATCACCAACAATTTAGGCTTAGCTTCTAACGTCCAGTCTTAAAACAGATTTACAACATAGAGTAGAATTGTAACGGAAGTGGAACTAAAAGCAACTGAAAGATAAAATCAGAGAGACATTAAATTCGCTTATTGTCGCTGGCAGAAACGAGCTGCTCTGCTGCTACATGATGGCACACACATGTACCTACGTTGATTTAGAAGTCACTTCTGTTGCCAGCATTTGTGAAATGGAACAAAACAAAGTGCCATTTTCCAAAGATTACATAAACTTTATGAGAATATTTAAGTCATTATATATAATTCAATAATTCACAGTAGGCAAATAAAATTGCAGCATGGCATACTCCGGGTAAATAATAAATGGAGGAACAAAATTTGGGAGAAAAGCTGGAGTATTTTGGGGAAAATGGAGCATCCAGCAATCCTACTGCACTCATATCAATCGTGCTATAAGAAGCAACAGAAGCCTCACATGGTCATTGACTTCCCACATGAATCTGTAAGCTCTGGGTTTTTCCTGTGAGTGCCATTGGCAAAATAACAAGCTTTTTATAACTGCAGGATGCTAGATGACCGGCCTCAGGAGATCTGTCACTGATAGTTTCCAGTGGATCAGTCACAAATTAATGCAATTAAAATCTTAAAGTGAAATTGCTTGGACTTTCCATTATTCTTTGAACAAAAATTAATATAAAATTCGGATGCTCTTTCATCAGCTGGCCAACAGAGGCAACATTAACGCTGCACCACTTTAAGTGTAATAAATGTGTAAAATGACATGTCATTGGTACTTTGTAATGTCAACAATGTCCACTGCATTGTTTGATTGTCAGGTCCCACTGATAGCAAAGCTGAGAGATACTAAACATGTCTTACATTTATGGTACATTTATCAGTAATATATCCACCACCACAAGTACACTGGTTCCTATAATTTTGTTTTTCTTTTAATCTTAATTTATGTAATAACATTGACAATTTGGGAACCACCACAACTTTATGTATTACCTCAGAACATGCATTACAGTAAGTAAATAATAATGTGAAATTATTAAATTTTAGATGAGTCGTATTTTTTAGATTTTTAGATGAGTCGTATTTTTTTTAATGTGAAACATAAAATCATGGTTGCATGCAATCTGACTGTGTATTGCAAATTAATATGCTGAAAGGAATATTAAAAAATGTCGTCATATTGTATGTGGAGTGAGTATTTAGAATAATTTTAAAACATCAGTGAAGATAGTGAAACTGAAAAATTCAATGCCATGGCCAGGATTTAAACCACGGATCTCCTGGTTTCTGTCCAGTTGCTCTTACCATTGAGCTACCATGGCCAACGTGCCGTCCTGACAAATTCTCCAGTTGACTCATATTTTCCCATTAAATCACTGGCAGCTCTCATATTCCAGATACACCATTTGTGGTGACTTCCTAGTTGAGTCTCAGGCTTCATGATTAAACTCTTATTATTTAAGTTAATTGAGTGAGTGTGAATGAGTGTGTGGTGTTTTAGGGCCCGTCGACAACAAGGTCATTTGGGCTTTATGTTAATTGATGAAAATTAATCATTTGTTCTCACTAGCCGTGGAGATCTGTGGTTGAAATCCCAGTCATAGCATTGAATTTTTCAGGTGACTCTATCTAAAACCTTAGCCTATATATGGCTAATCAGAAGGAATAATTTCCATCAATTAAGTTAAATAAATTAAATTTAAAGGGAGTCGATTAATGACACTAAACAACACTTACTTTTAAATTTTTCCGAAACATGTTTCAGAGACTTTGCCTCTATCCTCAGCCGGCCATCGACTGGTTCTCATTGGTGTATTTGACGATATTTTGTCATAGTTCTCCTCTGGTGGCGGTTCAAGGAACTTGCTGAACAAATCTTCCTGGGGATGTCGAAATTGAATACTTTGTTCCTATTTTTTAAAATGAAGATTTGTTCTATGTGGATAGTTCTTGTTTTCGCGATGTATGTTGTAGTAGTTTTGGTTCTGGATTTATGTTGTGGTTTTTTCCCCAAAAATGTGTGGCAACTGCTGATTTTTCTAATTGTTTTTATTTTATGTTTCTAAAGTGTTCCTTTGCTCTTATTTCTAAATTTCTTTTGGTTTTTTCAATATAAAAATAGAGTATGGCCTATGAGGAGAAATGATTTTGATCAGCTCTCAGAAGAAAATTTTCTACAGAGGTATAGACTGTCAAAACAAGTTGCAATGAAGGTTATTGTGGAAGTACAAAGAGGTTTGAACATACATAAAAAGGAATATGCCGATCTCGCCTTTGCTTCAAATATTAATAAATAAGAGATTTTATAATTCACTGAATTATGTGAATAATACACTGTCCATGTCCCATCTTGAAGCGTTCAAGTCACTTGTCACTTCTGTCCTTCACATCTCCTTTTAAATTTACATAATACAGACATTAGAACATGCATCGAAAGGAATATGCTGACCTCGCTTTTGCTTCAAATATTCATTAATTAGGTATTTTATAATTCACTGAATTGTGTGGATAATACACTGTCCACCTCTCGTCTTGAAACATTCAGGTCATTCGTCACTTCTGTCCTTAAATTTACATAATACAGACATTAAAACATGCATTGAAAGGAATATGTCGACCTCACCTTAGCTTCAAATGTTAATAAATTTGGTATTTTACAGTTCACTGAATTATGTGGATAATACACCGTCCATCTCCCATCTTGAAACGTTCAAGTCACTTGTCACTTCTGTCCTTTACACCTTGTTTTAAATTTACATAATACACACATTAGAACATGCATTGAAAGAAATATGTTGAACTCGCCTTAGCTTCAAATGTTAATAAATTTGGTATTTTACAATTCACTGAATTATGGGGATAATACACTGTCCACCTCCCGTTTTAAAATGTTCAAGTCACTTGTCACTTCTGTCCTTTACACTTTGTTTTAAATTTATGTAATACTGACATTAGAACATGCATCGAAAGAAATATGCCGATCTCGCTTTTGCTTCAAATATTAATAAATTTGCGATTTTATAATTCACTGTCCACATCATTTCAAAACGCTCATCATTTGTCCCTCACACCTTGTTTTAAATTTTCATAATGCATCAAAAGGAATATGCTGATCTCGCCTTTGCTTCAAATATCAATAACTGCAGTTTTATTATTCACTGAATTATATGGATAAATACACTGTCCACCTCCCATCTTGAAACATTCGTCATTTGTCACTTGTGTCCTTCACACCGGCCACGCCGTGGCTCAGTGGTTAGACCGCTTGGCTCTCACCAAGGCGGCCTGGGTTCGATCCCAGGCGACCGCAAAGTGAGATTTGTGGTGGACAACACGGCGTTGGGGCGGGTTTTCTCCGGGACCTCCGGTTTCCCCCGCCATCTCATTCCACTGGTGCTCCATCTTCATCCCATGTATCATCAGTGTCATCGCCTGCGGTGCCGTATGTAGTAAAAGCGGGCGTTAAACACTACACATTTTCCTTCACACCTCATTTTAAATTTACATTTGCAATCCAATTCATTTCCAGTTGCATCAGCATGGCTTTTCTTTTTGATGAGTTCATGACCTTGGGGATGGTATGTAGGTGTTCTGATGTTTTGATGTCCTAAGTTTATAATCTATGATTGTGTACCAATGTCTGTCCAACAGGTGATTTGGTGTGCTAATGAATTTTGGATCTGAGACAGTCAGCATCCATTGTCCATGTCTTATTTATATTGGGCCAGATGAATTGTTCAGTACCACTTTTGGTATTTGCTTTGATTCCTGGATGATAGAGGCAAAGAATATGAAAATTCTGATGATAGTTTCTTGGGCTAATAGCCTGCCCAAGCCCTCAGTGACTAACTCTGTTGCCATTCTCTGGGGAACTGAAGCAAACTACTAATGTCACAATATTTATAGTTTGTCTGCGGCGGAATGACAAGTGCATACTCTTCTCATTGGTTGAGCACTGGCCAAAGGAGGCACAGGCACCAAGAAGACAATCAAGGAAGTGGGGAACCGATCATTATTCCTGGGGCTTTCTTCCGCTGTGGTGGAAAGACATGTTCCATGCTTGCTGATTTGAAGGCCTTCATTCCTGTTAAAGTTGTTTCTTCTAGGTCTAAAGTATAGAGCTTCTTTAATCAGCATATCATAGTACTTTGAGGACTTATCTAACACTTTTGTGGAGGCAAAGTTGATTTTGTGGTCTATGTTATGTTTGCTGTGTCACTGCAGATCTTTCTGGGTAGTCTAGATCTGACAGCAGTGAAAACCTCTGTCTTAAAGACTTGTTGTGAAGGAAAAACTCCAACCATATCCTTATCAGCAAATTGTAAGTTCTGGAATTCTCTCTACATAACTTTTTGTCGTGGTCAATCAGCTTTTGTGAGTTTGTATCTTTCTTGAAAGTGATGATGATGAGATAGTCATTTTTATGGCACAAAATTGTTTTTCTTTTTGATGGCACAAAATCATTGTTTTTCTTTTTGTAACATGCTTAATTTGAACCTATTATGTGTTTCAGATGGGAAGAGTTCTTGCCTGTAGCGAATTAGATGTGTTAGAGCTGTCAGTGTTTCCACGTGGTTATCCTCACTCTGTTTATATCTCCCTCTCTCTCGCACACTTGCGAGTGTTCTTGGTGATAACACAAACTTAATTTTCTAATGTTTTATTTTTGCAGTTGTTGAAATCACAATTGCAACATGGATATTCGTATATTACGCAAATGGTTGAAATATTTATTTCAAAATTAATTATAGTTTATGAATTACTTATATTTCTAAGCCAATGAAAATACCAGCGGTACATCCCTATAGCTGTGAATGTTACGTTAAGAGTTAATTTGTCATTGTCATTGTCTTCATCGTCTGAGTACTGCAAATTTATGATGATAGGTTCCAAAATTTCATTGTGTGCTATTTCTTTCCAAAAGTTGTCTTCTTGTAGTTTATCTGATGGATCACAGTTTTCCCAACCTTGTTGTGTTCCTTGTTAATTTCTTCGTGAATAGTTCGTTCAATGTTAGTCAGTTTAAAAATTTTAATTCTATTTGCAACATAATTTTAGCCCACATTAACTCAACGGGATTGTTCTGTCAGTAGTAAGGGGGAAAGTGGATCGTATCTCATTGATCCAGTTGATACACTTTTTCATGGAAGAGTAACTGAACAGTACTGCTTTCAACTCTCTAGATTAAATAGAGATTATGTACCATTCATAAACAGAGATATGTGACCAGACGTATTCAGCCAGACTAGCAGGAAGTGTAGTTTTCCTCTCATTGTATTTAACAAACACCTTGGCTTATTCAAAGTACATATTTCTTTTATCCCGTCATGTCAAATGTTTACGTTTCAGCTCTAAGTAATTTCAAATATAGATACACGCCAATACAATACTTTATTCGTCACATTACACTTACATAATTGAGCAGGTGCTCGTAAATTGGTGACTCGTCACAATATTAAACCTAAACTTTAAGATCAGAAATAAGTCTACAATATGTAAAATACAATATGTTACAAAGTATAATAAAGCAAGAGAATAATAATTATGTACAATATCTAGAGTATATAGTTTTCCTAAAGTTGAACAGACACTAAGATAAAATTGAGATCACAGTGCATCATCCATGTATTCCTGAATTGAATAGTATGCTTTGTTGGTGAATACACTTTTGACTGTTTTCTTAAAAAGATTTTGGTTCTGAATTTCCCTAACTGTTTGTGGCAATTTATTATATATTTTAATCCGGCTATATTGTGGACTTTTCTTGAGCAGTGCTAACCTATGAGTAGGGTATTTTATATACCCTTTTCCTCTTGTGTTATGACCATGATGATGTTGATTTTTTAGATAACTGTGATAATTACTGTGTACATATAGAGCTAGATTATATATATAGAGGCAACGTGGCGTCAAAATTCTTAATGTTTTAAAAAGTGGTCTGCAGGGCGCTCTATAACTCGAATGTGTCATTATGTGTATGATTTCCATTTGAATTCAGAAAAGTCTGTCAGAGCCTGTTGCATTTCCCCATAAAGTTATTCCATATGCAAGTAATGAATGAAAGTAACTGTAATATACAATTTTTTCTTGTTTCTAAATTTGTAATCTGTGCCAAGCAGGACATGTTGAAACAGGCAGTATTTAATTTTTTTTTTCTATATAGTTTAATTGTTTAGTGCATTTAACGCGTTCATCTATAAATAACCCTAAAAGTTTAGCTTCTTTTAAGGTAGCTGAAGTTAACGAGTTACTTTGTGTGTTTTCTACTGTAGTCTTAAAATGTACAATTTCAGTTTTAGTTTTATTTAATTTCAGACCATTGCATGTAAACCATGCTTCCAATTGTTTTATGGCCTGGTCAATGTTTGTTTTTAAATTATCAATATCTGTCCCACTTAAAATAATTGATGTCATTGGTATAAAATATTGGTTGTCCGCTGACTGTAACTGAAAGATCATTCATATAAATTACATACAGTAGTGAACCCAGTACGGAACCCTGCGGAACCCCATTTTTAATTTGTTCCCATTTTGTATCTATAGGACCAGAACTACCCTCCAGAATAATTTTCTTTTTACGGCATTCTGAATATGATTTGAACCATTCCAAGTTTGTGTGTCTGATGCCGTACTGTTGTAGTTTACTTGTTAATATTTTGTGGTTTACACAGTCAAACGCTTTAGATATATCACAAATTAGGGTAGCAGTTTGTCTTTTCGTCCAAATTTTTTGCTACTTGGTTTACAAAATCCACGAGTGCAGTGTTAGTTGATAATTTTTTTTCCAAATACATGCTGGGAGCTGTTAAGAATGTTCACATTTCAAGGTGGGTTATTTATGTTAAATGTACTACTGTCCGGCCGCTGTATGTTCGGCTCTGACATTTCTCGAGAGGGGGAAGCAGGCTGTTGCCAGTTCTTTAGCGGGAATTTCAAGCAGAGGAACAATGTGTATTTTAAATATTTCAGTACTTGCATATTACACGAACCAGGAGCCATATTATTATAATAGCGATAATAATAGGACTTACGAACACTAAACATCGGAATTCACGCACGAAAAATATAACGAAAAAAGTTCACCAGCGCAAGCCGCTATTAGGCCACGTGGCTCAAACAAATTGAAGCTGGCAACACGGTGTTGAGTTCGGGAGCCACGCCTACCAGCGACAACGCTGATTGGCGCTAGCAGACAGTTTTAGCTTCCTGACCACGACACCGGATGTACAGACTCCCAGTATCACCAACAGAAGCAGTTGGTGTGCGTGAAAGGTGTGAACGAAATATTTGAATAGAGTGATGTTGTAAAGAATATCTTGCATGATAATGAAATTAAAAGTTGTATTTCAATGTTTTGAAGCTAATATAGTCTTATACTCTCATTATAAAGATAATTCTGACGATATGTTTTCAATTACTCATTATTATATGTTGGTACTAGTAACCTTCCCCCTCCACCTCCTGCAGCCACTAAATGTCAGAGCCGAACATACAGCGGCCGGACAGTAGTGTTTCTAGAATAATTGAAAAAGTTGGAAGTACTGAGATTGGCTGGGAATTTTTTAGTTCGTCTTCCCCACCTTTGTGAATAGGATGGATTATGGCCATTCTTTCTGGAAAAACTCCCATCATAAGTGACTGGTTGTATCTGCAAGTAATTGGCACATATAATTCTTCTTGTACTTTTGTAACTAACAGTGGTGGGATTTCGTCGCATCCTTTTGACATTTTTGGTTTGGATGCAGATATTATCTTTTTGACCTCAAATGGAGGCACTATTCCTAAATCAAAATCAAGTGCTGCATGCATATTATGTTTGACCATTTCTTGTAATGCCTTTGGGACTGAGGGGGGAGTATCCTGAATCATATCTGCTAACTCATTAAAGTATTTAATTCTTCTAACCTGTTCCTTCTGTTTCTGTTCAAGTGGCTACTTGAATTGATTTGGTTTAAATTTTTGCTTGCACCTACTTCTGTTTTTATTACTTTCCAGCTTGCACTTGTTTTGTTTTCAGAATTTTTAGTTTATCTTTCCATTGCCATTTATTTGGCTTTCCTGTATTTTGGTCAACCAATAATGATATTCATTCGTAATGCATTGTTATAATATAATGGTATCTACTTTATTTATTTGTATTAGGAAAATTATTGGAGCTATAAATATGGGGGTTTTACGGTTATGCTAAATGCATTACACTCTCCTTCCACATGGATCATTTTTGGCAAAATATGCATTTTTATCTTAGCGCGAATAGTATTAGAGATTGATTAGTTTGGCGCTTGTCACACACCACATAGCGGGAATGCAATACGTCAACACTGCAGGACTCCGATTGGTTGCTCACCTAGTAGCGCTCAAGGACAAACACCTTCCCATTTGAAACACGTAACAGTCAAGTGAATAATTTCTTGGCAACACATCCTGACTTTGTTTTCAGTTAAACTGTGTTCACCATTACTATCCTTATGAGTATCACCCATGAATAAGCGTTATTAAACTCATTGTTGTTTAGAGTCTATGTTAGTTGATACTAATCCCATTAGCTGAGGCCCTTCCTGATGTGGTCAGGCCTTGGGGGATGTTTATGTATGTACTGCTAGGGACCCAGCTCTGTGCGTCTGCAGGGAAGGGAGCATGGTGAGGAGAGAAGTAAGCTGATGACATGTGGCAATGCTTGCACAAACAGAAATTATCACTTGATATTGTTCTTGTTCCTTACATGAGCATCAGTGGTGGTGCTCTCGCTTCTAAGCATTTGTTTGCTACAAGTACCAAGCTATTGTAAATTATTGGGGATGAGTAGGTAAAGTAAAATCTTGTGGTCTATAGTGAGGTTCGTCAATTGGATTGTAATAGAAAAATATCATAAGAAAGAAAAACCCTGAAGAAACCATATCTAAATAACACACACTAACGGAGCTTTGAACTCGGAACCTCTTAAAACGCAATAATTTGAAGGAAAATGTTTTTTGCCCTCATGAGGCCTACACACTACCACCTACGTTTCAAGCACGAGCAGCAGACTATTGTGGAAAATCAGAAAATTTCATTCTGAAGATTGGAAAGGAGCCAGGAACTTTAGGAACCAAGTGGACATTCTTTTTTATATTCAACACCAAGGGAAAAGGAAGTATGCCAAAAGACACTCGAAAGGTAGTTGTGGCTGAATTTGATGTGTTATTCAGGAAGTTGTTCAGGAATTTTAAAAAATACAGGAAGTAATTACAAAAGCAAAGAAACCCCATCTGATTGTTAGGCAAAGGATACCGTTTCCTTGGGTCATAATATCTTTGATAAGAGTCTTAAAAACTAATGACTTCAAGTGGAGAAAATGTGGATGCAGAACAGAAGATTTTAATTGAGAAGCCTAAAATTCTCCCTGGCATGAGTATCTTGTATACATATTAAAATTTTGCGAAGATGTGGTAGAAACTCATTTATTTAGATGAAACTTGGTTGGACAGTAACCCGAGAAGAGGTTTTGGCATATGATGTGTTTGGCACTTGGGTCATTGTTTTGCGATTCATGCTGGAGGGAAGAAGGGATTTGTGAATGTAGGGCAACTGCTGCGTTAGTCAGGAAGTACCAGTGGGGATTACTATGACCAAATGAACCACCAAAGTGGTTGAAGTGGTTGAAAAATGTTTATTCCACACATCTTTAGTTATAATTTTGGATATTGAATCTTTTGTGAAAGGTGTCCAGATATCCTACCAAGAAACAGATAATGAATTTTTTGCAAAAACTTGGTGTTAGTTCTAATGAAGAAATGAGGAAAGCAGATTTGTTCCGATTTTGAAAGTCTATCGCAGAAGAAAAAAGTAAGAAAGTGTAGGAAGCAGAGGCTGAATATGGAGGGGGGAGGGATGGATGGACAGAATTGTGTCAGCTGTTATAGATTACATCATTGTGAAAGTGAATGCATAATAATGGCTATGAAAGCCTGTATGTCTCTTCTTCCTTTTGCCAATATTAGGTACTTTGCATTAAGTTAAATTTAAATGCACACTATTGTTGCATACCAGGATTGTAAGGGGTGTGAAAGACTTACAAACCTAATCTATAACTGGGGGTGTAGCTACTGAAAAGGTAGAGCGAAAGAAACATCTAAGTCAAACTGAATTGAATAACTGTATTTCAAACAAGCCTAGTGTTTCTACAAGGCACTCCCTGGACCTGGAAGAGATCAGGGGTGCTTTGGTAACATTTAAATACATAACATAATGCAACTTTACCTTTGGCGATGCGTTGTTTGTATGGCTTGACTCTTGTGACTGTCAAAAGGTGTATGATCTGGTACGCACTGCTGGCTATCTTACTCATGGTAGCACTTTGAAATAAACTCTTGTTGATTCTTACAGAGAGCGGCAGCAATGTCCTTTGAAATCTCTGTGAAGTCTCTCCCGCGGGGGCTAACTCAACCAGGCTTAAATAGCGGTCCTACCAAAAAGTCAATTCAGCGATTCCCACGCTAACTGTTAATTTGCACCATATTGTTTACATCATTGAGAACATGTTTAAACCTGTTACTGACCACCTAAGCATTATTCCCCTTGATCAGCAGGATGTGTGATTCATTGTTTAAAACATGGGAACAAGTTGAGGCCTGTTACCGACCACCTGTGTATTATTTCCCTAAGCCAGCAGGATGTATGATTCAACAGTCCAAAGTACATGTTTTGCCAGTCAGCAGAATTTACGCTTGATCATATAACTTTTATACACAGCTGTGTCCAGACTCAAGGCATCGAAAATACATGTTACAGAATAATGATTACAGAAATTTCCAAATCTTGCTCAGCCTATACATGCAACACATCCCCATCGCCTAGAGTTTGCTGCCCTCAGCAAATCCAAACGACTGGTAACATTTATGAATGAGATACAAATCTTTAAGTGGAAAATACATAAAAGAATAATTTACACTTTACAAAAATGTTGTGCCTGGACACATAGGCAACCAAGCATACGTGCTAGGTACAAATACAAATAATGAATGCAAAGTTAATTAACAATTGTGTGGACATAGTAATATAATAAAAAAAGTGTAACACCTGAAAAAGAAAATTAGAGGTTAGAAAATGGAAATGATTTGATGTGGATTGGTTTCAAAGTATCCCACGTTGAATGAAGTCCATTGTTCCATAGAAACACACTGTTCCACCACTATGAGTTTATAGTTTGGGAGACACTTCACAACACATGGTCACTGAAGGGTTATAATTACTGCTTTAAGTTTGTCTAACAAGGCCCTAGCTGTCACAAGTAATGTAAACTTCAAAGAGAAAAACAGTTTAATGTGTTTCCTGCTCCAGTTTGATAGTCTGTACTTAGTCTTTTAAAGCAGGGAAGCTGATGAAGAACCTCGGTTGTGGCTTGCTGTTTATATGATATCATGTTCAAGCGTACGGTGCTTTTTGGTAGTGCTTAGAGAAGTCTGTACTGAAGAGCCGATGAAAAGTTTGAAAGTGGAGTTTATGGTTTTAGAATAGTCCACTTAGCTTACACTCGCCTACCTCAGCTGGGTCTGAGTTCTTGCAGGTGAGTCAATGAGAACACGAAAGAGTGACTTATAAGTTATTGTACTTGAGCCACTGTAAAAGTTTGCTGGGTAGAGTTGCTTTGTCTTTCACCCAGGGTTTCACAGCGAAAGCCATGAGTCCATGAAGTTGAGGAGGTCCTCTGGAAAGATTAAGTGCCTTTCCAGACGAGAGTAGTCTTGGGTGCCACTCCTAATGTGATACTTGGTCATCTGGGGTGCTTTGGTTCTCCCAGGAAAGAGTAACTGCTAGGGTCCCTGGACTCTGTGGTGTCTCCTCTGCTTTCTCCTTATGGTGGTGGTGTTTCCTGATGCTTCGATGTCTTCTTTCATCCATGCCACAACAGAAAAACAAATGATCCAGAGCTACGATTGATGCATAAGAATATTTCTATGGGGTTGAGGATCGGTTAAAGTTCACGGGAATATAATTAAATGGAGGGGCTTTTCAGGTATCCCATTACAAAATGAATATTTCTTATATCTAGTTACAAATTATGGTTATATATAATTAACATAAATGGAACATGTATGGAATTATGTGGAACCATTAATTAGTTTTAGAGGAAGAAGAAAAAAAATTTTTGGTTAAGATTTATAGAGTAAACAAAAATGAAATTTTATGATTGACTTATGGCTGAATATCATAAGCAAATAAATTATGGAAACTGCATAGATGTTCCACTTAAATATGGTTGTTCACACAGTAGTGATAAACTTGGAACAAATTACAAGTATTCTTCATAAAACCATCATTCAATTGAATTATACATAATTATCAATAATATTTACTACAATTTAGCTAAAGAAATATTGAATACATTTAATGAGTAGTACTTTCTATAAATTATAGGGCATTATTTACAAAAATCATGTTTAATGACTTGCCATAATAGCATCTATATACTGGATTAGACCTACGCCTAACAAACGTCTACTGTTGTCATAAAATCAGTCAAATATCAGAGTTAACCATGGCTTTCTATTTTGTTACAATTAATCTTGATGCTACTGGAGTACGGGTTTCTAGAGTTACATAACATACTTTCATAATACATGGTAATTGATGTCACATTGATACAATCATCTTGCAATCTATAAGGATATCCTATGACTTTATCTTTTTACATAAATATAGCAGAAGTAACTCTAACATTTGCTGGTTTAGCATCAATTGTTTAAACAAGAGGTATAATGTTTCTTTTCTAAAAAAATATATGTGATCAAAGATATCGATAAACAATATCGATCTAATTATCTGGAGATATGATGTACTCTACTGTCACTGGATGTTAAAACAAGTGTTAAATTGTGGAAACGTAGAGTCAGACTGAAAAATTCAATGCCATAGCCGGGATTTGAACCACGGATCCTTTGGTTTCCGTCCAGCCGCACTACCATTGTGCTACTAAGGCCAACGTGCCGACATGTCATTAAATTCTCCAACTGACTCGTATTTTCCCGGTAAACCACTTAGGAGTTCTCATAAACACATGAGACAACTACCTTAATGGCGACTTACTACTTGTAAGTACTTTAAGGCCCGGGTTTTATATAGTAAACCACTATTAGGTTAATTAATGGAAATTAATTATTCTTTCACACTGGCCCTGTGTAGGCTAAATTGTGGAAACGTAGAGTCAGACTGAAAAATTCAATGCCATAGCCGGGATTTGAACCACGGATCTTCTGGTTTCCGTCCAGCCGCACTACCATTGTGCTACTATGGCCAACGTGCCGACATGACATTAAATTCTCCAACTGACTCGTATTTTCCCGGTAAACCACTTAGGAGTTCTCATAAACACATGAGACAACTACCTTAATGGCGACTTACTACTTGTAAGTACTTTAAGGCCCGGGTTTTATATAGTAAACCACTATTAGGTACTTACAAGTAGTAAGTTGCCATTAAGGTAGTTGTCTCATGTGTTTATGAGAACTCCTAAGTGGTTTACCGGGAAAATACGAGTCAGTTGGAGAATTTAATGTCATGTCGGTACGCTGGCCATAGTAGCACAATGGTAGTGCGGCTGGACGGAAACCAGAAGATCTGTGGTTCAAATCCCGGCTATGGCATTGAATTTTTCAGTCTGACTCTACGTTTCCACAATTTAGCCTACACACGGCCAGTGTGAAAGAATAATTAATTTCTACAAGTGTTAAATTACAATGCATTGGGTTGCATTGCATTACGTTTCAGCGATATCACACAGATAGACGCTGACACAAAGAACTAATGCCATTACGTTTTGTGCTGTCTTTCTGGGATGTAGTGAATAAATAATCTTTTATGCGTCGCGTAATTAGTTACAATTTTATACGGAAAAGTCTTTAAATGGGTAACCTCAAAGAAGAAATATAAATGTGTTATTTGGAAGGAAATGCGTGTTAGTTGTCGGGTGGAAATTATAGTTGTTTGGATATGGTGAATGTGATCTAAAGCAAAAAGTAGAAGTGTATATTTGGAATAAAAAGGTGTTCAGAAATAGTTTGAAGGTACGAGTTTATAAATGGATTAGCTGTTAGCCGCTTGAAAGGTGAGTAAAACAAATTGAAACAAATATATAATTTGCACTGAAATTTCAAGTTGAAATAGAATCGTCACTAATTAATTAAGTGTGATTTAGAGAAGGTTAAATATTATTTTGGGCTTGGAGAGATCATATTAGCAAAAACAAGCGAGGTAATATGCCAAATATGGAGTGTTATTAATTGTAAGAAATAGTACATTTAAGGTTTAGGAGTTTAAAATCTAGAAAGAAACTTGAAAATATTCTAGTGTTTCTCTAGGAGTTATAATTAATAATCTTATAATGGTATTTGCTTGTTCAGAACACAGTTGTAATTGTTTCTGTTATCCTTTTTCTGTTGAATTGTTATAAAATATTTGAAGGGAATTTGTTTAAAAGATTATGTATGGGAGACCGACAAGAATAAATGCATTAAATAAGTGTAAGAAGTGTGTGTAATGTATAAAGACAAAGAATAACAAACTTTTAAGTATTGACCTTTTGGGGAAAATTTCACATATGAAACCCATGTTAGAATACGGAGTCCATGAATAAGAATTATATACTTAAAGTAAATAACCGATTGTTAATATAAGTTTATCAGGTAATGAACTTAAAGTGAAAATTAATAATCTTTAATTGCAGTAGAAATATAGCTGGAAAGTAGTGAGGCTATTATTTTAATTTGATCATGCTTGGATTGTTTGTTTCTTAGGTTATTGGTTTACGTTACCATCTATCTTAAGTTTGGAGGCTAGAGAAGTAGTTTAAACACCTTCAGTGTTTTAGTGAGGGTTATGAAATGTGTGTATGTGTCTTTGCTTCTCAGGATATATTTTAAGAATAAAAAAAGTGGTGTGGGTTGTTATGACTTTAAGGAATTCAGATTAATAATAAAATCATCTTATTGAACGAGAATTTATACGAAATATTGCAAAAGTAGTGGAAAACCATATTGGATTTGTTGTGGTTTTATTTCTTATATGTGTAGGCATAAACAATTTACAATAAAGTGATGCAAGTAGAATAACAAGGTTTCACATAAATATTAAGCATGGACAAAACTTAGAGAGGGGAAATTAAATTAATGTGATCATTAACAAACGGTATGACTTACTTTAATATATCTAATGTCAGGAAAACTACGCTGACCAATTTTCTGTACAGTAGACAGACATTTACCCACACACACTAGTCAACAAAAAGAGGCACATCCCCATGCTAAAATCTCACGATGCATCAGTAGTACGTCTTCAGGATTATAATATTTCATCTTAATATCTCAACATATCTCTTAATTAACATAACTGATATGCCAACGTCCACAACCAGGGCTTCGCTACTAAGCTGACTTATGGAAGGCAAAGTTAATATTCGCTATACTAGGGGGAATCTCGCGATTTTTAACCCTTATCCTAGTATCGCTTTACTAACATCAGGCTTAACTGCCTGGAATACTAAGGGTAGGGAACTTCATCCTACATTGTATATGAATAAAATATATCATAAGCGCACAATATCTAAGTGCTAGATACGCTCTTAAAATGTCTCCTGACTGAATCCAAGAGTTGGTATCAGCAAAACTATAAGTATATATTAGTCGTCAGTTCACATTCTCTCCTAAATCACACAAATACACATGGTTCCTGGTAGTCCTTGGATCAACAAACATTACAGAAAAAAAGACATTTAAACACATATGACGCACACTTAGTGGCATAGGACAGTGGTCATAGTCGATAATGATCACTTTATGGCAGTAATGCCTTAAGGGGGTGCAAATGGAAACAAGATGACCGAACATATCATCTTGAAACAAAATTTACAAAAATATGTTTCAGTGAAACCAGAAGCAATACTTCATTATCAATGTAATTCATAATTTATATCTATGTTGCAAAATTATAAAAAAATCAAACACTATTCAATGTGGCTCAATTGTACTGATTTGGATTTATCTCAATCGTTACTCAAATTGAATATAACCTTTAAAATACTGTAAATAGACAACAGATAGTGTCACCCAATTAGTGGAAAGCACAACCGACAGCTGAGTAAGGGGCCAGAGGCAGACGAGCCACACCCAAACATTAGTCTCTGTCACTAACTGAGGGGATGCCCGCCTCGGTAGCGTAGATGGTAGCATATCTGCCTCACGTTCAAGAGGTCCCGAGTTCGAATCTCGGTCAGGATGAGTTATCTGTATAAGGTTTTTTCCAGGGTTTTCCCTTATCCTGTAACTCTAAGCTCTATGGACCCTGGATACATTTGAGCATCATTTCACCCATTCCATTTATCGTCCGATATGACTTAACGTTGGAGGACGTGAAATACAAAAAAAAATCATAATAACTGAGGGGATGATTAGGGAAGTGTCACTTGTCGCTGGCCGCCTCTTCCCCCCTTCCACGGCCATCTGGAATCATTCACGGAAACTAGAGGCTTCGAGAAAACGGCGATATTCCTATAAAAGGGCTGCAGTGAGTGAATTGGGTCAGTCAGTTCTTGGCGAGCAGCGAAGCAGCGCCGTGCTAGTGTACGGACGAGTGTGCGTAACTGTGAGCGGCAGTGGAACTGTAACAGACGAACTGGTGAAACGTTATTGTGTGCATTACGTAATTCTGTGTAATTGGCAAGTGTTCAACTGTAAGTCGGTGGAAATAAAGAACATTTTTCAGTGGTGTAATTGGACTTTTCATTTCACGAACCCACAAAGTCACACTGGTGTCAGGAAGCGGGACGACATCACCGAATATAACAGCCATGGACGCGGCATTGGAAAAGGTTTTGGAGAAGATGATGGAAATGAAGGCGGAACTGACAGAAATGAAGACGGCCAACAGCAACATCACCGAGAAGATGGAAGAAATGAAGGCCGAATTAACAACGAAGGCGGAAGCGGCAAATAACAGCCTGGCCGCGAAGCTGGAGACTACAAATAACAACCTGGCCGCGGAACTGAAACAAATGAAGACGGCTAACGACATCACCGAGAAGATGGAAGAAATGAAGGCCGAGTTAACCACAGAAATGAGAGCAGCGAACGGCAGTCTGGCCACGGAAATGAAGGCGGCGAACGAGGCTCTCGCCGCAAAGTTTGAAGAAAAATTGACCGGCGTAAAAGAGGACGTCACAGAGTTAGGCGAGCGCATCGAAGACCTGGCGAGCCGCGTTAATGAGCTGGAAGGAAAGGCCGACAATAGCGTCAAGTCCCTGAGCGCCATGGTGAAGGACTTCGTCGGCAGGAGGTTGAAGGATTTGAAGGCCGATGCACCGGGATACGACACATCGGCGCGCGTCAAACCTCCAAAATATGACGGCGCGTCAACGTTTGAGGTCTTCTGCCGCCAATTCGACGCAGTGACCAAGCACAACAAATGGTCACCAGAGGAGGAGGCCACACAGCTAATAGCCAGCCTCCAGGGACGGGCCGCGGAAGTCCTAAACGCGGTGCAGACAACGGTGGTGCCCAAGGACATCTGGGAGGCCCTGGAGAATCGTTTCGGAAACCACCGCTTAGCCGCAGCGTACCGCAGCCAGCTAAAGGCAAGGTCACAGCACCCAGGGGAGACGCTGCAGGAGTTCGCCCTGGCAGTTGAACAACTAGCAAGCAAGACCCTAGTCGACCTCCCACCAGAGTTCGTATCCCGGGAAGCTGCCTACACCTTCGTTGACGGGGTACGGGACACAGAGATTCGTCAGCGCCTAATGCTAGGCGATTATAAAACAATCCACAAGGCGCTAACGGCAGCATTAAGGATGGAGACGTCCAAGGTAACAGCTATCCCGACGTCGAGAATGAGGAGTGTCCGCTACACAGGAGACAGAAGACCAGCCGAGGGACGCCGGCGAACACCTAGTGGCGTGTGTTGGGGGTGTGGACAACCCGCACACCCGCAGAGTGACTGCCCATACCAGGAAGAGCAGCCGGAAAACGAGTAAGGCCCGTCGTGAAGAGGGGCACGTCGGCGCCATTACCACCATCCCTTGCGCGCCGTCAGCCGGCGTATGGATGACAGCCTTATCGCGGACGGTTGGGTTAGAGGGCAGCCGTGCCGCGTGCTGGTGGACACTGGGGCAGCCGCGACCATCATCAGGCCTGACGTGGCGAATGGTTTGCCGACGAGGAAGCCGAGCCGACCATACGAGCTTGTCACGGCATCGGGCGACACCTTGCCTGTGGAGAATGAGGCCCTGCTGGAGCTGATCTTGGGCCGTACGTCTGTGGGTGTTCGTCGCGAAGGTGGCTGAGGAGGTGATTCTGGGACTGGATGCCCTCAGGAGCCACGAGGCGACGGTTGACGTCGGCAGGAAGGTCCTGCGGCTCAACGGAGAAGAGGTTATACTCCGTCAACCCGAAGAGCGCCTTGGAATCTGCAGGGTCGTCTTGAACGAATACGTGGTTGTTCTCGCGAGGAGCGAGGTGATGGTGACGGCGCGACCAGAAGGCCGGACAGCAGGTTGGGTCCAGCGGCTGCAGGAGTACGACTTCACCTCGGAACATCGTAGAGGGAAGAGCCACGGTAACGCTGATGCTATATCCCGAAGACCCTGTACAGAAGAGTGCGGCCAGTGCACAAGAGTGGAGGAGAAGGAGCGTGCCGCAGCAGTCCGAGTAGTCACGGCAGTGCCTGCGGATGGCTGGGATAGCGCAGGCCTGAGGAGGGAGCAGCTGGCGGACGCAGACTTGGGGCCACTCTTGAGAGAAGTGGAGGCGGGGACGAGATCAACCTGGGGGGACATCGCACCGAGGAGCGCCACCTACAAGTCGTACTGTGCCCAATGGGACTCGTTGAAGACCAGAGAGGGCGTGCTGTTCCGGGTATGGGAGTCACCCGATGGGAAGACGCAGAGAGAACAGTTGGTACTTCCCCGGAGTAAGGTCCCGGAAGTCTTGGAAAAACTGCACGCCGGTACTTCAGGACACCTGGGAGCGAACCGAACGATTTACAAACTACGGCAGCGCTACTACTGGCTGAGACTCCGAGCAGATGCTGAGAGGTGGTGCCGTCAGTGTCACGTGTGCGCGGCGAGTCGCGGCCCCCAGACTAGGAGCCGGGTTCGCATGCAGCAGTACAACGTCGGAGCGCCATTCAAACGGATCGCCGTTGACATTGCTGGACCGTTTCCAGTTTCCGACCGAGGCAACAAGTACCTAGTGGTGGTCGTGGACTACTTCACCAAGTGGCCGGAGGTGTATGCCATCCCAAACCAAGAGGCAAAGACAATCACAGACTGCCTCGTGGAGCAAGTGTTCTGTCGATTTGGGGTGCCGTTAGACCTACACAGTGACGAGGGTACTACCTTTTAGTCCAACCTAATGAAGGAGGCACTACAGAGGCTTGGGGTGAACAAGACCCGCACGACGCCTCTACATCCCTGTCGGATGGTATGGTCGAAAGATACATCAAGACCTTAGAGGTACACCTGAGGAAGGTCGTGGCCAGCCATCAATGAGACTGGGACATCAAGGTGCCACTGTTCTTGCTGGCCTACCGCTCTTCTACACACGACACAACTGGGATGGCGCCAGCCAGCTTAATGTTCAGCCGAGAGTTACGCCTCCCTTGTGACCTGGCTTTTGGAAGGCCTCCAGAAGCGAAACAGCCAGCGACTGAGTATGTGGAGAACTTGGTGGACCATCTCCACGACATGCACGAGATGGCTCGCCAGAACATCCAGCAGGCGAGCAACTGCATGAAGACCAGGTATGACAGGCAAGCCAACAGCCAAGGGTTCCAGCAAGGTGACCTGGTCTGGTTGTACCGTGCTACCCGAACCAAGGGACGCTGCCCGAAGCTCCAGCAGCCATGGCAAGGACCGTACCGGGTGGTGAAGAGGATTAACGACGTGGTCTACCACATCCAGAAGGTTCCCTGAGGGAAGGTGCTGATGGTGCACCTGGATCGTCTAGCCCGCTACGATGGTGCTGTTCAGGACGACCAGCTTTGAGGAGGGAGCAGTGTCACCCAATTAGCGGAAAGCACAACCAACGACAGCTGAGTAAGGGGCCAGAGGCAGCCAAGCCACACCCTCCCATTAGTCTCTTTCACTAACTGAGGGGATGATTAGGGAAGTGTCACTTGTCGCTGGCCGCCTCTTCCCCCCTTCCACTGCCATCTGGAACCTTCGCGATGATTCAAGGAAACTAGAGGCTTCGAGAAAACGGCGATATTCCTATAAAAAGGGCTGCAGTGCGTGAATTGGATCAGTCAGTTCTTGGCGAGCAGCGAAGCAGTGCCGTGCTAGTGTACAGACGAGTGAGCGTAACTGTGAGCGGCAGTGGAACTGTAACAGACGAACTGGTGAAACATATTTATTATTAATTTTTAGATGAGTCGTATTTATTACACATATGCTTCACTTTCGTACCTATTTTGAGGACATGTTTCGCAAATCATCGTTTGCATCTTCTGCTCTTATGCGACTAAAGCTTGATCCAGTGGTGTGGTGGGTGTGGGTAATTCTGGAGTTGCTGCTGCCATCTGTTGATTTGGTGATGAACTTAAATTTGGGATTCTCTTCTGGCGGAATTATAAAGTTCATTAGTTGGTTTTTATGCTTTTCTATGTATATTCTCTCCCATATGACGAGTTCACTATGTTTTTGTACGTATTTTAGCAATTCTGTGCTATCTTCAATTTCATGATTTTCAGACCAGAAATGAGCTGCTATTGCGGACTTATCAATATTTTTGTATCTTAAGTGCCTGAAGTGTTCTTTCTTTCTAGTGCCTATGTTTCTTTTTGTTCTCCCTATGTAAATTTTTTCACAGTCTTTACACTTAATCTTGTAAATGCCTGACTTTTCCTCTGGTTTTATCTTATCAGTATTATTACTGTGGAGTAGATTTTTAATGTTGTAATTGTTTTTTGGTGCCAATGTTATATTGTATTTCTTGAATATTTTTTGGAACTTTTTTGTGGCCCAGGGTGGTAAGTAAATTCAGCAAATCTAATTTCTTGTTTTATTGGTGTGAGAGCTGTGATCTGTTTTAATCTCTTTTGAAGTTTGAATGATTTTAGTTTTTTATCTACAAGTTTTTTTCCATATCCATTTTTAATTGCAGTTTTTAAGATTTCATGGTATTCGTTTTGATATTCTTGCTGGCTGAGGGGTAGATTTACTAATCTGTGTGTGAGACTATTGATGGTGGCATGTTTGTGTGGAATTGGGTTGAAACTATTTGCTTTGATGTAATTATCTGTGTGTGTTGCTTTTCTATGGATACCAAATTCTAGTTTTTCATTGCTTTTTGTGATTTTAAGGTCCAAAAAAGGTAGAGTACAGTCCTCTTCAGTTTCCACTGTGAATTGTATGCTGGGTTCTTGCAGGTTGAGTAGTTTAAAAGCATCATCTATTTGTTTGTAGGGCACTATTGCAAAGATGTCGTCTACGTATCTGTACCAAAATTATTTTGCTTTATTGTTTATTTATTGTTTACGTTCTTCCGAGTTGAAGAACTGTTCTGGGGAACTGTTCTGGGGAACTGTAGGATTCATTATTTCGTTATTTAGTGCTGACTTGGAAGCTGAATTTGAGAGGATTGGTGGAGTTTGTATATCAAAGGAACATGCAGTTAAATCTCCTATACTTAAACTTCTTCGTTTGTCAGGAATGTATGGAACAGGTGATAATTTACGAACTCGGCAGGAGGTTCTAACTGCCACTTTGTGCATATATCTCTAAAGTTCTAGGACATCAGGGGGAAGATCTTTAATGTCGTCAGAGGTGAGCTTATAAGTTGCAACTAAGTTATTAAAAGAGAATTGCTGGTCCGGAGTGAGTTTACAAATTTGCTGAGTTGGGGTTCTATTATTTGTGACTTTGGACGTTAAGTCCATATATGGGTAATTAGCCAATACCTTAGTAGTGGTTACAAAAGTAAATGAACTCGCAGTCAGCCCACAGCACAAAACATCAAATACACACAAAACATATGCCAATATAAAACATACAATCATTATATTAGGACAAGAAAATGCAAAAGCAATAAGCCTGAAAAAGAACTATGTATTAATAATCTGTATTCGTAACACAAAAAGATTGCATCATCACAATTTCAACCTGAAATCAATGAACAAACAGAACAAAATTTTTAAACTTTGAGTTTGCAAAAACGTTTTTCAAGTTAGGAAACATAAAAATAGTGTTTGACATTATTTATTATGTCTGCTATTGGAAAATCTATGTGTGACAAAATTATAATTACAAAAATTATTTGTGAATATTTTACTCATTTATTTTATTTTATTTTACTCATAATAAAACTAATTTAACACTTGTAAAATCATCTAAAATCCGTTAGGGTGGGCTGGGAGGGTAGTTAAGATACTATTATGATTAAACTTGACAATGATATATTTAATAAAAGTAGCAATAAAATTTAAGCAAAATTAAGAGAATTTGAGATATGAAAATTGTTATTTAACTATTGCAAAATGCAACACCCTGGTACTCTGCCATACTATTACATGAAGATAGGGGCGTTGAGAGGAAGTACGAGAGGTACAAAGGTACAGGATTCGAAACCCGGGGCCGAGACCATATGTTGCATACCAGGATTGTAAGGGGGATGAAAGACTTACAAACCTAATCTACAACTGGGGGTGTAGCTACTGAAAAGGTAGAGCGAAAGAAACATCTAAGTCAAACTGAACTGAATAACTGTATTTCAAACAAGTCTAGTGTTTCTACAAGGCTTGATCTGGATCTCCCTGGATCTGGAAGAGATCAGGGGCGCTTTGGTAACATTTAAATACATAACATAATGCAACTTTAGCTTTGGCGATGTGTTGTTTGTATGGCTTGACTCCTGTGACTGTCAAAAGGGGTATGATCTGGTACGCCCTGCTGGCTATCTTACTCGTGGTAGCACTTTGAAATAAACTCTTGTTGATTCTTACAGAGACCGGCAGCAAGTCCCCTCTGAAATCTGGTGAAGTCTCTCCTGCGGGGGCTAACTCAACCAAGCTTAAATAGGGGTCCTACCAAAAAGTCAATTCAGCGATTCCCGTGCTAACTGTTAATTTGCACCATATTGTTTACATCATTGAGAACATGTTTAAACCTGTTACTGACCTACTAAGAATTATTCCCCTTGAACAGCAGGATGTGTGATTCATTGTTTAAAACATGGGGAACAAGTTGAGGCCTGTTACCGACCACCTGTGAATAATTCCCTTAGCCAGCAGGATGTATGATTCAACAGTTCAAAGTACATGTTTTGCCACTCAGCAGAATTTACGCTTGATCATATAACTTTTATACACAGCTGTGTCCAGACTCAAGGCATTGAAAATACATGTTACAGAATAATGATTACAGAAATTTCCAAATCTTGCTCAGCCTATACATGCAACCCTATAGTAAAAGGTCATCCTTAGATAATGTCACACTACATGACACAATTGCACCAGTTATTGTGTTTTTGACATTTATATTCTATGTATTTGTTGAAAAGCAAACACCACTGTCCATCTGGCTGGTAGCACTCCTCTCCCCTCTCTAGTTATTCATCATAAACTTGAGCACATTCATTACAACCACAGAGAGCTTGGACCCTTGCAATATGTGTATGTTTGTACAACAGTGAATCGAGAAGATATTGACACATTGCTTCACTCACACTGTTTATTCACAGGACATGTTTCAAGAGCTCTTGTTCCTATCATCAGCTGATACTCGACTAGTGCAAGTTGTAGTGGTTTCCTCTTTCTCCGTTTTGTCAATAGATGGCGTGATGTACTTGTCAAAGATGTCTGGCGGTGGACATCTTATTCCACTTCTCAAAAAATGGCTGGAATCAATACAAATAACATCTGAAGAAATAGAAGAACTTTCACAACTTACAGAAATTTGTATCAATCTAATTTTTTTCAGCTTTAGTGGACAGATCTATAAACAAAAAACAGGCCTAGCTATGGGCAACCCATTGTCTCCCTTCTTGGCAGATTTATTTATGAGTGCTTTTGAAAAAACATATCACAAAAACTTTTCCAAATTATTTTAAAGTGTGGTATCGCTATGTTGACGACATATTTGCAATAGTACCTAAAAAACTCATACAAGATAGTCTTAAACTTTTGAATATACAAAATCCAGCTATAAAATTTACATTGGAAACAGAAGAGGATGGTGTGCTCCCCTTTTTGGACATCAAGATCAAAAAAATGAACAACAAACTCACCTTTGGTATTTACAGGAAACCGACACACACAGATAATTACATCAAGAACAACAGTTACAACCCAAAACAACACCAACATGCCATTTTCAACAGTTTAATCTTTCGGATGATCAACTTTCCACTAAACAGAGAAGATTATCAAGAAGAATACCTACACATAAAAAAAGTACCTATATCCAACGGTTTCAACCCAAATTTAGTAGACAAAACAGTTAACAGACTCAACAAAGCTAAGAAAATAAAAGAAACCATCACCCTAGAACCTACAGGAGAAAAAGAGAAAAAACTTTTTAAAAAATTCACCTTCCACCCATCAGCCTATAACAAATTCCAAAAAATCTTCTCAAAACACAACATAACTCTTGCACCTCAAAATAGGTTTAATATCAGAAATTTGTTAAAAGGCCCTACCAAAAATTCAATCACTACCAAACAAAAACCAGGAATCTATGAGATCAAATGTGAAACTTGCCCTAAAATTTATATAGGAAAAACAAAAAGAAATATTAACATCAGAACTAAAAGAACATCTAAGAAACATTAAAAATGGTGAAACAGAAAAATCAGCAGTGGCTTTTCATTTTTTGAATACTAGACATGACATCAACTTGGAAACATCTCTAATAAAATTTGTTAATCACCCCATAGACCTTTCCATATGGGAAAAAATCTTCATTAACAAAAATCGTCATAGAGTCATGAATTTTGAAACTCCACCACTGGACATCTTTGACAAGTACATCACGCCATATATTGACAAAATGGAGAAAGAGGAAACCACTACAACTTGCACTAGTCGAGTATCAGCTGATGATAGGAGCAAGAGCTCTTGAAACATGTCCTGTGAATAAACAGTGTGAGTGAAGCAATGTGTCAATATCTTCTCGATTCACTTTTGTACTAATTTGTGCTTCACTGTCTCTACGCTTCTTCCAAGTTTATACTTTATGTGTATGTTTTTTTATGTATAAAGACTAAAATTGAGTCATACCTTTTAAAACTTGTAACTTCACTCACATCCTTTTACAAATTCAGGAATGTTTTCAAAACTGTTGGAGTTTCATCCTGAGCTGATTAGAAGCTCATCACAGTTGGTTGTTGTCTGGATCTCTTGTAATTGGCTCTTTCTCTCTTGGAAGATTCTTTTTGACCAATTCATCACTGAATCCATTATATTATATCCTGCAATGTGAACTATATTATTGTACTCTTTATTATATTCCCTTATGTTCAAGGGTACATCAACCAACCTTTAAGTTTAACTATTGATAACAGCATGCTTGTGTTATCGGTTATGTCCATCTGATTTAATGACATTTTCAGTGTGTTTCTTTCCTATGTATGGCTAATTCTAGTTTTGTATGTTTTCTGATTGCTTTCAAATCTAACAAAGCAATTTCATTGTTTGTCTTTTTTGAATGAATATGTAGTGTTTAATGCCCACTTTTACTTCATATGGCACCCCAGGCGATGACACTGATGATACATGAGATGAAGATGGAGCACCAGTGGAATGAGATGGTGGGGAAACCGGAGATCCCAGAGAAAACCCGCCGCAACACCGTGTTTTCCACCATAAATCTTACTTTGCGGTCGCCTGGGATCGAACCCGGGCTGCCTTGGTGAGAGCCCAGCGGTCTAACCACTGAGCCATGGCGCGGCCTGTCTTTTTTGAAATCTTATAATACAAAGGAGATACCCACAGACAAATAACCAGGCCTGTACCGGATAAACTGCAAAGGCAAACTTTACGTTGTCTTTGACAACTTTCACTTTGGAGAAACTAAAAGAAATTGGAACATTATGCTTAAAGAAAATTATAGGAACATCAGGAACAAAGAAATAGATAAATTGGCAGTAGCTTACCACTTTTAGATTCATGATTTAGAATGAGAAATCCACTTATTAAAAAGAGGGTCCAACTGCATCAACCACGTAGGTAAAAATATTCATAAAGAAATATGAAAGAAAACTGTTCATTTTCGAAACTACCTTTGGAGAGAACCCAAACTTAAGGTTCCGTGAAGATATCAACAGAGATGTCCCTTAGCCTCTAAGAAGTTCACCAATCCAACATTCATTAGTCGACATTAGCTGATGATGTTAGGAAGGTCCCAACGAAATGTGTTCTCGCAATAAATGGAGCATTGAGTACTAGTTTGACTGATAATTAGATTAATTTTGGAGTTCATTATATCGTAGTCCTTACTCATAGGAATATTGTTAAATTAGTTGGTCCCATGGCTAGCATGTAAACAAATTCTAAAACCACAAAATTGTAATACTTGCCAACTTTGCAACTTGTATTTGAGGAATATTTAATATTTTACATTGGCTGTAAGGTTATCCATCATAGTCCAAACAGAAAGAGTTAATGCTCCTAAATATATTTTAGTAAGATAGCTGAGAGATATAACATTGGTATAAAAGCCTAAAGTACAAAATTTAATTCCCTTGGCCTGATATCATATTTCTCATATAAGTTCAACTTTCCATGAAATATGTTTATTTACATTGAAATATTGTAGGTTGTGTCTTGGTTTCAGCAACATCTGATGTATTCAAAGAAGTTGATGGTAAAATTTAAATATTTTATGGTATGCATAAAGTGTTTCTTTGTTCACAGACGTGCTACCAACATAAAGGACACGATCGAAGATATCAATAGTTCTGAAATTGATCCCAAAATAGAAATTAAAGAAGATCCTCTGTCAGGCAGCATAGGCTCACAGAATCAAAGACAGTTTCTTAAAATGAAGACAAGGAGTAAATCTGCACTCGTGGTTGAAGATTGCGACACCACAGTCAAAACAGAAATTAAACAAGAGTCTCCTGTTACCAAACAACTGTTAATGCAGATTAAGACTGAAACTGTTCCATGCAGCAATAACAGTGAGCTGGATAGCAAACCAGATATTAAGGGGAACACTCTGTTATCAAACATTACTTCACAGAATGACGAAGAATGTTTTACCAAACATCTGCTACTAAAGATTAAGACTGAAACTGTTCCATGCAGCAATAACAGTGAGATGGATACCAAACCAGATATTAAGGGGAACTCTCTGGTGTCGAACATTACTTCACAGAATGACGAAGAATGTTTTACCGAACATCTGCTACTAAAGATTAAGACTGAAACTGTTCCATGCAGCAACAGCAGGAAAGCACGTAGAAAAAAACAAAAAAATAGACAACAGACTCTGGTTACAGATTCTCGTCAGAACAAGAAAGAATTTCTTCAAGAGGATACTCTCATGAAGGATGAGAAATATAACAGTAGCATGTACAATGAAATAGAAATAAAAGAAGAACCGTTGTGCTTGGGAACTGAAAATTCAACTGCACCTGATTACATTAAGGTAAGCTTTGTAGATTTATACTACAATAACATTTTTATTTACTAAAGAAATTTAATACAAAAAACTTTTATTAGGAAAACTGAGTGACATAACAGCATGTGCATGTGAATTAGAAATACTGCAACGATTCACTCGTCCATATTGAAGAAATGTAGACATCTCAGCAACTTCATTTTGCATTGCTACGAGTGTATTCCTGTTACGTCTTTCACATTTAGCTTGGGTGCAGTCAGTCTGTCATGTTCAAAACATTTTAGGTGTCATCTCAGTATGTCACCGAGAATTTTGAGCTTACCTAGGCATTTTACACTTTGGGTTCTTCCAATTTCTTGCTTTTTAAATACAATACAGTATTCGTGTTTAAGTATGTTGATATGCGATTATGTTATTGAGAAGACCTGTAAGTGTTAAAGCCATATGTTTCTGTCTTAAGTTTGTTAAATGCTTCAGCATTGGAATAAAATATTTGGATAAAACGTTTGTTTTGCCAGTTTTTTGTTCTCTTAGACAAACAATTAAATATGCTCTTTACGACGTTTTACTAACATCATTACATAATATATGAAATATTTGTTATATATACTTTTGAATTAATCTGTTACAGGATGGTGACTTTCCTGCAGTAAAATCCTCAAGGTAAGACCTCACTGTTTAAATACAAGCCTTATGCGTTTGTGTGTTATGTTAACTTTTGTTCTTTTATATCTGTTACATTTATGTGTTACATCTTGTCTTGTTAAGCTCTTGAACTGATACAAATGGATGTATGGTAGACCTTACTCAAATTGGGATGATATGGGACCAAAACAGATTTCCATATTGAACCAGTCTCTGGATTACACAAAATTAAATAGGTGACGTGCATTTTATTCATTACTATGCATAATAAATATGCAGAATGTTTCAGGATTCCACCAAAGAACTTTAAGTGACCATAAAGAGATTTAAGGGAACAGGTTGGGATAGGACACTCAATAAGCCAAAGTAAATTTGATCCAGTATACCATTGATGTCACCATTTGCTTCACTGTCAGTAAGTGTACATGTGTGGCTCATAGTAATATAGGAGGCTGTTAAGCTAATGATTATAAATTGTACATATGAGCCTTGATGAATATTTCTCTCGTCTCCTTAATGTTTATTTTCATCCTATGTTGATTGTGAAAGATGTGGAATACTGCTCTCTCCATTTGTTATTACCACTTTTGTTAAATGTGATCAAACAAATCAAAACAGTCAAATGTATTTGGAATAAGAATGTATCACATAAGATACTTAATGCTTTAAACGAACACATGATATGTAACTAAAATCTTTTATCGGAAGTGACTATTATAAACATGACATTATCATGTCCTGGGATTGATACAGAATTGTGCTAAGAACTGAAAGAATGTACTATTACTGGAAATAGAATAGCATATACTATTACTGGAAATAGAATAGCAAGTATGCAAGGCAAAATAGTTATGTTCCTGCTTTAACTCTATTCACTTCCAGGAACTGTAGAAAAGGAAAAAAATACGAAAGTGCCCCTTCCTCAGGTGTACAGAAACGGCATTCCAACATACTTCTCAAAAAAGAAATGTTGCAAATGAACAAACAAATATCACTATACATTTCTAACTGGTAAAATACACGATAAGGCTGAAAACACCTGCATTAACTCACCTGAATACATCAGCCGGTAAATTGTTGGCTATAGAGAAATGATGAGGTGTTCAATTCCCTCTGAGAACTAACTTATTGTTGCAAGGCATCGTTTGTGGCGAGCCGCAGACATCTAAGGTGGAAGATTTCAAAGACCTGGTGAGCCGTGTTAACCTAGAGGGAAATGCCGACAGTAACACCAAGTCCCTGAATGCCATGGTGGAGGACATCGTTGGCAGAAGATTAAAGGATCCCAAGGCCAACGCACCGGGACGCGGGCAACATCTGCGAGCGTCAAACCACCAAAGTACGACGGCACATCAACTTTCGAAGTCTTCCGGTGCCAGTTCGACACAGTGGCTAAGCACAAGTGATCACCAGAAGAAAAGGCCGCACAGCTAATAGCCAACCTCCAGGGACGGGCCGCAGAGGTTTTCAACGCGATCGAGACAGCGGCGGTGCCCAAGGGCATCTGGGACGACCTGAAAGTCCGCTTCGGGAACCACCGCTTAGCCGCAGCAAACTGAAGTCAAGACGCAGCAGCCAGGAGAGACGTCGCAGGAGTTCGCCGTGCCAATTGAACAACTGGCCAGCAAAGCTTTGATCGACCTCCCACCCGAGTTTGTGTCCCGTGAAGCCGCCTACACGTTCGTCGACGGGGTACGAGACACCGAGATACGTCAGTGCCTAATGCTCGGTGACAAGAACATTCACGAGGCGCTAACGGCCGCATTTAGGATGGAGGCAGCCAAAGTGACGGATACCCCGAAGTCGAGAACAAGTAGTATTTGCTACATTGGAAACCGAAGGCTAGCCGGGGGACGCCGCCAAAGACCAAGAGGCATGTAGCCTAGAGAGAGATTGCGCACATCAGGTAGAGCAGCCGGAGAAACAAGTAAGGTCCGGCATGGCGAGGGGCGTGTTGGTGCCATCACTGCCATCCTCTCGTGTGACACTGCGCGCTGTCAGCCGACGGATGGATGACAGCCTCTTCACGCACAGTAGGGTGAGAGGGACGCCATGAGGTGTGCTTGTGGACATCGGGGCTGCCTTGACCGTCATCAGACCTGATCTAGCCAGGAGTTTGCCATCCAAAAAACCGAACCGACCGTACCAGCTTGTGTCGGCATCAGGTGACACCTTGTTTGTAGAGGAGGCCCTGCTGAAGTTGACCTTGGGACGGACTGCCGTGCGTCAGTGGGTGTTCGTCGCGAAGGTGGCTGAGGAGGTGATACTGGGACTGGATGCCCTCAGGAGCCACGATGCGACGGTCGACATCGGCAGAAGGGTCCTGCAGCTCAATGGAGAAGATGTGATACTCCGGCACACCTAAGAATGCCTGGGAATCTGCAGGGTCATGGTCTGAGGGAAAATGGGGTTGTTCCCGCAAGAAGCGAGGTGGTCGTGAAGGCGCGAATGGAAGGCCAGCGGACGCGAACATGGTGCTGGACCAGAAGACGCCTGTGCACGGACTGTGTGTAGCCGCGCATAGGAGGTGCCGGTGATGCTGCTTAATTCAACAGACATTGATCACGACGTCCAAGCCGGGACGGACTTGGGGACTTGAGAGCCCGTTGTCAGCGTAGCATCAATCGACCAGACTCAGGAGCCGGTGCTGACGCAACACCTGGGCCCTGGCTGAATTGCTCACTGGAGAGGGTGGCCGACCAACTGACTGCAGAGCAGCTAGTGAAAGTGGGAAAGATGAAAGAAGAAAGAACATAAATGTAAAACTTAAATGAAAACCAGGGAGGACAAGAATGATTCCAAAATGGAGGAAATAAGGACGGAAATGAGAAGTGAATTAAAATCCTGCATAGAGAGGATGGAGAAGATGAAGACAAAAATAAAATCCAGCATATATAAAAGTATATATAATAAAAGTATATGTATATATAGTTTCCAATACGACAAGGTTATATTTCTATCGCAGAACATTTCTCCACCACCGCCAGGAAGCCCTCCTTAAAAAGAAATGAAATGTGTAGTGTTTAATGCCAAGTTTTACTACATGCGACACCGCGGGTTGAGCCATCTTCAAGTAGTTGGTAGTAGTCTGTTGACCGTTTAGTATTGTAGCTGTGAACAATTCTGGCCAGCCATAGCAATATAAAAATGAGAGAGAAGCATTTTATGTGAGCTGAACAGCTACATGCAGCCCAAATTGGTCTTCCAATGGGGACATTAAATAAACAGGACAGTGAAAACATACATTTAGTTTTGTTTATTTCTAAAAGTAATAAAAGTGATTGAAATGTATTGTATGAGAAAGGAACTCATTTTAATGAACCTTTAAGTCCCTTGATATATCGTCTACAGGTATTGTTTTAAGACATCTTCATCAAATGTTGTAATACTTATTTTGATTTAGTGTAGGAGCTTCTAAGATCTCCATTCTTAATCAAGGTCACAATTAGTAAAATACATTTTGATGTCAATTACATCTGATAACATTTTTATTCATTAACAGCTTCATGTTGTGTTTAGTCATATTGGATTGCTGTACAGTTAAGTGCACATACTGGCTTGCTTTACCGAACCATATGGCTAATTTCTTTGCGCGCTCTAAAGATACCTATTACACAATTATTCTGCCTGGCTAGAAAGAAAAGAATCCTTAACAAGCAGTGAAGAAAAGCACACATGTGTTATGTTGCAGCTGCATTTTGCACCTTGTGTTCAGTTAAGTGGTGATCTTTTAAGAGCACACACCTGCTGTTCAAAATGAGTAAATATGCTGCTCAGCAAGATAAGTACTGGTGTGCCTAGTACTAACTGAGATACAACTTATGTGATTTTATATAAGCGGGCTAAAAATATTCTTTTTAGCATGTATTCCTTTTTCAAACAGATGTCTAAGACATTTTCAAAAGTACAAATCTTGCTCAGTCAAAACTTAATGTTACAAGTTTGTCACATAAGTGCTCATTCTGTGACGAACATTGTAAACGAAGGAAAACAGTTCACTAAATTAGGGGCGTTTCCATATTTAGGTCTCCAGGGATACATCGAGCAACTAAAAAACGTGCTACTAACTTAGACAATTTTCAAAAGTGTGTTTTATGCAGATTAATTTATGATTTATATGACAAGGGTGAATATCCAACTGCAAATTGTCTGACCAATTTAATGAGGGGGGAAATAGAACATGCAGATTCTGTATCTTCTATGCATTATATTCTGAAATCTCTTGGGTTCCAGTATAGGAGAGCCAATGATGGTCCCAAATTTCTGCTTGAAAGTAGTCATACTAGTGCTGCTAGACTAAAATTTTTGCACACAATGCACAACGGTACAGAAGATTCATGGAGTAAAAATGCTGAATAAATGCACATTCATAACTTAAATATTTATGAACTATTTTAATGAAACCAAAATCGGTTTAAAGTCCATAACAGGTAGTATACAAATATGGCATCATTAAAATAGAACCTATATTAACAAAACATTGAAATGTAACTATTTTATTCCACTCTAGCAAACGTCTTCTTTCATAGAACACATCTAATTGAAATCATTTTGTTTTGTGTGCATATGAATAATTGGTGCTTAAGCAAACTCTTCTACAGTTCAAGGTTTTAAGGTTCAGATGTGATAATCATTGTATACGTTCGCACACACAAGCTGAAATATAAAGCGAACTTCTGTCAGCGTCTGTATCACTACCTCTCAGCAACTGAATGACGCTTGTGTGGTGGATTTGGTGAGACAAAGACAGATATATCTTCCATCTCTGTCGCCTTCTAGCCCTGGTACTGGCAACGTTAAGACAGTACAATAACCATATTGGCTCAACCCATGTTCATTCTTATTTTGTAGCTACTCTAGAGTTGTCACCCTGATCTGTGCGTGTACTGACACTTTCTGTTTTCTGATTTTATTATCTCGTTCTACTAACTGCTCCAACATTTCAGATTAAACGAAGAAGCATTTGCTGGTGCTACTAATGCCAAATCACCATTGCTCTCGGCTGAAGTCCCACCAAGAGAGACAAACCTCCGTAATGAAATCTGCTGTCTTGAATATGAATATCAACATTGTGATGGTCTAACTGCAAAGGAATATGCTCACTCTGATCAATATAGTAAATGTGATGAGGCAGAGAAGTGTATACCACCTTTACACTCTAAACACAGGAGTTTGAATCGTCAAATTTGTGAGAAACACTTAAGATCTATGTCAGATATGAAAGGTCATAATTTAGTTCATGAGGGTAGGGAAACACATCAGTGTAAAACCTGTGACAAGACCTTTACTGGTTTGGTTCATTTGAAATCTCATTTAGTTCATGAGCATAAGAAGCTTTGTGAAAGTAAAATTTGTAAGAAGAGCTTTCCTCAATTGACTAATTTGAAAACACATAGCTTAGTTCATGATGGTAAAAAACACAAATGTAAAGTGTGTAATAGAAGTTCTACACACTCATCAGGTTTTAAGAGACACAGTTTAGTTCATGAAGGTCAGAAAACAAACCAATGTAAAGTTTGTGATAGGAGCTTTACCAAGTTGTGGCTTCTTAAAAGACATAGTTTAATTCACGAAGGTAAGAAGGCATACATATGTAAAGTTTGTGATAGGAGCTTTATTCAGTTGTCAAATTTGAAAAGACATAGTTTGCTCCATGAGGGTAAGAAGCCACACCAATGTAAAATTTGTGATAGGAGCTTTACTCACTTGTCAAATTTGAAAACACATAGTTTGCTCCATGAAGGTAAGAAGCCACACCAATGTAAAGTTTGTGATAGGAGCTTTACTCAGTTGTCAAATTTGAAAACACATAGTTTGCTGCATGAAGGTAAGAAGCCACACAAATGTAAAGTTTGTGATAGGAGCTTTACTCAGTTGTCAACTTTGAAAAGACATAGTTTACTCCATGAAGGTAAGAAGCCACACCAATGTACAATTTGTAATAGAAGCTTTACTCAGTTGTCAAATTTGAAAATACATAGCTTGCTGCATGAAGGTAAGAAGCCACACCAATGTAAAGTTTGTGATAGGAGCTTTACTCAGTTGTCAAATTTGAAAGCACATAGTTTGCTGCATGAAGGTAAGAAGCCACACAAATGTAAAGTTTGTGATAGGAGCTTTACTCAGTTGTCAACTTTGAAAAGACATAGTTTACTCCATGACGGTAAGAAGGCACACCAATGTACAGTTTGTGATAGAAGCTTTACTCAGTTGTCAAGTTTGAAAGCGCATAGTTTAATTCATGAGGGTAAGAAGGAAAACCAATGTAAAGTTTGTGATAGGAGCTTTACTCAGTTGTCAAATTTGAAAACACATAGTTTGCTGCATGAAGGAAAGAAGCCACACCAATGTAAAATTTGTGATAGGAGCTTTACTCACTTGTCAAATTTGAAAACACATAGTTTGCTCCATGAAGGAAAGAAGCCACACCAATGTAAAATTTGTGATAGGAGCTTTACTCAGTTGTCAACCTTGAAAACACATAGTTTGGTCCATGAAGGTAAGAAGCCACACCAATGTAAAGTTTGTGATAGGAGCTTTACTCAGTTGTCAACTTTGAAAAGACATAGTTTACGCCATGAAGGTAAGAAGTCACACCAATGTACAATTTGTGATAGAAGCTTTACTCAGTTGTCAGGTTTGAAAGCGCATAGTTTAATTCATGAGGGTAAGAAGGAAAACCAATGTAAAGTTTGTGATAGGAGCTTTACTCAGTTGTCAAATTTGAAAACACATAGTTTGCTGCATGAAGGAAAGAAGCCACACCAATGTAAAATTTGTGATAGGAGCTTTACTCACTTGTCAAATTTGAAAACACATAGTTTGCTCCATGAAGGAAAGAAGCCACACCAATGTAAAATTTGTGATAGGAGCTTTACTCAGTTGTCAGCTTTGAAAAGACATAGTTTACGCCATGAAGGTAAGAAGCCACACCAATGTACAATTTGTGATAGAAGCTTTACTCAGTTGTCAGGTTTGAAAGCGCATAGTTTAGTTCATGTAAATTTGTGATAGGAGCTTTACTCAATCGTCAAGTTTCAAAACACATAGTTCGTGAAGGTAAGAAACCAAACCAGTGTAAAGTATGTGTTAGGATCTTCAAAAGCTCGTCAAATACGAAGAGACAGTTTACTTTTTGAAAGTAAGAAGCAATTCTAATGTTAAGTTTGTAATAGAAGTTTTACATATTTTTCAGTTTGAAAACATGTAACAGTACCACCATTATTTGGTAAGCAGAAGACATTGTAAACTTGTAGGCATTCATTGGATGGTATCTTACATTCATTTTCAGTGTCAGCTGTTTCAGGACACATGAAGAGGTTGCAGGTTTTGTAATTTCTTTAGCCACCTATAGATAGTGTTCAATTAAAATAGTTCTAAATGTTTTTTATGTACTTATAAGTTTTCTTTTACATAAGGAAGTTTTAATTTTTGTTTGATTTTATTATTTTGATAAGGAAATTTTGTTGAATTTTAATTAGACAAAGAATTTGCAGAATGTTGAAGTTTCTATATACAAGTGTTGGTTTTGTATACTTTGTGTGCCCACCTTGGTAGCGTGGTTATAGCATGTCTGCTACCGTTCAAGAGGTCCCGAGTTGGAATCTCGGTCAGGGTGAGTTACCTGGATAAGGTTTTCTCCAGGGTTTTACCTTATCGAGTGAGACGAATGTTGGGTAACTAAGCCCTATGGACCCGGACTACTTTGAGCATCATTTCATCCATTCCATTCATCGTCCAATATGACGAGGACGTAAATTACAAAAAATATACATCATGTAAACGTTTTTTAAGTTTAGATAGTGCTTTCTCATTTCTTACTTATCAATCTTTACAATAGGGCAATTTTGTTGCAATTTTTGCACATAGTATCAATGTCCTTTCAATGCTAATATCAAAATAATTCTAAATATTTGCTTCACATGCTTCTGTGAGTTTTCGTTCTATATGAAGGGAAATACTAAATTATTTCTTTTTTACCATGGAATTAAAATTACTTTATCATCCTTACAACTGCAGTGAAGCATGTGTTGCAGAAAGTGACGTGTCCTATGAATGCTTTGGCGTCCGCGATGTTGAGACAGAAGAAAGCGCTAAAACTACCTAATATAATTGTTGAAATTATTTGTAATTCATGGGGAACAATTTTAAATGATACTCTGTTAAGGGAATGTATAAGAGAAAGTCAACACTGAAAAGCTTCAGCACAATTTTAATTTGTTCTTCGAACCCGGACTGAATTGATAGAAAACTTAGGGAAGGGGATAAAGGGGCATGAGGCACGTAATAGGAACTTATGTGGTATGGCCTTTAAATGGTCGTGTCACTGATGTGAATTTGTGGGTTCATAAAACTAAAAGCCTTGTTAAAGAGATTTAAAATTATCTTTATATAAGTAGAAAGATGCTTTGTACACTGCTTATAGGTTCTAAAAATGACGTGTCTTACACAGTCTCTTGTTGCTTCACCAAACAAACGAAAGAAATCACTTGCAGTACACTTCAAATAGTGGCACACACAATTAACAGCTCAACTCGCAAGTCCTTTAACAACTGCACTATCACCTAACGACTAACCGACACGCAATTTTTTGCCAGCTTTTATAACCTCAGCCATTGTTCCAGAAATGTTCCGACGTTTCAAGGCCTTTCGTTGTGCATTGAGACAGAATGGAGCTATCTGTCTCTCTGCAAGCACCAAGCGCTTACCTACGTGTGGGCGTACTTTGGGGTACTATGTGGCCCTTTCTATCCTGGCAACCGACTTGTCACTTACAACGAATAATGCAATTGGTGCCCATAGCAATATTACCTTCCTTAATTTTCAGTGGAAACGTCAGGATATTAACGTAACACTGTACCTGCAACCATTAAGACTTAAGATTCCATTATTTGTAGTTGGCATGGAAGATTGATATAATATTAAAGAGTGTTGTATTAAGCATACTAGTGTGAAATACATCACGGTCTGTTAATTTTTTGATAATTTAACATTATGTTTGTTTGCATTGAATAATGAAGCATTATTCAATTCATCATTATTCAATAAAACATTGAATAATAAATTCCTTGATCCAGTGTAATATTTTGCCTTATATATTCCTACAATTTTAAGTTTATTGTGCAGTTGTTGCTCCATATACAATCATATGCAGCTTGAAAGTCAATGAATATTTCTAGTGTATATTTTTATTCAATGCGTCTAATGTCTTGACTAAGATTTAAAACAGTTCATTTGTTAAATGGTGTTTTCTGAATCCTGCCTGTTTATTTGAAATTAAGTTATTTTTTCTAGAAACCAATTCAATGGAAATAACTTTTTCCATTATTTTAGCCAATATGTCTGTAAGTGGTATCCCACGATAATTTGAAAAATTATTTGTTGGTTTGTTTGATTTCAAAATACCTATTATTATTGCTGTCTTCTATTCATCTGCAATTTTTTTCGTGGTAAGTTATAGAGTTCTAGGAGTCCTAATTTTGATATTTTTTATCCTAATGGTTTAATAAATAGCACAATTATATTATCAGGTCCTTTGAATTTTTTTCAATTGTAAGTTATTTGTTACAGTGTTCAGTTCTTTGAATTTTATTTTCTGATTAACTATATTCTCTTTAAGTTAAATTATTGATTCTAAGTATTCTTTAATGTTTTCCTTCAGTATTTTTTGTTCTTTGTAGTATTGGCAGGTAATTTATAGGTATTAACATAGTATTAAATGTATTATCTATTTCATTGTCATTTGTAGTCGTTTTATTATTATAAATAAATAGTATTCTTTTTATTGTCTCTTGTTTTGTATGCTTTTTACGGATCTTTTTTAATGTTTCAAGTACTGTAAAAAACTATTGAACTATTTGAATATAAAGTATATTTATATTTGAATGTAAAATGTACTTTTTGAGAAATACGCATGTTAGAAAAGTACTTGTATGTTGCCTGAATAGCATAATTCAAAAAGGAAGTTAAGTGAGTTCACTAAAGTGTTGACATAACAGCTGCTCACTGCACTTTGAAGCTGACCAACTTTCCTTTGTTTGAAATTTGACTTCTCATTCCCACATGAACTCACCCATCTTTGTGCCAAAAATCTTCTAAGCCAACTTAACCTATTTCCTCTTACTCCATACTTTTCTAGCTTTCTTTTCAGGTTTCCTCCAGAGAGAATAATATGCTCCTTGAAAGGAGATGAATACCGCCAATTATGACGTTTGATTCTTTGCTTTGTACTAATTTTGGAATAGAGCTGGATGTTGATATATTTGTTGTAATTGCTGATTGTTCTGCTATGATATCTTGGGACTCGATAATAGTTTAATCTCAATGTCATTTGTTTACAGGTTTAGGCTATTATAGAGGTCTGTGCGATTGGTGTATAGAATGTTTCGTCTTGTTTCTGTTTTGAGAATTTGTATGATCGTAGCATTTACTTATTCGACTGTTCTGTCAATCACTAGAGGTTTCTGGAAAACAAGCCATCATATTACATTATTCGAACATTCTATCACTTCGAGAAACGTAACTTAATCTACACTGGCGAGGACTTTGCCTCAGATAACATTATTTTTCGGCTTTGTGATCACTCGCCGCGTTATCCTTGACTGCTTATGCAAGCTCGTGAAACATTATCCGCCGTCTGTTGTCTATTTATGTCGAAACGCTTATGCCCAGCGCCGCGACACTGCTGCTTCCTCAAGGCTGGTCGTGTCGAACAGCACCATCGTAGCGAGCCAGACGATCCAGGTTTACCGCCAATATCATCCCTTGGGGCACCTTCTGGATGCGGTAGACCACGTCGCTAATCCTCTTCACCACCCGGTACGGTCCTTGCCATGGTTGCTGGAGCTTCGGGCAGCCTCCCTTGGTCCGAGTAGGGCGGTACAAGGAGACAAAGTCACCCTACTCGAATCCTTGGCTGTTGGTTTGCCTGTCGTATCCAGTCTTCATGCGGTCTTTCGTCTTCTGGATGTTCTGACGAGTCATCTGATGCATGTCGTGGAGATGGTCCACTAGGTTCTCCACATACTCGGTTGCTGGCTGTTTTGTGTCCGGGGGGCTTCCCAAAGCCAGATGGCAGAGGAGGCATAGCTCTCGGCCGAACATTAAACTGGCTGGCGTCATCCCAGTGGTGTCGCGTGTTGACGAGCGGTAGGCTAGCTGAACAGTGGCACCTTGACGTCCCAGTCTCGCTGATGGCTAGCCATGATCATCCTCAGGTGTTCCTCTGAGGTCTTGATGTATCTGTCGACCATGCCGTCCGACTGTGGATGTATGGGTGTGGTGCGCGTCTTGTTCACACCAAGTCTTTCTAGTGCCTCCTTCATCAGATTGGATTCAAAATTGGTGCCCTAGTCGCTGTGGAGCTCTAGTGGCACCCCAAATCGGCAGAACACTTGCTCCACAAGGCAGTCCGTGGTTGTCTTCGCCTCCTAGTTCGGAATGGCAAACACCTCCGACCACTTCGTGAAGTAGTGCATGACCACCATCAGGTACTTGTTGCTTAGGTCGGACACGGGGAATGGTCCAACTATGTCGACGGCGATCCTTTCGAATGGCGCTCCGACGTTGTACTGCTGCATGCGACCCCGGCTCCTAGTCTGGAGGCCGCGACTCGCCGCGCACGCATGACATTGTCGGCACCATCTCTCAGCGTCTGCTCGGAGCCTGAGGCAGTAGTAGCGCTGTCGGAGTTTGCCGATCGTTCGGCTTGCTCCCAGGTGTCCTGAAGCACCGGCGTGCACTTCTTCCAAGACTTCCGGGACCTTGCTTCGGGGGAGTACCAGCTGTTTTCTCTGCATCTTCCCATCAGGCGATTCCCATACCCGGAAGAGCACGCCCTCTCTTGTCTTCAAAGAATCCCATTGGGCGCAATACGTCTTGTAGGTGGCGCTCCTCGGTGCGATCTCCTCCCAGGTTGGTCTTGTCCCTGCCTCAACTTCTCTGAAGAGTAGCCCCAAGTATGCGTCGGTCAGCTGCTCCCTCAGGCCTGCGCTACGCCAGCCATCCGCAGGTACTGCCGTGACTACTCGGACTGCTGCGGCACGCTCCTCTTCCACTCTTGTGCATTGGCCGCACTCCTCTGGGCACGGACTTCGAGACATGGCGTCTGCGTTACCCTGGCTCTTCCCTCTACAATGTTCAGGGGTGAAGTCGTACTCCTGCAGCCTCTGGACGTGCTGTCTGGCCTTCCAGGTTCTTAAAGCTCAATCGCCAGGTTAAGGCGGAATGGTCAGTCCTGAGGTGGAATGGCTGACCCTACAGGTACTTGTGGAAGTGCTCCAAGGTCTTTACTACTGCCAGTAATTCTCGTCGGTTGACGCAGTAGTTCTTCTCTGCCTTGGATAGCGTCTTGCTGTAGTAGGCTATCACCCGCTCGTGGCCGTGCTAAATTTGCGATAGGACGCTTCCAATGCAATGATTACTGGCGTCGGTGTCCAAAATAAAAGCGCCGCCTGATTGCGGAAATTCCAAAATAGGATAACTGCACAGTGTCTTCTTCAGGTGCTGGAAAGCATCTTCAGCGTCCTCCGTCGCCACATAGGGTCGTTGTTCTGCGGGTAAGGGGTTTGGTGACTTTGGAAACGGCGGTAATAACTGCACAGCACCAGGAAACTGCGCAACTCTCGCTTATCCTTTGGCCGAGGCCAATCTCTCACAGCCTGGGTTTTCTCCGGGTGGTGAGACTATGTGGCCCAAGTACTTAAGTTATTTGCAGAAGAGCTCGCACTTTTTGCGTTCACCTACAAGTTGGTTGCCTGCAGTCTCTGTAACACCTTGCTCAGGTTGTCGAGATGGTCTTCGAACGTCTTCCCGACGATGATGTCCAGGTATTGCAGGCAGGCGTCTTATGTCAATGCTCTTATTACTGATTCCATGAGGCGTTGAGATGTGGCTGGTGCATTGCAGAGGCCAAAGGGCATAACTATGAACTGCCAAAGCCCTTGGCCTGTCGAGAATGCAGTGTTTTGCATGTCTCTCGGGTCTGGAGCCACCTGCCAGTAACTCGACTTGAAGTCCAGGGTCGAGAACCATTGTGCACCAGCTAGCGTGTCCAGAGTATCGTCAGTCCGGGGTAAGGGGAAACAGTCCTTCCGGGTGACAGCGTTCAGCTTCCTGTAGTCCACGCAGAAGCGTAGCTCGCTGTTCTTCTTGGTCACCAGAACTACAGGGGAACAGCAAGGTCTGTCAGACTCTTCAATCACTCCCTGGATTTCATGTCGTCTACTATATCCCGTACCGCCGTTTGTTTTCCAACGGAACGCGTCTAGGTGGTTGCCGAATAGGCCGGGAGTCTCCGGTGTCTATGTGGTGAAGCACTTTATCCGTGCGGCCGTAGTCACTATCGCCTCAGTAGTTGTCGAACTTTCTCCAGCTGCTCTGCGGTCAAGCGGTCGGCCGCCCTGTCCAATAAGCCTTCCAGCCGGGGCCCCAGGTGTTGCGTCGGCACCGACTTCTGTGTCTTGTCAATAGCTGTCACGCTGACCGGGGGCTCGCACGTCCCCAGCTCCATTCCGGCCTGGACGTCGTTGGTGTCTGCCAGGTGGAGCAGACTCACTGGCACCTACTCTTGGCACGGCAATAATGTCGTGGCTACACAGAGTCCGTGCACAGGCGTCATCTGGTTCAGCATCATGTTCTTCGTCCGCTGGCCTTCCAGTCACGCCGTCACCACCACCTCCCTTCTCGCGGGGACCACCACGTCTTCCTTCAAGATGACCCTGCAGATTCCAAGGTGCTCATCTGGTTGCCGGAGTATCACTTCTGCATTGAACCGCAGAACCTTCCTGCCCACGTCGACCGTCGCCTCGTCGCTCCTGAGGGCATCCAGTCCCAGTATCACTGCTCAGCCACCTTCGCGGCGAACACGCAGACGTACGGCACTCCTTCCCAAGGTCAACTTTAGCAGGGCCTCCTTCTCCACAGGCAAGGTGTCACCCGATGCCGTCACAAGCTGGTATGGCATGTTTGGCTTCCTCGTCGGCAAACCCTTGGCCACGTCAGGTCTGTTGATGGTCACGGCCGCCCCGGTGTCTATGAGCATGCGGCACGGTTCCCCCTCCACCCAACCGTCCGCGATGAGGCTGTCATCTAAAGGCAGGCTGACGGCGCGCATTGTCACTCGAAGGGATGGTGATGATGGCGCCGACGTGCCCCTCTCCACGACGGCGCTTGCACGTTTTCCTGGTGTGGACTCTCTCTCCAGGTGTCCCGGCTGTCCACATCTCCAACACAGGCCACTAGGTATTCGCCGGCGTCCCTCAGCTGGTCTTGTGTCTCCGGTGTAGCGGACGCTCCTCGTTCTCGACTTCAGGATAGCTTTCACCTTGGCTGCCTCTATCCTTAATGCTGCCCTTAGCGCCTCGTGGATGGTTTTACAATCGCCGGGCATTAGGCGCTGACGTATCTGCGTGTCTCGTGCCCCGTCAACGAATGTGTAGGCAGCTTCCCGGGATACGAACTCTGGTGGAAGGTCGACTAGGACCTTGCTAGCCAGTTGCTCGACTGCCATGGCGAACTCCTGCATCGTCTCCCCTGGCTGCTCTGACCTTACCTTTAGCTGGCTGCGTTATGCTGCGACTAAGCGGTGGTTTCCAAAACGTTTCTCCAGGGCCTCCCAGATGTCTTTGGGCGCCGCTGTTGTCAGTACCGCGTCGAGGACTTCCGCGGCCCATCCCTGGAGACCAGCTATTAGCTGTGCGGCCTCTTCCTCTGGTGACCACTTGTGTTCGGCCACCGTGCCGAATTCACGGCGGAAGACTTCGAAAGTTGTCGCGCCGTCGTAGTTAGGAGGTTTGACGAGCGCAGATGTTGTGTCGCGTCCGGATGCGTCGACCTTTAAATCCTTTAACCTTCTGACGACGTCCTCCACCATGCCGTTTAGGGGTTTTGCGTTGCTGTCAGCCCTTCCCTCCAGCTGGTCAACGCGTCTGGCCAGATCTTCGACGCGCTCGTCTACTTGGCCCATCCGCTTGCTCAGCTCCGTCACGTCATCCCTCACACCGGCCAACTGTTTCTCAAATTTTGCAGCGAGAAATTCGTTTGCCACCTTCATTTCCGTGGCCAGAATGGCGTTCGCTGCTCTCATTTCTGTGGTTAATTCGGCCTTCATTTCTTCTATCTTCTCGGTGATGTCTTTAGCCGTCCTAATTTGTTTCAGCTCTGCTGACAGGTTTTTACTTGCCGTCTTCGTCTTCGCTGTTAGTTCAACGACCAGGCTATTATTTGCCGCTTCGGTTTTCTCAGCGAGGTTGTCATTTGGTACTTTCATTTCCGAGATCAGTCCGGCCTTCATTTCCATCATCTTCTCCAAAATCTTTTCCAATGCCGCGTCCATGGCTGTAATGTTCGGTGATGTTGTCGTCCCGCTTCCTGACACTAGTTGTGACTATGTGGGTTCGTAGAATTAAAAGGCCGAGTGGCAGAAATTAAAAATATCCTTTATTTTCGTAGAAATACTCTTATAGATTACAGCAGCATTACGTTACATCCACCATCAGTCTACCAAGGTCGATGATAATAACACACCGTGACAGCTGACTACATTAGCTTTCATAACAACAACACTCTTGTTACACAACAACAACTATTTCACAACCACAACTGCTGGCGTGTCACAATTCTTTTATATCTCCATTTATGATTACCAGACTGTTCTGTCAGTCACTAGAGGTTTCTGGAAAACAAGGTATCTAATTACATAATTCGAACATTCTATCACCTTCGAGAAACGTAACTTAATCTACACCGGCGAGGCCTTTCCCTCAGATAACATTATTTGCCGGCTTTGTGATCACCCGCCGCGTTATCTTTGACTGCTTATGCAAGCTCGTGAAACATTATCTATTTGTGCCGAAACGTTTATGCCCAGCGCCGCGACAATAGTTGTCTTTTTGTCAAATGCACTATCACATTGTATTTGCAGTGTAATGTCATTAAAACTCTCCAAAATCTTTACAAGTAATTTATAACTTCCAACAAGTACCACCGACATTACCTTCAACATTTTAAATACATCACCTTATAATGTCACATATACAAATTATTGTACTATAAAACTCAAATTTTTATCAAATTTACAAGTTTCATGATCCTTGTCCTTATTGGGATACATAGCAGATTCCCTGGAAGATATTCTCCGTTTTTCCGTGCCACACAACTCTTGACTTATTCTGCTTTACAGGATGCTTAATAAAACATTGAGGAACAGTCTGTAAAAGCAATGTGTAACTTAATTACTACATCAAAATCATTGTTCACATCGCTGTTTGTCTTCAAGGTAAAGTCTCATTCTGTGTGACTGAGAGGGGATCGTTTTCTTTGCTTTCCCTATTGGTTTACATTTGACTACCGCCGGTGCAACTGATGGTCTGTGAACATGTAAACATATCATAAGTGGTAGAACAATGTAAAAATGAGAGGAATATTGTATCTAATTGTGTCGGTTAGAGCCATACTCAGTCCCCTTCTCTAAAGCTGCTGGCTCAGCTCTCTTATTTCCTGTAGCTATACACTCAATGGAAGATTAAATAAAAATGAGACGTATCTGTTAAGATATATAGTAAACTAGATGTGAGATTCAAATCACCAGACACATGCCTGTCCCAATGTTCATAGATAATAGTTTAAGCGCAGATTACAAACATGAAGATCGGAGCTTTGTTTGGTACAAGTAAATGTTATCACTTTTTACTCACCTGTTGCTATAAACAATATGTTACTTCAGCTGAGTAAACACAACTTCTTTTCTGACAAGAGAAAACATATATGCTGTACTTAAATATTAATGTTATAAATATATTGCTTCTAAGATACACGTTGAAAGAAAATCTGAAAGGAACGTCCTTGTTAAAAGAAGTTCATGTATTTGCAGTAATTGTGATGTATACTCACATCTCTCATACTAATCAATAAAGCAAAGTATAAGGCTGCTTATATAAGTGGACACAAAATGTTTTAGATATAATTAAATTTAATCTGTTTGTTATTTGTTAATGCTACTGGTTATGTTTTTGTATAATTGACTCAAGGCCATAGACGTTTAAGTATATTAAACAACAGATGGTTTTCCCAATTATATGTAAAAGTATTGACGTTATTTCCACTTTGTAAGGTAAAAATACGTTTAAGATATGGTGCAAGATATCCATTACTCCTGAATTTTTACTTTTTAATACAATTTTCCTCACTGTATCAGATTGTTAAAAACGAAGACTTATTTGTGCTATAATTTGCTATACACAATATCGTAGCAAATCCTAAGTTATTGCCTGGATCAACTGACTTTGCTGGGTTTGGATTGGATAAGTGGGTTTTAGGGCCCATCGACAACGAGGTCATTTGGGCCCGCTTAGCTGGGTGCACGCAACAAAGGGAAGGAGGAATGTTCACAAATGTGGGTGCTTGTCTCTGTTCCATCACATGATACGAGTTACTCCTGGTGCATGACCTAACATCTGTAACATTGTTTCTGACAAGCAGTGTCGTAGCGAGCTAGTCAGTCTCTGGAGACCGTACAGCTCTAGCCATCATGATTACTGAGTTTAGGACAGCGCCCCTTGGCTTGGATAGGACGGCACATCCTGGAAACACATTGTTTCTGACAACCAGTGCCGTAGCAAGCTAGTCAGTCTCTGGAGACCGTACTGCTCTAGCCATCCTGATTACTGAGTTTGGGACAGCGCCTCTTGTTTTGAATAGGACGGCACATCCTGGTAACACATTGTTTCAGACAAGCAGTGTCGTAGTGAGTTAGTCAGTCTCTGGAGACCGTACTGCTCTAGCCATCATGATTACTGAGTTTGGGACAGCGCCCCTTGTTTTGGATAGGATGGCACATCCTGGTAACACATTGTTTCTGACAAGCAGTGTCGTAGTGAGTTAGTCAGTCTCTGGAGACCGTACTGCTCTAGCCATCATGATTACTGAGTTTGGGACAGCGCCTCTTGTTTTGGATAGGACGGCACATCCTGGTAACACATTGTTTCTGACAAGCAGTGTCGTAGTGAGTTAGTCAGTCTCTGGAGACCGTACTGCTCTAGCCATCATGATTACTGAGTTTGGGACAGCGCCCCTTGTTTTGGATAGGACGGCACATCCTGGTAACACATTGTTTCAGACAAGCAGTGTCGTAGTGAGCTAGTCATTCTCTGGAGACCGTACTGCTCTAGCCATCATGATTACTGAGTTTGGGACAGCGCCCCTTGTTTTGGATAGGACGGCACATCCTGGTAACACATTGTTTCAGACAAGCAGTGTCGTAGCGAGCTAGTCAGTCTCTGTAAACCGTACTACTCTAGCCATCATGATTACTGAGTTTGGGACAGCGCCCCTTGACTGGGATAGAACGCCACATCCTGGTAACACATTGTTTCTGACAAGCAGTGCCGTAGCGAGCTAGTCAGTCTCTGGAGACCGTACTGCTCTAGCCATCATGATTACTGAGTTTGGGACAGCACCCCTTGACTTGGATAGGACAACACATCCTGGTAACAAATTGTTTCTGACAACCAGTGCCGTAGCGAGCTAGTCAGTCTCTGTAAACCGTACTACTCTAGCCATCATGATTACTGAGTTTGGGACAGCGCCCCTTGACTGGGATAGAACGCCACATCCTCGTAACACATTGTTTCTGACAAGCAGTGTCGTAGCGAGCTAGTCGGTCTCTGGAGACCGTACTGCTCTAGCCATCATGATTACTGAGTTTGGGACAGTGCCCCTTGGTTTGGATAAGACGGCACATCCCGGTAACACATTGTTTCTGACAAGCAGTGCCGTAGCGAGCTAGTCGGTCTCTGGAGACCGTACTGCTCTAGCCGTTATGATTACTGAGTTTGGGACAGTGCCCCTTGGCTTGGATAGGACGGCATATCGTGGTAACACATTGTTTCTGACAAGCAGTGCCGTAGCGAGCTAGTCGGTCTCTGTAGACCGTACTGCTCTAGCCATCATGATTACTGAGTTTGGCACAGCGCCCGTTGGCTTGGATAGGACGGTACATCCTGGTAATGCATTGTTTCTGACAAGTACTGTCGTAGCGACCTAGTCGTACTCTGGAGACCATGCGGCTCTAGCCATCATGATTACTGAGTTTGAGATAGCACTGCTTAGCTTGGATTGGACGGCACATCCTGGTGACACATTGTTTCTGACAAGCAGTGTCGTAGCGAGATAGTCGGTCTCTGTAAACCGTACTGCTCTAGCTATCATGATTACTGAGTTTGGGACAGCGCCCCTTGTTTTCAATAGGACGGCAAATCCTGGTAACACATTGTTTCTGACAAACAGTGCCGTAGCGAGCTAGTCAGTCTCTGTAGACCGTACTACTCTATCCATCATGATTACTGAGTTTGGGACAGCGCCCCTTGTTTTCAATAGAACGCCACGTCCTGGTAACGCATTGTTTCTGACAAACAGTGCCGTAGCGAGCTAGTCAGTTGCTGTAAACCGTACTACTCTATCCATCATGATTACTGAGTTTGGGACAGTGCCCCTTGACTGGGATAGAACGCCACATCCTGGTAACACATTGTTTCTGACAAGCAGTGTTGTAGCGAGCTAGTCGGTCTCTGGAGACCGTACTGCTCTAGCCATCATGATTACTGAGTTTGGGACAGCGCCCCTTTGTTTGGATAAGACGGCACATCCCGGTAACACATTGTTTCTGACAAGCAGTGCCGTAGCGAGCTAGTCGGTGTGTGGAAATCGTACTGCTCTAGCGATCATGATTACTGAGTTTGGGACAGCGCTCCTTGGCTTGGATAAGACGGCACATCCTGGAAACATTGTTCGTGACAAGCAGTGTCGTAGCGATACTGCTCTAGCCGTTATGATTACTGATTACATTTATTATAAGATAAGTGAAGTTTTAAGTTACAAGTTATTATATTTGTATATATTACAAAAAGTATTTATACACCAGCTGGATTGAACATTACACAATTATTTAGTAATTTTCAGAGCTCTAAGCTCATGTAACACAGTGACCTACCTGGACTTAAATATATCAATAGCTCACACCCTAACTGAGGCCTCTTCATACTAGCGGTAAGAAATATGATCTGAAGCTTTCCTGGCGACGTATATGTTCTAGACGTTCTCGGGCTTCGAGCCAACTATAGTGATGTAGAGCCATCGAAGTTTCGGGTATGTGCGTTCCCCCCATCATCAGGATGTTGAATGATTAGCGAATTGGAAGGGCCAGTATATATAGCGGCCGCTAGTCCGTTGCAACTGTAACGTGATTTCTATTTAGCATATCGGTATATCCTTACTTACTTAATAAATATCTTCTGTAATTACATAAAATTCCTCACCCCTGCACGTCCACTCATCACTTTCAAAATTACAGAACATCTCCTTATGAAGATTATTGATTTTCCGTTACTAAACTTTTATATTCACCCCGACATTTTTTCCCTCACGAAACAAGGTTACTGAACATACATCTATCAAGATTATTGATTTTTTTCCCCAAGCAACCTTCCATCACTTGTTTAATATTGTTATTAAATGGCCAATAGTCAGATTAGAAAACAAAACACATTTCAAACAAAAACTACCGTTACACAATTTCAATATTTATTACAACTTGCAAGGAAAACGACCGCAACACACCTGTTCACTCACGCGAGTTCAGTTACTGACTCACTCTGGCGGGCGGGCTAGCTCCCTTTTTATAGATTACTTACATTCCGGAATGTTCCCAAGTAATCGAGACGCGGCTAGAACAAAAACGAATTCTCAATAAATCCGTCTCGCCGTTTCGGCTAGCTTTTTATATACACAGTGCACTGCCTGTCTCTTTGAACTAGTCGCCCGAGCCGCCTCGATCAACAATGGACTTGCGACACTGCTCCCTCCTCAAGGCAGGTCGTCCCGAATAACACCATCTTAGCGGGCCAGACGATCCAGGTGTACCACCATCTTTCCTCGGGGCACCTTCTGGATACGATAGACCACGTAGTTGATCCTCTTTATCCCCCGGTAAAGCCTTTGCCATACTTGATGAATCTTCAGGCAGCGTCTCTTGGTCCGGGTAGGGCGATACAACCAGACCAGGTCACCTTGCTGGAACCCTTGGCTGTTCGCTTGCCTGTCGTATCGGGTCTTCACGCGGTCACTCACCATCCGGATGTTGCGACGAGCAATCTCGTGCAAGTCGTGGAGACGGTGCATCAGGTTATCCACATGCATGGTTGCTGGCTGCTTCGCCTCCGGGGGTTCCAGAAGTCAGATCACAGGGGAGGCGTAACTCTCGACAGCACATTAAGCTGGCTAGCGTCATCCCAGTGGCGTCGTGTGTCGACGAGCGGTAGGCCAGCAGGAACAGTGACACCTTGACGTCCCAGTCTCGCTGATGGCTGGCCACGACCTTCGTCAGGTGTTCTTCCAGTTTCTTGATGTACCTCACGACCATGACGTCCGACTGCGGGTGTAGGGGTGTTGTGCGGGTCTTGTTCACCCCAAGTCTTACCAGTGCCTCCTTTATCAGTTTGGACTCAAAATTGCTGCCCTGGTCGCTGTGGAGCTCTAACGGCACCCCAAATCGGCAGAACACTTGCTCCACGAGGCAGTCTGTGATTGTCTTCGCCTCCTAGTTCGGGATAGCATACACCTGGGGTGACTTGCTGAAGTAGTCCACGACCACCATCAGGTATTCGTTGCCTCTGTCGGACACTCGGAATGGTCCAGCTGTGTCAACAGTGATGCGTTCGAATGACACTCCGACGTTGTAATGCTGCATGCGACTCCGGCTCCTAGTCTAGGAGCCTTGAATCGCCGCGTGCACATGACATTGACGGCACCATCTCTCAGCGTCTGCTCGAAGCTTCAGCCACTAGTAGCGCTGTCGGAGTTTGTTGAACGTTCGGTTTGTTCTCAGCTGTCCTGAAGTACCGGCGTACACTCCCTTCAAGATTTCCGGGACATTATCCCGCGGAAGTAGCAACTGCTCCCTCTGCGTCTTTCCATCGGGTGTTTCGTATACCCGGAAGAGCACGCCCTCTCTGATCTTCAACGACTCCCATTGGGCCCTGTAGGACTTGTACGCAGCGCTTCTGAATGCAGTGTCCTCCCAGGTCAGTCTCGCCCCTGCCTCCACTTCGCTCAAGAGTGGCCCCGAGTCGGCGTCCGCCAGCTGCTCCCTCCTCAGGCCTGCACTATCCCAGCCGTCCGCAAGGAGTGCCGTGACCACTCTGACAGCTGCGGCAGGCTCCCTCTCTTACAATCTGTTGCATTGGCCGCACTCTTCCGGGCAGGGTTTTTGGGACATAGCGTCTGCGTTGCCATGGCTCTTCCCTCTACGATATTCAGAGGTGAAGCCGTACTCCTGCAGTCAGTGAACCCAACGTGCTCTCTGGTCCGCCAGGTTCCTAAAGCTAAGTAGCCAGGTGAGGGCGGAATGGTCAGCCCTAAGTTGGAATGGCTGACCGTAAAGGTACTTATGAAAGTGCTCCAGGATCATTACTACCGCCAATAATTCTCATCGTGTGACGCAGTAGTTGTTCTCTGCCTTGGACAACGTCTTGCTGTAGTAAGATATCATCCTCTCGTGGGCAACCTGGACGTGGGATAAGACGCCTCCTATGCAAAGTTCGCTGGTGCCGGTGTCCACAATGAAGGCACCACCTGGTTGTGGGAATCCCAAAGTAGGTATTTTGCACAGTGTCTTCTTCAGCTCCTGGAAAGTGACTTCGGCGTCCTGCGTCCACACATACGGCCGGTGTTCTTCCTCAAGCGGTTGAGGGGTTTGGCGGTTTTGGAGAAGCCTTTTATGAAATTGTGGTAATAACTGCATAGCCACAGAAAAATGCACAAATGTCGCTTATTCTTTTGCCGAGACCAATCTCTCATGGTCTGTGTCTTCTTCGGGTCTGTGGGCACTCCAGTTGGTGAGAGTATGTGGCCCAAGTAGTTGACTTGTGAAAGAGCTGGCACTTTGCGTTTAGCTTCAGGTTAGTTGCCTGCAATTTCTGCAGCACCTTGCTCTGATTTTCGAGGTGGTCTTCCAATGTCTTGCCGAATATGGTGCTGTCGTATAGGTATAGCAGGAAGCGTCAAAGGTCAATCCTCTCAAAACTGATTCCATTAGACGGTGGAAGCTAGCTGGTGCGTTGCAGAGGCCAGAGGCCATAACTGAACTGCCAAAGCCTTGGCCTGTCGAGAATGCGCTTTTCTCCTTGTCTCTCGGGTCTATAGCCACCTGCCAGTAGCTAGACTTCAGGTCCAAGTTCGAGAGCCATTGCGCACCAGCAAGCGTGTCCAGGGTATCGTCAATCCGGGGTAAGGGGAAACAGCCCTACCTGGTGACAGCATTCAGTTTCCTGTAGTCCACGTAGAAGCGCAGCTCGCTGCACTTCTTCGTCACCAAGACTACAGGGGAACACAAAGGGCTGTCATACTCTTCAATCACTTCTCTGTATCTCATATCCTCGTACATGCCCCGTACCGCAGCTTGTTTCACCAGCAAAACGGGTGTATATGGTTGCCGAATTGGCCGGGCGTCTCTGGTGTCGTTGTGGAAGGAGCACTCGGTCCGTGCGGCCGTAGTCACTGTCACCTTGGCTGAAGACGCGCTGGTACCGTCTCAGCGGTTGCCGATTCTTCTACAGTTGTTCTGCGGTCAGGTGGTAAGCTGCCCTCTCTAGTAAGCCTTTCAGCCGGGTCCCAGAGTATTGCGTTGCCACAGGCGCCTGGGTCTTATCGATTGCTGTTACGCTGATCCGGGCTTGCACGTCCCTAACTACGTCCTGGCCTGGACGTCGTGGTTGGTGTCTGTTGAGTTGAGCAGCCTCACCAGCACCACCTCTCGGCGCGGCAACAATATCCTGACTACACAAAGTTCGTGTACAGGCGTCCTCTGGTCCAGCATCAAGTTCCTTGTTCGCTGTCATTCCAGTCGCGCCGTCACCACCACCCCGCTTCTCGCTGGGACAGCCACGTCTTCCGTCAGCACGACCATGCAAATTCCCAGGCGTTCTTAGGGATGCCGGAGTATCACCTCTTCTCCATTGAGCTGCAGGACCTTCCTGGCGATGTCGACCGTCGCCTCGTGGCTCCTGAGGGCATCCAGTGCCAGTATCACCTCCTCAGCCACTACTCACATATAGATTACTCACATTCCAGAAATTTGTCAAACAATCGAGATGCGGTTAGAACAAAGAAGTGGAACTCTCGAGAAATCCAGCTTTTTCCCCCGCCTTTTCGGCGACCTTTCGTCTACACACTGCACGTTTGTCTCTTTGAACTAGTCACCGGCGCTGCCTCGATCAACAATGGGCTCGCGACAATATAGTATAATGCAATACTGTGATTACATTGAGTTAATTGCCTTTTGTACTTTTATTTGTGTATTTCATTATGTGTTTAAGGTTCTTTCACAAAGGTTTTTCCTTAACCTTAAGCAAACGCTTGGTAATCCTGTGTCAACTAATCTCATTAATATTGAAACATGCATTATCCTTAATACATAGCTATAAGTGTTATAATGTAATGCTAAACTTTCTTTAAAGTACAATAAATTACTCATGTTATTCATCACTATAAACCTTTCAGCTATTCCTACAGTATTATTACAGCATGTTAGGCTAAAGCTTATTTGTAAAATATTCAAGTTTATCATTTCTGTTTATGTATATTACTTTGTGCAACAGATGCAGCTTTATGTTAGTACATTTGTTTTAAATTAAAAGGGTTCCTCGTGTTATTCTAATAATTTAAATGATTTACAAATGTATGTAATATTAAAGAGAATGTTTTGTTAAAGTTCCTTTGTAATTAAATGAAGTAGGCATGTTGTATTACTTTTAAGTGTTTTGAGTTATAGCAACAGTGTTGTAACTAGTGTTGCGCTATATATTCTTTGTAATTGATTTAGTTCAATTTCTCATGTTATTTAAGTAAATGTCTAATTAGAATAATAAAATGAAGCAGTAACTGTGAAAACAATGTTAATATTCAATTTTCCTGACAAATATCAGATCCTATTGTTAATTCCTTGACAGTTCATTCAAAATTTTGAGGAAATTAAGGTTGAAAATAATGTACAGCTGCCGTGCAGAAAATTCACTACAAGACTCAGCTGAGTATATGTTCTAATACCGTATTGCTAAAGATTATATAAGATAATTATGTGAGCTTTCTAGAAAATGTAAGAACTTTGAAACTGCAGTCACAACTCTCAAAGCTCACGTACTGTCCGGCCGTTGTATCTCCGGCTCTGACGTTTTGCGACTATAAAAGTTGGAAGGGGAAACCTAATAGTACCAACATACAGTAATAAGCAATTGAAAACATATCCTCAAAATTATCTTTAGAATGAAAATATAGGACTATATTAACTTTAAAACACTGAAATACAATTTACAATTTCATCACAATGCAAGATATTTATTACAACACCACTCTATTCGAATATTTCATTTACACCTTACACACACACACACACACCCACCCACCCACCCACCCACCCACCCACCCACCCACACACACACACACACACACACACACACACACACACACACACACACACACACACACACACACACACACACACACACACACACACACACACACACACACACACACACACACACACACACACACACACACACACACACACACACACACACACACACACACACACACACACACACACACACACACACACACACACACACACACACACACACACACACACACACACACACACACACACACACACACACACACACACACACACACACACACACACACACACACACACACACACACACACACACACACACACACACACACACACACACACACACACACACACACACACACACACACACACACACACACACACACACACACACACACACACACACACACACACACACACACACACACACACACACACACACACACACACACACACACACACACACACACACACACACACACACACACACACACACACACACACACACACACACACACACACACACACACACACACACACACACACACACACACACACACACACACACACACACACACACACACACACACACACACACACACACACACACACACACACACACACACACACACACACACACACACACACACACACACACACACACACACACACACACACACACACACACACACACACACACACACACACACACACACACACACACACACACACACACACACACACACACACACACACACACACACACACACACACACACACACACACACACACACACACACACACACACACACACACACACACACACACACACACACACACACACACACACACACACACACACACACACACACACACACACACACACACACACACACACACACACACACACACACACACACACACACACACACACACACACACACACACACACACACACACACACACACACACACACACACACACACACACACACACACACACACACACACACACACACACACACACACACACACACACACACACACACACACACACACACACACACACACACACACACACACACACACACACACACACACACACACACACACACACACACACACACACACACACACACACACACACACACACACACACACACACACACACACACACACACACACACACACACACACACACACACACACACACACACACACACACACACACACACACACACACACACACACACACACACACACACACACACACACACACACACACACACACACACACACACACACACACACACACACACACACACACACACACACACACACACACACACACACACACACACACACACACACACACACACACACACACACACACACACACACACACACACACACACACACACACACACACACACACACACACACACACACACACACACACACACACACACACACACACACACACACACACACACACACACACACACACACACACACACACACACACACACACACACACACACACACACACACACACACACACACACACACACACACACACACACACACACACACACACACACACACACACACACACACACACACACACACACACACACACACACACACACACACACACACACACACACACACACACACACACACACACACACACACACACACACACACACACACACACACACACACACACAAACTGCATCTGTTGGTAGTACAGGGAGTTCCTACATCCGGTGTCGTGGTCAGGAAATTAAAACTGTCTGCTAGCGCCAATCAGCATTGTCGCTGGTAGGCGTGGCTCCGAACCCAACACCGTGTTGCCAGCTTAAATTTGTTTGAGCCACGTGGTCTAATAGCGGCTTGCGCTGGTAAACTTTCTTTGGTATCTTTTTCGTGCGTGAATTCCGATGTTTAGAGTTCGTAAGTCCTATTATTATCGCTAGTATAATAATATGGCGACTGGTTCGTGAAATATGCAAATACATGAAATGTTTAAAATACGCATTGTTCCTCTGCTTGAAATTCCCGCTAAAGAACTGGCAACAGCCTGCTTCCCCCTCTTGAGAAATGTCAGAGCCGGAGATAGAACGGCCGAGGTATAATTATCTTTGCATCACATGACGCAATGCGATATCGGATCTTGATCACCAGCTGATGCTTAGCAGGAATGAAAAATACAGCGATAGTATTCCAGCTACGTAAAATGTTTGGGCGCGTAATTTTTCATAATATGGTTTGCCATCCGGAACTAGAGGCGTTGCCATCATCACTTGTTGCCAGCGTGTGCAAGAATAAGTCGGTGGATAATAAAAAGTGTGATAATAATTAAAGTTTGTCAGAATACAAAATTTTGCTTCTGAGGGAGTAGTGCAAGATTTAACAGAATTTAAAAAAATATATTTTTAAGGTATATGATGGCAGTACTTCTATTTTAAATTTCTTTGAGCCTGAAGGAAATGACTCCAATTTTCCTTCCATATGTTGGCACTTCCAGCCGTACTAGCACGGTATCTTCAATGTGGCGTGGTGTTAGGACAAACATTTGTTTAATAAGGTAATTACTAAGGTGCTCGCAATAAGCTGCTTCAAAACAATTATTGAGGTAATTACATAATATTACTAACTTTAGTTAAACTTTCTTTTGACCCTGCTGTGTGATTTTTGGTTATCTGTAGAATAGCAGCCAAGTGTATGGCTGTTGCTAACATGCATTACTGAAATCTGCAGTCATTAATGAACTGCCAACTACTCCATATCAAAATATGTTCAATCCTGACATATTCAATAGAACTAATGTGAGGTAATAGTGCAGATAAGGTGCGTAGGGATATCGTGGCTCCGACGTTATAGCTTGGTAACTTCCAGAGCAAGCTACCGCTGAAATACCAACATTACCCAAGCAAACCAGCGATGCTGTAATACGCGACGTAAAGATCAGTGGATCAGTGACAGAGTTATTAATATCATTATTGTATACTATTATATTCCTACTATTATCATAATTATTTAACAACTTAAAGGGCAATTTATTTGCTTCTTACTTATTTCAATTAAATTAAGGAAGATTGATTTAGCACAAACTTTTGGAATAGTCAACATTATGTAAGCAAACCAGCGATACTGTAACACCCAAATAAACTGACGTAAAGATCAGTGGATCATTGCCAGAGTTATTATCATCCATCATCATCATCATCATCATCATCATCATATATTCATATAATACCATCACCATCATCATTTGTGTTCATCATCCATCACCATCATAACTATTATCTCTGTCTGCCTCAGTAACATACTGATTAAATGATAACGATAATACTTACGACAGTAGTAAACTAATAATAATAACAATAAAAATAATAATAATTACTATGCACTATTCCCATTACAATATTGATAGTTTATAACAAGGCTCTGCAGTTAGATACAACTTGTTTGCATAATGGCGTTCCATACCTACATAACAGTATGCTGTGAAAATGCATCATTACGAAACAAATAAACCTTTGGATGTGTAAAGTCACACTGAAAAATTGTATGCCATAGCCGGGATTTGAATTGCGGATCTCCTGGTCTCCGTTCGGTTGCTCTAAACCACTGATGCATGCATCGGTAGCGTGGATGCTAGCATGTCTGCCCACATTCAAGAGATCTCAAGTTCAAATCTCGGTCAGCGTGAGTTATGTGGATAAGGTTTTTTCCGGGGCTTTCCCTTATCTTGAAAGATGAATGTCAGATAACTGTAAGCTCTATGCACCCTGGGCTTATTTGAGGATCATTTCATCCATTCCAAGACACATCGTTGCCTGCCTTGGTAGCGTGGTGGTAGCATGTCTGCCTCACGTTCAAGAGGTTCCGAGTTCGAATCTTGGTCAGGGAGAGTTACCTAGATAAGGTTTTTTCCGGGGTTTTCCCTTATCCTGTAAGACGAATGTCGGGTAATTCTAAGCTGCATGGACCCCGGACTCATTTGAGCATCATTTCATCCATTCCATTCATCGTCCGATATGACTTAACGTTGGAGGACGTAAATTACAAAAAAAAATGGCTTAACGTTAGAGGATGTAAATTACAAAAACAAAAAAACAAACAAAAGGCCTCTGAGCTACTTGACAATAAATTCTCCAACTCACTCTTACGTTTCCCGGTAAGCAACTAGAAGTTCTCATATACAATGTGACACACAGCCTTTGTGGCTACTTACTATGCTGCTATGCTGTAAGTACTTAATATCTGTTTCATATTACCTTGCCCCGCTAAAATGTATCACTCCGCATTCAACTACCTTCCCCCTCACCCTAATTGGCTAATGCTTTCACACCATAGGCCATAGGCGGTGTCTTCCCATCACATTTAAACATGCAGTAAACGTCATAATAATTGCCGGGAAGATAAATAAAATCATACGAATAAGGATATGAAGCAATTAAAAATACAAGTTTATAATGAACTGAGCAAGTTGAAACTGAATGACGGACCAATGAAACTGGAACAAGTTTATAATGAAAGGCCTTTGGCCTTTTCCACTGGGATTTTTTAAACCAGCACACATACCTTTCAAAAACGCTTGTCTTTCAGTCTTAAAAGTCGTGTCATGCCATACCTTACTTTTTGTATGTTCTTCGTGTATATTTTGCGATTTGTATCTCGCTACAGTCTGATTGTCCTTAAATAACGTTGGCCACGCCGTGGCTCAGTGGTTAAACTGCTTGGCTATGACCAGGTGGCCCAGGTTCGATCCCAGGTGACTGCAAAGTGAGATTTGTGGTGTACAACACGGCATTGGGGCGGGTTTTCTCCGGGACCTCCGGTTTCCCATGCCATCTCACTCCACCAGTGCTCCATATTCATCACATGTATCATCAGTGTCATCGCCTTCGATGCCGTATGTAGTAAAAGCGGGCGTTAAACACTACACATTTCATTTCATTTAAATAACCTCTTCACCACACAGCAATATCGCCTCTGTCTTTTAGCACATTTCTCTTGCCTCTCCTTACATTCACAGACCCCAGCTGTATAAGCAATCTGCTGAAATTTGGTAAATCTGCATCCTCATTTACAGCAGACGAAATGTTACTGATGTTAGGGAGTTCGTTACTAAAGAAAAAACTATGCACATGACAACGCACAACACTTTTCACTATTTTCTCTGAGCACGCACTTTTGTTTATCCCTGCTTTTGCCTGGAGTGGTAACTTTTGCAGTTTTCTCAATTTCACATCACGATGTTCCTACGGATCTAACATTCACACCTGTAACTTCAGAGCACAGCTGTTTGACTTCTCTCACTGATAAAGACGGATTGTTCTCTGTGAGTGCATTAAACGCATGCACCACAATTCTTTTTTCGACTGTTTGTAAAGAATTATCCTTGCGATACTTCAGCGAAAAACTGGCGGCAGACTCTGCCATTATACATATAATAAGTACACGCGCAATAAATGATCAATAAAATAATTTAGCTCTCTCACTGGGCACAACACACCGTTGAATGGCAATATATGACTAATCCAGTTCAAAACAAGTTCAGTGATAAATGTCATATAAACAAATGTCACCACTGCCGCTAAATCACGTGCTATTGTGCCATGTGCTTGAGAGCAAAGGAATCTCCTCTTTACTTCGTTGAAGAATTAGCATGCATTTCAGATAAATTAACACTGTTGCGTAATATATTTAATTCACATAGTTACGAAAATATAAATTTCACAATTCTCTTCCAACATATAAAGATATATCACCGTGTTAAATAACGAACTAATTTTTACTGCATGACAGTCATTACCACAACAGCAGCCAATGAGAGCTGATTAGGTCACGTGACCGTTAAGAGATACGGGGCAAGCTTATGTGATACAAGGATTAGGTCCCAGGCTTCATAGTTAAACAGAGTAGCTCAGTGGCTTAGAGCAACCATATGGAGACTGGGAGATCCGTGGTTCAGATCCTGGCTAGGGCAAGAAATATTTCAGTCTGGCTCTACTCATGCAAACCTTAGCCTACACGTAGCCAGTGTGGAAGAAATGTTTATTTCCAATTAAGCCTTTATAGAAAGAGTGAACTCTCATTTGTAAAAGATATGCAAAAGAAATTTATACTATGCATAACTTAAAATTTTGAAGTTCCCTCCCCTCGTCCCATTAGAAGCACTTTTACCTACTTTAGCCTGACCAGTTTCCTTAAGTATAGTTAGTTTGGTTACTCAGTGTTGGTAACATAAGCTAATGCATGTTTTTACTGATGGCAACATTCCAGCCACCAGCGTCATGCTCAGCATTCTCCTAGCAGATGAAATCTGGCTACTGATCAGCGGTACAACCGGATAATTTTTCATGTATCTTGTAGCAGATTACTAGTTGAAATTAGAAGACCGCAGAAGGTCAAGCAAACAAGTTTGGATTTGAGTTACACTGTAGGTTAATTGCCAGGGTCTGCTTACGCGGCTGTTGCTATTTGTACATCTTTCATCTCTGCAAATTCAGATTTACTAACTAAGAAAATTCATAATGAATATTGTCTTCGTCAAAAAGTGCTAAGACAGTTGTCTTATTTACAATATACAAAGTTTAGAAAACAACACAAGGTTACCCTGAGGTGAAACACAGATACCCAACATTTCCCTTAATGACTGAGAGAAACCTCAGAAAAAACCTGTCAGTTAATTCATCAACTAAATAAGACATATGTTTTAAGAGCAATTTTTTAACTTTGTATATCGAGATTTAACGCTATTAGAACACCACAGTGAAGCGAAATAATTATTAATTTATAGATGTGTACGACTCATCTATAAATTAATAATTTTAACTTTGTTTTTAAATCAGTGGAACTTTGATGGCCTTAGGGACTTTACTATGTAAGTTAACAACTTTATGGTAAACTGAAGTGGGCGCCGGGGTAGCGCGGTGGTTTCGTTCGCGGCTCCCGTTCTAAGGGTCCCGAGTTCGATTCCCGGCTCTGGGGTTGGCGATTTTAAGTCGGCCCTATCCACGCCTTCACCTCTGTCTAGCACACGTGAAGTATCCCCTATGCCCAACGTGGTTCGGAGTCCACGGTAAAAGCTGTAGGTCCTCTCACCTCACCGCCATCTTCACTATCACCCTATCATCGGAGGTAATGGACACCGCCCTCTGGGTGCCTCCACCTGAGAAATGGGTCCGGTCATCACTTGGTGGGGTGAGGTTACCCCGAAGGCCAAGGTTGCCATGTGGGGAGTGTTAGTAACTAACTAACTGGTAAACTGAAGTAAAACTTTTTGTTAATCTGTGTTGTTGTAGATAAATGGATATTGCTATCCTTGTATTGTATTAATAGTATTCATTACTAAGTTTATAGATGCTTTCACTGTCATGTATGAATAAAACTATTTCTAAGATATAAATACATGGTAATGGTTGAACTTTGAGATCCAAAAGCACTGGGCCTGCCTCGGTAGCGGAGATGGTAGCATTTCTGCCTCACGTTCAAGAGGTCCCGAGTTCGAATCTCGTTAAGGGTGAGTTAATTGGATAGGGTTTTTCCGGGGTTTTCCCTTATCCTTCAAGACCAATGTTGGGTAACTCTAAGCTCCATGGAGACCCTGGACACATTTGAGCATCATTTCACCCAATTCATTCACCGTCCGATATGACTTAATGTTGGAGGACGTAAATTACAAAAAAAAAAAAAAAAAGAAAAAAAAAGCATTGGTTTACTTGGGTTGCATTGGTTCACTTGTTTCATTAATCTTCTTAGTCTTTTTTGTAGCTTGAACACCTTCATGCAGTTGTTGAAAGATCCCGAAGGGGAATTCTGTTTTTCGAAACTGAATATACAGTGGCAGTTGAAAGTCGTGATCAGGTATTTTCTAAGTTTGGGTAGCAATAATAAAATTTCCTAAGTCATACAAAAACGTTACTTCCTGATTGCTGCATTAATAAGCAATGGAATATGAAAAGATAAATATAACTGGGTCATTTAAGTCAGTTGATGGAAATTAAACATTTCTTCACACTAGCCATATATAGGCTAAGGTTTTTGATAGAGTCAGCATGAAAAATTCAGTGTCATGGCTGTGATATGAACCTTGGATCTCTTGGTTTCCGTCCAATCGCCCTTACCCATTCAGCTACCATGGCCAAAGTGCATTGATTATTTCATGTTGACTATCTATAACTAGGCTAGTCAGAGTCATTATTAAACATCTAATATTTCGCTATGTTGATCATCATTTTCAGCACACAGTTGAAAACACCACACTGTCCACCGCTTGATTCTCACCAAGGCGGCCCGGGTTCAATCCCAGGCGACCGCAAAGTGAGATTTGTGGTGGACAACACGGCGCTGGGGCAGGTTTTCTCTGGGACCTCCGGTTTCCCCTGCCGGTGCTCCATCTTCATCTCATGTACGTATGTAGTAAAAGCGGGCGTTAAACACTACAGTACACCACACTGTCCGTTTGCTTCCCTGCCTGAGCATTTCAGGAATGATTGTCCTGAAAATATGGATGATCACTCTCTGTGTTCAGTTAAGGGATTTTGCTTTCAAAGTCAGGTCGTAATGTTGTTGCATACGTGCATTTCCAACCATTTCCTTGCTGATTTACTCAGGGAACACTCCGGTTATTCAGGCAGAAGATCACTAATAATTTTAGGTCTTCTGCTGCATTCTGCATCCAATACAGAGTCTGTTGAGAAAGTCTTGTTTTCCAGTTTTCAGAGATTGGTTTCACTGGATGCTGTTTTATTGAAATGAAGAAAGAAGTTTTCTCTGATTTCGTTGTAAGTTTCACCAGCTCATTCTTTTTCATGAACCCATACTCTAAGGATGAGGCATTCCTCATTTGTATATTAACTTATATCAGCCAGCACTTACAACATAAACAGCGTTTCACCTTGATATCATCAACTAATAACCTGCAAAAGCCTGGCTGGCTGCTATAACATAATGCCCTAGCTGTGTCGCAAAATTGACAAGCTAATAACTTGGAAAAATCTGACTTCCATCTATAACATAATGCTCCCACTGTAACGGAAAATTGAGAAACTTATGCAACAAAAAGAATATGAATGGGAAAAACATCACCCTCAACTTAGAAATGACTTAATTTGATTTTGGTTTCCGAAAGTGAGTTATTTCAATATAGACATTACCTGATCACGACTGTAAATAGCCAAAATACATTGTTACATATTGCCAATCATGACATGTAATAAAACTATTGTGGAAACAACTATCAATAAACAATCTAGCATTGATAGAGTGTAAGAATGCACCATGAAGATTAACTTAGGAGGTAGCAAACATCGAGTAGCAACCTTTAATTACAAATACGTTTACTTTTTGCACTGCACATTTGATTTCATATTTCATGATACAGTGGTCAGCTGGTAAGGTTCCGGGCTTCACAATAAAAAAAAATTTTTTTCTTTATTTCTGAACATAATGTGAACATAATGTCACAATTACATAAAATTTCATAATGTACACAATTACAACTAAGCCAGTTCGTCTGTCCACGTACACTGGGCGCTCCTTACACACCGCTCACCACGACTCTCTCAACTCAACTCAACTGACCGTCGCCTCTCCTGTATTGATCGGCAGCTCGAAGTTTCTCGAGTATTCCTTTTCATGGAGGGGGAAAACATTCTCGATGCTTCGCCCTCCTTCGGGCAGCAGGAGGAGGGGGAAACGAACATCCAGGCACCCCTGCAGTCTCCCCTTCTTCCAACGGCCTTCATTTATTGATCGGCATCGTAGGGCTTGCCGCTTGGGTAACACTGCTCCCTCCTCAATGCTGGTTGTCCCGAACAGCACCATCGTAGCGGGCCAGGCGATCCTGGTGTACCACCAACATCTTTCCTCGGGGCACCTTCTGGATGCGGTAGACCATGTCGTTAATCCTCCTCACCACACGGTACGGTCCTTGCCCTGGCTGCTGAAGTTTCGGGCAGCGTCCCTTGGTCCGGGTCGGGCGCTACAACCAGACCAGGTCACCTTGCTTGAACCCTTGGCTGTTGGCTTGCCTGTCGTCTCGGGTTTTCATTCAGTCGCTCGCCTTATGGATGTTCTGGGGAGCCATCTCGTGCATGTCGTGGAGGTGGAGGTTGATCTGCGATAGGACGCCTCCAATGCAATGGTCGCTGGCATCGGCCTCCACGATGAAGGCGCCACCTGGTTGTGGATATCCCAAAATTGGAGCGCTGCACAGGGTCTTCTTCAGGTGCTGGAAAGCGTCTTCGGCGTCCTCCATCCACACATAAGGCCAGTGTTCCTCTGTCAGGCGGGTGAGGGGTTTGGCGATGTTAGAGAACCCGTTTATGAAGCGTCGGTAATAACTGCACAGCCCCAGGAAACTGCGCAAGCCTTTCTCATTCTTTGGGCGAGGTCAACCTTTCACAGCCTGTGTCCTCTCCGGGTCTGTGGCCACTCCGGTTGCTGAGACTATGTGGCCCAAGTAGTTCACTTCCTTGCGGAAGAGCTGGCACTTCGCGTTCAGCTTCAAGTTGGTCGCCTGCAATCTCTGTAGCACCTAACACAGATTCTCGAGATGGTCTTCAAAAGTTTTACCGACGATGATGTCGTCCAGGTATATCAAGCAGGCGTCGTAAGTCAGTCCTCTCATCACTGACTCCATGAGGCGTTGGAAGGTAGCTGGTGCGTTGCAAAGACCAAAGGGCATAACTGTGAACTGCCAAAGCACTTGGCCTGTCGAGAATGCGGTCTTCTCCTTGTCTCTCGGGTCTAGAGCCACGTGCCAGAAACCCGATTTTAGGTCCAGGGTCAAGAAACATTGTGCACCACAAAGCGTGTCCAGGTTGTTGTCAATTCGGGGTAAGGGGACTGACTGACCGACCCACTGAGGTGACATGAGTGTAAGCAATCGGTTTTCCTAAATAAAACATACCTGTTTCTTCTGCCTCGCACCAAGCACTTAACCATATAGCTATGTCCCCTGCATAAGTCTGTTCAGTTTATAGTTGTTGAGGTTAGGAAATCATAATCCATTGGCATCAGTGACTGTGGCATGACATAACCAGTTTATTATTTTGTATGGGAACAAATTAAAAAAAAAGCAGTCAAGAAGCACACTTGAAAAGTAAGTGCATTTGAAAGCATTACTGAGTATTATCAATATGACTTTACTCATAAACTTAGTATAAGTTCAAGGAGAAAAAAAACTTGTCATAAAACTGGGGTCCTTCTGTTTTGGCCATACCAGTTTGAGATGGAGGTCAAAATAAATACCTTACATTTGTTAAAGTTCAAAATATTCATAAAGAGATATGCAATACTCCAAATACAGGAGGTCTTTAAAGACACTATCCATTTCAATGAAGGAAGACAGTGATTGAAAAATCAATGTTATTTTGAAGTGTTACACATATTCTAGTCCCTTCTACATGACCTCCATCTAGCTCAAAACGCATATGCCATCTTTCCGTAGTGGAACGAAATGTAGACTGTAAAATGTCAACCGTAATTCAACCTGCTGCTTCCCTGATACGATTCTGTGACTCAGGCAGACCATTTACTTTGCTAGTGTACACTTTAGATTTGATGTACCCCCATGCAAAAAAGTCTAAAGGAGTAAGGTCTGGTGAATGGCATGCCCACAGCCGAGGTTAACCTCTGCCTATCCATCTCCCTGGAAAGGTTCTGTTCAGGTGATCACAGACAATGTTTGCAAAATGTGGAGGTGCACCATGTTGCTGAAACACAACTGTATCCAGTATGCCATCCTCTTGAAAGTGCGTTTCTAAGGAGCAGTTCTAACATGTTGAGGTAGATGTTACCTGTTATTGACCTTTCAGCAAAGAAAAATGGGCCATTCAGTTTTGCATTTGTCATACTCAACCAAACATTGACTTTCGGTGTATCACGTTCCCACTCCGATACCTCATGTGGTTCTTCATATGCCCATATTTGGCTGTTGTGTCTGTGCACTTTCCCACAAACATGGAAAGTGGCTTCATTGGAGAATAAAATGTCCATTAAATTCTCATTCTCTACACAATGCAAGAGGTCATAACACATTGCCCGACGACAGGCAAAATCCTCGTTCTTAAGTAGGTGCAGAACTTGAATGTGATATGGATGTTTCAGAAATGAGCTGCTATTGCGGACTTATCAATATATCTTAAGTGCCTAAAATATTCTTTCTTTCTAGTGCCTATGTTTCTTTTTGTCCTCCTTATACTTAATCTTGTCAATGCCTGACCTTTCTTCTGAAAGAACATGTTAGGCACAAGCCCACATTTAAAGTCATCAAAAAAATCTGTAGAAGGCAGCAGCAACTCCAGAACTACCCACACTACTGGATCAAGCTTTAGTTGCATAAGAGCCGATGATGCGATCAATGGTTTGCGAAACATGTCCTCAATATAGGTACGTAAGTGAAGCCGATATGTAATAAATATGACTCATCCATAATTTAATAATTATATTGTTTCACTGTGGTGTTCCAATACAGTTAAATTTCGATATATTTTCTGATATGTCAACATAACAAGAATCCAAGTAATTCTTCCTGAGAGTGGACATGTAAATATTGCAGTTGCAGTATTTTTGAAAGAAATGCTTTGATTCACGTACCTGAAGTTTGACCCAGGCTATGTTCCCTGCACCAAATGCCATCACAGTTCTTTGTAAAACTCACTATTACATGAGGTAGACAGCCTCTATAACTGTGTAAGTAGTACCTTTTCTTCTATGAACCACACTTTTTATTCCTAATATGTAGATTTTGTTGTTGTTGTAAATTATGTCTTCCAACATCAACTCATATCAGACGATGAATGAAATCTCAAATGAGCCCGGGGTACATAGAGCTTAGAGTTACCCGACATTAATTTTTTTAGGATAAGGGAAATTCCCGGAGAAAAACTGATCCCGGTAACTCGCCTGATTTAGTTTTGAACTCGGGACTACTTGAACGCGAGGCTGACATGCTACCATCTACACTACCAAGACGGGCAGAGATTGATTTGTAAATGCTGTTCAGTTCGAGATTTTATTGTACAACCTCTATGTTTGTCATAAGTTTGGCAGAGGACGGTTCTACCATCAGTGTTCAAAGCACTATCAACAGAAATCTATGTTTTCAGTTTTTATGATAATGAAGACGAAACTGGCGGTGCCATGATTAACTTGCATGCAACTGACTTAAAAATTCTGAAGTTTTACCTTTCTTTTTCTCACAAGTTTAAAACTAGTCAATGTTTTCTGCACTGAACACATGCCCTTCAGCTTTGAATTTTTTTAATAAGCAACAAGCATTGTGGTAGTTAGCACTTGGTCTAGGTATTTAATGCGGCGAAGAAACAAATCTAGCCCTTGATAAGCGTCATAGCGAGGCAACAATAACGACAATTGATTAAGACTTCATGGATGATCAGCCACATCAAATTTAAGAAGATCAAGCTTTCGGCCATTTTACACTCTGTGGCTTTCATCATTAACTAAATTTGGCATGGCTCATCACCCGTGAAGCCTTAATCAATAACTCTTGCTGTGAAAGCTTGAAGTCTTACAATATCGACAATGTATAGGACTGATAACAACTGCTGATAAACCACAATAGTATATTAATTAATGACTTGAAGCTTTCACGGCGTTGATTATTGATGATAGTTTCTCGGGCTAACAGCCAGGTCAGATTAGGGTAACTACCCAAGCTTTCAGCGACTAACTCTGCCGCCATCCTCAGGGGAACCCTCTCACAGCAGAAGAATACAAAACAGAATACAACAAAATAATTGAAATAGCACAAAAAAATAACTTTCCCAAATCATTAGTGGACAAAAAAGTGAGCTTAGCAAAAAAGAAGAAGCTACTAAAGGAAACCACAACTCTCTCAGCTACAGAAACTAATATGATTTTAAAAAAATTCACTTACCATCCATGGGCCTATGATAAATTCAAAAAAGTCTTCAAAAAACAAAATATTCAACTAGCACCAGTCAACCATTTCTCCTTAAAAAACCTAATTTGCTCAAACATCAAAGATGCCATTCCATCTAACAAAAAATCTGGTATATATCAAATTGAATGCAATGACTGTAGTCAAATTTATATTGGAAAAACAAAAAGAAATTTAGAAACAAGAGCAAAGGAACACTTTAGAAACATAAAATATAAACAATTAGAAAAATCAGCAGTTGCCACACATTTTTGGGAAAAAAACCACAACATAAATCCAGAACCAAAACTACTGAAACATACATCAGGAAAACAAGAACTATCCACATGGGAACAAATCTTCATTTCAAAAAATAGGAGCAAAGTATTCAATTTCGACATCCCCCAGAAGGATTTGTTCAGCAAGTTCCTTGAGCCGCCACCAGAGGAGACCTGTGACAAGGTATCGTCAGCTACACCAACGAGAACCAGTCGAGAGCCGGCCGATGATAGAGGCAAAGCCTCTGAAACATGTTCCGGAAAAATTTAAAAGTAAGTGTTGTCTAGTGTCTTTAATCGACTCTCTTTAAAAGTTAATGCATTTTTTGTGTTTGTAACCTCGACTTTTTATTTCACAAACCCACAAAGTCACAATAATTATATATTATGGTAGCAAATATGTGTTATAGGTAACAATATGTAATTGAAAACTTTGGGCTAAGGGTCCTATCAGTGTAATTCATCGACATTTTAGCGTTTCCTATGACTATATATATATAGCAACAGATCATATAATTACATAAAATCTGGACCCTAATGATGAATAACTAGGGCTGCGACGTACATAATACCAACATAACCTTACTAGAGACGACAGTGCGGATTGAATCAAGTACAACACAACATCGCTGATAATCTATGCTCTATCAAACATAGAAAACAGGGTTAGTTAAAAACTACTGACGATTTAATCTTCTGACATTCACTGAAACATGCCCATGCTATAATTATGATCAGAAGAAATTCGTTCTAACAAGATTTTTGAAACCCATTGAGGAGAATAAGGCCAGGACAGTTACTATATTCTAACCTCTACCAGAACTTCGGATCCAGACCATGCAGCCAAAATTTATACCATTTTCTTTCTAATTTACAGCAATATGTAATTACGTGGTCAATTGGATTATTTCATTTCCTTCTAAATCACATAGTTACAGCCTGCGAGAAAGATATGTAATGCAAAGAGTTGTACTTACTTGAACCTGGTGGACCACCTCCATGACATGGCTCGCCAGAACATTCAGAAGGCGAGCGACCGCATGAAAACCCGATACGACAGGCAAGCCAACAGCCAAGGGTTCCAGCAAGGTGACCTGGTCTGGTTGTACCGCCCGACCCGGACCAAGGGACGCTGCCCGAAGCTTCAGCAGCCTTGGCAAGGACTGTACCGTGTGGTGAAGAGGATTGACGACATGGTCTACCGCATCCAGAAGGTGCCTCGAGGAAAGATGTTGGTGGTACACCTGGCCCGCTACGAAGGCGCTGTTTGGGACGACTAGCCTTGAGGAGGGAGCAGTATTTCCCTGGCGGTAGACTCGCGATGCCGATCAATAAATGATGGCCGGTGGAGAGAGGGGAGACAGGAGGGTTAGCTGAGTCTTCGTTTACCCCTCCTCCAACCGCTCGAAGTTGCACGAAGCTTCAAGAATGTTTTCCCCCTCCATAAAAGGAGAATCGAGAAACTTCGGGGTCGATCGATACCGGAAGCGACAGTCAGTTGAGAGTAGTGTTGTTATGGCGTGTGTTGTGTAAGTAGCGTCGATCGTACGTGTAGATTGATATTGGAAAATCAGCTAATTGTGTACATTAAATTGTAATTATGAGCAGTGTATTGCTACGAAAATAAAGTGCAATTATTTGTGTTTGTAACCTCGACTTTTTATTTCGCGAACCCACAAAGTCACAATACATAAGTGTTCAAGAAGCTAATTCACTGAATGTTGTTCCACATGGATCTGTATACTTGCCGTATTGTACAGTTGTATACTGTTAAATAATATATCCACATCAGTTTCTAGTATAATACAGGCTAACTATCATTGTAACGCATTGTTAGGTTGAAAGAGATTGTTATCTTTCCTAAATTTGCTTCAGACGTTTCTCTGTCATTCAAACCGTATCACTGTCTTCAGATTATTTCTTTTCCAGCTGAAGGTATTCATATATTGGTTATATTTCTAGTTTGACTGTGTGTATGTTTCTTTATTGGCAATGTTCATTTCATATAAATTCTATGATTCTTATTATTGTTTGGGTATTTGGCTGTTTATTGATTTGCATTCAGTGAGTTTGCTAGGAGTCAGTCATAAGGGCCTTGAACAATGAACATGTTAAATAAAGCACAGTTTGATTACATATATACTTGAATATTAAATAAAAGACACATGATATACAGGCAGTATGCAAAACAATACTTGGGTAATTTCTACTGGCCTGGCTAGTAACATCTTTACATAACAGAAACAAATGTAAGGATAATTGACATGCACATTACATCCAACAAGCCATGTAGCATTAAATTCCTTGTAAAAGTCCTACCAAGTAATGGTAAATACAGCTTCTCTGATTTTTAATCTCATAAAATGCTGTCATAAACAGTATGGAGACTCAGTAATTATGAACATGGTTTGGTTTATTATCAAACAATCTAGATATTGGATGGCACTTTCCTCTCATGTGGAAATGCAGCAGGAATTGCAGATATTTATGAACATTTTCAAGAATATGTTCATATTTTTTTATATATATAATTTACGTCCTCCAACGTTGTCATATCGGATGATGAATGAAATGGGTAAAATGATGCTCGAATGAGTCCAAGGTCCATGGAGCCTAGAGCTACCTGATACTTGTCTTACAGGATAAGTGAAAACCCTGGAAAAACTTTATCCAGGTCACTTACCTTGACTGGGACCTCTTGAACGTGAGGCAGACACACTACCATCTACGATACTGAGGCAAGCGTTTCCATCGAATGTTATAGTTTCTTCATTCAGTTTAATAAAAATGTGTTATTGACAAGCTCAGATTTCATTGGTATTAACTTTATACTTAGCACTGAGTTGTCTAAATCTCTGTAGTCTTTAGCTTTGTTCTTATAGATACCTTATCCTCAATTTCTATCAAACTATAAATGTACATCGTTTACGGAGGTTCCTCATGCCCAGCAGTACTTGTGAAGTTCTGTAAACTTTCTGGACATTCTACTCTACTTGCTACAATTGATTGTATTGCCTTCTCTTTATTTGTTTTTACATTTTTAGTTGTATATTTTTTGGCATGTGTTTCTTTATTTCCTGCTATCTTTTCTTGTGGAACTCTTCCTTCCTCTTTTCACCAGTAAATCATGTGTCATCATAGTTTTCCTCGTCATTCTTAACATGTTTGTCCATTATCGACCATCACAGCTATAGCGGAATATATTCACAAATTATTGGAACTAAAAGATAAACACAAAAACACAGCTGGAATTTACTTAGACCTCTCCAAAGCTTTTGACTCTGTATCCCATGATCATCTCATCTCAAAATTAGAGTACTATGGCTTCAGAGGACAAATTAATAAACTATTAACATCATATCTTAAAAATCGTTTGCAATGTACAGAAATAACTTGGAAAAAAGGGGATGTTATAAGCCACATTAAATCAGAATATAACTTTGTGAAATCTGGTGTACCACAGGGATCAGTACTAGGACCTATACTTTTTTTGATTTATATTAATGACTTACCTGAACCAGTAAACAGCAAGGTCATCTCATATGCAGATGATACATCTATAATATGTTGGAGTGAAGGAGAAGAAAGCTTAGAAGAAAAAACAACAAATGCAATTGGCGAAATATCTCGGTACTTTCTAAACAATGGACTAAAGTTAAATATAGGAAAAACAAAATTTATGAAATTTCAAAGCGATGATCTAAATATAAACATTAACAATATACCTTTGGAACGGGTAAGAAACTTTAAATTTTTGGGCGTTCACATAGAAGATACTCTAACCTACAGTACAAACGTATACATGGTTTGTAATAAAATGAACTCGGGACTCTACCTATTACGACAACTAGCAAAATATGGGAATATCAATACTCTTAAAACTGCGTATTATGGCATTATCTTCCCACACTTAACATATGGTATTGAAATTTGGGGGCAACAAGTAAAACCAATATGGACAGACTATTAAAAGTACAAAAGAAATGCATGCGAACCATGTACAACCTTCGTTTTCAACAAACATGTCGGGATACATTTAAATCACAAAACATCCTAACAGTAGTATCACTCTATGTATTCAAAACCATTATACTTGTAAAAGACCGAAAGCAACATAACATCCTCAATAAAGATTGCCATACATATGATACGAGGAGAGCAACTGATTACCATAGGGTGAGCACGAATAAAACTCAAACTAATAAAGATCCATTTAAAATAGGAGCCATATTGTATAATAAATTGCCATCTGTAATTAAGAATACTTCTGACTCAAAATTTAAACTGGTCTTAAAATCATACCTAATTCAAAAATGTTTGTATAGTATAAATGAACTGTAATATATATGTATGTAGTATAAATGAGTTGTATACCTATGTATACAATAAGGTTTGTACGTAATTTAGGCATTTTGATCTTTTTAAATGACTTATACTTTTGTAAACAACTCTATATTTTGTAGATAGCTTATGTATTTTGATCATTTTGTATTTTGACTGTATAGAGATAATTGACAGTGTCAGATGCTCTTGTAAGAGTCTATTGGCCGCAATAAATTATAATGTCTCATTATCATTTCTTATAAGCGTTATTAAACTCATTGTTGTTTAGAGTCTATGTTAGTTGATACTAATCCCATTAGCTGAGGCCCTTCCTGATGTGGTCAGGCCTTGGGGAATGTTTATGTATGTACTGCTAGGGACCCAGCTCAGTGTGTCTGCAGAAAAAGGAGCACGGTGAGGAGGGAAGTAAGCTGATGACATGTGGCAATGCTTGCACAAACAGAAATTATCACTTGATATTGTTCTTGTTCCTTACATGAGCACCAGTGGTGGTGCTCTCGCTTCTAAGCATTTGTTTGCTACTAGTGCCAAGCTATTGTAAATTATTGTGGATGAGTAGGTAAAGTAAAATCTTGTGGTCTATAGTGAGGTTCGTCAATTGGATTGTAATAGAAAAATATCACAAGAAAAAAAAAACCCTGAAGAAACCATATCCAAATAATGCACACTAACTGAGCTTTGAACTCGGAACCTTTAACACAATAATTTGAAGGAAAAGGTTTTTTGCCCTCTGATAGGCCTACACACTACCACCTACGTTACAAGCACGAGCAGCAGACTTGTGGAAAATCAAAATTTCATTCTGAAGATTGGAAAGGAGCTAGGAACTTAAGGAACCAAGTGGACATTCTTTTTTATATTCAACACCAACGGAAAAGGAAGTATGCCAAAAGACACTCGAAAAGTGTTTGTGGCTGAATTTGTGTGTTATCCAGGAAGTAGTTCAGGAACTCTGCAAAATACAGGAATTAGTTACAAAAGCAAAGAAAACTCATCTGACTGCTAAGCAGAGGATACCTTTTCCTTGGGTCACAATATCTTTGATAAGGGTCTTAAAAACTATTGACTTCAAGTGGAGAAACTGTGGATGCAGAACAGAAGATTTTAATTGAGAAGCCTAAAATTCTCCCTGACATGAGTATCTTGTATACATATTAAAATTTTACGGAGATGTGGTAGAAACTCATTTATTTGGATGAAACTTGGTTGTACAGTAAGCCGAGAAGAGGTTTTGGCAGATGATGTGTTTGGCACTTGGGTCATTATTTTGTGATTCATGCTGGAGGGAAGAAGGGGTTTGTGAATGTAGGACAACTGCTGTGTAAGACAGGAAGTACCAGTGGGGATTACTATGACCAAATAAACCACCAAAGTGGTTGAAGTGGTTGAAAGAAATGTTTATTCCACACATCTTTAGTTATAATTTTGGATATTGAATCTTTTGTGAAAGGTGTCCAGATATCCTACCAAGAAACAGATAATGAATGTTTTGCAAAAACTTGGTGTTAATTGTAATGAAGAAATGAGGAAAGCAGATCTGTTCCCATTCTGAAAGTATATCGCACAAGAAAAAAGTAAGAAAGTGTAGGAAGCAGAGGCTGAATATGGGGGGTGGGGTGGATGGATAGACAGAATTGTGTCAGCTGTTATAGATTACATCATTGTGAAAGTGAATGCATAATAATGGCTATGAAAGCCTGTATGTCTCTTCTTCCTTTTGCCAATATTAGGTACTTTGCGTTAAGTTAAATTTAAATGCACACTATTGTTGCATACCAGGATTTTAAGGGGGGTGAAAGACTTACAAACCTAATCTACAACTGGGGGTGTAGTTACTGAAAAGGTAGAGCGAAAGAAACATCTAAGTCAAACTGAACTGAATAACTGTATTTCAAACAAGCCTAGTGTTTCTGCAAGGCACTCCCTGGATCTGGAAGAGATCAGGGGCACTTTGGTAACATTTAAATACATAACATAATGCAACTTTACCTTTGGCGATGTGTTGTTTGTATGGCTTGACTCTTGTGACTGTCCAAAGGTGTATGATCTTTTACGCCCTGCTGGTTATCTTACTCGTGGATAGTGTCTCCGAAAATCTTGCGATGGATTCGGAACAGAACACATTACTACTAGAATCTATAAACATTTAGAAAGAGCCTCTAAGAACGCCTCGCGGTTGTCCTTAAGGTCAAAGGATACGACAAACATTATCTTAACAAATCCTAAGCATTTGGTTACAACGATCATAACGTATAACTTTTAAGCATAGAGAATATGAGGTCAAATTGAACTGATTTATAATGAAAAGCACGGTGTACCTCTGGTAGATATTAAAAGCATGCAGGGGAATAAAATGAGACAAAAGTGTTATTTCTTATGATGGTGATAGCAAAAGATAGGCGTATTAAAGCTTGAAGTTGGAGTTTGGTTTTTTATTAAGACTAGAATATGACAGATGGCAGTTGTAAAACATTCTTAGGAGCGAAAGAATTCGTGCCGTGTATAAAGCATGCTTTCCTTGTCGCAAGTGTGATCTTTCTGTAGCAAATTTGATCCGGCTTGCTATGTCAGTGGTTCCCAAGCCTACTGTGGCGGAAGTTGTTCCGGTAAGAACAAAAGGTTTCTGTACGCTATTGCTGGCTAAGCGCGCTCTTGGGAAACGTGATGATCATGTCGTCCATGATTGAAGTAAAGTCGAGTTTCCTAGGAGACAAATGTGATAAGTATAGAGTTGCTGTATTTATTAAATACGGTAGAGAGGTATAAACACAGTTTTCGGTGGTAAAAGAGAGAAAATTTAATAATGAAATATATACAAAATTGAATCGAGAATATATTGACACATTGCTTCACTTACACTGTTTATTCACAGGACATGTTTCAAGAGCTCTTGCTCCTATCCTCCTATCCGTATTGTCAATAGATGGCGTGATGTACTTGTCAAAGATGTCCGGTGGTGGAGTTTCAAAATTCATGACTCTATGACGATTTTTGTTAATGAAGATTTTTTCCCATACGGAAAGGTCTATGGGGTGATTAACGTATTTTATTAGAGATGTTTCCAAGTTGATGTCATGTCTAGTATTCAAAAAATGAAAAGCCACTGCTGATTTTTCTGTTTCACCATTTTTAATGTTTCTTAGATGTTCTTTAGTTCTGATGTTAATATTTCTTTTTGTTTTTCCTATATAAATTTTAGGGCAAGTTTCACATTTGATCTCATAGATTCCTGGTTTTTCTTTGGTAGTGATTGAATTTTTGGGAGGGCCTTTTAACAAATTTCTGATATTAAACCTATTTTGAGGTGCAAGAGTTATGTTGTGTTTTGAGAAGATTTTTTGGAATTTGTTATAGGCTGATGGGTGGAAGGTGAATTTTTTAAAAATTTTTTTCTCTTTTTCTCCTGTAGGTTCTAGGGTGGTGGTTTCTTTTATTTTCTTAGCTTTGTTGAGTCTGTTAACTGTTTTGTCTACTAAATTTGAGTTGAAACCGTTGGATATAGCTACCTTTTTTTATGTGTAGGTATTCTTCTTGATAATCTTCTCTGTTTAGTGGAAAGTTGATCATCCGAACGATTAAACTGTTGAAAATGGCATGTTGGTGTTGTTTTGGGTTGAAACTGTTGTTCTTAATGTAATTATCTGTGTGTGTCGGTTTCCTGTAAATACCAAAAGTGAGTTTGTTGTTCATTTTTTTGATCTTGATGTCCAAAAAGGGGAGCACACCATCCTCTTCTGTTTCCAATGTAAATTTTATAGCTGGATTTTGTATATTCAAAAGTTTAAGACCATCTTGTATGAGTTTTTTAGGTACTATTGCAAAATGTCGTCAACATAGCGATACCACACTTTGAAATAATTTGGAAAAGCTTTTGTGATATGTGTTTCAAAAGCACTCATGATTAATCTGCCAAGAAGGGAGACAGTGGGTTGCCCATAGTTAGGCCCGTTTTTTGTTTATAGATCTGTCCATTAAAGCTGAAAAAATTTTGATTGATACAAATTTCTGTAAGTTGTGAAAGTTCTTCTATTTCTTCAGGTGTTATTTGTATTGATTCCAGCCATTTTTTGAGAAGTGGAATAAGCTCATTGGTAGGTATACTTGGATATAAAGAAATGACGTCAAAGGAAACTAAAGCATCTGTAGAGTTGATCTTTGTGTCCTTCATGAGATTTAACAATTCAAACGAGTTTTTGATACTTAAATTTTCAAATTTTGTGAAGGATCTGAAGATTTGAACCAGCCATTTTGATAGTTGGTAAGTGGTTGCATCAATGTTATTAATTATTGGTCTGAGGGTAATTTCAGGTTTATGTATTTTGGGTATGGTGTTTTTGGACTGTCTATTTTATTGTTCAATTTATCTCTTTTAGTCATGATTTTACTGTTTTTAATTGCTAATTCCACAGATTTGCATGCTTTCTTTAATGGATTGTTTTCTAGTTTAACAAATTCTTTTCCGTTTAAAAGGTTGTCCATTTTTTTGCGATAGTCTTCTTCGTCGAATATTACTATTTTGTTACCCTTGTCTGCTTTTGTGTAGACTACCGGTTTTTCATTTAAATTTTTTATTAATTTTTTATATGAATATCTTTTTGAAATTGCATTTTGAATATGATCTAGAGTTTCTAAGCACTGTGTTCTGATCGTAGATTTTTTGTTATCGGGCAAATTATATATCGCTATTTCAATGTCCGCGATATAGTTTTCAATGTTTTTTGTGTAATCTACACATGTTTTTAGGCTTTGTTTAGAAAATCTATTTCTTTCTCCGTGAAGTTGCATGTGGATAGATTCGTTACATTGTTAGGTTTTTGACATGAGAGTAATAAATCTTGCTTTTCATGTGGATTTGGTTCTTGCTTCTTTTAAAGATTCATGAATTTTTGTTTCAAAATGGCTGTTTTCTTACGCATTTTCAAATTGAGAATTGACAGCATATTATTTTCTAAGTTAGACCACATGGCCGGGTTCATACATTTCGAAATTTTTAAGTGTAGTTCATATATTTTTAATTCTGTGGAATGTAACGAATTGTAGTGGTGGTTTATTTCCATTTTAATTACACGTTTTTCTGCTGCTTTTTGTAGTTTGCTATTATTCCTGTGTTTAACAATTTTTCTGACGAAAATGGGTGTTATATTGAATTTCAAACATTTTTTTAGAAAACGTATGTCCGCAAAAGTATTTCTTTTCTTTTGATTCAGCTTTTTGATTCAATTTTGTATTAATTTGTGCTTCACTGTCCCTACGCTTCTTTCAAGTTTATACTTTGAATGAAATATATGTTAACTTATAACCAAGGTTTAGGGACTTCGATGAAGAAAAGGCATCATATTGTTGATAGAGAAATAGAAGTGTATGTGAAAGTATGCTTTACCTTGACGAATTTTATTCTACTCAGCTATTAAGTAGGAATAATAGTACTACGCCACTGCGCCAAAGAACCTAGCTTGTGCAGGCTTCCTCTTTAAGTAGAGATAATGTATTTATAACATTAAGACATAAAAATTGCCTAACCATAATTAGTTATTGATATCAGGTAGATTCACGGACAGTAGAAAGGAAGAATTTACTAAGTCCATTGTCTAAGCTGGTCATGTTAGGTTGCAAAGAAGTATACACTCGCTGCACCGGATGTGCTAAGCTGATGTCTGCAGAAGATGCTAAACAGGTGGGAACAAACGTTTCAGCGATATCACACAGATAGACGCTGACACAAAGAACTAATGCCATTATGTTTTGCGCTGTCTTCCTGGGATGTAGTGAATAAATAATCTTTTATGTGTCGCGTAATTAGTTACAATTTTATACGGAAAAGTCGTTAAATGGGTAACGTCAAAGAAGAAATATAAATGTGTTATTTGGAAGGAAATGCGTGTTAGTTGTTGGGTGGAAATTATAGTTGTATGGATATGGTGAATGTGATCTAAAGCAAAAAGTAGAAGTGTATATTCGGAATAAAAAGGTGTTCGGAAAACGTTTGAAGGTACGAGTTTATAAATGGATTAGCTGTTAGCCGCTTGAAAGGTGAGTAAAACAAATTGAAATAAATATATTGTCACCCAGTTATCGGGAAGCACCACAAACAACAGCTGAGAAGGGGCCGGAGGCCACGCCACGCCCACTCATTTGTCTCCTGTCACTAACTGAGGGGTGATTTGCGGTAGTGTCACCGGTCCCTCGATGTTTCTCTCCCCTTCTCCGGTGGTCTGGAACGTTCGGGTGATTAGAGACTTCTAGAAAAACACTGACATTCCTATAAAAAGGGTTTCAGAGAGACAGTTAGTGTGTTTGACGTGCTAGTGAAGTAGCGCCGTGTACGTGCATCGGAACGATAACGGACGAACTGGTGAATCGTAATTGTGTGCATTACGTAATTTTGTGTAATTGGCAAGTGTTTAACTGTAAGTCGGTGGAAATGAACATTTTTGAGTGGTGAAATTGGACTTTTCATTTCACGAACCCACAAAGTCACACTGGTGTCAGGAAGCGGGAAAACAACATCACCGAACATTACAACCATGGACGCGGCATTGGAAAAGATTTTGGAGAAAATGATGGAAATGAAGGCCGAACTGACCTCGGAAATGAAGACGGCAAATGAAAACCTCGCTGCAAAAACAGAAGCGGCAAACAACAACCTCACCGCCGAGTTGAAACAAATGAAGACGGCCAACGACAACATCACCGCCGAGTTGAAACAAATGAAGACGGCCAACGACAACATCACCGGGAAGATGGAAGAAATGAAGGCCGAATTAACAGCGAAGACGGAAACGGCTAACAACAACTTGGCCACGACAATGACCTCAAAGATGGCCGAACTGACCACGGAAATGAAGGTGGTGAACGAGGCTCTCGCCGCCAAATTTCAAGAACAGTTGGCCGGCGTGAGGGATGACGTGACGGAGCTGGGCAAGCGGATGGGCCAAGTGGATGAGCGCGTCGAGGACCTGGCGAGCCGCGTTAACGACCTGGAAGGGAAAGCCGACAGCAGCGCGAAGTCCCTGAACGCCATGGTGGAGGACGTCGTCGGCAAGAAGCTGAAGGATTTGAAGGCCGACGCGCCGGGACGCGACACAACATCTGCGCGCGTCAAACCTCCCAAGTATGACGGCGCGTCAACGTTTGAGGTCTTCCGCCGCCAGTTCGACACAGTGGCCAGGCACAACGGATGGTCACTGGAGGAGGAGGCCACACAGTTAATAGCCAGCCTCCAGGGAAGAGCCGCGGAAGTCCTGGACGCGGTGCAGACGACGGCGGTGCCCAAGGACATCTGGGAAGCCCTGGAGAATCGCTTCGGGAACCACCGCTTAGCCGCAGCATACCGCAGCCAGCTAAAGGCAAGGTCACAGCAGCCGGGGGAGACGCTGCAGGAGTTCGCCATTGCGATCGAGCAGCTGGCTAGCAAGGCCTTGGTTGACCTGCCACTGGAGTTCGTATCCCGGGAAGCCGCCTACAATTTTGTCGACGGGGTACGGGACACGGAGATTCGTCAGCGCCTAATGCTCGGGGAATATAAAACCATCCACGAGGCGCTGACAGCGGCATTAAGGATGGAGGCGGCCAAAATAACATCCATCCCGACGTCGAGAACGAGGAGTGTCCGCTACGCCGGAGACAGAAGGCCAGCTGAGGGACGCCGGCGAACACCTAGTGGCCTGTGTTGGGGGTGTGGACAGCCCGGACACCTATAGAGAGACTGCCCACACCAGGAAGAGCAGCCGGAAAACGAGTAAGGGCCGTCGTGGAGAGGGGCACGTCGGCGCCATCACCACCATCCCCTCGAGTGACACTGCGCGCCGTCAGCCGGCGTATGGATGACAGCCTCATCGCGGACGGTTGGATAAGAGGAAAGCCGTGCCGCGTGCTGGTGGACACCGGGGCGGCCGTGACCATCATCAGACCTGACGTGGCGAAGGGTTTGCCGACAAGAAAGCCAAGCCGGCCATACCAGCTTGTCACGGCATCGGGCGACACCTTGCCTGTGGAGAAGGAGGCCCTGCTGGAGCTGAACTTGGGACGGAGTGCCGTGCGTCTGTGGGTGTTCGTCGCGAAGGTGGCTGAGGAGGTGATCCTGGGACTGGATGCCCTCAGGAGCCATGAGGCGACGGTCGACGTCGGCAAGAAGGTCCTGCGGCTTAACGGAGAAGAGGTTATACTCCGTCAACCCGAAGAGCGCCTTGGAATGTGCAGGGTCGTCTTGGACGAAGACGTGGTTGTTCCCGCGAGGAGCGAGGTGGTGGTGACGGCGCGACTGGAGGGCCAGAGAACCAGGAACATGATGCTGGACCAGAAGACGCCTGTACAGGGACTGTGTGTAGCCAGGGCATTGCTGCCGTGCCGAGAGGAGGTGCCAGTGAGACTGCTAAATCCAACGGACACCGATCACGACGTCCAGGCCGGGACGGAGTTGGGAACGTGCGAGCCCGTAGTGAGCGTAACAGCAATCGACAAGACACAGGAGCCGGCGCCGAAGCAACACCTGGGGCCCCGGCTAGAAGGCTTATTGGAGAGGGCGGCCGACCACCTGACCGCGGAACAGCTCGAGCAGGTTCGACAATTACTGGGGCGATACGAGCGCGTCTTCAGCCAAGGCGATAGTGACTACGGCCGCACGGACAAAGTGCTTCACCGCATCGACACCGGAGACGCCCGGCCTATTCGGCAACCACATAGGCGCGTTCCGCTGGCGAAGCAAGGGGCGGTACGAGACATGCTGGAGGACATGAGATCCAGGGGAGTGATTGAAGAGTCTGACAGCCCTTGGTGTTCCCCTGTAGTCTTGGTGACGAAGAAGAACGGCGAGCTGCGCTTCTGCGTAGACTACAGAAAGCTGAACGCTGTCACCCGGAAGGACTGTTTTCCCTTACCCCGGATTGACGACACCCTGGACACGCTAGCTGGTGCACAGTGGTTCTCGACCCTGGACCTGAAGTCGGGCTACTGGCAGGTAGCTCTAGACCCGAGAGACAAGGAGAAGACCGCATTCTCGACGGGCCAAGGGCTCTGGCAGTTCACGGTTATGCCCTTTGGCCTCTGCAACGCACCAGCTACCTTCCAGCGCCTCATGGAGTCAGTGATGAGAGGGCTGACTTACGATGCCTGCCTGCTATACCTGGATGACATCATCATCGTCGGTAAAACTTTTGAAGATCACCTCGAGAATCTGAGTAAGGTGCTACAGAGACTGCAAGCGACCAACTTGAAGCTGAACGCAAAGAAGTGCCAGCTCTTCCGCAAGGAAGTTAACTACTTGGGCCACATAGTCTCAGCAACCGGAGTGGCCACAGACCCGGAGAAGACACAGGCTGTGAGAGATTGGCCTCGCCCAAAGGATAGGAAAGAGTTGCGCAGTTTCCTGGGGCTGTGCAGTTATTACCGCCGCTTCATAAAGGGGTTCTCCAACATCGCAAAACCCCTCACCCGCCTGACGGAGGAACACCGGCCTTATGTGTGGACGGAGGACGCCGAAAACGCTTTCCAGCACCTAAAGGAGACCCTGTGCAGTGCTCCAATTTTGGGTTTCCCACAACCGGGTGGCGCCTTCATTGTGGACACCGACGCCAGCGACCATTGCATTGGAGGTGTCCTATCGCAGATCCAGGACGGCCATGAGCGGGTGATAGCCTACTTCAGCAAGACGCTATCCAAGGCAGAGAAGAACTACTGCGTCACCCGACGGGAGTTACTGGCGGTAGTAAAGACATTGGAGCACTTCCACAAGTACCTGTACGGTCAGCCATTCCACCTGAGGACTGACCATTCCGCCCTAACCTGGCTATTGAGCTTTAAGAACCTGGAAGGCCAGATAGCACGTTGGGTCCAGAGGCTACAGGAGTACGACTTCACCTCGGAACATCGTAGAGGGAAGAGCCACGGTAACGCTGACGCCATGTCCCGAAGACCCTGTGCGGAAGAGTGCGGCCAGTGTACAAGAGTGGAGGAGAAGGAGCGTGCCGCAGCAGTCCGAGTAGTCACGGCAGTGCCTGCGGATGGCTGGGATAGCGCAGGCCTGAGGAGGGAGCAGCTGGCGGACGCAGACTTGGGGCCACTCTTGAGGGAAGTGGAGGCAGGGACGAGACCAACCTGGGAGGACATCGCACTGAGGAGCGCCACCTACAAGTCGTATTGGGCCCAATGGGACTCGTTGAAGACCAAAGAGGGCGTGCTGTTCCGGGTATGGGAGTCACCCGATGGGAAGACGCAGAGAGAACGGTTAGTACTTCCCCGGAGTAAGGTCCCGGAAGTCTTGGAGGAAGTGCACGCTGGTACTTCGGGAGGACACCTGGGAGAGAACCGAACGATCGACAAACTTCGGCAGCGATACTACTGGCTGAGACTCCGAGCAGATGCTGAGAGATGGTGCCGTCAGTGTCACGTGTGCGCGGCGAGTCGTGGCCCCCAGACTAGGAGCCAGGGTCGCATGCAGCAGTACAACGTCGGAGCCCCATTCGAACGGATCGCCGTTGACATTGCTGGACCGTTCCCAGTTTCCGACCGAGGCAACAAGTACCTAATGGTGGTCGTGGACTACTTCACCAAGTGGCCGGAGGTGTATGCCATCCCAAACCAAGAGGCAAAGACAATCACAGACTGCCTCGTGGAGCAAGTGTTCTGTCGATTTGGGATGCCGTTAGAGCTACACAGTGACCAGGGTACCAACTTTGAGTCCAACCTAATGAAGGAGGCACTACAAAGGCTTGGGGTGAACAAGACCCGCACGACACCTCTACATCCCCAGTCGGATGGCATGGTCGAAAGGTACATCAAGACCTTAGAGGAACACCTGAGGAAGGTCGTGGCCAGCCATCAGTGAGACTGGGACGTCAAGGTGCCACTGTTCTTGCTGGCCTACCGCTCATCTACACACGACACAACTGGGATGACGCCAGCCAGCTTAATGTTCGGCCGAGAGTTACGCCTCCCTTGTGACCTGGCTTTTGGAAGCCCTCCGGAAGTGAAACAGCCAGCGACCGAGTATGTGGAGAACTTGGTGGACCATCTCCACGACATGCACGAGATGGCTCGCCAGAACATCCAGAAGGCGAGCGACCGCATGAAGACCAGGTATGACAGGCAAGCCAACAGCCAAGGGTTCCAGCAAGGTGACCTAGTCTGGTTGTACCGTCCTACCCGGACCAAGGGACGGTGCCCGAAGCTCCAGCAGCCATGGCAAGGACCGTACCGGGTGGTGAAGAGGATTAACGATGTGGTCTACCGCATCCAGAAGGTTCCCCGAGGGAAGATGTTGGTGGTACACCTGGATCGTCTAGCCCGCTATGATGGTGCTGTTCGGGACGACCAGCTTTGAGGAGGGAGCAGTGTCACCCAGTTATCGGGAAGCACCACAAACAACAGCTGAGAAGGGGCCGGAGGCCACGCCACGCCCACTCATTTGTCTCCTGTCACTAACTGAGGGGTGATTTGCGGTAGTGTCACCGGTCCCTCGATGTTTCTCTCCCCTTCTCCGGTGGTCTGGAACGTTCGGGTGATTAGAGACTTCTAGAAAAACACTGACATTCCTATAAAAAGGGTTTCAGAGAGACAGTTAGTGTGTTTGACGTGCTAGTGAAGTAGCGCCGTGTACGTGCATCGGAACGATAACGGACGAACTGGTGAATCGTAATTGTGTGCATTACGTAATTTTGTGTAATTGGCAAGTGTTTAACTGTAAGTCGGTGGAAATAAAGAACATTTTTGAGTGGTGAAATTGGACTTTTCATTTCACGAACCCACAAAGTCACAATATAATTTGCACTGAAGTTTCAAATTGAAATAGAATCGTCACTAATTAATTAAGTGTGATTTAGAGAAGGTTAAATATTATTTTGGGCTTGGCGAGATCATATTAGCAAAAAAGAGTGAGGTAATATGCCAAATATGGAGTGTTATTAATTATAAGAAATAATACATTTAGGGTTGAGGAGTTTAAAACCTAGAAAGAAACCTGAAAATATTCTAGTGTTGTCTCTAGGAGTTTTAATTAATAATCTTATAATGGTATTTGCTTGTTCAGAACACAGTCATAATTGTTTCTGTTATCCTTTTTAGTTGAATTATTATAAAATATTTGAAGGGAATTTGTTTAAAAGATTATGTACAGGAGACTGACAAGAATCAGTGCATTAAATAAGTGTAAGAAGTGTGTGTAATGTATAAAGACAAAGAATAACAAACTTTTAAGTATTGACCTTTTGGGGGAAATTTCACTAATTATGAAACCCATGTTGGAATACGGAGTCCATGAATAAGAATTATATACTTAAAGTAAATAACCAATTGCTAATATAAGTTTATCAGGTAATGAACTTAAAGTGAAAATTAATAATCTTTAATCGCAGTAGAAATATAGCTGGAAAGTAGTGAGGCTATTATTTTAATTTGATCATGCTTGGATTGTTTGTTTCTTAGGTTATTGGTTTACGTTACCATCTATCTTAGGTTTGGAGGCTAGAGAAGTAGTTTAAAAACCTTCAGTGTTTTAGTGAGGGTTATGAAATGTGTGTATGTGTCTTTGCTTCGCAGGATATATTTTAAGAATAAAAAAGTGGTGTTGGTTGTTATGACTTTAGAGTTCAGATTAATAATAAAATCATCTTATTGAACGAGAATTTATACGAAATATTGCAAAAGTAGTGGAAAACCATATTGGATTTGTTGTGGTGTTATTTCTTATATGTGTAGGCATAAACAATTTACAATAAAGTGATGCAATTAGAATAACGATGTTTCACATAAATATTAAGCATGGACAAAACTTAGAGAGGGGAAATTAAATTAATGTGATCATTAACAAACGGTATGACTTACTTTAATATATCTAATGTCAGGAAAACTACTCTGACCAACTTACTGTACAGTAGACACACATTTACCCACACACACTAGTCAACAAAAAGAAGCACATCCCCATGCTAAAATCTCACGATGCATCAGTAATACGTCTTCAGCATTATAATATTTCATAATTAATATCTCAACATATCTCTTAATCAACATAACTGATATGCCAACATCCACAACCAGGGCTTGGCAGCTAATCTGACTTATGGAAGGCAAAGTTAATATTCGCTATACTAGGGGGAATCTCGCGATTTTTAACCCTTATCCTAGTATTGCTTTACTAACATCAGGCTTTACTGCCTGGAAAACTAAGGGTAGAGAACTTCATCCTACATTATATATGAATAAAATATATCATAAGCGCGCAATATCTAAGTGCTAGATACGCTCTTAAAATGTCTCGCGACTGAATCCAAGAGTTGGTATCAGCAAAACTATAAATATATATTAGTCGTCAGTTCACACTCTCTCCTAAATCACACAAATACACATGGTTCCTGATAGTCCTTGGCTCAACAAACATTACAGAAAAAAAGACATTTAAACACATATGACGCACACTTAGTGGCATAGGACAGTGGTCATACAGTCGATAATGATCACTTTATGGCAGTAATGCCTTAAGCGGGTGCAAATGGAAACAAGAGGACCGAACATATCATCTTGAAACAAAATTTACAAAAATATGTTTCAGTGAAACCAGAAGCAATACTTCATTATCAATGTAATTCATAATTTATATCTATGTTGCGAAATTATAAAAAAATCAAACATTATTCAATGTGGCTCAATTGTACTGATTTGGATTTATCTCAATCGTTATTCAAATTGAATATCACCTTTAAAATACTGTAAATAGACAACAGATAGCTTACCTATGATATAAAACAGTGTGATTAGTAACATTGCACTAAACCTTAAAGTTCGGAAACATTAAAAATAACTTGTAAAAAACCACATGAAATCACATATATTAATGCTGCCAAAAAGATTTTGCAAGTTACTGAGGGAACACGACAACACCTGTGGAGTTAACATTAGAATACTTGGTTCAAACAAAATCAAGCTACATTTTCAAAAAGTTACAAATTAGCGAGTGGTTGGGTGAGTTACACAGAATAATGATGGGGAAGACGTGGCTAAAATTAAACATAATCAGATTTTAGAGAATTAAGTGTAGTCAAAGTTGTACAAGTAAGCAAAAATGTCCTGTCCTAATCGGCCTTCAAAGATTCCTTTGTCAATGACTGGTCGTGTGAATGACATTTCTAAAGACAATGGAGATTTATTGTTTACGTTCTTCTGAGTTGAAGAACTCTTCTGGGGAACTGTAGGATTAATTATTTCGTTATTTAGTGCCGACTTGGAAGCTGAATTTGAGGGAATTGGTGGAGTTTGTATATCAAAGGAACACGTAGTTAAATCTCCTATACTTAAACTTCTTTGTTTGTCAAGAATGTATGGAACAGGTGATAATTTACGAACTCAGCAGGAGGTTCTAACTGCCACTTTGTGCATATATCTCCAAAGTTCTAGGACATCAGGGGGAAGATCTTTAATGTCGTCAGAGGTAAGGTTATAAGTTGCAACTAACTTATTAAAAGAGAATTGCTGGTCCGGAATGAGTTTACAAATTTGCTGAGTTGCGGTTCTATTATTTGTGACTTTGGACGTTAAGTCCATATAGGGGTAATTAGCCAATAACTTAGTAGTGGTTACAAAAGTCAATGAACTCGCAGTCAGCCCACAGCACAAAACATCAAATACACACAAAACATATGCCAATATAAAACATACAATCATTATATTAGGACAAGTAAATGCAAAAGCAATGAGCCTGAAAAAAAACTATGTATTAATAATCTGTATTCGTAACACAAAAAGATTGCATCATCACAATTTCAACCTGAAATCAATGAACAAACAGAACAAAATTTCTAAACTTTGAGTTTGCCAAAAACGTTTTTCAAGTTAGAAAACATAAAAATAGTGTTTGACATTATTTATAATGTCTGCTATTGGAAAATCTATGTGTGACAAAATTATAATTACAAAAATTATTTGTGAATATTTTACTCATTTATTTTATTTTACTCATAATAAAACTGATTTCACACTTGTAAAATCATCTAAAATCTGTTAGGGTGGGCTGGGAGGGTAGTTAAGATGCTATTATGATTAAACTTGAAAATGATATATTTAATAAAAGTAGCAATAAAATTTAAGCAAAATTAAGAGAATTTGAGATATGAAAATTGTTATTTAACTATTGCAAAATGCAACGCCCTGGTACTCTGCCATACTATTACATGAAGATATGGACTTTGATAGAAAGTACGAGATGTATAAAGGTACAGGATGCGAAACCCGGTGCCGAGACCATATGTTGCATACCAGGATTGTAAGGGGGGTGAAAGACTTACAAACCTAATCTACAACTGGGGGTGTAGCTACTGAAAAGGTAGTGCGAAAGAAACATCTAAGTCAAACTGAACTGAATAACTGTATTTCAAACAAGCCTAGTGTTTCTACAAGGCACTCCCTGGATCTGGAAGAGATCAGGGGCGCTTTGGTAACATTTAAATACATAACATAATGCAACTTTGCCTTTGGCGATGTGTTTTTTGTATGGCTTGACTCTTGTGACTGTCAAAAGGTGTATGATCTGGTACGCCCTGCTGGCTATCTTACTCGTGTTAGCACTTTGAAATAAACTCTTGTTGATTCTTACAGAGACCGGCAGCAAGTCCCCTCTGAAATCTCTGTGAAGTCTCTCCCGCGGGTGCTAACTCAACCAAGCTTAAATAGGGATCCTACCAAAAGGTCAATAAAGCGATTCCCACGCTAACTGTTAATTTGCACCATATTGTGTACATCATTGAGAACATGTTTAAACCTGTTACTGACCAACTAAGCATTATTCCCCTTAATCAGCAGGATGTGTGATTCATTGTTTAAAACATGGGGAACAAGTTGAGGCCTATATCGAGATTTAACTGTATTGGAACACCACAGTGAAGCGAAAAATTATGAAATTATAGATGAGTCATATTTTTTACACATCTGCTTTACTTTCGTACCTATTTTGAGGACATGTTTCGCAAATCATCGCTTGCATCTACGGCTCTTGTGCGACTCACAAGAGCCGTAGATGCAAGCGATGATTTGCGAAACATGTCCTCAAAATAGGTACGAAAGTGAAGCAGATGTGTAAAAAATACGACTCATCTATAATTTAGTAAGTTGAGGCCTGTTACCGACCACCTGTGAATTATTTCCCTAAGCCAGCAGGATGGAGCATTGAGTACTAGTTTGACTAATAATTAGATTAATTTTGGAGTTCATTGTATCGTAGTCCTTACTCATCGGAATATTGTTAAATTAGTTGGTCCCATGGCTAGCATGTAAACAAATTCTAAAACCACAAAATCATAATACTTGCCAACTTTGCAACTTGTATTTGAGGAATATTTAATATTTTACATTGGCTGTAAGGTTATTCATCGTAGTCCAAACAGAAGGAGTTAATGCTCCTAAATATATTTCAGTAAGATAGCTGAGAGATATAACATTGGTATAAAAGCCTAAAGTACAAGGTTTAATTCCCTTGGCCTCATATCATATTTCTCTAATTAGATCCAACTTTCCATGAAGTATGTTTATTTACATGGAAATATTGTAGGTTGTGTCTTGGTTTCAGCAACATCTGATGTATTCAAAGAAGTTGATGGTAAAACTTAAATATTTTATGGTATGCATAAAGTGTTTCTTTGTTCACAGACGTGCTACCACATTAAGGACACCATCGGAGATATCAATAGTTCTGAAATTGATCCCAAAGTAGAAATTAAAGATCCTCCTTCAGGCAGCATAGCCTCACAGAATCAAAGACAGTTTCTTAAAATGAAGACAAGGAGTAAATCTGCACTCGTGGTCGAAGATTGCGACACCACAGTCAAAACAGAAATTAAACAAGAGTCTCCTGTTACCAAACAACTGTTAATGCAGATTAAGACTGATACTGTTCCATGCAGCAATAACAGTGAGCTGGATAGCAAACCAGATATTAAGGGGAACACTCTGTTATCAAACATTACTTCACAGAATGACGAAGAATGTTTTACCAAACATCTGCTACTAAAGATTAAGACTGAAACTGTTCCCTGCAGCAATAACAGTGAGATAGATACCAAACCAGATATTAAGGACAACTCTCTGGTGTCAGACATTACTTCACAGAATGATGAAGAACGTTTTACCAAACATCTGCTACTAAAGATTAAGACTGAAACTGTTCCCTGCAGCAATAACAGTGAGATGGATACCAAACCAGATATTAAGGACAACTCTCTGGTGTCAGACATTACTTCACAGAATGACGAAGAATGTTTTACCAATCATCTGCTACTAAAGATTAAGACTGAAACTGTTCCATGCAGCAATAACAGTGAGATGGATACCAAACCAGATATTAAGGGCAACTCTCTGGTGTCGAACATTACTTCACAGAATGACGAAGAATGTTTTACCGAACATCTGCTACTAAAGATTAAGACTGAAACTGTTCCATGCAGCAACAGCAGGAAAGCACGTAGAAAAAAACAAAAAAATAGACAACAGACTCTGGTTACAGATTCTCGTCAGAACAAGAAAGAATTTCTTCAAGAGGATACTCTCATGAAGGATGAGAAATATAACAGTAGCATGTACAACGAAATAGAAATAAAAGAAGAACCGTTGTGCTTGGGAACTGAAAATTCAACTGCACCTGACAACATTAAGGTAAGCTTTGTAGATTTATACTACAATAACATTTTTATTTACTAAAGAAATTTAATAAAAAAAACTTTTATTAGGAAAACTGAGTGACATAACAGCATGTGCATGAGAATTAGAAATACTGCATAGATTCACTCGTCCATATTGAGGAAATGTGGACATCTCAGCAACTTCATTTTGCATTGCTACAAGCGTATTCCTATTATGTCTTTGACATTTAGCTTGGGTGCAGTCAGTCTATGTCATGTTCAAAATATTTTAGGTGTCATCTCAGTATGTCACCCAGAATTTAGAGCTGACCTAGGCATTTTACACTTTGGGTTCTTTCAATTTCTTGCTTTTTAAATACAATACAGTATCCGTGTTTAAGTATGTTCATATGCAATTGTGTTATTGAGAAGACCTGTAAGCGTTAAAGCCATATGTTTCTGTCTTAAGTTTACTAAATGCTTCACCATTGGAATAAAATATTTGGATTAAACATTTTTTTTGCCAGGTTTTTGTTCTTTTAGACAAACAATTAAATATGCTCTGTATTAGAGTTTACTAACATCATTACATAATATGTGAAATATTTGTTATATATACATTTGAATTAATCTGTTACAGGATGGTGACTTTCCTGCAGTAAAATCCTCAAGGTAAGACCTCACTGTTTAATTATAAGCCTTATGCCTTTTGTGTTACGTTAACTTTTGTTCTTTTCTGTTTATCACATTTATGTGTCTTGTTAAGCTCTTGAACTTATACAAAGAGATGTACGGTAGACCTTACTCAAGGTGGGATCATATTGGACCAAAAGAGATTTCCATATTGTACCAGTTTCTGGATTACACAAAATTAAAAAGGTGATGTGTATTTTATCCATTACAATGCATCATAAATATGCAGAATGTTTCATGATTCCACTGAAGAACTTTAAGTGACCATAGAGAGCTATAAGGGAACAGTTTGAGATAGGACACTCAATAAGCCAAAGTAAATTTGATCCAGTATACCATTGATGTCACCATTTGCTGCACTGTCAGTAAGTGTACATGTGTGGCTCATAGTAATATAGGAGGCTGTTAAGCTAACGATTATAAATTGTATATTTGAGCCTTGCTGAATATTTCTCTCGTCTCCTTAATGTTTATTTTCATCCTATGTTGATTGTGAAAGATGTGGAATACTACACTCTCCATTTGTTTTTACCACTTTTGTTAAATGTGATCAAACAAATCAAAAGAGACAAATATATTTGGAATAAGAATGTATCATATAAGATATTTAATGTTTTAATTGAACACATGATATGTAACCAAAATCTTTTATTGGAAGTGACTATTATAAACATGACATCATGGCATGGTACTAATACAGAATTGTGCTAAGAACTGAAAGAATGTACTATTACTGGAAATAGAATAGCAAGTATGCAAGGCAAAAGAGTCATGTTCCTGCTTGAACTGTATTCACTTCCAGGAACTGTAGAAAAGGAAAAACAAAAAATAACACCAATATAAAATAAAATAACAATAAAAATAACAATAACACCAAGTCCCTGAGAGCTATGGAGCAAGTGACCAACCAAGCGGCCGACCAACTGACTGCAGAGCAGCTAGTGAAGGTTCGACAACTGTTGGGACGATACCAGCACGTTTTCAGCCAGGTTAACAGCGGCTACTGATGCATGGACCGAGTGCTCCACCGCATTGACACCGGAGACGCCCGGTCTGTTCAGCAACCACCCAGATGCGTTCCGCTGGCGAAACAAGCGGCAGTACGGGACAGGCGGGAGGACATGCAATCCAGGAGAGTGATTGAAAAGTCTGACAGCCCTTGGCATTTCCCTGTAGCCTTGGTGACAAAGAAGAATGGCAAGCTTCGTTTCTCCGTGGACTACAGGAAGCTGAATGCTGTCACCAGAAATGATTGTTTCCCCTTACCCCGGATTGACGACAGCCTGGACATGCTGTTGCACAGTGGTTCACGACTGTGGACCAGAAGTCTGGTTACTGGCAGGTAGCTCTGGACTCAAGAGACAAGGAGAAAACAGCATTCTCCACAGGCCAAGGGCTTTGGCAGTTCACAGTTATGCGCTTTGGTCTCTGCATCGCTCCAGCTACCTTCCAACATCTCATGGAGTCGGTAATGAGAGATTTTGACTTATGACTCCTGCCTGCTATACCTAGACATCGTCGGTATGATCTTTGAAGACCATCTCGACAACCTGAGCAAGGTGTTATAGAGACTGCAGCTGACAACACTGAAGCTGAACGCAAAGAAGTGCCAGCTCTTAGGCAAGGAAGTCAACTCCTTGGGCCACATAGTCTCACCAGGTGTGGTCACAGATCCGGAGAGGACACAGGCCGTGAGAGATTGGCCTCCCCCAAAGGATAAGCGAGAATTGCGTAGTTCCCTGGTACTGTGCAGTTATTACCAGTACTTCAACATTGCCATGCCCCTCACCCGCCTGACGGAAGAACGCCAGCCTCATATGTGGACGGAGGATGCCGAAGGCACTTTCCAGCGCTCCTATTTTGGGATTTCCACAACCAGCCGGCACCTTCATTGTGGAAATAGAATAGCAAGTATGCAAGGCAAATAAGTCATGTTCCTGCTTGAACTCTATTCACTTCCAGGAACTGTAGAAAAGGAAAAAAAAAAAATCAAAAAGTGCCTCTTCCTCAGGTGTACAGAAACAGCATTCCTACATATTTCTCAAAACAAATGTTGCAAATGAACAAGCAAATGTCACTATACATTTCTAACATTTTTAAATACATGATAAGACTGAAAACACCTGCATTAACTCACCTGAGTACATCAGCTGGTAAATTGTAGGCTATAGAGAAATGGTGAGGTGTTCACTTCCCTCTGAGAACTAACTTATTGTCGCGAGGTATCGTTTGCGGTGAACCGCAGCCAGCTGCCAGAAGAGTCAGCGTCCAAATCACGCCCAAACGTGGGTGAGGTGTTGGCGTTTGCCGAGGGAGACACGGGGCGGGGAGAGGGGGAGACGTAGAGATGTCTGGATAGTTCTCCCCTTGTCTCGCTACATCTCGAAAGATTGTGTAGCTTCGGCAACTTTCGAGAAACAGCGGCTCATGTACAAATGCTGAGCTGGAGCTGCTAGTCAGCAGTCGGCAGGGAGCTGCCAGTGAGTGAGTTAGCCGCTAGTGAGTCTGTCGTGCACCGAAGCTGCGAATGAGTGAATGCAGCTATCTATGGACGTGTAGCAGATGTCCTCGGAGATTGCGTTGATGTGTGTTACTTCATTCTGCTGATATGAGTTGTACAAGCGTCTATCTACTAGAAATAAAGAGCATTTTGAATGTCTGCAAACTGTACTTTTAATTTTATGAACCCACAAAGACGCAATTGGTGTTAGGAGTGGAACTCGAAAGTGGAAGCTGCATCGGCCAAGATTTTAGAGAAGATAACTGAAATGAAGGCGGAATTGTTCACGGAAATGAAAGCAGCGAACGAGGACCTCGCCGCAAAATTTGAAGGTCAGTTGACCGCCGTGAGGGATGACGTCGTGGACCTGGGCAAGTGGATGGGTCAAGTGGAAGAGCACCTTAACAAGTTAGAGGGAAGGCCGACAGTAACACCAAGTCCCTGAGAGCTATGGTGGAAGACTTCAAAGACTTGGCGAGCCGCGTTAACAACCTAGAGGGAAAGGCCGACAGTAACACCAAGTCCCTGAATGCCATGGTGGAGGACATCGTCGTCAGATGATTAAAGCATCTCAAGGCCGACGCATCGGGACGCAACCAACATCTGCGAGCGTCAAACCACCAGAGTACGACGTCACATCAACTTTCGAAGTCTTGCTGCGCCAGTTCGACACAATGCCAATCACAATTGGCCCCCAGAAGAAAAGTCCGCAGTGCTAATAGCCAGCCTCCAGGGACCGGTCGCAGAGGTTCTGAACGCGGTCGAGACAGTGGCGGCGCCCAAGGACATCTGGTAGGTCCTGGAAAACCGCTTCGGGAATCACCGCTTAGCCGCAGCCAACTGAAGTCAAGAACGCAGCAGCCAGGGGAGGCGCTGCAGGAGTTTGCCCTGGCAATTAAACAACTGGCCAGCAAAGCTTTGGTCGAGCTCCCACCCGAGTTCGTATCCCGGGAAGCCGTCTACACTTTCGTCGACGGGGTTCGAAACACCGAGATACAACAGCGCCTAATGCTCGGAGACTACAAGACCATCCACGAGGCACTAACGGCCGCATTGAGGATGGAGGCAGCCAAAGTGACGGGTACCCCGAAGACGAGAACAAGGATTATTCGCTACATTGGAGACCGAATGCCAGTCGAGGGACGCCGGCAACACCAAGAGGCGTGTAGCCTAGAGAGAGAGTTCCCGCATCAGGTAGAGCAGCCGGAGAAACGATTGAGGCCTGGCGTGGCGAGGGGCGCGTCGGGGCCATCACCACCAACTCCTCGAGGCCCTGCTGAAGTTGACCTTGGGACGGAGTGCTGTGCGTCAGTAGGTGTTCGTCGCGAAGGTAGCTGAGGAGGTTATACTGGGACTGGATGCCCTCAGGAGCCACGAGGCGACGGTCAACATCGGCAGAAAAGTCCTGCATCTCAATGGGCAAGAGGTGATACTCCGGCACACCGAAGAACGCCTGGGAATCTGCAGGGACATCCTGAGGGAAGATGGGGTTGTTCCTGCAAGAAGCGAGGTGGTGGTTGTGGCGCTACTGGAAGGCATGCGAACGAAGAATATGATTCTGGATCAAAAGACGCGTGTGCACGTGCTTAGAGGAGGTGCCGGTGAGGCTGCCTAATCCAACAGACACCGATCACGACATCCAAGCCCGGGCGGAGTTGGGGACCTGTGAACCCGTTTTCAGCGTAACGTCAATCGACCAGACCCAGGAGCTGGTGTCGACGCAACACCTGAGCATTGGCTGAAAGGCTTACTGGAGAAGGCGGCCCAACAACTGAGTGCAGAGCAGCTAGTGAAGGTTCGACAACTGTCGGAACGATACCAGCACGTTTTCAGCCAGGGTAACAGCGACTACGGATGCACGGACCCAGTGCTCCACCACATTGACACTGGAGACGCCCGCCCTATTTGGCAACCACGCAGATGCATTCCGCTGGCAAAACAAGCGGCGGTACGGGGCATGCTGAAGGACGTGCAATCTGGGGGAGTGATTGAAGAGTCTGACAGCCCTTGGTGTTCTCCGGTAGTCTTGGTAACAAAGAAGAACAGTTTGAGTCCAGAGGTTCTACTCCCATTAATCTTGAACCCGTAGGAACAAGACCCGGGCCTCTTTCAACCAGGGAGTTATCCGAAGAACAGTGAGCTTCGTTTCTGCGTGGACTACAGGAAGCTGAATGCTGTCACCAGAAATGATTGATTCCCCTTACCCCGGATTGACCACAGCCTGGACACGCTTGCTGTTGCGCAGTGGTCCTTGACCCTGGATCTGAAGTCTAGTTTGTGTCAGGTGGCTTTAAACCCGAGATACAAGGAGAAAACTGCATTCTCGACAGGCCAGGCAGTTCACAGTTACGCGCTTTGGTCTCTGCAACGCACCAATGCCTCATGGAGTCGGTAATGAGAGAATTGAATAATGACTCCTGCCTGCTATACTTAGACGACATCATCGTCGGCAAGATCTTTGAAGACCATCTCGACAATTTGAACAAGGTGTTATGGATACTGCAAGCGACAAACCTGAAGCTGAACGCAAAGAAGTGCCAGCTCTTACGCAAGGAAGTCAACTACTTGGGCCACATAGTCTCAGCAGGATAGGCCAGACCCCGAGAGGACATAGGCCTTGAGAGATTGGCTTCCCCCCAAAAAATAAGCGAGTTACCTGGGACTGTGCAGTTATTACCGGCACTTTAACATCATCATGCCCCTCACCCGCCTGATGGAGGAACACCGGTGTCATATGTGGATGGAGGATGCCGAAGGCGTTTTCCAGCAGCTGAAAAAGAACCTTCACAGTGCTCCTATTTTGGGATTTCCACAACCAAATGGCGCCTTCATTGTGGACACTGATGCCAGCAACCATTGCATTGGAGTCATTCTATCCCAGGTCCACGACGGCTACATGCGGGTGATAGGCTACTACAGCAAGATGCTGACCAAGGCGGAGAAGAACTACTTGGTCACCCGGCCAGAGCTCCTGGCGGTAGTAAACACCTTGGACGAAGTACCTGTATTGTCAGACATATCACCTGAACACTGACCATTCCGCCCTAACCTGGCTACTTAGTTTTAGGAACCTGGAAAGCCAGACAGCCTGATGGGTCTAGAGGATGCAGCTGTTCGACTTCACCTTGGAACATCATAGAGGAAAGAGCCACGCCAAAGCAGACGCCATGTCCTGAAGACCCTACCCGGACGAGTGCGGCCAATGCACAAGAGAGGAAGAGAAGGAGCGTCTTCACAGCAGTGCCTGAGGATGGCTGGGATAGTGCAGGCATGGGGAGGGAGCAGCTGGTGGACAGCTGGTGGATGCCGAGTTAGGGCCACTCTTGAGCGAAGTGGAGGCAGGGACGAGAAGAGCCTAGGAGGACATCGCTCCCAAAAGTGCTTCGTACAGTCGTACTGGGCCCAATGGGAGTCGTTGAAGACCAAATAGGGCGTGCTGCACTGGGTATGGGAATCATCCGATGGGAAGACGCAGAGGGAGCAGTTGGTACTTCCGCGAAGTAAGGTCCCCGAAGTCTCGGAGAAAGTGCCCGCTGGTACTTATGAAAGGCCACCTGGAAGAAAACCAAATGATCGACAAGTTCTGGCAATGCTACTACTGGTTCAGGCTCTGAGCAGATGCTGAGAGCGGGTGCCGTCAATGTCAGTTGGGGCCTCCAGACTAGGAACCGGGGTACCATGCAGCGGTACAACGTCGGAGCGCCTTTTCAAAGGCATTGCTGTCGCCATAGCTGGACCATTCCCAGTGTCCGACTGAGGCAACATGCACCTGATGGTGGCCGTGGACTATTTGACCAAGTGGCCGGAGGTGTATTACATACCGAACCAGGAGGCAAAGACCACCACAGACTCCTTCTTGGAGCAACTGTTCTGCCGTTTCGGGGTGCCATTGGAGCTCTACAGTTACCAGGGTGCCAATTTTGAGCCTAACGTAATGAAGGAGGCACTGGAAAGACTTGGGGTGAATAAGACCCGCACAACACCCCTACAGTTGCAGTTGAACGGCATGGTCGAGAGGTACATCAAGACCCTGGAAGAACACCTGAGGAAGGTCGTGGTCAGCCTTTAGCGAGACTGGGACATCAAGGTACCACTGTTCCTGTTGGCCTACCGCTCGTTGACACACGACACGACTGGGATGACACCAGCCAGCTTAATTTTCGGCCGAGAGTTAATCCTCCCTTGTGACCTGGCATTTGGGAGCCCCCTGGAGGCGAAGCAGCCAGCAACCGTGTATGTTGAGAATCTGGTGGACCTCCACAACGTGCACGAGATGGCTCGTCAGAACATCCCGATGGCGAGAGAGCACATGAAGACCCGATACGACAGGCAAGCCAGCAATCAAGTGTTCCAGTAATTTGACTTAGTCTGGTTGTACCGCCTTACCCGAACCAAGGGACGCTGCCGGAAACTTCAACATCCGTGGCAAGGACCGTACCGGGTGGTAAAGTGGATTAATGACATGGTCTACCGCATCCATAAGGTGCCCCGAGGTACGATGGTACACCTGGATCATCTGGCACGCTATGATGGTGCTGTTCGGGATGACCAGCCTTGAGGAGGGAGTAGTGCCCACAGGAGGATAAAACAGTAACATACAAGGACAGACACTAGCTGTTACAAAACCGGAGGTGTGGGCAATATTGTACTGTGGTGGTGTGTTCCGTACCTTTCAGTTGTGACAAATGTAGAAGATTGTACTTCAGCAATGTTCCATACCTCCAATTCAGATATCTCGGTTGTCAGACACTTTCTTCCGTGACCGGCAGCATATAAAAGTGGGTATAAATGCCAGCCTGAAACATATGTTAGTTATAAGTTGACCAGTGAGGATCGGGGTAGTTGTGAATCACTTCCTTTGTCCAGTTAGAATGAATCAGTGAACCTGAACTGCCTTAAAGTGAATGGTCAGTTTGACAATTGAAGGGTAGTGTCATTCTGCAAACACTGTGTAGTTAGTGTGAAGGAGCGACAAGCAATACAAGTTTGTATGGCAACATACATAAAAAGACAGTGCTACAGAAAGAAACGTGTTAGCTCCATGTATTAGTAAGAACATGAAAGTTTCGGGTAGTAAAATCCTGCATAGAGAGGATGGAGAAGATGAAGACAAAAATAAAATCCAGCATATATATATATATATATATATTTATATATATATATATATAAAAATATAAAGATTTCAATACGACAAGGTTCTATTTCTATCGCAGAACATTTTTGCATCACCAGCAGGGTATAACAGGGTTAGCAAAAGCGATTCTTAAAAAGAAATAAAATGTGCAGTGTTTAATGCCAACTTTTACTACATGCTACACTGCAGGTGGAGCCATCATGAAGTGGTTGGTAGTAGTCATTTGACCTTTGAGTTTTGCAGTTGTAAACAATTCGGCCAGTCAGAGCAGTATAAAAATGATAATTAGAAAAGCATTTTATGTGAGCTGAACAGCTACGCACAGCCCAAATTGGTCTTCTAATGAGGACATTAATTAAACAATGCAATGGAAAGATACATTTACTTTTGTGTATTTCTAAAAGTAATAAAGGTGATTAAAATTTATTGTATGAGAATGTTAAACTCATTTTAATGAACTTTAAAGTCTCTTAATATATCGTCTACAGGTATTATTTTAATACATTTTCATCAAATGATGTAATATTTATTTTTATTTAATGTAGGAGCTTTTAAGATCTTCATTCACAATGAGCAATATTTGTCATTATTAATCTTATATTGAAGCCCAACAGGCAGGAAATATTAAATTTAAATCTTAATCAAGCTCACAAATAGTAAAATACATTTTCATGTCAATTCCATCTGATAACATTTTTATTCATTAACACCTTCATGTCCTGTTTAGTTATATTGGATTGCTGTTCGTTTTTATCTCGTGCTGTGCATGAAAACTATAGAATTTTATTCATGTGAATGATCCGTCCAATTTATGTTTTTCCATTTGTTAATGGTGTTTTACGAATATTTCTTTTTACCAAAGGTAGACACAGGAACTGCATACAAAATATATTGAATAGTTGCCTTTATAGTAGACAGTGATGTTGATCTTATTGTCTTGTAACAAGCATTGTTTATATTGCCCGCCTCAGTAGCGTGGTGGTAGAGTGTCTGCCTCACGTTCAAGAAGTCCCGAGTTCGAATCTCGGTCAGAGTGAGTTACCTGGATCACGTTTTTCCCAGGGGTTTTCCCTTATCCAGAAAGATGATGTCAGGTAACTCTAGGTTCTATGGACCCTGGGCTCATTTGAGCATCATTTCACCCACTCCATTCATCGTCTGATATGACTTAACATTGGAGGTCGTAAAATTACAAAAAAAAAGGTTTATATTGCCAGCAACATAAGGCTATATTCCTATATTTTTTTTAAGATTGTAATATTGAAATATATTGTGGATTAAGATTATCAGTAGGTTAAAATAAACAGCATAGTTACTTTGCACGAATTGAGTTAACTAAGGTAGCTACAAAAAAGGAATAAGCATAAGGGGGGCTAGGCATGGCTGTTGTATTGCTACTAGCCATTGCGGTGCATCCAACGTTGTACAGTTAACCAAACATATTGGCTTGCTTTGCTGAAACATATGGCTAATTTCTTTGCGCGCTCTAAAGATACCTATTACAGAATTATTGTGTCTTTCCCATGTTACAGAGCTATTTTTCTGAGAATTGCTGTCCAAACCCCATGTTTCTAGCACTTCTGGATTCGGAGATACGGAAAGATAAGCTTAACAATCAGTGAAGAAAACCACACATGTGCTCTGCTGCAGTTGCATATTGCACCTTGCATTCAGTAAAGTGGTGGTGTTTTAAGAGCACATATGTGCTTTTCAAAATTAGTAAATATTCTGCTTAGCAAGCCTAGTACAGGTGCGCCAAATACTAACTGCGAAACAACTTATGTGATTTATATAAGCGGGCTAAAAATCTTCTTTTTAGTGCATATTCCGTTTTCAAACATGTCAGACACTTCGGAAAGTATAAATTTTGCTCAGTCAAAAATTAATGTTACACGTTTGTCACATAAGTGCTCATTCTGTGACGAACATTGTAAAAGAAGGCAAACAGTACACTAAATTAGGAGAGTTTCCATATTTAGATCTCCAGGTATACATCAAGCAACTAAAAAACGTGCTACTAACTTAGACAATTTTCAAAAGTGTGTCTTATGCAGAACAATTGATTTATATGACAAGGGTGCATAATCAGCTGCAAAAGGTCTGACCAGTTTAATGAGGGGGAAAACAGAATATACAGAGTCTATATCTTCTATGCATAATATTCTGAAATCTCTTGGGTTCAAATATAGGAGAGCTAATGTAATGATGGTCCCTAATTTCTTCTTGAAAGAAGCGCCCCTCAAAATCCAATCTCTGCGGTCCTCGTCCCGCGGGGTGGGCAACAGGAAGTAGGGGACTGACTGATGGGGTGATGTACGTTGGGGACTTAGTGTACCCACGACCGCTACGGCTGCCGAGAAGGCCCATCAGTAACCCCGAAAACTGGCAGAAGAGGCTCTGGTATTCTCCCCCAGGGACCTACTACGGTAGGTACGGGATTGGCGAACCCGGGGTCCCTAGCCACTCACCCTCATTTCATCCCACTCACCTCCATCAACTGTGCCACGCTGTGCTACTGCTGATCAGTATGCATCACCTTCTTCCCCTTCTAGTTTTTTATTATAATTATTAGCACTTAAGGTCTTAGGTTTATAACTCCTGTCTCACCAGCAGGGATCTCTCCTATCTCCGTGGTTCTGTCCCACGGTTTTCAGCGCGGCTTCCGACATGTGTGCTCTCCGGAGGTCTCAAAAGTGAAGGTTGAGCGGACCCTTCGCACTGCCCCTATGTGTAGCCTTAGGTGCGGAGCCCGTCCACACCGTCAAGTACACCCACGTAGCTCCTTGAGGGCCCGGTCTGTGTTAATCTCCCGACGGCCGTGTGCCGTTGGGTTAGTATCACGGACCGGACGTGTTACCGCTGACGGAACCCCGGTGTAATCAACCACAAGTCCCCTGAATCCGCGTGTGCCCTTTATGCGCAGCGCGGCCTAAAGTGGGGAGCCACAGGCGGTTATTCCTGTGGTAGGGGAATAAAGCCGGGGTGTGCGTGGTGAACGGTTTACCCATACGGACAAGCAGTGGATTTTGAAGGGTAGCTTTTCTGAGGTACAAATGAGATCGGTCATGGGTGGGGTCCCCATGACGGCACAGACCGTGAAGATTCGGTGTCTTTCTTTCTTTAACCCCCGGATGGCAGGCTGACGCCGATGGTTCCGGATGGGGGTCTATATCATCATGTCTCCGCGCAAACAATCTTTCATTGACCCTTTTTTGATAATGACCTTGGCTTGTGATGGGAAAACGTTTAAAGAGATTAGTCCATTTTACATAAAGCGCGAACTAGATAAAATCAGCGGCCCGGTCAAAAACGCTACGCGTCTCCGAGACGGTAGCTTACTATTAGAGACCTCAACTGCAGACCAGTCTAAAAAGCTGCAAAAAGCGTCTTTGTTGGGCTCCTACCCTATCCGGGTAGCCCCACACAAAACGCTGAATACGTGTAGAGGAGTAGTCACCACCTCTAGCTTAGATGGTCTTGCGAATGAAGAGATAGTAAGTTGCCTCTCTGATCAACTTGTTTGTCAGGCGTACCGGCTTACCCGAAAACAAGATGGCAAGGAATACCCGTTACGAACAGTCTTTCTAACTTTTGCTGGAACTAAGTTACCTGAATTTATCTATTGCGGCTATGAACGTGCTAGCGTCCGCCAGTATGTCCCGAACCCCATGCGCTGTTTCCAATGTCAGCGATTCGGACATACTAAGGTCACGTGTACTAATCCTGCTCTTTGTGAGCAATGTGGCCTGGCGAAACACGAAGACCCAAACTGCACTCGAACACCTTGTTGCGTGAACTGTGGCGGTAGTCATCCTTCCAGCTCGCGACAGTGCCCTATATTCATGGACGAAAAAAGTATTCAGGAGCTACGTGTAAAGGAACGCCTGACTTTTCCAGAGGCACGACGCCGCTTCGAACAACTGAAGCCTGCTACCACTACCACTGGATATGCATCAGAAGCTCGCCGTACTCCTAATACCACTGTTGCTGTTCAACACGTCCCTGTCGCCCACGCATCCACCCAGACAGACTTTCTAGCCGTTAAACCTACGTCTCAGACTGTTTGTATATCCACCAGCACTACTTCCGTTTCAACCGTACAGACTCCAGACACCAAGCCATCAGCGAGTAACAACAATCCCGTAGTAACCGTGAAAAACCGCTCCCGACCACAGCATAGATCGCGAAGTCGTTCGCCCTCTATTAGATCCCGGTCTCGTTCTACGAGCCGTAGGAGTTCTGACTCCCGAACATCAGCGGAGTCACAGGACGCTAACGATTTTCGAATCGTAGGGCCCAAGTCAGCCACGGTCAAGAAAAAAGTTAAAACGGCCCGTTAAAAACTCTTTATGGAAATAATCCAGTGGAACGTCAATGGTTTCCGAGCTCGCGTTCAAGACATACAGTTTTTAGTTTCTCAGCGGTCACCATCAGTTATTTGTCTCCAAGAAACCCATTTGCATCACTATCACTCATTACACCTAAGCACTTTTTCGGCATTTAGGGGAGACTCCGTTGCAGGCACACGAGCAAGCGGCGGCGTAGCTACTTTAGTGGCGCCTAATATCTATGCCACCAATATACCATTAACCACGCCGTTGCAAGCTGTCGCTGTTCGTATACAGCGAGAGAGCATCTCTTTTACCATCTGCAACATTTACCTGCCCCCGCTCTGTGTAATTCAAAAGCAGGATCTTCAAGCTCTTTTGGCTCAGCTCCCCTCACCGTTACTCATCTTGGGAGATCTGAATGCCAAACACACGCTCTGGGGCTCCGACATTGATGATGCTCGTGGCTGCCTCATAGTAGACACGTTTGATTCGCATGACCTGATTTTGCTGAACACTGGTGACCCGACATTCTTGTCATCCGCTTATGGTACGCACTCGGTACTGGACGTCACATTCTACAGCCTGGTATTAGTTCCACTCCTTGATTGGTCTGTGCTTTCCAACCTCTTTGGGAGCGATCATTACCCAATTAACATCCGTTTATCCGGCCGCCACCATGCGCCTTCGCGACATCCTCGCTGGATTATTTCCAAGGCTGACTGGGAAAAGTTTAATTCCCATATACACCTCACCGACGATGGTTTTGACACCGTCGATGAAATGGTGGAATATTTTACATGTTCCATCCTGCTCGCCGCTGAATCCAGCATTCCTCGAGGTTCTTCTACCCCGCGTCATACCCCTGTACCCTGGTGGTCTGAGGAATGCCGTGTGGCTATAAAAGCACGCAAACGTGCTTTACGGCTTTTTCAGTTGCTCCCGACGGAAAACAACTTCGTTGCTTTTAAACGTTCTCGAGCTAGGGCACGTTTTGTGCTTCGCAATGCGAAACGAAGATCCTGGGAAGCCTACGTGTCTTCCCTTTCTCGTCGCAGCTCCACCAAACAGGTATGGTCAGCTGTTCGGCGGATGCATGGCAAGTATCGCCGAACGGTCATTCCCGGACTTGCCCTCAACGGTTCCATCTGCACTGCCGAGCAAGATATAGCTGAAGCCCTTGCCACCTCATTCGCTGCTACTAGCCAAACGGCTAGTTACGACGCCCTCTTCCTTCCTATTAAGGAAGCTGCGGAGCGAACAATACTTAATTTTAATAGCGAATGTAATGAGCCGTACAACCAACCTTTTACCGCTGCCGAGCTTTCACATTCTTTAGCCCTAGCTAAGGACTCTTCTCCCGGTCCCGATGACATCCACTGACAGATGCTGCTACATCTTCCACCCGATGCGATGTCTTTCCTTTTAGGCATGTATAACCGCATCTGGCATGAGCGGGTCTTTCCATCTTCCTGGCAAGAGGGTATTGTCATCCCCATCCCTCGACCCGGAAAGGACCGCACACTTCTATCAAGCTACCGCCCCATTTGCCTGACGAGTGTCGTCTGTAAGACCTTTGAGCGAATGGTAAACTCTCGGTTAGTGTGGTGGCTCGAAACTAATAACCAGCTGTCCAACCTTCAATGTGGTTTTCGTCGCCATCGCTCTAGTGTTGACAATCTAACACGCATTGAGGCTTACATTCATGATGCATTTCTACTGCAACAGCATGTGGTGGGAGTATTCTTTGACCTGGAGAAGGCTTATGACACCACTTGGCGGTATGGCATACTACGTAACCTTCACAGTTACGGTATGCGAGGCCACTTACCGGAAGTTTTAAGAAATTTTTTAGCACTACGTCGTTTTCGTGTCCGAATAGGGAAGAGTATCTCAAGGGAGCGGATCCAGGAGAATGGTGTACCTCAAGGGTCGATTCTCAGCGTCGCCCTTTTTGCCGTGGCTATTAACGGCATCACTAGTGTCGTTCGTGGCGGAATTCCGTCGTCCCTGTATGTTGACGACTTCGCTATATATTATCGCTCTTATAACTTAGATCATATAGAGCGTCAACTGCAGTTGACCATCAACGAGCTGGCTGCCTGGGCGCTTCGCACCGGCTTCCGTTTTTCTCCTGCGAAGACACAATGTGTCCACTTCCATCGTCTACGAAGTATTCACCCTCCACCTGATCTGCACTTGAACGGCACACCCCTGCCGTTTGTCTCGCACCTGAAGTTCTTGGGCCTCTACTTGGACAGACAACTCAACTGGGAGCGCCACATTCGTCACCTTCGAGCCTCATGCGATCGTTCTCTGCGGGTGCTGAAGGTATTATCTGGAGCATCTTGGGGGGGCGATCGCACGGTAATGTTGAGGCTGTATCGCTCCCTGGTCCGATCCAAACTCGACTACGGCTGTTTTATTTATGGCGCAGCGACCGCCTCTAAACTTCGCCTTTTAGACACCGTACATCATACAGGTATCCGCCTTGCCACAGGAGCTTTCCGCACAAGTCACGTCGACTGCTTGTATGCCGACTCCGGCGAGCCTCCACTTTCTATTCGTCGCTCGACGCTACTCTGTTCCTACGTTGCAAAGTTGGCAAGTTACCCAAACCATCCATGTTTTAAACCAGTTCTGCATCCCGAGTTAGCCCACCGTTATACGCACCCTAGTTCTCGGACATGCCCAACCGGAGTAAGATTCCGGGAACTCTCCCGTACACACGACCTCCGAATGCCTCGCGTGGAGCGGTCGTCCCTGGGTCGTTATCCCGCATGGCAGCTCCAGCGTGCGCGGTTCGATCTTGCTCTTTCCACCAACTCGAGACTAGCTACCCCACATTCGGTATTCCAACAACTTTTTGCCGAACTACTGGACCGTTACCCTAATTATGTTCCGGGCTTTACAGAGTGTTCCCAGTTGGGTAGCACAACGGGTTGCGCATTCGTCATTAACGGCGAGGCTCATAAATTTCGCCTTTTGGACTGCACCTCTGTTTTCTCTGCAGAACTGTATGCCATCCTCTATCTGCTCCTTTTTATTTGTAAGTTAGTTCCTGGCAATTTTATCGTTTGCACTGACTCTCTAAGCGCTCTTCAGGCCTTGCAACAACACATTGCAGCTCACACGCTAGTTTTAAAAATTCAGGCCTTGATCTCGCAAATGCTTAGTCGCGGATACCATTTTGTTTTTACCTGGATCCCAGGCCATGTGGGCATTTCTGGGAATGAGGAGGCGGACGCGGCTGCTAAATCCGCTTGCCGTTTGCCCCGGAGTTTAACAACTACAGTGCCATACCAGGATGTGCAACGTTTTTTCCGTCGCCAAATCCTATCTGCTTGGCAGCACTGCTGGACAGCTTTGGAAGGCACACAACTCCGGGCAATAAAGGAGAGCGTACAACCCTGGCTAACTTCCTGCAGGGATAACCGGCGAGCCGAGGTGATACTCACCCGGCTGAGAATTGGACACACACGAGTGACTCATGGCCATTAATTAAGAGGGGAACCGGCCCCAGTGTGTGCTCCATGTGCAGTACGACTCACTGTGCGGCATGTATTGCTCGACTGCCCGCAGTACGCCCGCGTTCGCCAGTCAGTAGGCTTGGGAACTAACTTGATGGATGTTTTAGGTGACGACCCAGTGGCCGTGGATAAGGCACTGCGGTTTGTTTTTAAAATCGGTTTTAATCAACAAGTCTGACTTGTATTTTATATTTATTACTTTTAGAGCTTTTAAAGTGTTAGTTTTTAGATCGTTTTTAAAGTCCTTTTTACAGTTGAGTGTTTTATGATATTTTACCCTTTTTAGCTTAATTTTTATAGCTTTTAGGTTTTAGTATTGACTTCGGGCCCAAATGACCTTGTTGTCGACGGGCCCTTAAACAACACACACTCACTCACTCACTCTTGAAAGAAGCGATACTGGTGCTGCTAGACTAAAATTTGTGCACACAATGCACAACAATACAGGAGATTCCTGAATTAAAAATGCACATTCATATCTTCCATATTTATGAACTATTTTAATAAAACAAAAATTGGTTTAAAGTCCATTACAGACAGTATACAAATATGGCATCATTAAAATAGAAACTATGACAAATCGTTGAAATGTAACAATTTTATTTCACTCTAGCAAACAGCTTCTTCCATGGAACACATCTATTTGAAATCATTTTGTTTTGTGTGCATATGAACAATAGCTGCTTAAGAAAATTCTTCTCCAGTTCAAGGTTTTAAGGTTAAGATAATACCATAATCAATGTATATGTTCTCACACATGCTGAAATAAAGCACTTGTATGATACTTGCTTGGTGGGTTCGGTGAGACAATGAGAGATATATCTTGCATGTCTGTCGCCTGCTAGCCATGATACTAGCACCACTATGACAGTACGATAACCGTATTTGCTCAACCCATGTTCATTCTTATTTTGTAGCTACTCTAGAGGTGTCACCCTTATCTGTGCGTGTACTGACAGATTCTGTTTTCTGATTTATAATCTCGTTCTACAAACTGCTCCAACATTTCAGATTAATCGAAGAAACATTTGCTGGTGCTACTAATGCCAAATCACCATCGCTCTTGGCTGAAGTCCCAACGAGAGACACAAACTTCCGTAATGGAAACTACTGTCGTGAATATGAATGTCAACAATGTGATGGTCTAACTGCAAAGGAATATGGTAAATGTGATGCAAAGAAGTATACACCGTCTTTACACTTTAAACACAGGAGTTTGAGTCGTCAGATTTGTGAGAAACGCTTTAGATCTATATCAGATTTGAAAGCTCATAATTTAGTTCATGAGGGTAGAGAAACATACCAGTGTAAAAGCTGTAATAAGACTTTTACTGGTTTGGATCATTTGAAATCACATGATTTAGTTCATGTGCATAAGAAGCCTTGCCAAAGTAACGTTTGTGATAACTTTACTCAACTGTCTAATTTGAAAACACTTAGTTTAGTTCATAGGGCTAAGGCACACCAATGTAAAATTTGTGATAGAAGCTTTACTCGCTTGTCAAATTTGAAAAGGCATAGTCTAATTCATGAAGGTAAGAAGCCACACATATGTAAAGTTTGTGATACGAGCTTTACTCAGTCGTCGCATTTGAAAAGGCATAGTCTAATTCATGAAGGTAAGAGGCCACACCAGTGTAAAGTCTGTGATAGGGTCTTTACTCAATTGTCGAATTTGAAAATGCATAGCCTAATTCATGAAGGTAAGAAGCCACACAACTGTAAAGTTTGTGATAAGAGCTTTACTCAATTGTCAACTTTGAAAACTCATAGTTTACTCCATGGCGATAAGAAGCCACACCAATGTAAAGTTTGTGATAGGGGCTTTACTCATTTGTCAAATTTGAAAAGACATAGTTTAATTCATGAAGGTAAGAAGCCACACAAATGTAAAGTTTGTGATAGGGCCTTTACTCATTTGACAAATTTGAAAACGCATATTTTAGTTCATGAACGTAAGAAGGCACACCAATGTAAAGTTTGTGATAAGAGCTTTACTCAATTGTCAGATTTGAAGACACATAGTTTAGTTCATTAAGGTGAGAAGCCACACCAGTGTGAGGTTTGTGATATGAGATTTACTAAATTGTCACATCTTCAAACACCTAAGTTTAATTTATGACGGTAAGAAGGCACACTAATGTAAAGTTTGTGATAGGAGCTCTACTCACTTTTTCTGAACATTGTCCATAAAATACTCCAGGACGATTAAATCAAAATGTTGCTTGATTAAGTCGTCCTTAGGAGCCGTCTTTGCTATTATAGCTGGAAAAGCGTTGAAAAGACTTAGTTTAGTTAAAGGGGCTAAGAAACAATACCAGCGTAAAGTTTGTGTTAGGAGCCTCAAAAGCTCGTCAAGTTTGAAGAGACAGTTTACTTAATGAGAGTAAGAAGCAATTCTAATATAAAGTTTGTAATAGAAGTTTTACATATTTGTCAGTTTGAAAAGATGTAACAGTGAGTTTTACTTAGTGGCTCAACTGAGTTTGATATAATTTAACTGCCTTTTTGTATAGAACATAAGCTGCTTCAGTACCATTGACTCCTCAATGTGCTGATATCCATTGAATTAATACTCTGTTATTTAAATTAACTGTTTTATATTTTTGTGGCTTTGTAAGATTTAAGTTTTTAGTTATTTAAGATGTAATGGACTTTATGGCTGATTATAGACAGATAATAATAGGAACTTTTTGAATTAATTTGTATGATATAAAACATCTTGTAAGCTCTTAAGCTCCATAATTCTGAATCAAAATTGACAGAATTCAAACTTAATGTTTTGTAGTAAAAAATAAATGACATATGGGACGATTTCTACAGGATTTTTAATGCATACTTTGACCATTGCTGCCCAATAAAAGTGATAAAACTACCAAAAAACAATATTTTGACTACCTTGATGTCTTAAGTGCAGATTCGTATAAATATAGACTAAATAAATCTAGTAATATTTCAAAAACAGCATGTGGTTTCATAAATGAAAGCAGACGGAATGAGATAACTCCAGAAAATATTAACCTTAAATTAGATTGGGATACAATTGAGGATCCTGTATTAGTGAACTTTTTAATGAATTCTTTCTAAATGTAGGTAGAAAATCTTTAACATGCAGGGATAGCGTAAATCATGATATTGGCTCTAAAACAAGGTCATCCTTATTCTTAGGTCCGACATCAGAAAAGGAGATAATAGATATAATATCAGACTTAAAAAATAAATCATCACATGGGTGGGATGAAATAAGCCCCATAAAGCATTGTAAATATGTAATAGCAAAGACAATTTCGTATCTTATTAACAATTCAATACAGAAAGGTGAATTTCCTCACTGTCTCAAAACAACCATAGTGTGGCCCATATATAAAAAAGGAGATGAACCTAATAGAAACAACTATAGGCCCTTTACATTAACCTCTGAAGAAACAAAAATATTTGAAAAGGTAATATTAAACAGACTTATCATTTCTGAAGAAAAACAACATCATTCAGGGTTTCCAGCATGGTTTCAGAAAAGGTCTGTCAACAATTACACCAGTCTGCCATGAAGTTAGAGAATAATGAAAAGGTCGGAGCCTTATTTTTTGACTTATCAAAAGCATTTGATTGTGTCGGTCATGATATTGTTATTAAAAATTGGACAATTATGGTATAAAAGGAATACCCAAGAGCTTAATTACTTCTTACTTGAAAGGTAGAACACAATACTCACAAATTAATTACCAAAATGCAAACTATCAACACATCCATTACTCCACTTGTAAAACTGTAAAATACGGGGTTACTCAGGGAAGTGTTTTAGGACCAATTCTATTCATTATGTATATAAATGGTTTACCTGCTTCTCACAATGCGAGTATAATATCTTATGCAGATGATATAACTGTCATCTGCTCTGCTGTAAATGACAAGAATTTAATTCAGGATATGAGCTCTCTGGGACAACGTTTGTTAAATTATTTTGACAAAAACAACCTCAAATGCATCATGGAAAAAACCACATCAGTGCAAATTAGCCTGACAAATAAGACTCACTTTAACTTCAATCTACAGATAGATGTCGTTTCCTAATTGACAAAGCCTATTATAATGTGGATGAGTTTATTATTACTAGTTAGAACTTTATTTTATAAAGATTATTGTTATTATTACTATTGTCCTTATTGTTAGTGTGTATGGATTTATTAAAGCAAGTTGGTATTCTATTTATATCACACAACCTGTATAGCTGTGTTCTTAAACTATAAATTTTGGTCGCGCCGTGGCTCAGTGGTTAGATGCTTGGCTCTTACCAAGGCCGCCCGGGTTCAATCCCAGGCGACCGCAAAGTGAGATTTGTGGTGGACAACACGGCGCTGGGGCGGGTTTTCTCCGGCACCTCCGGTTTCCCCCGCCATCTCATTCCACCGGTGCTCCATCTTCATCTCATGTGTCATCAGTGACACCGCCTGCGGTGCCGTATGTAGTAAAAGCTGGGGTAAAACAACAGAATACACACGCGGGCGTTAAACACCACAAACACTGTATAAATTCATATGACGTGGTTCTTTTGTGTATTTAACACTATACTGAACTGAAAATAAATAAATAACAATTAATAAACTCTAGCATAAAGGATGTAAGTGGCCATAAATTCCTAGGGCTTTATATGAACAGTAAATTGACATGGTGTAGTCACATTGATCATCTGTGTAAAACAAATTAGTAAATCAGTATTTCTAATTAGGCATTTTAAGCCAGTCGGTGATACCAAACTACTAAAAATATTTATTATGGTGTTATCTTCCCATACCTATCATATGGAATTGAAATATGGGTAAGTTGTCCAAAGGTACATCTGGACAGAGTATTCATTCTACAGAAAAGGTGTATTAGGATAATTTTTAACTTAAAAATACTGATTCTGGTGTAGATATTTTCAAACAAAACGTGCTCACTATACTCACTATATGTATATAAAGCAATTCTTTTTGTTGTAAGGTTCTCTTTTAAATCAGGAAGTTTTAATTTTTGTTTGATTTTGATACTTTCATAAGGAAATTCTGTTGAATTTTTAAGCTCACTTATAGGTTTCTTTTTTATTTATATTGGGGTAGTCTCATTAAGCTTTTATTAACATAGAAAGTATATATATAAGTGTATATATGAGAAAGTAATGACACAAGAACAGCAAATATATATAAGTAATTGTACAACATTCTCCAGGTATCCTGACAGCTCACACCCCCAACACTGCCTACGTCCCTCGACTGGTCTTCGCTGTCGAGTGTAGCGGATACTCCTGGTTCTCGACCTCGCGGTAGCCGTCACCTTGGCCCCCTCCATCCTTAGTGTTGCCATTAGGCGTTGGCGTATCTCGGTGTCTCGTACCCCGTCAACGAATGTGTAGGCAGCCTCTCGAGATACGAGCACAGATGGGAAGTACACTAAAGCTTTGCTCGCCAACTCCTCAATTGCCAGGACGAACTACGACGTCTCCACTGACTGCTGCGACCTTTACTTCGGCTAGCTACGGTACGCTGAGGCTAAGCAGTAGTTTCCGAAGCGGTTCTCCAGGGCCTCCCACATATGTTTGGGCACCGCCGTTGTCTGGACTGCGTTCAGGAATTCTACGGCCCTTACCTGGAGACTGGTGGCCTCCTCCTCCGGTAACCACTTGTGCTTGGCCACCGTGTCGAACTGGCGACGAAAGACTTGGACAGCTGTCGTGCCGTCGTATTTAGGAGGTTTGACGCGCGCAGATGTGTCGCGTCCTGGCAGGTCCTCCTTCCAGTCCTTCAACCTCCTACCGACTACGTCCTCCACCATGGCGTTTAGGGAATTAGTGTTGCTGTCGGCCTTTCCCTCCAGATACTTGACGCGGTTTGCCAGGTCTTCGACGCGCTCGTCCACTTGACCCATCCGCTTGCCCAGCTCCCGTGACAACCTCCTTCACGCCGGTCAACTGCTCTTCAAACTTTCCGGCGATGGCCTAATTTGCCGCTTTCATTTCCGTGGTCAATTCGGTCATTGTCGTGGCCAAGTTGTTTGCAGCTTCCGTCTCCGCAGCGATGGTCTCATTTTCCGTCTTCATTTTTTTCAGTTCTGTGGCCAGGCTATTTGCCGTTTCCGTCTTCTTGTTAATTCGGCCTTCATTTCTTCCATTTTCTGGATGAGGTAGTTAGCCGTCTTCATTTCTGTTGCCAGGCTATCATTCGCCGTTCTCATTTCTTTCAGCTTATTCTTCTAGAAATTTTGCAAATTTAGCGTCCATCATCTGTGTTCCACTTCCTGACAACGATCGTGACTTTTGGGTTCGTAAAATTAAAAGTCCAACTTGCGAAAATTCTAATATGCTCTTTATTTCCATTGAAATACACTTTGGTCACCTCTGACAACAGAATGACCTAACACACAAATACAATATACCAAGATCGTTGGCCACAAACAAAAGCGTTTACTTTCAAAACAACTGCCGGCACACGATACTCTGTTCCGATTACACTCATTTCGACTCCATTTTCGACTGTCCTTTGGCGATTGGTCTCGAGGTGGCAGTGGTTCCCGTTAGCCCGCGGGTAAATGGGTACTTCCGGCCAGGCCGCCAGGGCCGCCCGGAAGGGGCAGAGGGTTGCCTTAATAGTCCCGGGTGCTAGCCTGCAGAGCTAGAAGTGGGTGTGCTAGATCACCTGCGGCCCCACCGAGGTTATCGGTAGTCTTCCCTGCGGGGTTCACGCGCGTAAGTGGCGTATCCACTTCCATCCCGTCTTGACGTTGAGTTCAGATGGGGGGGCTTTTTAAGAAATCAGATATTGCCCTATGGAAAGAGCCCCGGAGTATCCATCACTCCCGGGTAGAAGGAGGCCCGGGTCCTTGGTGCTACGGGTCCAGGACTAATGGGAGTAGAACCTCTGCGCTTAAACTGTCCTTTGGCGAGTCGCGGATTCCTTAAATACCTCTAGTCATATTACTAGACATTTCTGGAATATTCTGTAACAGACAAGAAATTGAAACGTCCAATCAGCTATCCGTCCCTTTATCTGTTTCGTTAAGCTTTTATCTCCGCATTGCACTATCTGTACCTTATCTCTCCGCACCGAACCTTTTGTGCACATCGCCGCCATTCGTGACACTATTGTATTATTCTTATGGGTATAAGTTTGACGAAGCCATAAATACTGTATACTCCTATGGTGAATAAAACTTCTTACTAACTCTTGTATATGAGGGAGAGGCACACTAACACACTACTTAGTTGAGAAGTCATTCATAGTATAAACTGATACGATAACACGATACGAAGTGTAATAGATATCGCATTATAACATGCACAAAGAGAACCAGGTAATTACAAACTAAAGCAAAGACTGAAATATGAAATTAACCTAATGCTCAAACTTGAGTGCACGTTACTCTTTAAAACGAACAGGGGTGAAGCCTAGACAGGAGAAACGACAACAAGAGATTGTAGTTTGCCACCTGAAAATAGAGGCGCTGGCTTACTGGATCACGAAGGCGATTGACTGATTCAAGTTATGCTACAACTTCTTAATTTGTAGTGGTTTGATGTTCCGTTCGCGAAACAGGTGGGGGTGAAAGGTTCATTTGGAGTGCTGCATGTACGCAAACAACCGGATGCGAAATATATTCATTGTCGCCAATATAATTATTTTGGCTTCCGTGTTGCATACTAATATAAAACATAAATTCTGTTAAGTTCAAAATTTAATAGCTGTTGTATTATTTTACTCCTTATGAAGTCATTTTCGTAATATTATTAGCCTATTTTGTGCCTTATTTGAGCTTAATGTACAATATGAATAAGACACTACGTTGGCTAACGTGTGCATATTTGAAGGAAATTTTAAAGTTTTAACGGTCTCGAAGCCAAGCGAAATTAAATCTGAATAACATTTTCATCGAGTTGTGATATTGTAAAGATTAGAAAACCCTGCCAGGACGTATTGGCAGCAAGAAGAAAGAGCATGCATTTTCACAAAGATCTAATGGTAAGTAAGATTAACCATGCAGCTAAATACCTAAAATTAATATGACATAACCAGAATTGTGCCTTCAAACATATTTAAAATCTTTAGATGAATGAAGCACTTTATATCAAGAATGTTTTACGTACAAAAGCATTAGTTTCATTAATCTTATTGCTTTATTATTGCAATAATGATTTTTTCAGTTTTGTGTTTCTTTCAGGGTTCATCATCTCAAGCTACCAGGAATACGATGACAGAAATATAAAGTGCAGGTTTATTGGATATTGTGTATGTTTCTTGTTTTGTTGATGTGCAGTGATCTTCAGGAACATTAGTAATGTAGCACAAGGCTTTCTTCCCTGCGTATACATCAATTTAATGTGGCATATCAATTATTTCTTTAAGTTAGAGTTTCAATTCATATCAGTGGAATATATAACAAAAGCTTTGAGGAATACTGTGACCAACATGTTCTAAACTTTTAGGAAGAGTAAAGTTATTTTAGTTGATTGAATATATTAGTTTTGTGTTAGTAGTTTTAAATTAAAAATATTTTAGTCATATTAAGTCCATGTATGGTAAGTAATATCCAGTTTAAATTACTGAAGAAAATAACTGTGAAATTTCAGATATACCAAAACTGTGGCTGTGGATTTGCACAGAATTCAATTCTCTTTTATTTCTATAAAAATTCTTTGTTTATAATTGGCAGCATTTGTGTTTACATATAATCTGGGTGGTTTAAACTAAAATATTTAGGCGAGATGCTTGATATGAATTTTTAAAACTTTTTTCTTAAACTGCAATGATAAGTATTTTGAAGAATTAGGTTCTGTTAACCTTACTCATCAGTGTATATCTACATCAGTGATTAAGAATGTCTCAGCTTTTAACAGCAATTAAAAATATGATCTCAGATTCCATGGACCCATTCTGTTCTATCTTGTTAATGCAGTAATGACTACGTTATATTATTGTACACACTACACCAAATTATGTACCTGAATAACCATTTTAGAAGACTGCTGGTGCAATTAGAATTGATGTGAAAAAGCTTTACGCGTTTTAAAGTGTAATTGTGCATTGCAAGAAATGATTAAAATGTCATGGTGTCATCATCATTATATACCACTTTTACTTTTATTTCTAGTATTCCACTTATAAAAATATGTACAATGCCAGCTGCAGCTAGGACCTATAAACGGTGTGACATGATCTAAAATTAGTAAAGCTTCACAGTAAATAATAAGTTATTAATCCTCTTCCTTGTTAACATACAGATATAAAAGTGTCAGGGCCTAACATTTGGTCTTCTGCAATATACGGTTACCATATTTTAAGAATGACCTTGAGTACACTTGACATTAGAGGCAGATGGTGTTGGGTACCTCATATATCGCAACACAATTTGAACAAATGACAAGTTAAAGTGATATTTGCACGACATTTATGTATTATTCTGTGGTGCATCTGTTCTCAACATGTACTTGCCACTGTTTGAATAATATTGGTACACAATTTCTGTAATGCTAACAATTTTACGAGTGATATTTGCTAGCGTGACCCACAGAGGTATTACATGTGACATGAAACTGACACTGTTAAGTATCCTCTCATTGTTCTAAGTAGGGATGAAAACCTTAATCTTGAGCATGGAAAAATATGCTTACCCTAATTTATGAGCCATCCCTTACATGCAGTGATGCGAAGGCATATAATAATTTTGAAGAGTAGATAAAACTGCAATTGCATAACCAAAACTACAAGCAGCATTAATAGTTCAGAGTTTAGTCTTTCATTGAGTTACTTATGTAAAACACATTCAGTTGTATGTCATGGACTGAGAGGTTTACACTATGCAGAGGGCTCCATTTGCCATCTTAGTCAGACATGGTCAGAGAGTACATTGTTTAAACTCACACCAAGTTTTAGTAAGCTATTTACCCAAAAAGTTGCTGTGCACATTCAGCAAATTATACTTCACAGTCAGATAAATACATGAATTGTCATATTGGAAGATACACTGTGCATTAAATCTTATTTTTAAATCTGCATATTATCTTTCTTTCAGCATTAATTACTGTGCCTAAACATGTCAAAATAACATTTACAAATTCATCGCTGTAATATTCTTCTGTTGCAAAGACAAAGTTACGCTTAGGACAATTTTAAATAAATGATACATTCGTAATGTGTTTCTTATTTTCCATAATAATCTATTCTGGGCTTGTTAATGATAATTCAACCAAACTGATCAGAAGTTTATAAAAATAGTGACTTTTATGAAATTTGTCACCAGTTATTGACACTGAATCATGTATTAATTTATACGGTTTTACTACATTATTAATGTCATATGAATCAATCACAAATTTCAGGTTTTTCTCTGAATATCCTTTTGTATACTTGTGCGGAAAATAATGTGACTTTGGGGTTTGTAGAATTAAAAGTCCAATTTGCGAAATTCTAAATGTTCTTTATTTCCGTAGATATACACTGCTCAAATCTCACGTAACAACATTACATCACATATACAACACAATCTTGCAATCTTAACAAACATCGTTCTGATAACAGCTGTTTACATCAGCTCTTGTTACAACACTCTACAGCTGTTTTCTGCTTAGGACTGACTCGGCGAGTCGTCGCCTTCTTAAATACCTCATTGATAAATTTAACACTGTTCTACAACAATAAAGAAACCGATTCTATCACCTTCCAGAAGCGTAACTTAATCTATGCCGGCAAGTCCTTTATCTCAGCTATCTTTATTTGCTGGCTCTTTGTGTACACAAGCCACGCTATCCTAGATAACGGCTTCGCGACAATAATGTATGTACTATTGAGATTTTGAAATTCTTATTAAATATAAGCATTAACAGAGCTGCTTTGTTCTCTTTTTAAAGAGCTACGCTATTTTTTGTACATAGTTGGTGTCCTCATTTAACATTTATAGATACATTTCTTTAGTGTCATTTAACACTTTTATTTCAGGGAATTTTCAACATTCTGCGTACAAAGAAATTGCATTAGATATAACCTTATAGTTTCCTTTCCTGTTTTCCTGTACCTACAAAATCATTATTTTGCTGTTAAGTCACCTTTATTGTAATTATTACAGTAAGAAGGTTTGGAATTCGAGCTTGAGGTAAAGGGAATACAGATGTGATATATAACCTCAAGATCATCTTGAGTTTTTTCTCTCTCTTGGTTATTAAAGTTGTAGTTGTTTCATAAAGACAAAATTATTAATTTGCAACAGGAATATTAAAGCTATAATGCTTTGTGGAAGTCAATAATTATTCATATTTAACAGGAAATGTTCTACTTGACAGGTGGATTCTTGAATTATGTTTTCAATAATTCATTGGACAACTTCTTTCGAAGTTACATCTCGCACACTGATGAATAGTTTAGCGCACATTTCCTCAGCGGATTTGACGCGTATTATGCTAATATGTGACAGTTGAAATGTGCCGTAAACTATTCATGTGTGGCCAGATGTGACTTCGAAAGAAGTTGGTTCTATCAGTGGCTGAACACGGGCGGGGAAGGGTGGGGGAAGCGAAAGCTCGGTCGCAAAAGGAGCTCACTACATTACCGACCTTAGTTCCAACAAGCGCCGATGGAAAGGTTTTGGAGGAGCGCCTTAAGCGGCTTCAATCTCTACCACAAAGTTAATAATCTGGTATTAATCTGTGGGCGCGCGATTTTTCATAATTTAGTTGCCACCCGTTACACCATATATGGAATATACAATCCACCGAATAACAATCCTTGTCTGAATATAATAAATATACACCGTAAAACAATTTTGATTGTTGATTTCAATGGTCATTCACCAAAATGGGGATCCAAAGACTACAATGCCTGTTGCAAAACTCTTGAAGATCATTAAACACTTTAGATCTTATCTATAAGAATGGGGATTGCTCCACATACCTACACTATAATGGCCAGTGCACTTATCCACACCTGATATTAGTATCTTCAGATTTAAAAGACAAGATAATACGTAAAATCATTGAAAATATGGGATCTGATCATAGAGCAATTGTTGCATCTATAATACTTCATGACAAACAAAATGTTAGCAGGCCAAAGTTTAAATACTCTTGGAATATTAGAAAAGCACATTGGACAAAAAAATGAATCCCAAGACGAAAAAATAAAAATTACAAACCCTTTTGGAATACAGAACTATCAAAGTTAAAAGAAGAAAGGGACATAGCAAGGAAAAAGGCAGAATTGTCCAATAATCCAACAGATACACAGGAATGGCGAAGAAAAGCAGCAAAATGTAAAAAAGAAATTCATATTGCCAAACAAAAAGCTTTCAGTGAATTTATTGAAAAAGCTGATTATAGAAAAGATGCAAAAAGAGTATACAGATATATAAATAAAATTAATTGTCAGAAAGAAACGAGAAAAGAGCCACTCAAACTAAATGGGAAAACACTTTAAATTACTCTATTTCTGAAGCCTTTAGTAAGTATTACAGCTCTGAGCATAAGCTTTCTTCAGTCGCAAAAAGAAAACAAAGGTAGATTAAAAAAGATATAAACAAATTTAAAAAGTACCCAGAACAAATGATGTATTCCGCAAAGAATTCACCATAAGGGAACCAAACTATGCCATCCATGAGTTGAAAGATAAAAATTCTCATGGACCAAATAAAATACATGCTGAATTTCTGAAACACCTAGGACCAAAGGGAAGAAAGGTACTACTGAAATTATTTAATATATCATGGACCTCTACTGTACCTACAGAGTGGAGAAAAGCAATAATTATTTTTATTCTAAAAATACAAAGCACCTGACAAAATAAATAACTACAGACAAATTTTCTTAACAAGAGTGAGTGAGTGTGTGGTGTTTAAGGGCCCGTCGACAACAAGGTCATTTGGGCCCGAAGTCAAAATTAAAAACCTAAAAGCTACACTATTACGCTAAAAAGCTAAAATAAAATAAAAACACTCAACTATTAATAGTACATAAAAACTCGTCCTGTCCTAATAAAAAGCTCTAAAATTAACAAATATAAAATACAAGTCATACTTGTGTATTAAAACCGATTTTAAAAACAAACCGCAGTGCCTTATCCACGGCCACTGGGTTGTCACCTCAAATACTGAGCAAGTTAGCCCCCAAGCCCAAAGACTGGCGAACGCGGGCGTACTGCGGGCAATCGAGTAAAATATGCCGCACAGCGAGGCGTACGGCACACGGGGCACACACTGGGGCCGGTTCCCCTCTCAACAAATGACCATGAGTAGCTCGTGTGTGCCCAATTCTCTGCCGGGTGAGTAATACCTCGGCTCGCCGGTTATCCCTGCAGGAAGTTTGCCAGGGTTGTACGCTCTCCTTTATTGCCCGGAGTTGTGTGCCTTCCAAAGCTGTCCAGGAGTGCTGCCAAGCAGAGAGGACTTGGCGACGGAAAAAACGTTGCACATCCTTGTATGGCACAGTAGTTGTTAAACTCCTGGGCAAACGGCAAGCGGACTTTGCAGCCGCGTCCGCCTCCTCGTTTCCGGAAATCCCCACATGGCCTGGGGTCCAAGTAAAAACAAAATTGTACCCGCGCCTGAGCATTTGCGAGATCTGGGCCTGTATTTTTAAAACGAGGGTGTGAGCGGCAGTGTGCTGTTGCAAGGCCTGAAGAGCACTCATAGAATCAGTGCAGACAATAAAAGAGCCAGGAGCTAACTTGCAAATAAAAAGGAGCAAATAGAAGATGGCATACAGTTCTGCGGAAAAAACTGAAGTGGAGTCCAGAAGGCGAAATTTATGAGCCTCACCGTTAATGAAGAATGCGCAACCCGTAGCGCTACCTAACTGAGAACCATCTGTAAAGACCGGAACATAGTTAGAGTAACGGCCCAATAGATCGGCAAAAAGTTGTTGGAACACCGAATGTGGAGTAGCGAGTCTAGAGTTGCTTGAAAGAGCGAGATCGAACACCGCACGATCGAGCTGCCATGCAGGATAAGGGCAGATGGACGACCTCTCCACGCGAGGCATTCGGAGGCCATGGGAATGTAGGAGATCCCGAAATCTTATTCCCATGGGGCGTGTCCGAGAACCAGGGCGCATATAACGGTGGACTAAATCTGGACACAGAACTGGTTTAAAACAGGGATGATTGGGATAACTTGCCAACTTCGAGACGTACGAGCAGAGTAACAGCGAGCGACGAATATGGAGTGGAGGTTCGCCTGAGTCTGCATACAGGCAGTCGACTCGACTGGTGCGGAAAGCTCCTGTGGCAAGGCGGATGCCAGTGTGATGCACGGTGTCTAAAAGGCGAAGTTTAGAGGCGGTCGCTGCGCCATAAATAAAACTGCCATAGTCCAGCTTGGACCGAACCAGAGAGCGGTACAGCCTCAACATTACCGTGCGATCGCCCCCCCCAAGATGCTCCAGATAATACCTTCAGCACCCGAAGAGAACGATCGCAAGAGGCTCGAAGGTGACGAATGTGGTGCTCCCAATTTAGTTGTCGGTCCAAGTAGAGGCCCAAGAACTTCAGGTGCGAGACAAATGGCAGAGGTGTGCCGTTCAAATGAAGATCAGGAGGCGGGTGAATACCTCGTAGGCGTTGAAAGTGGATACACTGCGTCTTCGCAGCTGAAAAACGGAAGCCGGTTTGAAGCGCCCAAGCTGCTAGCTGGGTAATGGTCAGCTGCAGTTGGCGCTCAATGTGATCTATGTTGTCAGAACTATAAGAAACTGCGAAGTCGTCAACATAGAGGGATGATGGAATTCCACTTCGAACGGCACTAGTGATGCCGTTAATCGCTACGGCAAAAAGGGTGACCCTCAAAATTGACCCTTGAGGTACGCCGTTATCCTGTATCCGCTCCCGTGATATCGTGTTTCCTATGCGAACCCGAAAACGGCGAAGTTTTAAAAAGTTGCATAGGAATTCGGGTAGATGACCACGCATACCGTAACCATGTAGGTTATGGAGTATGCCGTACCTCCAGGTGGTGTCATAAGCCTTCTCCAGGTCGAGGAACACGCCCACGGCGTGCTGCTTCAGTAGAAACGCATCGGAAATATACCCCTCAAGGCGTGTTAGATTATCGACACTTGAGCGATGGCGACGAAAACCGCATTGCAAGTTGGACAGATGGTTATGTTTTTCTAGCCACCAATTTAACCGAGCGTTTATCATACGCTCGAAGGTCTTACAGATGACACTCGTCAGGCAAATGGGGCGGTAGCTAGATGGTAGCGTGCGGTCCTTTCCGGGTCGAGGGATGGGGATGACAATACCCTCTCGCCAGGAGGAAGGGAAAACCCGCTCATGCCAAATGCGGCTATAGATGTTTAAAAGAAAACATAGCGCCTCAGATGGAAGATGTAGCAGCATCTGTCGGTGTACGTCATCGGGACCTGGAGAAGAATCCTTTGCTAACGCCAGAGAATGGGCGAGCTCGGCTGCGGTAAAAGGTTGGTTGTACGGCTCGGTGCAGTCACTATTAAAATTAAGTGGTACCCGCTCCGCCTTTTCCTTAATGGGCAGGAAGAGAGCGTCATAGCGGGCAATTTGGCTCGCGGCAGCAAATGTGGTAGCTAGGGCTTCAGCTATGTCCTGCTCGGTGGTGCACATGGAACCGTTGATGGCAAGGCCGGGAATTACCGTCCGGCGATACTTGCCATACATCCGCCGAACAGCTGACCATACTTGTTGGGTAGAGCTGCGCCGGGAAAGCGAAGACACATAGGCTTCCCAAGATTTACGCTTTGCGTTGCGCAGTATAAAGCGTGCCCTAGCGCGAGAACGTTTGAAGGCGACGAAGTTCCCTTCCGTCGGGTGCCGCTGAAAAATGCGCAAAGCACGTTTGCGTGCTTTGACAGCCCAACTGCATTCCTCGGACCACCACGGTACAGGGATATGACGTGGTGTAGGTGAACCTCGAGGAATGCTGGATTCTGCTGCGAGCAGGATCGAGCAAGAAAAATATTCGACCATTTCATCGATGGTGTCGAAACTATCGTCGATGAGATGTATGAGGGATTGGAATTTTCCCCAGTTAGCTTTGGAAATAGTCCAGCGAGGATGTCCAGAAGGTACACATTGGCGGCCAGAAAAATGAATGTTAATGGTGTAATGATCACTGCCAAAGAGGTCGGAAAGTACTGACCACTCAAGTAGTGGTACTAATGACTGACTGCAGAAAGAAAGGTCTAGTACGGAATGTGTACCAAAAGCGGATGATAGGAATGTCGGGTCACCAGTATTTAGCAGAAGCAGGTCAGACTTATCGAAGACGTCTACGAGGAGGCATCCACGGGCGTCATCAGTGTCTGATCCCCAGAGCGTGTGCTTACAATTTCTTCATTTTCAAGACCGTCTAAGCTGGAGGTGGTGACTACTCCTCTGCAGGTGTTAAGCGTTTTGTGTGGGGCTACCCGGATAGGGTAGGAGCCCAGCAAAGTCGCTTTCTGTAACTTCTTAGACTGGTCCGCACTTGTGCTCTCTAATAGTAAGCTGCCGTCTCTGAGACGCGTTGCGTTTTTGACAGGGCCACTGATCCTATCGAGTTCACGCTTTATGTAAAACGGGCTGATATCCTTAAACGTTTTGCCATCACATGCCAAGGTCATCACTATATACGGGTCGATGAAAGAGGTTTTGCGCGGATGCATTTTGAAAAGGACCCCCATCCGGAACCGTCGGCGTCAGCCTGCCATCCGGGGGTTAAACAAAGAAAGACACCGAATCTTCACGGTCTGTGCCGTCATGGGGACCCCACCCATGACCGATCTCATTTGTACCTCAGAAAAGCTACCCTTCAAAATTCACTGCTTGTCCGTATGGGTAAACCGTTCACCACGCACACCCCGGCTTTATTCCCCTACCACAGGTATAACCGCCTGTGACTCCCCACTTTAGGCCGCGCTGCGCATAAAGGGCACACGCGGATTCAGGGGACTTGTGGTTGATTACACCGGGGTTCCGTCAGCGGTAACACGTCCGGTCCGTGATACTAACCCAACGGCACACGGCCGTCGGGAGATTAACACAGACCGGGCCCTCAAGGAGCTAAGTGGGTGTACTTGACGGTGTGGACGGGCACCGC